>JAYGXS010000002.1:87959845-88039708 GCA_036362985.1 Ligula intestinalis
TTTCCCCAGAACGGAAACTTTAATTAACCTGCATGAAAATCAGGTAAATATGAGTACGGCAAAATGCATAGTTTTTTAGAAAAACAAGACCAAACGCAGTTTATAAAATTCTGCTTTGCAGATACATTACGTTTTATACCCTAAAAATTGAGTTATAAACGTTTACAAGTGAAGGAGAAAAATTTCTCTCAATTTGCACAAAATGTTACTTTTTATATTTGCATCGAATAATTTTATTTAAATTTATTAGTCACTAACCTGCATTTCCACCTATGAGTTAACGAAATAGCCTACTCCTGTGACGTTTGAGTCGGTACAATCAAACGAAAGTCTCATTGCCTTCGTCTGGCCTATCACAAACAGTGTAGAAATAAAGAAACAACTAAAAATCGTTGTCTTCTTATTTTGGAATACATACAGGAACATTAAAATTTGTGAAAAATGGAGGCACTATTTTCCAAAGTATAGTCCAGCGTAATTCTTTTTATGGCGCTTTATTAACTCGTGTTGTTTGCATGGACAGGCTTCCTTTACATTTTGAAACTTACGTTTGCTCATTTACGTCAATTTGTTACTTTTTGGAATTTTTCATTTTTTCTACAAAGTCGAATATTTCTAAACAACCTTATATAACTTGCCAGCTTTTTTTGGATGTTTACTCCTGTAAGAGTTTTTTGAGGCAGTTTTTGTTGTTTTTGCAAACGAGTATTAAAAATGCCCGGGATTTAATACATAAGGGCCGATACTATAGCAGGCTTATTGAAAATAAACTACGCTCTTCTCGCTCCTTGAAAACCTGCAAATTTTGTTCATTGCACTAAACCTTCTTTTTCTGCAGTTTTTTTCTAACGAAACGTCAGGTCAACTAACTTTTCCCCCCAGTGATCACATTTTCTCCTTCTACTCGAATGTTTCGTCTTAAAGACGCTATGTATGCGTCTCACTGAGCAAACGCAAAACCTGAGCCACTTTATCCTTGTGAGAAGGAAAATGGAAAATAGCAATGAAGATTCACTGTTATTTTGTAATAAAGACTAAGTCAAGCTTTCACTGTTGCACTGAGAAGAACCCGAATATAATTTAAAATGTCTTGGAGAATGAGGAGTATGTCTAGCAAGCTACCAAACACAAGGGAGACTGGAATGACCATTTTGTGGCAATCGCACCAAACCGCAGGTGGTGAACCATTCGGAACTTGAACTCCCGACCGAGTAATCAAAAGACCAACCACCCGACCATTCGGCCGCAGGCTCGTTGTCTTGCCAGTTAAAATCTGGAATAGTAACATTGGTCGATGAGCAGCTGCTTTCACTATTAGCCACTTTGCGGGTGCTGGTAGGGCTAAAGAGTAAACTGAAAGCAAAGCCGAACTTGTGAGTTCCGTGAGCGCTCCCAGGACGTTCAAGGACGAAAATAACAATCTGACACATTCCAAAATATAAGTGACGAGGAAAATTAAAACACTCATCTATTAATTTCCGCATATCTACTGTTCGGTATGTGCCTTTCGGTAGAACTCACCTCCACGTCTTCAGACTTGTCACTTTGCGAAGAACGGTCCTTTATGCCCTACGAGGAATATTCATTTTATTAATTTATTCGCTGTTCTTTCACAAGGAATAGAAACGCTGAATCACATTACAATGAGCTCGTGGCGCAACTTAAAGAGCAATTGGCTTAATCGCACAAAACAAACAGAAGAACGAACGTTTGAACTTCAGGTACCCTATTCCTTAGTTAAGCTTAAGTTGGCCGATGGCTGTTAGCAGGTCGGGAATTGTTTTTTTTCATAAAAGCTTGGATTTCTAAGTAATCTCTACCGCATATTAATATTTTTTAATCCATCATATAGCATTTATTTGTAAGCACAGTAGTCGCCAAAGACCACGCAACTTTCATAACTTTGTATAAATTTGATCATTACTCGAATACCAGTGTGAATGAATTAAGGAAAACTTAAAAATAATAATTTACAACATTAGGCATATTTAATACTTAAAAGAATTAACAAGTGTTTGTAAAGAAAAGTAAAATTTTCTCGATAATCCCGAGATTCTGTAGACGTAAAAAGAGCTATAAATTTGGGCAATATATTTGGATGTTTTCTTAAGTTGAAACTTGAAGCAATCACTTTCTTCATATAGAAGGAACTTTTCTTTAGTCTAAATATTCTGTTCATTTTACCGTTCTTCTAAAAGTATTCATTCAATGTCGTGGAAAAAAGTGTGTCATCATTTTCTTCGCTTTCACTGTCTTCATTTATAAATTGATAAACTGCACATCTGTTCGACGTTTACATCATAACATTTAAAATATGCTCTACATATAAAGAGCATTTCCTGAATGAAAGTGTTACCGATATAAGCTTTAATGAAACTATATAACTACACGACTTACGTTCAATAAGGCCTTTTTTATCTTAAATTCGCGTTAACATATATGACATTTTGCTTTTGTGCAAGGAAATTTCTGCGTTATTTGTGCATTAAAACAAACACCTTTCTGTTCTGCATTTTGCGCAAAATAACTTCACAAGATAGCTAAACATAATTTTTAAAATACAAATCTGCAATGTTACTGCAAATAAATGTGATTCCTTTCACCTGGCTTCACTTGAATCTGAACAATTTTCGAAAAACTTTTCCAGTACCTGAACGGATATCTTCTATACCTATTTACTTAATTTAGAGATCCTGCATAGTATAATCAACATTTGCTGGCAGTTTGGTTCTCTCTTTCGTAATAGCATAGGAAATTTCTTCGATATGGGACTACTCCCAATTTCCCCAAAAGTAATGGTCATTTCTCCAAATTAACCAAAATAAAATGACAATTGAACTAACTAAAAGGCTTTCGCAGAATAAAATAAAATGAATCAATCAAAATAGTGATACTAAATATACGCTGAAGTACCCAGTCAAATTTCATCATGAAAGGTGCATAGTCTTTGGTGTCTACTGAAGGTAATAAAGATGGATCCATTGTCTTCAGTTGCTAACGACTGCAGAGACTCCGGCATCACGCAGCCATCCAGAACGCGGAGATTCAGAGCCTAAGAAATGACAGCGTAAACACAGAAACAGTTTAGACATGGCTCATGGGACAACCCCCGTCAACCGTTTTGTGGCGCTCCCAACAGCTTACTTAGCTCTCCGAAAGCGGCCAATGAACCACGGAACAAACCGAATTATGCGCTAAACGTGAATCGGAACATGTACAATCCCATGATGGACACAAAAATGATCGCACCGCTACTTGGACAAATTAAAAGTGTCGTTATCTCTTCGGACAGCTCATCCACTAATCCTGCAAGGGAGACACGTGTGAGCACAAATAAGATCACCAGCCGAAAGGGGATACAGTTGACCTTTTCACAGCTAGAAGTGTCGACAAACAGAAGGTTCCCTCAATTCACAAGTCAAGGAAAACTGTGTTGGTAGACAAAGGTTTATTGTCGGAAAATAGACAGTACAGAGGGTGTGTTGTACGCCAACCACCAATACGTGTGCTCTGCAAAAGGGTTTGCAAATTTTTGTGTGTGCTGCAGTCAAACCTTGCCTGCCGGGGCGTCGAAGAATAATCAATCGTCTGCCACCAAAAAGACGAGGCGGAATTATCAATTATTACCTGTGAGTGTATGCGCGTATGAAACTGTTAGCGGGTCGATAACACGCGGAGTAGATGACTTAGCACGAGTGTAAAACCTGACAGGGCGAAACCGGAGTCAGTGTGATAATTTCCCAGTACCACTGCCAGATTGCGGACATCGGCTTCCCGATGAAAGACCTATAGACTGAGAATACAGCGTCAATCTTCTTCTTCGCATCCAAAAGCGTGTTGATTGAGGATGTTCCCGCAGTCCCGGCCCTCTTCTTTTGTCTTCATGGATCGTGTTAACGATTAATGTATCCACCTTTGGAGTGCGATACCTCCGGTGGTGGAAATGTCTACTTTCGCAACTTCAGGACAAGACGAACACGGTTCCTAATTCTGTCTTTTTTCCTTACGTATATATACCGGATCAATTGGTTTATTGTCCTGAGCTCTCGAACTCTTACAGGAGTAAACCTTCACAGATGAAAGGTAGCAACCCAAAGGAGGCTAATTATATTGACCATAGGCCAATCAACTCTGATTAGATTGTCAAAGGTTTGGAAACAGCAATTAAGAGGAATGGGGGGCATTTAGATTGATGTACGCTAATTAGCTCTCAGCGAATTCGGGGGTCGCTCGGAGTCATGAACAGCAGTTAGTGAGGCACCCTGGCTCCACGGTAGAGAGTCCTGGTATTCCTGCCTCCTCTTGCGGCCGATTTCTCGTGGAGCACTCTTTGCTTACAATTCCTAATTTCGATTAAACCTTTTTCCGTCCTTTGCCCACATGATTCCGAACGGCTTTTGAGGCTGACGCCTTGAGACACGGTACTCAGATGCCAACTGTGTCAACAGGCATCTGTACCCGCCCCCGACCTACAAAGTCTTACGTCATTAAGTGGGCGAAGGACAGAAAAAAAACAAAATAGAACTCAGGAATTGTTAGGGAAGAAGTCTCCATGAGGAATTGACCGGAAGATGAGGTAGGACTACCAGGACTCTCTACCGTGGGGACGAAGCGCCACACTAATTGTTGGCCATGGCTCAAAGCGACCCCCGTCTTCGCTGAGAGCTAATTAGCGTACATCACTCTAAATGCCCCCATTCTTCTGAATTACTGTTTCTAACTCTTTGGCTATCTGATTGGCCTATGGCCATTGTAATTACGCTCATTTGGGTTGCTCCTTCTCATCTCTGAAGGTCGGCTCCTGTAAGAGTTCAAAAACTCAGGAGAATAAACCAATTGATTCGGTTCTCGACATGTTTTCTTCCTTGTCCATGCAAATACCTGGAACGTGAATGTTTTTTAGTTTAAAAATCGAAAAGCATAGGCATAGCACAAAGAGGAGATAGCATAACGATCGATTTTGTGGAGACTAAGGTTTTTAACATGGTATATTGATGAGGCCCATCGACAGAATTATTAACTGGATGAAAGTTCATAAACTTATTTGCGCATCGGCTCACCAAACATCATCCGCGTGGCTTAACCTGACGATATGCAGAGAAGTGCCGACTAATTGACACGGTAAGGATAAATACAGCTGCTTGCAGGGGAGTTTATTCACCGTTTGATGGGTTGATGGATTCGATTTTAAAACCCTTAACCATTTCCTCTAATAAATTAACAGAATCAGGTTTTAACAAGATCGAAGAGTAGTAAAGTGTGAATGAGTATAGATAGGTAGAGGCATGTGCACAATGGTTGGTGAAAACCACAAAATCTATTTTACTTCAGTTTGTTCAACACGAGAAACTGGCTGTTTACCGTTCTGCTATAAATGGTACGTGGTTTTATATGTGAATATTTTTCGGAATTGAGTTTTTTAAAAAAAACATTTTTTTAGATTTCTTGCACACGATACACAACCGTGTAAACAATGCGAATAGTGCATTAAGCGTGGAAAAAGGGGTGTGGCACATTCTGTATGCCCATTTTTAAGTGTTAGCTTCGCCCTGGATTAGTAAAAACTCATCTAATCGCCTACATTGATTCCGATCGGCTATTAAGTTTTTGAGACGAGTTCTTAAGATTTTATTTCATGCAAAGTGTTCAATCAATTTGTATTACCCACATGCGTTAACGTGTGCCCGTTCTAAAACTATGGCGGACTTCAGTAACAGATTTCATACAATGCAGGCATTTACCTTGCGATAGATCATATTTTTTCAGTCCAAACTTCTGTTAGAGACTAAACATCGAATTATGGATAACAAGAAATCGAAACGGTGTGTTTACACACACTGCTCATGTCATTTATTATTTTTTTTGCTCTGACACTCTGAGGCATTAATAAGACTTAAAATACTGCACTCGGCAAAACGATCCAATTCGTCGTTTGTCAATTTGTGGACAGTCATGCTTTAAATTATATTTGTTAGGGTTATTTCAACGAGGACACTCATTGCACCTATATTGAGCTATATGGCCTCATACTTACGGCCTACAAAAGGCTGGAAGGCCATCTTAAAGTCATCATTTTGCCTGTTAAATTTTGTTCATAATAGATTAAAATTTTGTGAAATTCGCAATATTTCACTGAAAGCTGTTAAACTGTACTTAAAACTGTACATTTGAAGACTTTCGTCTACACGAACATTTGCGAATGGAATAATTTTAGTACAAGGACCCACATTTAAAAGACTCCGAAGATGTTTTAATTTAACACACGTATATGGGCCACCGGTTTGTTAACGGCGTCAGTATCACTCGATGGAAAAAAGTATCCTTTAAGTGACAAAGGACTTAGAGCAGTAGAATATGCGATTGCTCAAACAGGAAGTTTGGTTACCTAGCCAATCAGATTCTGGCTGAAATCCATCATCAGAATAACCAAAAACCATAGCATTTCTGCAGTTATCTGTGATGATAGGTACATGCCATCATTTGATCACATCGTTTTTCCTTTCTGAACTCCCTAGAACCCGTCTCTTCGCATCCATCAGCAAAGGGCTTATTGTACGTCCTCAAAATGAACTACTAAAGCATAAACAGTGTGCATTTGTAGACCACCATATCCGGATATACTTTTCATAATAGTATTATTAGTTTTCACAGAAAGTTGTGTGTAGCATTCGGCATAGTAAGTTTCTCTGGTGGAAATGGTCAGTTGCAAACGTGAGATGGCAAACGTCGCAAACATGTCGAAGATAATTTTGTAATTTAAAAGTCTTTTGGGGAACAATTGTTTTCGGTCATTCATCCTCAGGCCGATACAAGACATGGGAATAAAAATGGTTACTTAATTGCGGCGTTTATATAATCGACAGGTACCCGCCTGATGATGAATGACCGAAAACAATTGTTTGCCAATACGATTTTCAATCGTAAAATAGAAACTTTTGCAAAACTATTGTTTTGATCTCTAATAAAACCGTTTTTACAAAAAATGAATGTGAGTCTATATTTGTCAAATTATGCTTCCGGTTAGGTATCTCTGAGGGCTCGACAACGAACATGCTTTTTTAGATACGTAAGCGAATAGATCTTTCAACGTCTCTAGTATCCGGAAATGGCAGTAGACATAGCAACAAGGCCAAGGAAGATAAGGAGTATCTTACACTTCATGGACTTTCCTCATGCGATGTATAAACTGTGAGCTAATTATGAGAAACTATTGGATTGTATCAGACGCACGTATATGATACCACGGTAGCTCTGATGATTGTCATAGTCCAGCTTACTTAGAATCGAAACATGAACAAGAGCGGATCTTGGTAACTCCCTTAAATGTTCACTTACTCGCGAGGCATGAAGCTACAAAAGGTGCCTTGAAAACATTATGAGGACATGTCATCTTCAAACTGACAGGGGTCACAACTTACAGTCCAAACAACGAAACCAACAGCACGCTTCTACCTCACCCCCTACAGAATGCTAGAATAATTCTGCATATTTTGCTGGCCCGTAATGTACATTTTGATTTTTGACGATCCGTGAAGCAACGGGCATTGAACGGTGGATGTTGCTATTCTCTAAAGAACATAACTGCCCACCTATTCGACAAAGATACCTAAAAAGAGGTGGGATGCTGACTGCACTGTCTGCTGGGACGATTGTCAAAAGCTGAGTGACGAGGCAACAAATTTTTCGTCTCCCGAAAGCCACTTGCATGCAGCCCCCGCTCACGGCATTGGAAACGCAGAAGGTTTCTTTTGGACGTGCTGGTGACCAAGATGATCTGTGACGTCGATTGCTGGACGCATGGAAGCCACATCATCTATAATCTCTCAGGAGAACTGATTACCTACTTGCTAAGGAAAATAAGTCGATCGAATTCTTCATTAGCCACTGAAACCACTCAAGCAAAGTGGCCTCCTTCGTATGCCACTGTTTGACGCAGCCAGGGCTGGGGAACTGCATAGTGTGTGGGGTTATTGCAAGGCCGAGGAAATCGAAAGTGCCCGTACCAAACTGGTGTGAAGAATTTCTTAATCGCCATCAAGGCAGCCTACGCTCCCCTCACTTTATAATTGCGTTGTTGCTCAGCGCCGACGAAAAGACGCTCTTCATGGGGAAATCAACATTAGGAAGCGCTGGACTAAGCACACTGAAACCATCCTGAAGGATGAATTCTCCAATGGCGATATTGAGCGGCTCCCACCGTTAGGAACCGATATTATCATGGGTGGTCCACCTTCCCTTTTTCTTCCCAGAGACCATGCACTCGCTATTCAACGGCAAAGCACGGGACTTGAAAAATCCTAGACCAAAATTTGAACATACGGTAATCCATGGCTGACGGATAAAATCGCATCGGTCTTCCAATTGAGGTATGGTTGGGACTGGACGCCTGCAAGATAAAGAGTGTTGGACTTCTGATAAACGAATTGCTGATACAAGCTTCGGGTGGTGTCTCACTTTGCGTTGCGTATGACAAGCTGATGATGGTTAATGAGCCAGAAACGGTTATTCCAGTCTCTGTCATTTCTTGCCAGCAATGTTGATCTGCTTACACTGCTAGCAGCTGTGCGACTGTTGGCGAGTGTCAAGAGTGAGCCATGTTGCTTCCAACAACAAAACTTTCTTTGTGATCCGGTAACTGCCGCAAAGATATGCAAAATTTCACACCAGGCTCTACCGTAACGGACCTAAAGAAAGTGTTACATACCGTCACCAGCAATGGCTTCTCTGGGCCCTGCTCGAGTCATGGTTCTCAGGCCCACAGTCAATCAACAAGCGCAACGAACTGCTGTTTCCATTCTCCGTACTGAGGCATTGTCTGCGCAGGAGAAGCAGTCACGTGAGAAAGGCCACGTCCATCAACAACTCAAACGACAGCGTCCAGAATTTTCGCTTAATTATTAAGTCTGCATTCAGCACGGAGGACGAAATTGCGACCATTAATGATTCGGAAGCAGACTGCCAAGCCATTACCATACCAAGTATGACCTTCAGCCATGCTTGAAGAAACTGAGAATTCTAGTGTGCATGCGGTAGCGTGACCACTACGAACTATAAATACTGCGCAGTCTCTGCATATATCACCCTAATCTGCGCGTGTATCCCCCTAGTACCTCTAAGGAAGGGTTCAAGACAGAATACGGAACGCCGGAAAAATGATATGTTTATTCCAGTGATCGCATTTTCTACCTCCGGTTCTGGAAAATAAAGTCGGTTTTTTTATTTCCAGAGCATATCCTCCACATGCTGTATCACTTTCAAAACGGGATGATATTACTTTAAATGGAACAGTACCATAAACTGAAAAATTGGCATCCCAAAAAGTATAATTCGGTAGAAGGAGTTCTTCGGGATTATTACCTCACCCTTTTTATAAGCTTCAGTTAGCCAACATTTTGAATTAACTGATCTTTACCATTTTCATCCATCTGACGACGACCTGGTGTGTCATTGTCGAAAATTTACACAAGTAACCACTGTTTCCTAAATGACTACTTCTACTGAAGTATCACAAACGTTTGCATGGACTGGTGCAGTTACGCAGAGCTGTGAACATTCCGCCACTCTGGCCAGTCTCATGACCTTCACTACGTTGTTACAACCGAACCGTGACTGTCGCCATGGGATCGGCACTGTCTTCAGGATTGCCTGCCAGTTTCTCACCATCCAAAGGATGCAGGCACCTATGCGAACAGCAATAGCCATTTTTTATAAACCTTGGTTCGCTAATGACCAGTCTTTACTACCACGGCAGAACCCGCCATGGATCTTCTTGGGTTCATATGAGCAAACATCGGAACGTCCAGCAGCACTTCAAAAGCACCCGCGGAGCAAAAGCCGACACACAGTATCGATGAAACTGTCCCTCACCCATTTCGGAGGGGTCCTACGTCCATTTAGATTGGACCACTTCAAACAACACCAAGATATATAATGATAGGGTTTTACTTTGAAGCCAGCCAGTCCTCCGTCTATTTGCAAACATCGCGCTTATAAACGTTAAAATTAAAAGTGCGCTCAAAGTGGCAGTTCTAACAGCACTACTGTAAGAAGCGGCGAAATTGACCACCAACGCCAGTCAAATCAGGAATGCAATTCAAATCCACGTTCACCACACTGAAATTGCGTTTTTAGGACAAGAAAGCAGACACAGAAGCCCCGGATAAGAACGAAATCCTCAGTATTCACGTGATAATGAAGCAACTGCGACTGTGCTTGAGCGATCAGCTTCGGAGCATAGGAGATAGGGGACTCGCGGACAGGCTCATACGGTTGTCGCTGTGAACACTGGCTGGCAAGTGAAACCAAACGGACGCTTGGAGGATACTCTAAAGATTTCTCTCAGGAATTCGCGAGTCAAAAAATCATCTAGCAGAAAATCGATCAGTATCGACCGGCCCAGAAGAAAACAGCGCAGGTAGTGGCAATAATTGACGAAGGCAACGGGATTTTCACTGCCAAAAAACAAAAAGGAAGTTCCGCCGTCTCAAGCGCTTACGGCCAATGGCCAACCCCTTTTATTGTTTACACGTCCTCGACGAGCATTTCCCACAAGGACTGGCCTCTTCAGGCATGTTCGGACGAAATCCAACAACCACTTACTGGCTCTGTTAATGCCTCCGTCAGCTTACTTGTAAATTCCGCGACGCCCCGCGAATGACCAGCATCAGCAAACGTGCACATCCTCCCGCTTCTTAGTCGCTGCAGACACAGACCGTCAGCTCTATCCCCCCTGTCACAGCCCACGCGATGACGGCTTATCAAGTTCCCTACTCCAACCAGCGGTATAAAAGCACCCCACCGTTAACCGCACTACCACTAACTTCAAAAATATCAATCTCGGTTCAATTAAAAACTCTCCTAATTCAGCTCACACCGCATCGCCACAGATCTCTCAACTAGCACATACACCCTAACCGAGGCCGCTTTCATTGCCTTGTATAGGTATGGATATGGTGTTCCGCACGTAAATGGCACGGGTGTTCTTTGGCTGTTCGCCGATTGGTCACTATGGCACTCTTATGCACATGACCTACGAGCATTCCATCCCATTGTGTAAACGTTATCTGTTGTGCAGGGTCAAAGCCGCCCGATGCATGCATAGACAAATTATATGGCACTGTCAGTTGTCAGCGCCCAATCCTCCCTTCAGATGAATTACTGGTTCGGACAATGGACTGATGCCGTGGGGAGAACAGTGAAATTGAAGGCGACTCTAGGGCCGAAGTCCACTCAACATTCAGAGCAAATTCCTTATCATCAACAATCGGGCGCAATTTTCGCAATGGTAGCGTACTAAATGCTGACATATTTATGGACCATCTAGAGGAAAATGTAACCTCAAAACTGAACAGGATAATAATTTGCAGAAAATATGTAAATGCTCTGTTCGAGATGGTGGATAACATGACGGAAGCCGAGAAATTACTGTTTATAATGAAAAGTTTGCCTTCTTAGATCACATGTACAGTGGAACAGGATCAGGATACCCAGCTTTCCTTCCTTTTAGGTCATAACTTCAGACCAAAAGAGGGCTTCATTACGTGAACACGTGGAAAGAACAGTGCCTGTAGGACCTGAGTTTTGTTCCCATACGATGGAAGAAGTAACCTGGCATACAGTGTGTTCCGAAGGAAAAGACACATCTGCTCTATGGAGACATTTGGCACAGAGGTAGCCTGCCTGAAGGATACTTTACATAAAGATGATATACAGCAAGGTTTATTGAAAGGTACAGCAGACCCTTACGGCCAAAATGACGGAATAATCAGTTCCAAAAACGACCGTTTTAATAGCTTTGCTTTCGAATAGTGACAAGATTCGAATTAATATCAAGCGACGCCTACGCAGCAAAGTAGAAAGGAGATACTTTGCGGCCGATTTTTACTTAGCAATCCTAAAAATTCGTTGTTTTGCCACGGCATGCCTTTTCAAATTGTGTCTGTGCATTTGCTTGCACTTGTGGATGCGAATACTTAGGGCAACCGCAACGGCTATTGACAGCTAGATCCAAAGAGCGCTTGCCTAGATGGCTATTAACACGGGAAAAATGGAATTCCACGTTCATCTATTACTGAACACTTGCCTGATACGAGTCAATCTGTTGACTCCGAAACATCCTTCCGAACACTTGTTCAGTTTCGAACAGATCGTACCCTGTGTTACCTGTAGACAGCCATGTATACGGTGGTTTAAACGCAAAATATGTAAGCATTTGGATCCCGTAGTGAACCTCATTCTGATATGTTAACATCCGGCTCCCTGATTTACACAATTCTCTGCCAAAATGTTTGCCCTAAGCGTGTTTTCAAGAGATTTGCCCCTACAGTTTTTAACTTACTTACGTTATTGATTAGCCTTCATGTTGCCTTGATATTTGCATCCAATTTTCTATATGAGTTTTATTTTTTTACTCTCGTGTAAGTTTTTAATGTTATGCAGCGTGAGGCCACAGCCGAAGTACACTCTCGAAATTTGAAGTTCCATTAAATTTAGCTATCCATGCGGTTTTCAAATTAACACCACGGAAAAGATGCTTTAACATTAAAAGGATACCAGCTGAAGCCATAATTGGATGCTATCCTGGAAAAAAAAACGTCAGACTGCCATGGCTCATTGTTACTTTGGCCTCTATGACACTTTCACACAGCCATGCTCCGAACAGTTCTCCCCTGTACAAACCTGGTCAATTATACGCGGACTAGGCGAACGTGACAAGCTTAGAAGGACTGTGTAGATTTGTCATCTACTGCGTTCAATCCCGCCTCTGCTCTTGTCAGTACTGTCATGACTGAAGGGCAAAGGAGGAGGTAGTGTGTTAAATGCACCGCCTGTTACTTTAAACGAATTTATGCCCAATTCAGCGTCCTCGCGCCCGTCATGCTGTGGAGCACAGGACAGACATCGTTATCTGCCATTGTTGCATTACCTGGAAGCGAAAGAAGACTGTTAACAGACTGAGTTGCTCTGTCTCTAACCAAAAGCATCAGAGTTGCTGTTCCCATCAGAGTTCTCAGCAAACTCTGTGATTTTGGTGCAGGACGCAGCCGCTTGTGAAGTCACATGTGACTATGCAGCTAAAGCTGCGTTCTCCACAATCATCAATAAGTTTCTCATTCAATAACAGTAAACTGACCGCCATAAGGTAACATAATTATTTTAGGTAGAAAATGAGAGAAACTGCCTGAAAGTAACAAAGTAAAAATGGAAAGAGTGTTAGTGAATATTATTCAATGTTAGTGTTGTTGCAGAAAACGGGTCATGCCTACTGTATGCACCTTTCCCTTAGGTGGTTTAAGTGGTTGATTTATTTATATTGGCTTTTAAAGGGGTAGTGCTTGATGTGGGTCCCTGAGAAGGTTTCTGTATGACTGTACCTGGTGTAAAATCTGTCCCCAGCCATTCATCTGGCACTCTACGACGGGACAACGAACCTATGACTTAATGGTCAATCGTTTGAGTTCTGGGCAAAAAGGTGGTGGGTTTGAGCTTGGATTTGTGCACCACTAGGGTTTCAGAATGACTGGCTGATGAGCCAGAAATGCTTTTTTCAACAATGTTAACTTTACTATTCTTTTGGGTTCGTCTATAACTCTGTTATTGACATGAAAGCACTCATATATTCAGCTAAGATATAAATCATTGAAAGATACTCAGCAAAGGTTCCTATTGGTTTATCGGAAATGAATAAAATGATTGATATTCAATAATTTTTGCCGGAGTGCGTCGTTAAGTTAGCATTAGCATTAATATTTTTTAAATTAAATCATTCCTATATTTTTTGTGAAACAACAGAAATTGCACAGACTATTTTCTTGTGTTACTTTACATTTGAAATTATGTGACTAATTACTGAATTCCTTCTATCGCTATCTTAAAAGCACGCAGTCTATCGTTGCGCAATGTCTCACACGCCGAAAAATTTGTTAACGACGAATGATCGTTAGGCAGATCCATCAGATGACTCCATTTTGAAAATAAATTGCGGATTTAGACCGATACGATTGATCTAACCACTATTTTTACATCTTGGATCTAATTTGTATTGGATTTTGTCATTTTATCCGGGCGCTTCTTAGCAGGACCGAAATTCAGTTCATAATATTTTTCCTTTTTGTATTTTTGGTTTTTATTGTGAGTAGTTTGGATAGTGGGAAAAAGGGCAAAATATGACGAGGCGCCTACTTAACTCTACGTAGTTCAAAAGCAGTTTAAATTATTTTTTCACTTCTATTTTAGGCAACTTTGCTCGCTGGTTAGGCAGCTTAAAATACAGGTAAGGAATCGTTTGAAATATGGTAAATGCCATGCACCTGAAAAGTACTCGGTTGAACAGTGGACATATTTGAATTTCATTTTTAAGTTTCATTTGTTTTTTGCGATTGTTCGCAATATGTGCCGATATGGTTTTAATTACTTTATCGAGCATGCCAGACCAAATGAAATATGCAACTTTTATTCTGATTGGATTTTTTAAATTAACTCGCTGACAATAGCACTTAGTTAGGTCGTAGACAAGCGATTCAACGTATTTATTAGAGAATTTGGGGGCGTGAACACCCAAAGCAAATACAGAGGGGGAGTGACTCCTTCTTCTCAATTGCTTCCTGGGACATGTATGTTTGCTTGTATTGGGGAGTGACCTTATTTGGTTTTGGATCCTGGCTTATTTCCTACAATTGCGGGCTCTAAGTAATTTAGAATATGTACCTTTTCGGTTCATTTACAATTCATTACGCTGAGTAAATGCTTATGATGTGCACGGTCCCTAGGCAAAAATAGCCGTTTATTGTTCAGCAGTAAACAGATTAATTATAATCCACTAAAAAATATTGTCGCATTTTTCGTGCTTCAGGTTTGGAAAATGGTTATAAATTGTCAATTATTAAATCCGGTATCGTTTTGGGGTTTGTGGATACATTTTTGTCAGCTATAAGCATTCAGCCAAGATTGTAAAGCAAATTAATAATTCGATTATTTCCTAATTTTTGAGAGAACCCAAATTTTCAGAAAAGAAGATTTACTATCCGTAAGTCATAATAAAATGGTTAATATAGTGTTTGAAGATGATATAATTCTACTATCAGCGCCTGCCCTAACGAATTTTCTCGCTTTAGTGTTTCATCAAGGCCAACGTCCTTTTAAATCCTGTTCAAACTCTCACTTTATATAAAATAGCTTACCAACACAGCACTGTGTGAGCAGAAGAAGAAGACGACTCGATTGCTGGGACAGTAGTTTTATGTGCCTGAAGTTTCGAGATCCGTCGTGGATTCGTCATCAGAGACATATGAAGAAAACAGTAGCAGACCCGTAACTGTACTATGTCGACAAACATTTTCGCTTCAGGCTGAGTTTGCATATTTCGTAGGTTTCAATTTTAACATGGAAGACGGGGCATTCTAGTTAAATCAACTATCAGTTATCTTTTATTTTATTTCAGATTATGATGCTTTTGATAAATTGCCTTTTTTCTGAGATAATCTTTAATCTTAGATCATCATTTTTTCACCACTATTCGAAACTGTTTATGTATCATCAGGAAAAAATAGCATTCATACGCAAGTGCGAAGCCACGATAAAATTACTTGCTGTGTATTCTGATATTTACCTAAAGTGCTATTTTTGAACGCTATTTTTAATACATTAATTCAACTATTTTGGCATATCTTGTCCCGGAAAATTTAACACCCCAATGTAGTCGGTGGGCACGAGATCTTATGAAAAACGTTTCGGCGTATGACTGAAGGAAAGTGGCTAGTAACTTCCGAGTAAAGGAGTTTTTGCCGGCTCTGTACAAGAGTTCACCGCTACTTCTGGTAGTAGCGTCTTAAAGTTTACGCTTTAACCTTTTCTGTACTTGTATTCCGCCTTCTTAATCAAGCAAAAGGTTTGCCACGGATACATTCGCCAATTCCTATCTGTAACACTGAAAATTTGGTTAGTACAATTGAAATCTATTCAGATCAGGAGACCGTCTGCGAAACACGGGACAACGCCCCTTATGTGCTTAGCATAAACTTAGTTACTAAGCTGGTGCGGCTAACTCGTGACCAAAGTAGATTTTTGACAGGTGCGTTCTGTGGCTAGTAATTTATAGTGTTGATAATGCCCGTGGCCCGTACATCACTCAAAATTGAACCGGACACCCAGAACACCTGGCAACACTGTCTGCCTCCTGCACAGGGTGGGTTTGCTCAAGAACTGCAGTGTCTCGTGAAACACGTGTCCCCGCCGACAAACGCGATCGGGTTTACGCGCAACATAAAGTGGCATCTTTGCAGCGTGCATAACGCAGATATTTACGCTCGCCGTCTGGTCGGAGTGCTCCGCCTCGTACACACCCATGTAATTTATATGGGCCCTTAATGTTTCTTTTCCTTTGTTGGTTTGTCGCATGAATACCGCCGACTTGTGCAGCCGGTCTGCTGGCAAGTATTTGGGCCTGGTTGATGACTGTTAAGCTGCAGAGACTTGACTACCTTGTGGCAACTGCAACGTCGGCATATCGCTGCTGGAGGCTTCAGGCAGCCAGTCAAAGCCAAGAGAGAGAGAGAGAAGAATTATTTTATAAAATTTCGAAGGCAATCCAACTTTACAAGTCCACAGTTCCGGTAACAGTTAGCTAAATTACCGCGTTATTATCACGCCAACCTTAAGCAGGGTCGGCGAAAGCACTGCAGTAAACGATTCGGATGCTGGCTGCCGCCCGTAAGGGTGATCGCGAAAGCTACTAACTGTGGTAGGCACGTGGTCACGCGACCAGTACTGCGCGCCTTGGCTCTGAGAAGGGATTCGAGAAAGTGTCCAAAACGGCGGGCCAATTGACTGACTGATCTAGCGATCGTATCTTTTCCTTCTGAACTGCAGCCAGGAACTCACCTGTAGGCTTTTATCAGCAGTCATCGAAATTCGTGTGTCGTTTTTGTGCAGTAAATGTCCTGATCATGGGTGGCCATCAATGCCCGTTGACCTTTATTTGTTCGCCAACTTGCTGAAATTATATATAAAAAGTTATTCCGTAGTTAAGAATATCTGAGAAATCGCACATAAAAGGGACATTCTAGTCTGTGTTCTCCTTCATCATAACCAGTATAAGATTCTACAAAGTAACAAAATGTATTCATTACACAAACGCACAAGAAAATGCATTTAAACAAAACGCAAATTATCCTAGAAACTGCAGTTCTTTCCACTAAAACTTTTGTTAAGAACTTATTGTCTCCGAAGCGTTTCCTTCAGTAAAAGCAAAACATTTAGTTAAGATGGCCGTGGAGAATCTCTGTTATATTCATGTTCGGCAGAATGGTTAAAGAATCCAAAAATGGGCTCAGAATTTCGCTTTACATCTGTAAACACATTCTTTGTAATGAACAAAGTCAATCGTACTGCTACAGAAATCCAGGACTGCATTCATCAATCTGCTTTTGGCCCTTACAAGCCTTGAACATGATACAGAGTATAAATATTTTTCATAGCTTGGAGAGATTGTGGTTTGCAGACAGGTACCAGAAAAAGCTAATAAAAAACAATGCTGAGCGTTTCAAGTAAGCTAATCGGCCAATTTTTCCGATACTTGAGAAAATGTTACTTAAAAAGGTGTGGGAAATGGTATAATAAATATTTTTCATCATAAATCTATGAAAATCCAATATACTGATAGTGGCTTTCAAGCATGGTCCAAAATTTATAGGCTGTGCGCTTTCATAAGGCTGCTGATGTACATACTCAGAGCTGTGAAAAACCAAAGAGACCAAGCACTTTTAATTACGAAGTAAGTCAAAAATGCTTGTTTTAGGCTTATGTAAAAAAATTTCGTAAAATTGAATACAATTGTCAATTCACGCCGTTCCAATACAATTTTGATCGATTTGCACTCATTTCCTTGCTTGAGATTGTCCAGAAAATATTTTTTTGGATTGAAATCATTCTTTTTCTTTCTAAGGAGCTGACATTTTTCTTTCAGGCAAACTGTTCTCGAATTAATGAAGAGGTTCGCGTTCCGGGTTTTTGCATAGACAAGGAAGAAGACGTTTCGAGCACCGGATTAATTGGTTTATTTCCCTGAGCTTTTAAAATTTTACAGCAATATTTCTTCAGATCCGAGAAGTCTCAACCAAAACGAGGACAATTATTGTGTTCATAGGCCAATCATTTGTTAGAAGTCATCAGGTTGTCAAGGCATTGGAAACAGCAATCAAGAAGGATAGAAGGGGGGCATTATAGTGTAGAAGGGGGTCATGAACAGCAATTAGTGTGGCGCCTTGGCCCCGGTATAATGTCCTGGTAACCCTGCTAGTAACTTTTCTACAAATAATTCATCTTTGGAAGGTGCAACCAGTGCACAAAATGCTGGAAGTAGTGCCAAGTTTCATCTTAATTCTGTCTGTGTTTGTAGAGCATAATTTGTGTTTGCAAGGTCAGGCGAGCCAGTGAGCAAACGGAAATGTGAAGCCAACGCAAATTTCGGGTCCTCCCATTGCTACCACTTATTTTCAAATAAATGACTGGTACGTGAATTTTCGAAAGTTTTCGAAACTGTTCAGCATCGTATATCAAAATTTATTCTAGTGCTCTTTTAAGATAATACACTCTAGACATTTAAATACACATGACTGTTTGAAACGTCTCCTGTGGAGATACTTTAGTTAGATCTTACTGGTTTTCTTCATGTAACCCATACAGTAAAATAGCCAATGCAGGAAAAAAGTGCTTTTCTTTTCAACTATATCAAAATGATAACCGTTGAGTGTGATGATTGATAATTTTACTTTTGTAACGTGTGTATTAAGATTTATGCTATGTGTTCCTGAGGTATGTCAGGGCAACAATCAAACCACGCGCAGTATGTAGGTGTCAGAACGTACAAGCATTTACCTTTGAGAAAACTTGGCCATGAAATATTTTTGGAATTCAGGATTTAACGAAATAATCAATTCTAATTATCCAACTTGAGAGTTTTGTGCAAAATAAAATGTATTTTGTATTTTTGCTGCAGTTTAGGACTTGTAGAGTGGCACATACTTTTTTCCATGGCAAATACATTTTATATTATGAAAAATAAAATAATCTATATGAAACTCCTGTGAAAATATGCAGAGATGGCTATCATAGTCTCCATTGTCTTTGTTGGCGATATGCTTCTGCCTATAACAAAAACTGTATATCAAGAAATAAAATATTGCATTATCAAAATGCATGTTAGCCTATATTCGTATATACATTGGAATTGTTCACGAAATTGAAGTGGAGAGATCCTAAGCCGTATCAGGACAGACATAAGGAAGAAAGAATAAAAGATACTACTTATCAAGCTGGACGGATAAGATATGAAAAAGCAGTGGACGTTAAGCTTTTTTTCGAAATTATTTTGCTTTCAGTATCAGTATCAGTTTAATGAGGAAAAGGTAGGCGAATGCCTTTGATCTCCCTGATGGTAATAGGATGATAGGAAATAAGTCGATGCAAAGAAAAATTTTAAATGTACGACAGTTACATGTTTCGGGAAAACAATCTCCACAAAATATGTCATAAAAATATATGCCTACTTGCAAATCGCGAGTAGTATAATTTGATTCAGTGTATGTAATAAGCAATGTGATTCATTGTAAAGTGATTTATTGTAATCTGATGAAGGAGTTTTTCCTTCATTGCATTTGCGCTTGATACATGTCCAGTCTACTCTTAAATGCATTGACACAATTGGAGAGGACTATCTCTTCTGTAAGAGCGTTCCACGCTGAAACTACTCTGTTGGTAAAGAAAAATTTTCTTCCGTCGATCCTTGCTATGCCCGGGCGTAGTTTAAGGGAAGGCCCGCACAAAGTTGGCATGTTAGCCTGGGCAAAGAAATCACCAGGAACGAAACAACAATGGAGGTTATTCATGATACTGAAGGTTAATATGAGTTCCCCTCGGATTTGTCTGTAGGAAAGGGGAAATAGGTCGAGAATGGACAGTCTGCTTTCATAGGGCAATGTCCCTAGACCTTTGACCATCTTTGTTGCTGGCCTCTGGACCTTCTCTGAGAAAGTACAATCTTTGACAGTCCATGGTCTCCATGCCTGTATAGCGAACTCCAGATGCGGCCGAATGAAGCTTCCAAAGATTTTGGAAAATCTGTCTTTTTAAAACCCCATAAAGGCTCGTCTAATCAGCTGCAACATAGATCTCGCTGACTTCGCCGCCTTTGTACAGTTCAGCGTTGGTTTGAATGAAGAAGTCATCCACACACCCAAGTCATTCTGGCTTTCAGCTTGTTGCAGCGGAGTACCATTTAAAGAAAAGACTTTCGTGCAGGATGCTCTACAACTGCCGATTTGACGAAAGTTACATTTACTAACATTGAAAGGCATTAGCCAAAGCTTTGACCAGTCCTCCAATCTGTTCAAGGTGGCTTGTAGATGGTTTTCGTCTGCCATTCTTTGGACAACTTTCCATAATTTGATGTCATCGGCGAACAAGGTGACTTCACAGTCTAGATTCCTAGCACAGTCGTTGATGAAAACGAGGAACAATACGGGACCTAAAACTGAGCCCTCTGGGACGCCACTCACAACAGGTAAACCCGCGGACTTCTGGCGACCGACTAGGACTCTTTGTGACCATCCTGTCAAAAAGTGATGGATCCATCGGAGGAGGTTCCCGCGAACGCCTGTGCTGCGCAGCTTAAGCAGCAGGCGTTGATGAGGGACGGTATCAAACGACTTTTTGAAGTCAATGTAGATCGCATGCACCGTATTGCCCTCGTCACGTGCTTTGGTACAGCTATCAAGTGAGAATAGCAGATTGGTAAGACAGGACCTTCCACTGCGAAAACCGTGTTGGGCATCGGAAAGGAGGTGATTCTGCTCGAGGAACTGCATCAACGCCTTCTGAATGATTTTTCCATGGTTTTGCAACAAATGGAGGTAAGGCTCACCGGCCTGTAGTTATTTGCGGACGCTCGGCTTCCACTCTTGAAAAGTGGGATGATCATCGCTGTCTTCCAATCAGATGGAAGGCAGCCCGTAACAAATGACGTCTGGAAAATTAGTGCTAGCGGCTCTGCCATTTCAGAAGCTAGCTCCTTCAACACCTTGGCCGGGATTGCATTGGGGCCTGGGGAGGTCGATTCTTTCTAATTACGAAGCTCATTCTTAATTACATCTTCGGTGAAGAGGACTGTATGGGATCGAATTGTTTTCATAAGTGTGGGATAGAAAACCGGGTTTAGTCATCTCGACGGATCGGAAGAACTGAGAGAGATGGTCAGCTTGCCTGAGAATTATCAATAGGATAAATTGTGTCAAAAGGGGACCAGGACCATGGTTCCATTCCGTCCAATCGGGCTCATCTCAAGTTCTGTCATGCCACCCAGTAGGTACGGGCCGTCATTTAACTTCCGGATTGAGTTTTGAATACTGGATGAGGTGCCGCATTGTCATAGGGGCACTACAGATGCGACAGGCAGCTCGATGATAGACCAGTTAGAAAAACAGTTTCTCTGTGGACAGTACAGCTCTAACTAGACTTTCCTTACGCCACATCCCGCTGTTTTATATCAGACCTTTTTTACCTCAAAGTTGTTGTTGTATAGCTTTTTTTCATTCATACTCCCCACGTCAGTACTAATGTGGCTAATGGGCCTAGCGCTTACCTTATGTTCATCATCCTTCTTAATCAATTATTAATGTTAGCCTGCATTCCAATATTTATAAATTTATGCAGTTGCAATGCTTTATGTAATACTTGTCAAACACGTGGATTTACCGACGTCCTGTTCTTATTGGAGACGTTAAAGCCTTTTAAATCCCTGACACATGATCGCTTGGGCTCTATTGCTCATGCTTTCCTGCTCAATTGCTCTTTAACGTCTGTGCATGAATAAAAAGTTAAGCGTTATTTCTCACACAATCATACAAAAGATATTTTATCATCAAGTAGTATTTGTTAGTTGAGCAAAGCACAGGAGGACGCAAACCTGTGAGAAGGTTCATGTTATTTCTGGATCCAAATTGTACTATCTGTGATGCTAAAATTTGTCCGAAGTGACACGGGTTTGAAGTAAGCTTTGGTGCTCATGCCCCCTTGTCTCAACAAGGAGTGTAAATCTGGGTTCAAACTATTTCGATTAAGTGCATGCTTTTCGCCCTGAACAGAAGAGCATTTGTCGCGGTTTCCGCACTTTCAAATCTATCCATCGGGCTTGCACGGACTAAGATACTGCTGCATTTGGTACGTGCCTATACTACGAGTGCTAGTTTATTTTACTCATGCTTGCTAAGGCTAGTAGATATTTTACTATCATAACTGCCCATGTGTGTTTTTTAAGAAGTCGCACCCAGTATGCATTTCCAATCTGTGTGAAGTATCTAACGCTATCGATGCAGTATCAGGGATATAACTAGGAAGCATTCCTAGCTACATTTGGAGCAAGAGGGCGAAGCTTACTTCCAGTGACTGTAGTAGCGAGTCTAAGGACCAAATAATCCCCAATAATTCTGCCCATTAAATTACGTCACATTCCTTGCCTCACTGTGAAGGCAGGGCAGCTCGCAACTGATTTCCTCCAAACCCGTCTCGCCCTTGTAAGATCCTTAAGATGGTCGTATTTATACACGGCTAAAACAGATAAATGCTGAATTCGAATGTGTTTTAGCGCTACTTGTCTACAGTTAAGAGCGATCATTCTGGATTTTAAATGCATAAGAGTAGCTATTATGAATTTTATTCCATGGAAAGATTAATAAGCCTGCTTCTGCTACGCACATCTCTGAAGATGGATCCGCGACGGATGTCATAACGTCAGGCGAATAAAAATATTGTCCGATCGATCAAGTCTTTTTCTTCCCAAGACTCCTTGTTATCTCCTTTCTATGTTCGAATGGCTGTGCAGGCAGGACGAAGAAAATGGCCATTGGCAACATGCAGAGTACACGAGGTAAGCTTGCCTATGTGCTTTCTTAAAAAAAATGTTAAGCATTACCCTCAAATCCAACTGTTGACAGAAACAAACTGCGAGCCTTCCGAGGAGTATACTATTTATAATTCTAGAGAAGCCAACAATTTGTTGAATAATTTATAATTTTTTCAGGGTTATTTTCCTATTTCTAGGCGTTGAAGATTTTTCAATTTAACAGTTTTTGGGAACATCCCAAAGCATCCCTGATTTGCAAAACTGCGTGCTAGAGTGCATTAGCTGCCGTCTATTATAATTATTTACACCGAAAAGTGGCGATACCTTGAAAGTATTTCGAGAGCCGTATAACCGCCCAAAAATAAAAATGAGGGCTCCACAAATGAATGAAGCAGTGAGATTTTAAATCGAAATTGTTAGAAATATATGATCGTGCAATGCTTAATTACTACTATGGACTTCTATTATTTCTCGCTTTCCTTGTTTAAAATTACATCTGAATATGAACGAGTTATGCAAATACAGGTCCATACTGAAATAGTAATATTTGGCTGTGCATGAAATCACATAGAAATTCACGAAGTTGAATTCATAGCGTAATATCTGCCTAAATTTTATTTTACACTTGGAAATCAGTTTCGCAATATCCCCAAGTGGTCATGAATTCTGGCCCTTGACCAATTTTAAAGGATCAGAGTTGACTTGCGAACTTCCTCAAGGGTAATATATCTGCCTCACTTTGCCAAGGATCCTTGCATCTTTTTATTAAGTGATTGGATATTTCTATTTTTTAATCGCCCGCTTTCAGTTCTTAGCTTTAAAAGAAAAAAGGGTACAAAAGCATAACTTGTTTGGTTTTAACTCCCATAAACTTTGAATTTATATGAACTGCTAGTATACAAATCGCTGTTGGCTCACACATGTCGGGTTGTTGTCGTTGTCATGTTTCAAATGACAATAGGTTTCGGCGGTAGACAAAAACGCCTAGCGTGTCCCGTTTGACTTTGAGACTGTCAGCTGTAGTGTGTGCCGGTACTGCTTTTGGCGGGTTTTGTAAGCGTTCGGACACACACGAGGCCATAAACATTATTTTACCAAGACTAGCATGAGGGGTCAAATTTTTCTTTTACTCACCATCAAAACAAAAGTTTTTACTGCTCAACTTCATCGGCTGTGCACAATTTGCACATTCCCATGATCGAAATATTAAAGGAGTCACTCTTTCGTATGTAAAGGAGTTCGCGAGTTATAATATTTTGAATGATCAAAGTGTTGTGCAGAGTGATACACTGTACCCCTTTATGTAAAGAAATTGAGGCTGTATTTGTGGGAATCTAATAATTTATTTTAACCCTTGCATTTTGTTTCAGCACTCCTATATTTTTGAAGACTCGACAACATTCTCGTTTGCCACATTCCTTTGGTGATGCATTGCTATGATATTTTGATCAACAAACTAGTGGAACTTTGATTCCTGTTTATGTCTGTTTCGTCAAGACATTTATTTCTAGCAATTCTCTCCAATTTCCCTTATGTGAATTTACCTATGTTTAGGGGATAGTTTATATTTAACTGTTTATTTTGAACTATGCATTCAATTTGAAGTGCAGCTATGGTTCAATTCAAAATCACTATTGTACAGCCCGTTTCGGTAAGAACTGTGCAAATAGAGAATTAGAAAGTCCAATTGCTTTAAGTTGAACAATACTCAGCATAAATTATATCAGTAAAATATTCAATTGTTTGGCAAACCCAATAGCTGGCATATACCACAGTGCAGGACTAAGTTGTAATCGCAAAAGGGACTTATGTTCTAACCCATTTTGAGCTTCGTTTGTTGATTTTTCAATTTTTCTAAACAGAAGTCTGTAGCCATTTCCGTAATTCTGGTGAATTTTGCAAGTGACTGATATTACCTGTAATTGAGGGTATTTAGACGTTCGCTGTCACTTCATGCTTTTTTTCTTCGTAAAGTGTTGGTGATCGGGCAGGAAAAGGGCACAACCTGCTTCTGACGCAAAGCGGTCATGTGGACAAAGTGGGGGGAGGGGGGACGGTTACTTGGCACATGCTTGCTACCTAAATATCCTGAGATAATCAGGTGACTGGACTGCCTGCCGGACGGACGTTGGTTTTCTCCCTCTTGATCACCTAATACCTTGTCAGGAGGTGAGCAGAACTTGGATTTAAAGTGCAAAACCTGGAATGGATATTCAATTAACGTTTGTGACTAAACGTCAAACCTTTTATTTCGTCTTTTAACTGTCAGTCTAGCAGGCGTTTTACGCAAATAATTACAGCATATTAACCTGCAGCCTAGATATCTACAGAGGTCGCCGTTGATCACGTAATTTTCCTTAATTTTTATAAGTTGGATCATTACTCCAATACCAGTGTGAATGTATTAAGAAAAACGTAGCAATAATAATGAACGGCATAAGAACTTTTAAGTAATTAAAATCACTATAGTAGTTACTAAGTGTTCGTAAAGGAATATAAAATTTTCTCGATAATGTCGTAGTTCGAGAGACGTACAAAAGAGCTGTTAATAAGAAAAATAAATTTAGATATTTTGTTGAGTTGAAAATTTGAAGCAAACACGTTTTATATAATAAAATAATTTTTCTTTTGTCAAAATATTCTGTAAAGTCTGTTCTTACCGGTCACGTATTTATTGAATGTCATCGAAAAAAGTGTGTCATCAAATTGCTTGTTTTTACTTTCTTCACTGATCAATTCATAATTTTCGCATCTGTTCTACGTTTACACCAAAACCTTTAAAATAAGGTATTTATAAATATTATTTACCGAAAGAAAGTGTTTTTGGATATGAGTTCTTAGACTCTTAAATATCCCTGAGGATTGTTTTCATTGTCTGCTCCTATTTTCATCTTATGACACAGGACAACTGGCCTCACCATCAGTCTGAGAAACAAATTCTCTGCTACCACTGCACATAAGTACAAATAGGGCACTCAAAGGATTTTTTCGTACATATCCCTCAATATACTGATACTGATAATGATGAACATGTTGCTTCTTTGTAGAAATGCATCGAAACAGCAAACCACATTGTCAAGAGTAAATCATGTCAGCAGTATAACTCTGCAAATACTATTCCTAAGATTAATAAAAAGCTTTCCATAAAAGGTTACCTCTTAGAAATTGCTTAGATTAAATATTTGGCTGACAAATTTCTGTGTATATTAAATTTCTCCAACGTAATTTTACAATAAAATTTGAGAATTTTGAGAAGTTCTTGAAGTTTTCTGAAGATAAACGACTCATTTGACTAGAAATAAAAGAACTTCCTTTTTTATAATGGTTTTCCTTCTGCATGAGCAGATTAATTCCACTTTCAGATATAAACTGGCGAATTAAAAAAAACTGGCCATATACCTTATTATTTTTTGAAGTACTTATTATTCTTTCGCATGTTCTGTTTCTAAAAAAAGTAAAAGGGGATTGTAAAGTATACAAAAAGCTATTTTTCTTCTCGACTTACATTAAAATAGGCATTATTTGTGTTTAATCACTGAAAACATGTTAGACATTTGCTTTTTATTGAAATACATTTGAGGTTTATTGCTGCATTCATAAATAACTCTTCTGTTAATGCATTTTTTACAAAGAAACTTCACAAGATAGCTAAACTTAATTTCTTCAACACATATGTTCAATATTACTGCAAACAAATTTGGTTCCTTTAACTTGGCTGCACTTCAGTCTGAATAATTTTGCATAATTTTTTCCAGTTCTGGAAGGGATATCTTTTGTACCTTTATTATTTATTTTGGATTTCCTTCTTAGTATTATCATATTTAACGTGCGGTTTGGTTCGCTCTTTCGTAATAGCATAGGACATTCCTTCTTTATGAGCTTACTCCCAATTTTCCCAAAACTAATGGTCAGTTCTCTTAATAAACCTTACTAAAATGATGATTTAACTAAGTAAAAGGCTTTTGCAGAATTCAATAAACTGAATGAATCACAATAGTGTTTTTAAATATCTGCCAAAGTGTCCAGGCAAATTTCATAATTATCGTTGCATGGTCTTCGGCGGCTACTGTTCAGTCGAGAATATCGGGTTGTTTTGATGGCTTTCACTACCGTTATGAAAACTAGAATCAGACAGTAGTTTTGGGTTTGATTGTGTTGTGTTTTTTTTCATTGTCATAATCTTGCGTGCGTTTTCTTTTAAGCAAAATGGTTATTTGTGACTTTTAGGCATTTTTAGTTCAACAACTTATATAAGAAGGAGCGTTTTGTAGATTAAGTTAGTTTTTTATTTCAAGGTGCTTGGTGGATGTAGATTTCAATACATGTAAACTTTTGCTTCGAAAAATTGAAAGAATGAGGAGAGCGGAACAGTTTAAAAATTTCGTATCCAATGATGTTGACCTCGAAGACAACCTAGGCACCGACCGATGTGCGTGGCTTATAAATGGACTCCTGGGACACCTCCTGGTGTCAGAATAGAGAGGGGCCGTCCATCTTTTTAAAAGGTGGCACTTTCATATAATAGTTTAATGTTAATACTATACATACAGTATTATCTAGACATTCATCATCCTTCAAAATCCGCGCATTTCTCGCCATAACAGACCTGCCAGGCTTAAATCTACCATGAAAAACTAACAACCTTGGCTTAGAAGACTGGCACGGTACTCTAGCATCTCAGAAGTTCTTTTGCATAACTGAATGATTGGAGGTCACACTGCAGTGTCTCTTTCCCAATAGATTTTTACAGACTCACGAATTTGAGATCGCAACTGTGCTTAAAATGTTATGCTACCTGTCAGGGGGACAAGACTATCACTGGTCTGCTGTTGATCTTTGACAGTCACAGTGCTCCCGCTCACTTCTGCTGGTTTCGCTATCGAAACAAGACGGCTGAGCTAGAAAATAATGTGGGAGATATGCAACAAGCCTGTCTCGAGGTGCATTTATGCACGCGTTAGCAGCCGTTGGTATTCTTATCAGTGGAACATGCGATCGCCATTCTCGCTTGCTACGTTCATATTATTAAATTTATTGGTGACAATAAAAATATTGTCACCTTGACACACCGTGCTATATGTAAACACAAAGAGGTAAACTCTGAAGAGGTGATATTTAATTGGCCTGATCGGGGTAGTGGTCGTTGTGACTGCCTTATTGCTTTTTTTCCGATGGGAATCTTGTTAAGAGCTGGCATATTTAACAACCGGATTCACGAAGCAATTCGCCTCTAGCTATGCTTTACACCTAGGCAGCACATTCTTTGGTTTTCTTTTCCCCTTTGGTGAAAGAAAGCATGTGTATTTCTCCTGAATATAGATATACTGTTTTCCAACGAGCTTCGGTAGCGATTTAGCTGCCCTAGTTATACAAAAAAAACAGAATTTTCATGTTTACTCTGTAACTCTGCTGACAGATTTTCGTTATAGGTACCCGACAAGATCACACCCTAGCATGATCATGATCAAATTTCGTACTCCGAAAAACATTATTTAGCGAAAGTGTGCAAATAAGGTTTTTACTGTGATACGTATTTTATGACTAGTTAGTGATCAGTGCCCTAGAGAAACTACTGACCCAGAGAAAACTTACGGACAGGAAAAATAGCAAATTGGGCATTTTCCTACAAAAACGGTGGCAGCTTTATTCATTTTGCCAATTATCTGAATAGTGTGTGAAGACATGGTACTTCAATTCGTAGGCCATAGCATAATTTTGAGGAGAATAAACCATGTTTGACAAAGAGAAAGGAAAAGATATGGTAATTACCCAATTAAGTCCTACTGGACGAGCGATATTCTTTGAAATCCATTTAAAGCCGTCTAAATCGCGAGGAATTTAAGTCAGCAGAAGTGTCATTTCTGAAAAAAGAGGTGTGCAAATTTTTTCAAAGTACAGAGCAGTAATTACTTTTTACGCGTGAACTGAGACTTTGCAGTAAGAGTGAGAGATATGTGTTGCCATAAGCCTTATATTTATACGTTCTACGGCAAACATCCGGATCATTAAATACGCCATTTTACAATTAAACCGGTTCCATTTTTGATTGCGAAGGTCTGTGAGGTTATTTGAGTGAATATATAGAATGCATTATTGGCCAAACAGTTCCTAGGTAATTAAATTAGTCGGAAACTCTATATTTTTGCGAAAATTCCCATTGAAAAGTTTGGAAGATTAATTGAAGAATATGGGTTTTTTTGATCAATTATCATCAGGTCTGGACATTTATATAGAAAATAACTGAATAAATTATGCGGATTGGTAGAAAAAATAGTTTCAATAGCGGGTTCAAAATATCTCATCGGTGTTAGAAAGAACTGGTAGCCGAGAGTGGTGATGAGCTGTGGGCTGTTGAATTAGCTACTTTTGGCCATGCTACCTATGGTGTTTTGACGAAATTCCTTTCAACGGACAGGGCAGTTTGGCGTAGCCTTGTGGTGGCCGCTTCTGCCGTAGCCAACAAAGGTTGTGCAAGGGATTTTGAATAGCTTGAAGGTACCTAGTAGATCACTCCAAAGGCCCCCCTGGCATCCACGTGATGGTCTGAATCTGCCAGGTGTGCTGGAATGAAACTGTGTATACCCTTTATTTGGCCATTACCTAACCATGCTGGAATGCGTTCTCGCTGGCTCGTGTGACCAACATATTCTGCCCCACAGGAGCAGGTGAACGCCGATCACATTTGTTGATCTCGATTACCCCATCTCCCACCTGCCTTGACAACCGCACTAATTTCGCTACTAACCCGTACAGTTTATATACAGGCCTGATGAGATTTTATTGGAAGCTCTATAGGTAATTTGCCAATACAAAGATGAAAGACATCCCGAAAAAATTCCCATTCGCCCAGCACCCATGGATGGCAAACGAGTTGCCATATAATTTGTTTGAAAAATTCTCTTAATATGGGACAACCTTAAATACTGCAAAAAGAAAGTATTTGGAGTATGTTGAGTACTACTAGATTATTAAGTTTTCCCATAGACGTCGTCCGCATCTTGTGAACTAAGGCACTAGCTACCATTGCCAACCTCAATAGAAACTAAGTGGACAGATCGCAAAATACCATGATCTCCCCCCACGAGAACAAACGCAGAACGTGAGCACATACCGGCCTGGTTAAGTAAAGGTGAAATTTGATCGATCTCGAGTTCTATTCTCGTACATCTTGTCGAGATGAATCATGAAGTCGATACTAACGAAGCCTGTAGGTTGTCTACCGGACACCAGCCAACTTTTCTAAGAGCCTACGCCAAAGGGTGCTTGCAACAGCTGAAGCAGTGGCTGTGGCAGTGGCTGGCAGTGCTGTTTTATCAGAAGACGCTGACAGAAGCCCTTGCACTTCCGTGGCCGACCCCGACGCCAGGCGACGATTACATTTCGCCCCCACCCCCTAGTGACAGTCGATCGCTTCGTGCAAATTGCAGCAATTATTCCTCCGTTTATCTGACCTCTGATCAACGCCCACAACCTAACCTAGTTCCCTCCATTCCCCCCCCCCCTCCCCCCTCCCCCAACACAGGAACCTCTACACCTTGACCCCGCCATGCGGGCAACGCGTAAACGATTAATTTTAATCAGACTGCATTTATTTACCCTGTCTAGCTGTACGGTTTTAATTACCCTTGAAAATGTGTGGCCTGATGATGATTTGCTGTAAACGCTGTGTTTGCCAACTTGACTTCTCAAATAAAGCATGGTAATATTTGCAGAACTTAAATGCAGCATACTCTGTTTCCGGCCATTCTGTTTGATTTTGCACTGCTCAATAACCTAGAATGAAGAAATGGGAGACCGTGAACACTCAGCAGCACTGAAGAGGATTGACCGTTGATTTTCATTCCAGAAGACCTTGTCACAATTGGCCACGGAAACGGCAGATAAGTGCAAAGGTAAGTTACTGACCCTTCAAGAAGGCACTGCCTCCGTGCATACTTGACATGGTTTATCAGGCCTTGAAGGAGGCGTGGATTAGAGGAGTAAGCTGACAGGGCTGGCAGTGCAGACAGCCGACACCATAATCAACGCAGGTGCCCATTGCACTGCGAACATCTACCAGAGCATATTTGATGGGTTTTATGACTGTATTCCTATTTTAAGGTGAACTAAAGCAGTCATGGTGATGACACTATTCTGTCGATCAGAAATCCTGATTTATTACCAGAATTTTACCAGCAACAGCGTTCAATCAGTCAGGAGATAGGTCTGCACACCTATTTGTTTGGAGCTGAAACTCCAAAAAGGAGACAAATGTTCCTTGTGAGTACCCCCTTTTCTCTTACGTTGCAGCAGCAACTGAACGAAATACCTTATCAACGCTGGTTGAAATCCAAAGAAGATGCAACCACTGGAACAAGAATATTATTTGACCGACGTTTCAGATTCTGTCGAGAATCATTAATCATGAGTAATCGCAGAATGGTGTGAGAAATGAACAGATTGCGTGGTACTTACAGTTTGTAGCAGCCATCTGCATGTGCACTATAATTATCCGCTCCTGTAACCGCCGCTTGTGGTCGGAATTGTGTGCGACGATGGCTTGACGCTTCGTTTTTGAGCCATTTATAGTCGTGATTTCGTTGTCCATGTCGGATGATGGCTTGCTAATTGTGGGACAATTATGATCGCTGTCCTCGGAGTTGATGCTCGGCTCGGCCCTTCCCACGTGACTGATTCTCCTGCTCAGACAATGTCTCAGTACGCAGCATAGGGACGGCAAATCGTTAGGCTTGTTGATTGACTATAGACCTGAGAACCATGACTTGAGTAACTGGCGGCTCATGCAATTGTCTCCTCTTGCAAGGATTTCGGCCTCGTTTAACTGGAAAATATGGTGGAGTCCTTTGACTGAGCTGCAACCTGGGAGTTGGCGTCTTTTCTCTTCACCGCCACTGCGTGTTCGGCCATTCACGTCCAGAATAATTTCCCGGTTTCTCCGACGTAGCTGGTTTGTTCACAACTACACGGGATCCACTAAACGACTTCAGCCGTCTCCTGTCCAGTTTCATGACCCGGCACTTGATTGTTGCTTTTCTGGCCTGTACGCAACTCCAATTGCAAGTGGAATGAGCGGGTGGCTGACAGCTTTCAATGCATTTTTCACGTACGGAAGTGCTCGCCAAACAGTTGGGCATCTATCGGCTGGTCGAATTGGTTTCAAACAAATAAGTCAATCGATATACCCCACAATAACCTTGAAATGATTTGGCGCACGTTCAATTTCATGCCTATGCCAACTGAGTAACAGCCTTTTCTGACCTATAATCATCTGCTAGTTTGCGATTATTGTACGGAGTTGTTGATGTGGGCAAAAGAACTAAGAACTAAATGGGAGGTAGTAAAGAGTGATATTGGCACAAGGTTTTATGGAAGAAGACGACTAGATTGCTGGGAAAATACTTTTATTCGCCTGAGGTTTCGATATCCGCCGCAGATTCATCATCAGAGACATAAGCAGAGAGCAGTAGTAGATACGGGTTGTGTATCATCCGCAGCTGCAAGTGGTTTCCATGTGATGAATACTACAGACACATACAGACCCGAGTTACTCTATTGGTGTCAAGTAGTCTGGCTACAGTAGATGCTTAGTGCCGGAAATTTCTCGGTTTCCCCAGGACTTTAAAAAATACTGTGCAAAGACCAGATCAGCTGTCCGCACAGAGGTGACACGGCTATGCGTCCTCCTCCTCTTAGCACATCAGCTAGACAGATGTTCTTCCGTAATTCAGACTCTCAGTCTGTTTGTTAGCAATTATAACACGATAGTCCGTCCTGAAAACCAGAATAGTTGCAGATATTCTGAATTTAAAGGAATTTCACCTTTTCCTTGTTCGAAGATAACAAAAGAAAGATTAAAAATTTTGTCATCTGAGTTTTCGATCTTAAATAAAACCTTATTGAACAATTTTATTCTGACCAGGTACAAATAATTGTCTTTCCATCGCTATGGCTTGGTTCCTAGATCCACTTTTAAATTAACCTGATGTAATTGAAATACAAATGCATCTCGCACGTGGGGTCATGTAGATTCTGCAGGATCAAAAGATATTTTTTTGCTTTTTATAAAAACAAACTCCTCAATGATAATATTTTATTTTGCAGACAAGAATTCTTCAGGTAGGCTTAGTGATGCTAAGCCCATATGCACACGGCTCCATCCTTTGATGCGGAGAATAAGTCACCTGACGTTCGGTTGAATTCGATTGCGGTTACAGACTCTTTGTGTCCAGAGAGCTTCAGAAACTTGCGAAATAAAACAGTGGTTGAATAAACAAAATTAAAAGGATGAAAGAGCAGCTGTTTTCTATTTAAAAGTCACTTCTGCCCACTTTAGAGTTATTAAACGCTTAAACCTGCTTATATCCTTCTTCATTATGACAACGTAGTATATAGTCACAGGAAAATTATGCAACGTCTGAATTAACGATCTATTCATATAATCCTCTAATTATTCAAAATTTGCCTATTAAGTGCAGTGTTTGTCCTAAAATGATGAAAAATCCTTGGTAACTCTTAGTCATTGTATTCATAATAAGGTTTTTCTAGAGTGACTTATAGAAAAGAACCGGTAATTAGTTATTCATCTTACTAATTTTTAATGTATGAGCTGCTGGGATGAACCTTAACTTATTTTGATAATTTGAAGTTGCCGTATTTATTCTTAAATAATATGTTATGTTTGGTACGTGCAAGACGGACATAGCTCTACGAATCGCATATGAAACTGACTAAGAGCAATCCAGATAATCTTGAATTCTTCAGGTCTACATAACTTGTTTAAGTAAGCCTCACACAATCATTGAAAAACTTTGATAGGGAAATATTTGGCGGTTATTTTTTTTCTAATAATTGCGATACTTGAGCTTTTTGTTAATGCATTCTATATATCTGTAAACTTTACTTGATAGACACAGCAAACAGACCAGCGAAGACCGACCTAGCCAGTTCTGGCTAATTCGGCGTGATAAACAATCCATTCACCAATTAAAATCCTGACTGATTTGAAGTTGCACTCCAATCTGGTGCACAGTGAGCAGTTTTCAGTGAAAAGCGTTTAACAAAATACCCAGCAATGTTTACTTATTCAGATACAGCCCAGAGGAGGTGAGCAGGTATATTTTACTGGTCAGAATAAACTATGACTAGTCAACTTAAATTCACCTCTCAGTTATTCCAGGTCTGACTGTTTCATGTCATCATATGGGGACGATGACTTGCTTATGCAACAATATTTTATTTATCCAAAAACATTTTGGCTATTCAGTACCAGTTGCCATGTGAACGCCTGAGCTGAGAGTAACCTAAACCCTTAGAATGAGATGAAAAGGCCGAATGGATCAATAAACACCAATCTCATCTAACCTTAACAGTGTACATGCCTGCTAGAAAACTGGAAGTTAATCAGTTATTTTTGTAGGAAGTAGGACTTATATATAGCCAAATGTTATTATGTGCAAATATTCGAGGTCCAGATATAATATTGCTTTTATCCAACCCAGAAGAGGAAGAAGAAGATGGGACAGCTCCTGAAACCAAATTATTTTGATGCCAACATTTAAAAAACATTCTCGCTTTCATCGTCAGAGCGTACGTCTATGGTTCTGCTGGCATCGAATGAGTGTTTCTTGCCGCTAGCCTCATGCAATAGCTGTGCCTGATACCCGCGCGTTGATCGATTGATGGCAGCTGTTTGAATTGTTCACGTTCTAGCGGGCCCCTCCTTAAAACAGCCAACAGCAATTGATCGATGCAATCGATCGGCGCGTGGGCATCACGCCCGGCTATTGCACGAGGCTAGTGGCAAGACACACTCATTCGACGCCAACAAAAGAATAGACGTACGCTCTGGAAATGAAAGTGAGAATGTTTTCGAAATGTCAGCACAAATATAATTTGGTCTCTGGAATTGCCCCATCTTCTTCGTCCTCTTCCGGGAATTATGGAAGCAATAGCCAGATGTCAATGTGTGACGCTTCGTGAGTTTGATTTGGTTACTGTTTCACAGTAATATGTGCATTTTATTTAGCTGACCTACGTTAGTCAATTACTTTTTCTACACGCATGTCTAGGCCTTTTGGTCTTTGGCTTTACAAATCGGCTTAACACAGCAATAAAAGCATGAGTTTTACAAGCAACTTCTACAAAATTGTTGTTTGTTAGTATTGCACAAATAAAAATGTTTGTGTTCGCACATATAATTAGTCTGAAACCGCGCATTATTACAGGTTATCAATTAAGTCTGTGTGTTAAGCCAATGAATGCTTGGATTTTGGACATTTTGGGTGTCGCACATGGCACTGTAAATGACTTCAGATTTACCTCCTGCATACCATCGCAGCCTTAAGGCCGCTGTAGCATTTGCTAGGCATAGTGGACACTTTAAATTTCGATGAAAACCACCTTACACTATTGTTCACCAAAAATGCTCTGACCGAATCTTGGAGGTTAAGTGAGGAGGCGTCTTTTAGCAGAGTATACTTACATATACAGCCCTAAGTAATTAAGACCGTCATTTTACATCCCCACAGCCAACGGGAGTGTTTCTGATGACATCACTTATGTGTAACTTTTTGTTTTGAGAAAAATCCTTCAGAGGCAAGTAAGCAGTTTTTAATGAGCTACGACAGTCGATCGAAATGGTAATGGTTATCAGTAACAGTATACGACTCTTTTTACGTGCGGAGATTAAAAAATAAATGTTGCGTTTGCGCCAAATGGCGATGCAAGCACGTGATGGAAAATTTTGCAACGTTATGCATGGAAGTATTGGTGCAATGAGCGTTTTAGTTAGGATCGTTTTTCCTTAACAATACTGGTGTAACCAAATAAGTGACTATGGTAAATACATCTGTTATTTCTCAACTTATAAAACTATAAATATTGTACATCGTTCTATGATATGCGTCATTTATCTTTACAAAAACCTTAGGGGCGGGTACCACCAAGAACCTTCATGCTGGGTCCTCAGTCAAAAATATGCCTTTTTTACATTTTACCGTAAAAGAGCGAATCCAGTATCGCCATTTCTGCCTCATTAGGCATCATCGGCTGGATATACGCTACTCAACTGTAGTAGCGGAAATTGCTGCCACCCTCGAGTTTCGAACCCGCGTCTCTCCAGTCAGAGGCAAACGCCCTACCCAAAGACACTGGACATCAAAAACCAGGGTGGGTTTACTCTGGATCTGATCGGGGTACGCCTATGTACTAAGGTATAATCCCGATCAACAACCGTCAAGGCTTCGGGTCCGCTAGCTCGATGATTAGGGCGTTCGCCTCTGACCGGAGAGACACGGGTTCAAAGCTCTAGGATGCGGCAATTTTCGCTGTTACACTTGAGTAGAGTATATTCAGCTGACGACGACTAATGTGGCAGAAATGGCCATTCAGGATTCTCTGTCTTGCGGTAAACTGTCCAAAAAATAACAAATATGTTACCACAACTTAGTTAGTAACATTATAATTAGCCATGTGCAAGGTTCGGGGGTTCCCAAAGACACTGGATATCAAAAATCAGGGTGAGTATGCTTTAAATCTGATCAGTGTACGCATATATGTCATTCTGCTCATACAATATTGCTCAAAATATACCTAAAGTTTTCCCTAATTTAAAAGATATTTCTCTTAATGAACCACCAGATGGTCGTAATTTTGTTAATAAAATTTTATAGGCCATTTATGTTGTCACCTCAGAAAAAGATATTCCGTTCCGGCTTTCACTAGGAATATGAAGTCTACTGTTGATAGCCTATTTTACATATAATACAAAAAGTTTAAAGGTTTCAAACTGCCGCATGCCTGTGCAGGTGATTTTCAGCATAAGAATACTATGGGACATAATTATATCGCATTTATCTCAAAAAATGTTTTCGATATTTTAAAAAAAATGTATCAAGCATTGGAATTTAGTATAATTTAGTGCAAAACAACATAAAAGCATTTTCTGTTTGCATTTTTTTATAACATAAATCGTTGGTGGGAAGTGTCTTTTTGTAAGTTTAGAACAAATAAATGGGTTTTGTTTGGTCCAATTATATTGAAGACCTTCCTAAAATTCTGAGACATTGGAATTTAATTTATAAAATGCCTTCCATATGGCAGACGAGTGTCCAATGTGGGCATTTGGTTCGCAGTCATGATTTGCAGGTGGCTGAGGCGATATCTGATAAACAGGAGACGCATTTCTGCAGGTGCTGGCATTTACCCCCCAAAACGTGGGAAAGGTCGCCATATTTATAAAAGCAAGGCACAGCTACACATGTGGCTTTCAACAAAAAGCATTCTAAGAGAGATAGAGAGCAGATAGGTTAAAAAAAGTATTTTATTCGCCTAGTCGTTTTGATTCGCACTCAAGCTAAATCCTGGAATGCGTCTTTTACCTTACGCCGGAAAAATGGTTTGAGTTATCCCCGAGGTAATTCTGTTATTCTGATTGCTAGTTCTTACTATAATTTCCCCTGCAGAAAAAAACAGCTATGGGATTAATACAAGAACGGACAGGAGATTTATGTGTAGGCTTGTCATCCTTTGAAATGTTGCATAAGTACTTGATTTATCCGCTAAGGTGCTGATCACTGTTAGTGCGTTGCTAAAGTCATTGAAGAGGTTGGTCGTAAGTACAGATTCAAAATCTTACAAGGATGAACGTTCAGGTTACTCTGTTAATTTGTTTCTTATAATCTGCCAAAAGAACATGAAGATGGCAGAGCGGTGATTTTAAAATACCTTGGAATTGCCTCTGTCATTAAGGTTTCTACGTACGTTTGAAATTATTTTTGTAAACTTCATTTTCATAAAAGTTTAAATTGAAAAGAACCACAAGCATCTTAAATGAGAAAGTTGAAATGGATTTCAGGGGCCTCCAACCTCTATTCATTAGGACTGACCCTGAGCTTCCAGCTGAATTTTGTACTGCCATTTAAAGTTTCCGAATTCCTTTAACAAACTAGTATGTGTTTGTGAGATGTTGGGGTCTGGGCAAAATGCTAAAAAACAGATTCCTTTTGAAGATTTCCGCCGAAATTCGTCGGTAATTACTTTCTTTGCAATCATTTTATGATGAATTTACAAACAGCTTGCGGTCAGACAACAGAATTCTTTCATCTATTTGTTTAAATTGTTTGTGGGCCTTTGGTCTTCAAATATTTAGAAAACTAGGCAGAAGTCCAGCTTTTAATCAGACCATAATTAATGCTGAATTCTCCCTGATTATACGATGCCTTTTTTAACGAAAGATTCTGTTTAAGTAAAACTGGAAATCGATAGCCTGTTTTCTTAGAATACTAAACTGGACTCCTCGCAGCTGGGTCAAGTAGTGACAGAATACGGGCAAAGCACGTGCCTAAGCCTATTAGCTAGTACCTGGGCTATTATTATGGTAAATAACAAAATCAATAAAATCGTTTTATTCCTCCTACTTTGGCAAAGCGACAGAAAATGCTATCGTAGGTACTTACATTAAAACTTTCGCACTCAATGACAATCAGATCTCCATTCGAGTTTGCTGTAACAATCGACCGATTTGTGGGATCAAATTGAACCTGGTTTGTTACAACTCCACGATTTAGGGGCACTGGTATAGGCGTTGACGGGCAGTTGTCCTTGCTGGCTTGCCGAAGGTCCCAAATGTAGACGCAGCCGCTAGAATCACATGAAACGATCCTTGTGCAGTCACTAGCAAAACTTGCGTGGTTTACGGCTGCCTTGTAGTGGTCCAGTCGCCTTTCGCACAGAGCCTTTGAATATGCAGGAACTGAGTGTTATAATGAGCATATTGGATCAAGAAAAGCTGACCTAAACAAATCCGAAAATTAGAAGTCCTTCCGACTTCAAAAAGTTCTATCTGTTTTTCTATATTTCAGTTGGCAAGGGCTGGCATGTCAAACTTAAATGGCATTTATTAATAAGCTACATTTAATGGGAGATAAGATATATTAAGTTTGCCTCTCCCTCTCAAGGTAATGCCTTTCAAATTGAGGCGCCGAATTAAACCAAAGGCAGTTATCTTTCTCGGCTGAGCTTCTGAAAATAGTACAAAACGCACCACTTACGATAAAGAAGGGAACTTCACAGATGTTTGAAGTTTGTATTTTCCTACGACCCGTCAGCAGCAAAGATTCCTTACTGAAAGCCAACATGCTTGTAAAAGCATACTCTGTAGAGAGCAGGTGGAAGTTCCCGGGTTACGAAGCCACCCTCCACGGTCAAAATTTTCAGACTGTCTTAAGTTAGCTTTTTGACCGGCTGCTACAGTTATCTGTGTGCTCTATAAGTAAAAGTTGGTTTTTTTCCACAGAGTGTGCAAACGCCGACTTGGAACGCTCGGTCATCCCTTCAAAACCCTGCTCGAAGTTTCCTTACCTGGTTTTTGTGCAGCTTCGGTTATTTCAGTTTAAATACGGGTGCCGTATGAAATTTGACAGACTACAGTAAACTGCTCACCTGTGTCCAGTTGGCCCCTCGACCGCCTGAATTTGTCCCGATTGCCGCTTGCCTTGAGCAAGACAAAAACTCAAAGTCATGCCTTGTTCGCTACGTACGGATAGGTGCACCAAGTGGTAATTAATTAAACTAGGTTTACTTTACTCATGATCATTGAGAGAGCTCTTTGAAGTGACATATTGCTTTGCCGCCCTCATTTCTTAGACATATTTGTCAGTCAAGAACGCACACTGTCGGCGAGCTATGAGAGACTTCAAATTCCCTAACTGTGTAAATATCTCCTCTTTATCGACTCAATCGTAGGACCAGGAGCTCAGCTGAACAGGATTTTATTTTGGCGTTTAAATCATTTTCTCCGCTTACAATAATCGGCAGTCGCATGTTAACCACAAGGAAGTTCCATAGAAAGTTAATTAAGTACCTCATTAAACATGGATATGTGCGACAGTACGATCAGTAATTACGGAGGAAATTTGAAATATTACTATTTGTAGATGTTTCCCTGTGTAAATTATAAATTCTGGAAGAAAGGTGTAATATTATAATCGGCAACACGCATCTCTAGAGATGTGTTGCAGATAATTGAAGGTGGATCCATCCATTTAACTGATTAGTGAGACAAATATCCTAAGCTCCCAGAATGGGTTATTTTGGAACATAATATTTTAGTGGTATGCATCTGTCATACTCTGCTTCTCAGCGTTACAAAATATTCTGTCAATTGGGATAATGGGGATGTCAGGCATATCTAGCTTGTTAAGCACAAGTTGACAGCAGAGAGGCGGTCAGTTTCTTACACGTTCAGGTTTCTGGTAAATCACCTCGTAGTGTTCGAAGTCACATTAATGTCCTTCTAAATGACATCCGGCTTGACTGACGACCCTGCCAGAAAACTGCATAAGACCAATTATACCTGCAAGGACTGTTCGCGGTGGACCTCATGTTATAAAATTGGTGAGAAATGTTCATCTGTCGTCCATATTTAGATCACCAAGCGATGCAAACATTCGAGGAAAGAAAGGTTAGTCCTTTGTCCGCTTTCATACTTATAAGTGTCCAAACGACATTTGACATTTGACTTCTTCGCCTGTGTCTGTGCAGAGTTCCTAGCAAGTAAATTTGCACTCCCCGCACAGAGGCAACTTGCTCGCCAAAACCACTGATAGGGCAGGCGAAAAGGAGGACGGCTGTAAAGTCATATTTCCATATGCTCCACTTAGTGCAAAATATTAGAGGCTAGTCCTCTCACTCAGATATGGTTGCAGTGTAGGAAACACCGTCTTTCTGTGCTTAGTTTATTCCAGGGTAAGCTGAGCCCGTATTAGGCAGAAGAGATCTGGAATGGTAGGAGGCCTGAGCATTTGCGTTTGTCCTACATCAACTGTCTAGGGACTGCCCATAACGTGTAGAGGGCCTAAGTAGTATGTTTAAAACAGCTGTAACTGTTGAAACCATGGCAATTTATGGTATCACCGTCAAATCCTGTCCTTTGGGATCCTCAAGGAGGAACACAGTGAGAAGGGCGTAACTTTAGAGTCCATCCGGAGTAGGGTTTTATTGTGTGCAAAGCCTGGAGGTAGCAGTTGCCGATGGTTGATCAGGCTAGACCCTGACTGTAACACCATCACGCTGAGTCGATGCGATATCTAGGGTTGGAGGAAGGAGTCTAGGGGTCTAATCGGACACACCCGCTCACCTACAAAATAGTTAGCCACTGGCCACTCCCAAACTAACCATAGCGCTCGGCCGGCAATGGCCGTCAAGAATTCGCTGACAGTCAGCCAAAGGCTGCTCCCTCGTGTTAACTGCACAACCACCATCATAAGGGCCAATCTGCACGCATCTACTGGTCAGCACTCCCCCGCACAGGGGGCAATGTACTCGCCAAAACTACTGAAACGGCAAACCCCGGTGTCTTACACGCTCACCTCAGGCGATAAATAAAAATGGTAGTAAACTCATATTCCCATATACTCGGATTTTTGCTTTGTCCTCGGCTACACTCACAGTTGTAGCATATAGCAATGTTAGTTGATTATGGAGCAGATTGCTCTCCTGTAAGACAGAAGGCGTCGCCTAAAACCTCAAGCTAGAGTTAGATAATGCAGTAGGCCAAAAGGCAGCCTGAAATTGGCAAATGGCACCATGTGGTCTAGTAGAACTTCAGTTATTACTTAATGATGTTTTGTTGACCGACAAGATGACACACTCTGGTGGATAGAGTTGAGAGGGAGCAAACCAACTAAAGCCCTGATGTACTCCGGACCTCAAGCACGTAGTTACTTGGAATAACATCAACCCAGGTTCAACCTCCCTGCAGGGATCGAGAGGATATGAGTAGACGTTCTGTAAAGTCCAAGCTAGAGCTAAATACTGTAGTAAGCCTATAGGTAGTGCACAGATGGTGAAACTCGAGGTGATTGGTGGGATTTTAACCCGCGTAGTAGAGAAGGCCTTTACTGGAAGCCAACCCTCTAGCCACTAAGCTGCAAACACCCCACTTCATGCCCTGCATTTAATCACACTTGTGTCGATATTACCTGTCCAACTTTACCGCTCGTATGAAATCCACCAATACGGAACAGGAAGCTGACTACCCACGCAGGATTTCCTAAGCAATCATCTAGAATGCACCAAAATGACTACTAGGTTGACTTAATTATTAGGAGGTTTGGCATATTTGCTTTATTTGAGCTGACCCAATTGTGAAAAACTCGAGGCCATTATTTAACAATCCTTTATTTAATTCATAAGCTAATTGTTTTACCTCATATAGATTAGGACTGAATGTTGTGTGCCGATTTGTTAAAAAGCATGCATAGGTCATACTACAAATTTACTACTACTGGGCTTAGTAAGCATAATTACTAGCATTAGCACTTTAGCATAGGCAGGTATTCCTAGCGGCAGTATCATTGTCCTTGTAGTCCGAGCATAGTATAAACGGACACAACCTAATAAATATAGTTGAAAGGGCGAAAACCAAGGCAAGTTCTGTTGTGTTCAGAGCTCAATATACGTAATAACTTGGAATAGTTAAAACTCACCTTCACTCTCCTGTTAAAATCAAGGTGGTAGGAGCCCCAATGTTGGCTTTACTCAGCGTCACCACTGAAAAATGTTAGCTTCAGTGTTAGTTACGGTACTACCAACGCGCAGCTACATTACTAGCTTGTAGTGGTAGAAATAGGATGAGTCGTATCTTTTTTGGCCTCCTTGAGCCCGTCTTGGCGCTTACTGAAAGTGAGTGAGGGAAGATAGTACGGTAGTACCCGCGCAAAGTCAACTGTCACTTAAGACTAAGTTAGGCGGTTTTTCTGGTTTGCATTCGAGAAAGCGGACAATTCTAGATCTCATCTGGTCTTCTTGACCCATGGTGAATGTTAAGAGTGCAGTAGGCGCTAACCACGTTCTATAGCACTTTAAACTATCCCCTGTACGCAGTTACTATTACTGTACAAACCTGTTGGTGCATATGGTGGACTAAATCGAAACCGATGGTCAAATAATCAGCAAGCTCGAGCACACTTTGAATGAGCGTGTGCCTGCAAGAATACGGCTCATCCATAATAAGTCCATTTACGACAGAACCATATATTAGCGTGTTGGGAAATTGCTACTTGACAGGTTTGGTTGGACTGCAAGCATTGTTACCAGGATTCCTCAACAGGACCTGATGGGAAATGCCTCAAATGGCATATGCAAGTAACTCAAGACTCTTTGTTATCCTCTCACCATGAAAGCTGGTGTTGCGTACGTGTTTGTGTGGAGACCACCACTATTGGTCATTTGCGGCTTTCGAGAGAATCTCAGGTTGGCAAAGAGTAAATGACAAAGGCTACCTGAAATTGCATATTTCAAAAGCTACCTACTGATAATTTGATAGTAGGTCGGATTGCTTTTAATCAACCCATTCATGTACTCACGGATCGAATGTCCGTCTGCCATATAATTCTGATGAGGGAGAAGGTCACAGTCAAATGTGCCATAAAATCAGTAATGCCTAATCCACGCATACGGTCCATTTTGTAAACTTATTAATCGATCCAATTTATATTTTAAAAAACGTAAATTGAGCATGCAATCGTCCGCAGATAAAGGGATTTCACCATTCTTTCTTCTAAAATGACAATATTTATTTCAAAATATGAATATGCGTATTATGTAATTACCGTTCTCGTGTCCCACAGACCAATTGATTTATCAGCGGATGCCGTCACCAGTATGCGACCATCGGGTACAAAACGAGCCGAATTTACTGAGGCCGTGTGGCCCCGGAGGACCATTTGACAGGCCGATTTGTGTACTTCCGCTGACGTAGTGGACGCCGACATACGCTCTGGATCACAGAGACGAACCAAGTGGTCGAGACCAGCAGTTACGAAGCAGTTGCCAGCCCAGTGCCAATCAATGCTCCACACGGCTCCGCTGTGCTCTTGACTCAGTGACTGTATTCGCGTCTCGGGGTTCACTTCAGCGTTTGTGCACAAGGACCAAAACTGCAATGATAAAGCAGAAAGGCAGCAAGAAGCCACAATCAGAAGTCTGCCAGCCAAAACTGGTATGCTTTTTTCTCAGATAGCAGCGGTTAGCTAGCGTAGGTAAGTCTTCCTTTTGGAGAAAGTAATCCATAGATTGTTCCAAGAAAAAGTTTTGTTACTTGTGTAAGCACACACATACTGAGGCCTTTCTACCTGGATGAACCTGGCAGTAAAATTCCCGGTCTTTTCATACTTTGAAACACTGTGAATACAAAATGGATTCATATCAACGTTTAAAGTGGGACGGCATTAATATTCCTTAGTTTGGCTTGGAAGTAACTAAAGCAGTTTATAAATTTTCTTTGCTTAACGGATTATTTTCCAGGAGTTGGAAATGGATGCAAATAATTTCTACCACTTATGATTACAGATGTGCACTTACCCACTCGAAGCAACTTGCTCGGATCACTGGCTATTAATCAATCTTAAGGAAATTGTTCCTTAAGAAATAGCTTCACCTCCATATGACTTATTGAATTCTACTATGTATTTGATAGCTTTTGGTTCTCCAACGGGAAAACATGATGGTAAATTAACCGACGTTTTTACCACAGTCACTGACAGTATATACACCAGTTGGGAATTGACATGAGACGATAAGAAATTTGAAGATAATTGTAAGACGATGAACGCATGATTCAAGTATCCATTAATTTGCATGTATTGCATGGGTTTGATCACCGAACGTCGAAAATCTGGCTGACTGATGACGGATAAGAAACCAGAAATTTTCGGTTAAGTCTGCCTAGTTTGCAGGCTGCCGAGTCTTCTGCTCTTACAGAATGACGATCATCTACAAGGAGCTAGTATTTAATAACGCTGGGTTCCAGAAGATCCCTTAGCGAGCATACGCCTGCTTTCAATAAATTCTCGGGGGCATTCCCATTTTCACTAACGATAAGAAATTTCTTCAATATCTTTTGACCCTCTGTGGGCTTAGAGAAGGAATTAACAATAAATGGATTTTGGGTTCTCATATTTTGGAGTACGAGGATGAAAATGATCCATTTTGCGAGGTCACGGGCTGCCATAGCAACCTTAGTAAACGAAAGCACCTTAAAATGGGGCTGGCAAGAGCAAACATATGAAAATTTATTTGGAGTGCAAGGTCTATGTCAATTTCTGAGTGTGAGACATTTGGTTTATGTGAACGTATATCACATAAGGGCGTTCCGACAAACAAGACACTTTAAATTGGTTTATATCTTGCAAAGTTCTGAAACACTAAACTTCCAAGAATGCTGGACACTTGACTACGACTTTAAAGACGTTCTGCGTTGCAAATGTTTGCTCATGCGAATTAAATCCATTTGCCAGGTTATGAATGGCAATTGGGATGTTCTACTATGCAATGCTTTTTAAAAATTATTTCCTGACCTCCAACTCATCTCATCAAATTGAGCTATGAAAAACTGTCAAACGGAGATTAAGAGAACATCAAGAGTATTCGAATAATTGTAAGGATAATTCCTAGGTGATCATGTTAGTTGGGGAGATAATATTATATTGGCTTATGCTTCGTTGGTTTCTTTTATTTTGTGAAACATCTTTTCCCACGAAGAAATTTGAAGCAAGCAAATATGGCAGAATTTATTCGATCAAATAAATTTCGTGACGGCTCGTCAGCTGCGACCCGTCTTTGCATGAATGAATAACACAGCACAATTTGAATATCAACAAAATCGATAAAAGCAAGGTCAAATTTACGCGTAAGCGAACATTCATATTGTCAACTTAACTCGGGAAAGGACGGAAATTTGGGGGGGAAACAACACAAAAACAAACAAAAGGTGACTAAATGTAGGCCTATGGACCCCAAGGCAGCTGTAGGTTAGCCACATGTTCTAATTGCTTACATAGGTCGGGTTTCTCCCGCCGTATGTAGGCTGCTTCCATGTAGCGTAATGTCCGGTTTGTTCGTGCTCGAACAAGAACTCGGAAAGATTTTTTCGGATCGACAGAGTGACCACTGTCCAATAGATGTTTTGTAATAGAGAACTGAGGTACTTTGTTTTCCTGTTTAAAAAGCCAAGAGGGTAAATGTTAAGCTGCCCTGGTCGCCAATTGCCTTTGCGTTCGCCCGATGTACTTGCATCCGCAAGTGCATGTAAATTCATAGACGCAGTTTGGAGTGGCGTGCAAAGGCAAGGCATCTTTTGTCCCGTTAACGGGAAGGGTTTTTAATAGGGCTGAGGAACACCAATGCAGCTGCATTGTACGTTCTCTCTATGGTGCATCGCAAACGTCGTTTGCTTGTATTTGATACATTGTCACCTTTGAAGGGTAGAGATATAAAAACAGGCTTTTTTGGAACAAACTGTTCCGTAATTTTCAGCCGTAAAGGTTTACTGTATTTCTGAATGAAGCGTGAAGGATATCCACGTTTAAGTAGGGCGTCTTTGATGCTGGAAATTTCTGTTGGTAATATTTAATTGCTGCAAATTTTCTCAGCTCGCTAGAAGAGCGTAAGTACCAAGTTTCGTTTCCACTGGATTGGCACAAAACTAGTAAAGTGTAGGTACTGGCCCTTCCAGGTAGCCTTGTGATAAACACTTCGCCTTATTGAACCATCAGCCTCTCTAAACAGGAGGACGTCAAGAACAGGCAACTTTTGTTTTGCTCCATTTCCATCGTGAACTTTATTTTTGGATGCAATTTATTCATGAATCGATTTGAACTACTTCTGAAGTAGACCTCAGTCTTATGTTTGTCCCCTTTTCTATCCTCCCGCTAATTACTCCAAGATTAACAAGCTTGGATCAGTAGTTTATACAAAATGTCAAGCGGGCAATTTTAATGCATAGAAAACACATGAGTATGGCTTCATATGATACTGTTCTCTCATGACCAGCTCAGTGTGTAAAAGTTAATCTGCTAACATTCATAGACTGGTTTTGGTATGCGTATTGCAGCCCCAGTGCTAGATTCCCGTTTTATATGGGAAAAACACGTTGTCAAGACACAAGTACGTACTCCCGGATCGCGATTTAAAATGAGACTCCAAACCAACGTCCACATTTCTCACCTTTTTAACATTTGCCTCCTCAGCTAGACGTGGCTAATTGTATTTTATGTATTACTTGGGCATATTCTCTTTGGTGTAAGTGTAAAAAGACTAACCTAAGTAAAGCACTCTTCAATACTTATTCAGCTTTTGTTTTATTTCACACCTTTTAACACTGCACCTACACGCTTCTCCGATTTTCAGCCCTTTTCAGACTGATTGCAAGCACCAAATTGGCCTCAGAAAATTAATCCTTCACCTAATTGGTTAGTAGCCGTTCGAGCTGGATGAGTTTAGGAAGAGAGTGGATTCGTCGTCAGTAGCAATATAGGTTCTTCCATTTCTTTTCACGTATAAGAATTGTGAAAACATGATTGTATAACTTAGAAACTCTGAGAGATAGTTACTTTATTAGAATATAGACTGCTCGCTCACCTGAAGAATACCATCGGCAGTAGCAGTGAGGAAGCCTTCACCGTTTGGATGGAAGGCTACACTGGAAAGCCAAGTTTTCTGCTTTGGTCCGCTATCAAGCACAATTCCCTGATCGGCGGCAATTAATGTCCACTTAGCCTTTTCGCCGACACAGCAGACAATAGGCAGTTTTTGGTTGACTGAAATCCTAGGTAATACCGGGAAAATCTGTAGTTGTGAGCTTAAGTCGTGAAAATGAAAGGGCTCAGCAATATGAAGCAATAAATATGCACTTGTTGTTGTTTCAACTCAGGTCGAAGTAATAAAACTGATTATCTGACTGGAAGGGCTGCTCAATTCGCCAAATATATTTTTATTACAAGCTAATTGTGCAGATGTTTAGAGTTTCTGACACTAAAAATGTCATGTAGTGTAAATAAAAATCCTTCTGTTGACATGATCACTAAATATCTACCTTTTTTGCAGTCATTCTGAGGATGGTTGTTGGAAATGAAATAAATCATTCCTTGTTTACCTTTTTGTATCGAAAATAGGGCTGTAGGTATAAGGAATGTTACCCGGGTATTCTGCACTTATAATGTGTACTGAGTCACAAGATTTATGCATCTTCTCTGTTGTATTCAATTGTGCCCTTAAACGCAAAGTGCCATCAGTGATTTCAGGTAGAGGCATACTTAACAGCCGTGTAATGTTTTATCCTCCATATCACCAACAGAATCGATATCTTTCGATTCTTCCGTATGTATTTTTTGCGACATTTTACCTTTATCTTCCTTTTAAACTGTAAAACTAGGACTTTTGAACTCTTAGTTTAATATTTTTCACTCTGGCATTAGCAGGTTGCATATTGATTTATTCTGATGTCTTTAACTGCTACAGTCAGGTGAATACTCAGTGTAGCAATTTGTCCATAGCACTTTCTTGCAATTTTCCTTTTAGTATTTTTAGATCAGGTGCTTACATATTTTATGACAAAGAGAGCACAGCTATGACCTTGAATATCACAGAGAGAAGGGACTTAAACTACAACTTAATTTACATTTGATAATGTTCCCATTTGCCTGAAACTTATCCGTGGCGGAAGTCATTAAAACATCATTTGCTAGTTGAAACTCACACTCCATTTTCTACATGTACTTATTTGAAATTAAGTTCAAAATAACAATACAGGAGCGTTTTAACAAGCGGAGTGTCGATTAAAAATGAATTATTGGGGCCTCAATCTCAATGATGTCTGTGTAGAAAGAGTTGGTGGCTTATCTATTTTGAGCATTTGAAACATAAAGGTGAAGGACTTATTTTCTGTTGAATTTTTTTATCCTTTAGAAACATTTTTCTCAGTAAATATATAAGACCTGGTCTCTTACCCATATAAACTTCCACTGTGAGTTTTAACCTCATAGGCCATGGTATATCCGCTTGGTCGTCCTTTGAGAAATTCATTTTTTGGCTTTCTTTGTGATTCCGGCATTTCAGGTAAGATTTCTCTAGGAACTTTCTGTTGCTGTGACAATAAAATGTGTGCTTAGTATATTTATCACTCGTGTTGCAGCTATCAACTACTTATGAATGATAAGAAGCTATGTTAGTTCCAGGAAGGGCGACACATTTTAACTTCTTATTGAACTGAGCATAATATCCAGTTGAGGATGTTTATGCAAAGTGTTGTGATGAAATGTCTAATTAACAGTGTCGTTAGAAAGCATTTATATAGTGAAAATATGAATATGGTTACACATTTTTTTTACTTTTTTAATGTTTTATTGGGTTCTGAGTATACTATTGTATTTTCTTAAGTTTCTTGTTCATGGGACTTTGAAGAGCGAGTTTTGTTAAACATTCACGGAGTCGCCTGTGAAATTGAACATGGTTTCATATTTCACATTCGATAGAAAACATAAACTGTGCTGGTGATTAAATTAAAAAAAGCGTAGAATACTATTGGCAGAACCATAGATACTTAAAAGGTCAACATGGAATAAAAGCACGTTATCACTTTTGGCGTGTATGCAGACTATTTCTTCAAATGTAAGAAATATGCAGTTTTGTTTTGACCTTGCACAGGTTACGGTGGCTATACATACACTTTCAGAGAGAATTGCAAGTATTCAAGTAGTTTATAAACAAAATTTTGATTTAAATGTTCAAGGGCTTTTATTGATGCAATATAATATTCCTCCACTCTAATAACTGTCAGTTACTTACTCACTATCTACCTAAAGTAGAAAATAGGAGTGGCCTCGCTGTACACTAGCCCCGACTTTGACAGTTTTACCCTTACAGTTGATAAATTTGCTATGTGCCATATGGAGTTTAAGTACCGTCAAGGACGTATTCGTGAATCAGTTTATTGTAAGATGGAGTTGCAAAGCATTTTACGCACGCACTTCTCCATACTCCATCACGCCTTGCTAACGATGTTATGTCAAGGCAACCTGGGGTGGGCTTTGACAAATAAAAATGGCTTGTCTAACCCACTTTTCAGTGTGTTTTACAGTTTCCTTTAAAATAACTCGCAGTTTAGTATCGTGCGAGAGCCAGACAGACCATATTTGATAAAAGCCATTGGATTTCAGTCACGCATATTGCCACAAATGAGGACTAGGTTATCTGAACAGCTAGCAATTTAGAAGTCAGACCTGTAGTGTTCTCTGATGCATTTATTCTAGTTAGACATTTTGGCGTTAGTAAAAGGGCAAGTGTCCCAGTCCAAGCCTTACTTTATATTCCATATGAGAGGGCTGTTCAAGTATTTCAATTTGTTGTCTTAAGTATAGCAGGATTTTTGTAAAAAAGGGCTGTCTTCTTATTGTAAAAAAATTTTGTAAAAGTTGCGCGAAAAAATATAAAACGAATCGTAGGCGAAGTGTTGTTATACCTGATTGACAGAATCTGGCGATAATTTCTGGGAATTAACTTCGGCTGAAGATTGTTTTTTTTCATCCATGGCATTCATTGCAGTTCTCAAATGTTCGCAGTAAGTTATGGCTCTATACCGCTGTATCTTGCAGAACACGGCTTCCTTTACAGCTGCTTTATATCTGTTCTGTGCATCTCTAAGTAGTTTTGGAAAGGCTGCGGTGTGTTCTCGTAGTCTAAAGATTTAAACGACATCATGAGGGTTATGGATGTACAACAATCTTTACATTCAGTCTTTTATTTGAAAATCGAACTTTTCTGTTTCTTATAGGTCTGATTTTATCCAAAAATGCCGGATCCCGAAATATCCAGTTCATGAATATCATGCGTGAATAAAATTGAAAACAGATAAATGCCGTCTGTTTAAGTATAGAATTGTTTTTAATAGAGTATCCTATGCACGTATTAGGCATGCATCTTAAATTTTATTCCAGCACAGAGTTTAAACTGAAGTGCTCATTATATTTCGAAAACGTCAGTTCATTTGACAGAGCTGACTTATATCTCTATTTGATTTTTGGCCTCCCACCGAAAACACATGCAGAAGACTGTCAATCTCATAAAATGTCGAGATCGAAATATGAGTGCGTGGTTTAACGCATAATTGAGGTTGTTAATTTTGTTCGTTGAATTGACTTGAGGCACAAAATGCTGTTAATTAGGAAAAAGTCTAGTTTAAATCAATATACTAAAGAGCAAAGTGGTACAATGAGACCAAATCCAAACGAATGTACTTATTTATTTAAAGAAAATTCGGTCAAGTGTCTTCAGCATTGATGAGTATATTTTTCATCAACAGAGTTACAAGTTACGAAGACCAGTAGTGAGAGCAGTGTGAATGTATTCTATTAATAAATTACACTCGATAGTTCAATTCTTATCAAATGATTTATATGGTGCCCTAAATTTCGCTTTCACAAGTGGAGTGGTTTCCTCGGTTCGTTTAATTCACTTCTCAACAATCGAATATAACCTTCCCTAAGGACACAATGTGTGATGCAATCCAGGAAAATACGCTTAAAATCATGAATTCTGTGTAACCGTTCTGTCATTAAAACGCCTTGTGATGCATATGATATTTGCTTTGATCCCTATTTATAAATACTGAATAAAAAATTACTAAATAAATTTTGCATTTATTCTTTTCGCCACCAGTTGCTTCAAATATATGTTTGTGCTATGTTTCTTTAAAATAAATCCACTAAGCAAATAATATCACTAAAATTGCAAGTAACGTTTTAGTCCACCTGTTTTTAGTCGTTGGTGCATTACCTTCTAGAGAGTAGTTTACACTAAGTTTCAACGCATAGCCATATACAGGCAAAGTTTCCAATTGGTACGGTCCTGTTAGCACAGTGGTATGAAATTTAGCTCTACTATACCGAACTTAAAGAGTCTTTAGTCAGATGTGTTTAAAACTCGTGTGAAAATGTTAACTTGAGTACTTTAAAGCAATTAAAGTTCCACCAATTGTTTTGTTATGGCAAACCTCTCTAGTTCCTGTTTGATCTTCGCTTTCTCTTGCAAGGATAAGTAATGTTCGCGCTTATGTACATCTAACATTTTCTTGAGTTTCTCATTTTCTAATCGAAGATGTCTGAAAATAATACTTTATATATGTGGTAAACTTCAAATTTTCTTTCAGGGCGTAATTTTCAACTTCCAGGCTGTGCAGTGTTTCGCTGTTGTTCATTGAAACACTACTACATCCTTGAGTGCTTGAAAGTTCTTGTCCGGGTTTGACAAATTTCTTTTGGGAGGACAAGCGTTTTTCCTCATTTTCCTCGACTTTTGACATAGCCGTGCTCTTTTCTCGCGTTTGTGTTCCTTGCAAAGGCTGGCTACTTGAAAATTCAGCAATTTCTTCTTGCGTATAATTCCCTATCTTAATGTTTAACTGTGTTTTATTATCGTTGTGTTTACTTCTCTAATATTGGCGTCAGCTGGCATAATTTCCATATTGGTCAAAAAATTTATTAAATTTCGCAAGGTTGTGCTTACATCAAGGTCAACAAACACAAGGGCACCGTATCCAAGCTACTAAAGTTAGCACGGGCCTGTATATTCAATGAACTGAGCATCCCAATGCATTTTACGGAAGAATTTCTGTAAACAGTAATCAATTAAGCCTATTAGGAAGACACTAGCATTCGGAGAAGTGGCAGAATACGGCAAATACATAATGAAATTATGCAAATGAAAATGGTGAAAGGCTAAGCAACGTAGGCAAAGTGAGCAAAAGTCTATTTAAGGCCGACTGCCTAGCATATGGCAACAGTGCATCGTAGAAAAAACATTCATTAAAATCTCTAAATCTTAAACAAATAAACATACTCTTAACTATATAAGTTGATTTCAGCAGATCTTAGCTGTTGTTTTATCTGGAGTATCGCTTCCAAATGCTCCCTCAACAGCAGCTGTCACCAAAGTACTCATGGGAGAACGGTGAAAATTCAGAAAGCCGTAGTACCAATAATAGTTTTATCATATTTGATTCCTTTTGTGATTCAGTATATTAGGTGGAAACTAGTCGGCGCCTTTTAATTCGTTATTTGTTACAGCAATGGAAAGAAACGTCAACAATATCAGGTGTATTAAGACTTATTTCCATATATGTTCATTTGGTTTTTAAGTTAAACGGCCGCATAGTCCGCTTGTTACTACATCATTTTTAGGGCAAAGCGATGTTTGAATGTCTGCATAGACTGAGGCATTTTAATCAGCTCGAGTAGTTTCTTACATCGTTCCATTACATCGGTAAATAATGCTTTTCATTCAAACTACCCCGGGGCACATGTAATTTGAATGGATGACCCAGTGGTAAATTCTGGGGGAGGCTTGGAAATATTCCTTACACAGTAGGGCATTTTGAAACTATGGAGGTCAGGAAAATTAGTACCAAATCTTCGCATAAATTTCTATAACTCAGAGGATACAGTGGAAGATATTTATACCGATTTCGCGTGATGGTGCAACTTGACACCTTAGTAATATTGTCCCTAGTAGTTGCACTTCTTTTAGTAGTTTAAAACTCTGCTACGTCTGGGGTCTCCATACTTAGATATCATATCCAAGATGTGGCCCTAAAATGTACCGAAGAGTTTATGCAAGCAGCCTTCGTCGAGAATTGCAAATGTCTGCTTGTTAGCGTACAGTACGGAAGTTTGTACTAAAAATGCCGTAAATCCATAATACAAAAGTTCGGTCTGCCTTTTCCTGATCTAGGATGCTCTGAGAAACAATGCAGTTCTGTGGACGCCATTGCTGCATGTCTCACGGAGTTTACTTACGACCCCTATGACGATGTGATGGTCAACGCTTGTTTTAAACGTTGGGGACATATTTTCTCCATGTTATTTTCAAAATTCGATCATGCGTGGAAGGTTTGCCTATTATTACGCAAATTATAGACCAAAGAGCACGAGCGATACACTGATATGCTCCTCCCGAAGAACCCCGTGACTTTACTTTCAGTGAAACCGTTAAACAGCAGTCAGAGAGGTTTGGGGAAATGCCATTACTGTATACTACTTGATACCAGTGCCTCAAGCCAATGAAGAATGCGACAGATGACCCGCTAATGCAAAAAAGCTCAAGATGCGCACGGTCATATAAGATCTCTCCAAGTGACTCGTCCTTTTGTGCGCTTTCCACTCACTTTGCGATGCTAAAATCAAGACACGTATGTTCAGAAAAATTGAGCAGAACCCCAACTCAACCGTACGGACACTCACGGCCAAACGTGATTGGCTTAAGAATAAAAGTATGATTCTGCCGTCCTCGAGCAACCTGGTTCTTCAATTACCGCCACCAGCATTCATGATTTGATTCACACAAAGTCCATGTCCCAATACAGGCTCCAAGTCTCAATTTCCAGAAAACCGCCAACAGTATGCTGGCAGTGCAGTGAATGACATTTCGTTTCCGTTGGTCCATTCAAGAAACACTTTTGTACGAAATGCCAAAAAATGCAAAAACAAAGAAAATCCTTGCAATAGGAATTCGAGGCGTCCGAAACCTCTCCAGCTCATTTCATTCCAAAGTCTCAATGCATAATAGCCACATTTAACACTGAAGTTAAGGTACGGGGGAAGTATTTTACAGTAATTATCAATGGTAAAAGTCTCCACCTCGGCCCAGCCTTATACATCAGCCTTATTTTCAAGCGCACTTCGCAGATAAATGGACGGCATCCGATGATCGCATTGAACACAAAGGCTATGGATTTTTTGGAGCATTTCTCCCCTTCTCATGGGTGAGCATGGGTGTAACATTCCTTCTGGTTGCATTCAATTCAAATGTACATGCCACCTCACCAACTATCCGAATCTTAACTTATTTCGCCTTGACTGGATCGCGGAATTTGGTCTTCTGGTATTGCTACTTATTGGTGTTTGCATCAGTGTGCCGTTAGCTTGGCCGACCTGCGTCAAGTCTTAGCATCTCCCTGCAAAGCTGGTGTCGATTCTCCAAAGGAAATTCGCTTCAGATTTTTAAGGCAGTTTTGGCTGCTGTAACAAACCGAATGCAAATCTTGACTTCAGACGGAAAGGACCAGTTCCTTATGCTGCACTTACTATCGTTGACTAGGAACTTGAATGTCTTCAGCTAGATTGCGTCATTCAACTTGTTGATTATTCTGCATAAACCACACCGTTTGTGGACTTCAAGAAAGCTACCGGTTATGTTTGAACTATGCTGATTTCTCTTCAGGTGTCAATTCTGCCTCAATATCCACTGTCCGTTCCAGAGGATTTTTTTGCTAAGCTGGATGGTGGAACTTGTTTCGCAAATTTAGATTTATCTAATGCGTACTTCTAAATAACTCGGGAGCTTCTAATCATTAACATTCATCGTGATCTGTTCCGATTCACTCACCTGTCTATTGGATCATGTTTGCTCCCATCGCCTCTTAGCAAATTATGGATATTGTTTTGAAGGGCACCGAAGGAACCGCAGCATATTTGGATGATATCATCATCACTAGCTTTAATCCAGATTAATTGTTGCTACGCCTGAAGACTGTGCTCAGCCGGATTCAGGACTATAGTCTCTATCTACGTCTGGAGAAGAGTACTTTTTGCAGGCCACCTGTGAATTATCTTGGTTGTGCAATCCACAAAAATGGTCGTCGTCCAGATTCAGATAACGTAAATGCAATCAAATATATGCTTCCGCCAAATGACATAAACTTCTTACCTGGTTTATTAAATCACTACGGCTGGTTCCTTTCGGGAACGCACCACCTTCTTCATCTGACGAATGAATTGCTCAAGAAAGATGTCGAATGGATCTATCCGCGAGGGTGCCAGCAAGCGTTTGAAGAAGTGAAAACAATGCTGAGTTCCCTCTCACTGTCCACACGCTTCAACCCTGATCGGCAGCTTAGAGTTGCAACAGAAGCCTGCAGCCATTGAATTGGCGGAATTTTTTACACATTTTTCCAACAACACAGACAGCACTATGACGATGGGCTTCGCGGACTATAGTCATGCTTATGGCGGTTCTGCTTTTTTTCGCCAGCTCGTCGTTGGACTCCGCAGTCCATCAGGTCACAGCTCGGTGATGAGCACGTGACTTCTACCGTTCCCTCGTCCTTTCGACCCAGTTGTTCGCGCTGAATTGCTCCTGCCTCACGTCCCTGATGGTTGATCATGAAGCCAGTCGGGCGGTGTTACGGTGGCGAACGACAGCCTCTGCTCCTATATGATTTCTCCAACGACAAGAAACGTTTCCAACCCTCATACGTTCTCATCAACAGTCCTATCTCATTGCACTGCAACAATCCTATCAACCAACCTCTTTAATTTTGTAGAAGAAGTTTTTTCTCCTACGTTCTGTTTTTTTAAAGTGGGAGTACGCTGAACTCCCCCCCCCCCGCTTTAATGTTAGAATTTTTTTACTGCTTCCTTCTGTGTTCACCTTACATTTCAGAGGATGTTGTCTATTATTTTAAAATGATGATAAGTTGGCGGATATGAATATATCTCCTCACCATATTAAACACTCCCGCTGCCTAGGTTGTTGCTCGCAAGAGCAGCATTTACCAACTTTGTATTTATTCTTCCACAGCATTAAGTTTGCAATGACGAGGCCCTTCAAACCTAAAATATAAAAATTTATTTACTGATGCAGCAAGATCACTGACGCTTGCTAAAATCAATTAGTGATGGATCGAAAAATAGACCCTGACCATTAGCTTCTCTGTGAAAAACGTTTCGCAAGATGTTTTAAGGCCGTTATTTTGAAGTGGCCCAAATCTGCGTGCAGCCGTTGCCTATAACGGCTGCTAACAAGTGCACTCGCATCAGTGCCTGCCTACATCACTCCGTTCTGGTCAATCATTATCAAGGCTGATTCTCGCAGGACCTCACTGTACCGACTACTGCGCTCTCACACTTTGGACACCAGCCCCTCGCGAGTGGTTATACACTCGTCAACTTGTCAACGCCTTTCAACCTATTCTCCGCTAACTCCGCCTAGAATAAAGTATACCTTGAACTTAGCGTCTTAATTCTTCTCTCCTCACAGGGAACTGGACCTAGAGATCGCAGCAGAATGCGTTTTATCTATTAGCTAAAGCCGCTGCGATAACTTCACCCTTCCCATGGTTTTTAGATTTTCGGCCCGATAATTAACAAGTCTAACGACATGAGTATTCGTTCCTAAAATACACTGAATTGAGCAAGTGCGACAATGCGACATTTTGTGAATTAATGTCATGTGGTTGGTTTTATAGTCCATGGGAAGAATAATCCTATCTAAATATTTCTGGCAGTAATCGGATAGTGGCATAGCCAGTTATAAGGCGAGGTAACTTAGCAGTTCTGTTTGTACCTCATCCACACTAAAAGATTTATATTTCTTCATTTTTCATTTTTTTAAACCACTCTTATGAATTTGGCAGATTTGAATAATTTATTCAACTCTTTTGTGAAAAATTCGGCGGCCTCACTGGGATCCAAGCCTACGCCAACGGAATCCTTTTAATAATTAAAGCCCCCACGCCGTCCCAACTAAGTGTAATGAAAACCGCTTCTCTTTTGATCAGGGACCGAAGAAACTGAGCATAATTCTCAGCTTCGTTTGTACTATCCGATATCACGAGACCATCATCACTCCTTATAAAATGAATCAGTTTCGATTCAGTTTAGGGTGTTTAACGACAGCAGAAAAGCAAATTGCCCCCGAAAGCCTATCGTCTTTTGAAAGTCAATCACTGTTCCTACGGATGTTGTGTACTTTAGAGGCCACACATTCGACTTTTTCACAAGGCTTTTCCCATGGCCTTCCTTTATTTTTCAGCTATTTCTTAACTTCCATGATAGCCACTAGGCCGGCTGTCTTTGCTGTGTATTGGTGAGGCACAATGACAATTCAGTAGGTGTAAATAAATAATAATAATAATAATAATAATAATAATAATAATAATAATAATAATAATAATAATTTGTATATTTAAGGCCCAAGGGGCCCTGTCGTTACAAACTTAGTGCTATCGTGAAAATAAAAATAATAATGATAAGCAGTGAACTCTTATAAAATAATTGTCATCGGCGGTAAAAAAACTCCTAGATCGGTGGATGAGTTCAGCGGGCCACCGAGTTCAAAAAAACTTTAGGAGAAAAAACTGCCTTAATAGGTAAAAGGGTTTGATGTGGTTAGTTTGGGACCTGATGTTGAGGGTTCGGGACGTTTATGGTCATGGGAAAAAATAATAGATCGTTGAGTTAGGAAGGGGTCATCCGGAAGGCAGGAGAAGGCAGTAGAAGTCAAGGCAACATCATCGAGTTGCGACCCACCAGATTCCAGAGCCAATCGCGAAGACCACAGCGAAGGTTGCAAAAACGGAGAAGAATTCGCAGCCCTTGGAAGTGATGCTTGACTCTGCAGAGGGAAATGCTAACATATTTAGAAACAATTTTAGTATCCTGGGAAGAGCTTCAAATGCCAGGAGGACCCTTTTAAAAATCTACACCTTGCGTGTTTGGAAAGGAAACAGACAGTAACGACTTTATTTCCTCTAAATTTAAATACTTATATAATTTGCCTATAAAAATCGACAGTGTAGAAGACAGTCTAATATCGAGAGGAAGGTTGTTCCAAATAAAAGCATATTTGGAGGTAAAAAAGCGAGAACGGTTAGATGTGGAGCTACGGGGTGGTAAAATTATCATGGAAGAGTTACGAGTGGCGTGAGGTCGGTCAACTGGAAGGAGAGCGTTAATTTGTGGGAGATTAGGACTATTGTTAACGCGAAACAGAAAGCATAGACCAGCTTCGAGTCTTCTTATCCAAAGAAATTTAATGTTTGCTAATTGACATCTATCTGTATAACACATACCAGACCCAGAAACAGAAAATATTTTACGAGTGAAAACTCGCTGAACCTTTTCAATCTTACTACGGTCATGCTGGGTCATGAGGCCAAAAAGCGGGCAGCAGTATTCTAGTATAGGAAGAACAAACATGCGGTATAGTTTTAACTTCATTTCTGGAAGGAAAAAGTTATGCGATATAAACCCACATATCTGTGCGGCCTTGGCAGAAATTCGATTTGCATGAGGTGATAATGCAAGCTTATTCGTGTAAGTAAGACCCAAATCCTTTATCGTAGATCTTTCTAACAGTGGACTATTTTGGGAGATAATGGGTCCAGGAAGCCTTGCGGGACCAAAACTCAAGAAACTACATTTTGATGGAGAAAACTCCATCTGCCATGTTGCGCTCCAACTTGAGAGAGTACGCAAGTCTGCGTTAACTTTATCAACACAAGTACTGGCCGTGTCCTTAGAAAATGAGTAAATACACTTAAGGTCATCAGCATAAATGAAATTTTCCGAATTATTTAGCACTGTTGAAATTTCATGTATGTAAAGAATGAAAAGGAGGGGACCTAAAACAGTGCCTTGTAATACACCACTCGTGATCGGCTGAGGCATCGAGTAGCTTTTGCCTACTAAGACCTTCTGGCTGAGGTTAGACAGGTAGGAGGCAATGAAATCGAGGAGGGGAGGCCTGATGCCTAGGGCTTCCAGTTTCACTAAAAGGCGCCTATGAGGCACCTTGTCAAAAGCTTTACTAAGGTCAAAGTAAATCACGATGACTGATTGCTGTTCATTACGAAGTGAAGTAACCAGGTTAAGGAATGCTAAGTGGCAGGTTTCGCATGATCTTCCAGGTATAAATCCATGCTGTGAGGCACTTAATAGTTTATTTTCTACACAAAAATCGAGAATTTGATTAAAAATGATCTTTTCCAGAAGTTTGGCTAGGGCCGGGGTTTTATGAACACCTCGGTAGTTATTTACGTCCGAACGAGATCCTGACTTGAAGACTGGAAGAATAATAGATGTCTTCCATGAGTCAGGAAAGAAACCGTTTAGAAGATAAGCTGAGAATAGATAACTTAGCAATCGGGGGAAGCTGAATACTCTCTTGATAAGTGAATTTGGAAGGCCGTCAGTTCCCGAGGAGTGCGAGTTTTTTAGATGGATAATGTGCTTACGAGTTACTTCTATGGAGAAATCTATGGTACTGATAGTATTGACTGAGCATGGCTGAAACGACGGGACCGGTTCAGATTCCGTCGTAAGGTGTTTTGCAAAGAACGCATTGAACAGTTCAGCCTTCTCAGACTCATCTTGCACAAAGTTTTTATTTTCATTCAGTAAGGGGGGATTTCGTGCCTTGAATTAATTCAATTACCCACTGATGATCCCAGATAAGTGAAAATCCAAGGCTATTCGTGTTTTCTTAGCTCAAATTGGCAAGGTCTTTTTGCTACCTATTTAGTCTTATTTCGTTTATGGTATACAGCACAAAATATATACTATGCTCCTGGAAGGGAATACCTAATAACTTCGAGTGAGTAGATAAAGGTTGCATAGCTCGTCTACACTGTTCAATGTTTTAACTTGTATCTAATGAGAAACATGTTAATAATGAAGGGTGCTAGGCATTCATAGTGAGGGAAGGCAGGAATAATTATCACAATAACTACTTGAAAATGTTCAGTAGGTCTAATTCCTGCCTGCACAAACAGCTATTTGACTATTTGGTCTGCAGGCTATCTTTTTAGTCTTCTTGTCCTTTGCGTAACCTTTTTGTCTACGTTTTTAGTTTAATAAAACACTTACAAAGCGACTTTAACTTATTTCCTGCCATGTACTTATCGCATATTAACAACACATTGATCAAGCATTAAGCCTTTAACCACGAATCCCATAAGACACCTTGGCTGGGAGACTTCTGCAATCGGGCGGCCTTACGATGAAGCACTATTAATAAAGTTTATTCGTATAGTACCCTTTTGGCGTTGTCAGGATCCTTTGCATTATGCCTGCGTGTTGCTTGCATCAAAATGCGGACAAAATACTACCACACTCAAGTTAAAATCGTTGACATGGAGACAAATGAGCTTGGTAGTCATACGCACGCCGATCGCTTCACAGGAAGTTCTTGTACCGCTGGGCCTGAGAACTTTCTCTTTCCCCTTCTCGAGTCTCAACGGTCACCCCATAGCACCTAAAACTCGCAGGAAACGACCTCGTCGAGCAATAATTAGAGCGTTAAACTTCTAAACAACAGGTTGTTAGTTCGATCCTTAAGTGTTGCAAAACTATGGGGTTGGATATCGCAGGCCAATCATGCCTTATATGCCAGAGCTTATCACTTCCTCCTGCGTTGACTTTGTCGATAAAATCATTTTGACAAATAACCTCCTTGCCAATGACAATATTTGTTCTTTGTTTGTGTTAGAAAGCATTTCCTTTTGGCTTTCTTGTTTTTTGTATAGATCCTCTGTCGGTGGTCGTTTGTGGAGTGTAGAATGACCAAATTTATCTTGCAGTAAAATATCTGAATAATGTACATCTTTTTATCAGAGTGCGTATGAGTATCTCACCGAGAATAAGCAGATAAGACGTCAAATAAATGGAAAAAGAATATGAGTGAAGGAAAAATATCGCACGCGCAAATGACAGTGTGGGGTTTGTTAAAAGCATTCAACAAAAATCAACAGGAAATATTTTGAGGAAGGTCTAAATATGGCAGAACGAAAAGGTGAGAAATGAAAATCTAAACTGAACTGAACACTTTTTAACAATGAAGAAAATATACAGACAGTGAGGACAAGGTTTAACAAGGCAGATTATGGCATAGCCAACTGTTAATTCTAGGCATCGATAAATGAAGGTGACAAACAGATTAGACCACCGTTATCCCATTAAGAAACTGTAAAGCGAATTATTTAGTCCGCAAATCCTAGGAGGCACGTTGCTTGGTATAAAAGCTTTCGGTAGGGGTTCCTTATAAACAACACCGTAGTTTTCTATAACGTATCTAACTAAACTACACTAAACTAAGTTAAGGAAACTAGGTACTTGCAGGATGAGTAGTGGCTTTTTTGAAAGAACAACTAAAATATCTACTATATTTCTTTCAGTAGGCTGTTTATACCTATTCATTTAATTCGGCGGAGTAGTAGCTGCGGACAGCGTCCTGCTTCTTCAACGTGTCTTGGCAAACCTGCAACTATATCGCCGTCCACCCTTCACTTTCCTCGTCTACCCAACTCTGACATTACATCGCCACCACTTCCATTTTAAAAGAAGTAATAGTTCCACTTTCAATTACCACACATTCCTTAGCTAAAGGAGTTAGAATTTATAGACGGGTTCGTTAACCCTGCCTACCGTTCCCATTCCTCGTCTACCCAGCCTTGCCATTACGTTGCAACGACTTATTTCGCTAGAAAAGAAGCAATAGTTGTACGTACCCATAACTCATCAACATAACTACTCATGCCTCAATTCAACCCATCAAGTCAATTTTGGTACAATCAAAAGCAAACAAATTGTGACTAAATGTGAACTCCCTGGCGTATAGAATTAAAATTATCATTTCGAATACGAGTATGTGAAAAATGCATCATCAAATTTACAATTCGGAGCTATTTTGCGAGCTGTTAGTTCAGATCCTGGATAAACCTTGACTTTTTTGACAGCACGCACGAACTACAAGAAAACCTAGATGAACTGGCTTTCTGGGCCAGCAAGTGGATTTGACATTTAATTTACCCAAATGTGTAGTCTCAAGTTTGGTATCTGAATGTAGGCTTTTCCGCAAATACTAGTACTGTATGATGGAGACCATACTAAAAGATGTGGACTTGCACAAAGACCTAGGTAGCTGGCCCCCCGAACCCGCCAAAAAGATCTGTCCAAAAGTCAACGAGCATCATGCACTGGATCGGGCGTGCTTTCATGATTTTTTCACCCTTCCAGTACATTCTTTAGACCACATTTAGAGTAGGGAATGCATTAATGGATGTCTCGGGGCTAGCATCTGGTGGTGGAGGGGCTACTAGAGTCGCTCCAAAGTCTGCTGGTAAAACCCGCTGTCAGAAAACTAACTATGGCCTATAGACGCAAAAACACGTGTTCGGAAAGCGACCGCCTCCGATCCCGACCCAAGAACTGCCAGGATGTCACTTTTCACTCTGGAAACCTTTAAATTTGGTTCCCCTGTATTCTTTCCAATTGCAAACCATCCAGGAAATCGAGAAACTCTGGTTGCTCAGACACTGGCCCATCACAAACTGGACATTACTGCTCTTTGAGAGACCACCTTCCCTAAATACGAATATCCGGAGGAGATGGGCGTACAGAAAACAGAATGCTGAAGGCCGAAGTTGCTTTTGTCACTAGGAGTGACTTTTGGTGGACCTGTTTGCAACGAAGACATCCTAGTCGCCACCGTTGCCAGGCTTCTGGACCCAGCCGCAGCGTTTGGCCGTCTAGTAGGGCTCTGTTAGAGCTGTCGCCACGTGTCTCCTGGATCTACCCGTTGATGGTTCTGTCATCATGACAGGCTTCCAGCGTCTTCACTAGAGAACCGTTGTTTTAGTAAAACTAATAAAGCATCCCACGATCCTTTTGGGTGGCTATCCACCTCCGATTGCGGCCACGGAACGACACCTCCCAATGGCCACTCGATGTACCTTGGCTCAACTATGCAGTGGCTACTCAATGCACCTCTGTCAGTACCAACACCGGCTCGGCCAGTCCACATCTGACAGCTGTCTTGATTGCGACGTCTCTCCGCATGACTGTCAGCATCTTTTTGCCTGCATTTCCCGGCCACGCACCCAACTCACCTTCGTGGATCTCTGCCTCAAGTCGGTTGAGGTCTCGGCTTCTCTCTGTCTTCCAACTACAACCAGCTTGGACCCTGGTGGGGACTATTGATCCAACAAGAGCTACGACACACACTTCATGAGGCGGCTGTTTTGTCCACCGTAAGCCGTCAACGGTCGCCTTTTGGCAATGGATTTGCTTCTTTGCGAGGACAAACCCATCAGCTCATACGAGCGGAAGTGCGAGTCCCAGAAAGCAACTGAGAAAAATTAGATGCGATCGCTGGGACAATCATTTTATTTGCCAGATAATTACGCTCTAAACACCACAACGGATGAGTACATGCGGTGGAGTGTGGGCCTTTTCGCCACCCTGTACTCTAACTTTGGACTGATCATCATCAGAGAGAAAACAGTGCTTTTAAAGCAATCGGTGCAGATGATGGCTTCAACCAACCCCGTATCAATGCCAATAAATCTCGTCTCACATCATTGCACATGGTTGCGTACCTTCGGAGTATGATTCTAAGAAACAGTATTATTGATGACCACAAGGCACATTTGCTAACCAAAGCCTGCAGCTTTTGAGTCGGTTACAGCACTCCATATGGACCCATCGCGACATCTTATTCAACAAAAAAACTGAGGATATGGGACCTAATGAACTGACAAAGCTCCTATACGAGACGGAAACGTGAACGGTCTACGGAAAACCAGCAAAAATGCCCGGCCATTTTCCTCTCAGCTACCTCCGGTGAAGTGGAAGGGGCGGGAAGGATCCCCTGCACTAAGATCCCAGACAGAACAGGTGGCCTCAGTATCCACGTCATACTAAGACAGGTTCAATCGCGATATACTGACCACATCGTGATTATGGGCGACCAACGCCTCCTTAAGTGGCTATTTTATGACAGTGCCGCTATTGGTGCGAGCAGGTAAGCTGCAACCCAGCCTCGTTATAAGGACACCTTTACGACTTCTCTCAATTGCCTGCATATTAACTCTGAGCGCCAAAAGATCTCATTCAAGGTCACCAGTCTTGGCGTATTGCCATAACAACTGAAGCAGTCACCTTTGAAGCCAACTCAATAGCCCCTGTAAAGGTCAAGAGGGAGGTCCATAAGACTCAAGCGCTGCAGACCAATGGCGCAAGCATCTAAATCCTGCTATCGTGTTCATTTTTTCAACGGACATTCCCGACATGGATAAGCCTCGTTGGGCCCAGCGAAATGCTAACATAGCTAGCCAATCTCTCATCCTGCAACACACAACCCATATTGACACTATCAGCAACACCAATTAGGGTGCTCTGTCCGACCTTGAAAACGTTACCACTACTGAACCTATTACCAACAATATAAACCCAATTCGGACCTGTCCGCGCTGAAACTGCATTTTTTTCCACAGGCTTAGGCTAAGTCAGTTAACTTAGTCAACCAACCCATTTGGCAGCACATTGGAGTTGGAGCGTGTGGAGGCTACCTTCTTCTGGCTTTGCACCAAGGACCTTTACAAATGAACTTTGAAACTGTCAAGCCTGACTCACCCTAGCAAGATGTACTAATAGTGACTGCATTTACCTAATCAAAACCAGGAAGAAAGCTGGGGATACGTTATAAGGCCGATCAACACACGATTTATTTGAAAATAGGCATCCCAAGAAATATTGTTTGATAGAAAATATTTTTTGGGAAACAGGAACAAACTTTATTTCAAATGTTTGACGCTGGCACACCAGGTCGTCTTCGGACGTAAGGGGAATGTGTGAAGAGCCGTGCGCATTTTTAACGGGCCAAAAATTCGATAATGATTCATCATCAGTGGTCGGTGGTTGGCGCTTTTTTCAAGTTTTTTTTCAGATTGATATGCATTGACTCCAAATCAACGTGCCTGTTGATGCATGATTCGTCAGAATTAATGGCCTCAAAAAATTCTAAGCTTTTCTTATATGGGCAGGAACCTACTATAAGGGTTTGGTCCCATGCAAACTTGTGCTTACTTTCAAGTGAATGCATGGCGACTTCGGACAGCTGGTCGCGCCTCTTTACTGCTAATTGATGTTCATGTATACGTGTAGATGCGGACCTTCCTGTTTGTCCGCAGTAAATTGCATCGCATTCGCCGCAAGGTTGACGAATTATTAGCGATTTTTGGGTCGTTTAAAAATGCGCACTGCTCTCCACACATTTCCCTCATGCCCGAAGACGACCTTGTGAGTCAACGCCGAAAATTTACAATAAAGTTTGCTCCCGTTTCCCAAAGAATCTTTTCTATCAATCACGATTAATTGCTTCAGCCCATTCATCTAAAAAGGCTCTGGCTCCAGCATTTCGGCTTCACTTATCTGAACAAACAAAAACTAGATCTTGATACGGCGGCACAAGAATTGGTGAGTGCGAATGGCATAAATCCTACCATCAATTCTGATCCTAACCGCCAGCCGTGACCCGAATAAGAAAGAACAGATACTCTGTAAATGACCTCTAATTAGTCTGTTTACTTACCATATATTTCCATTCACAGGTCTCAGCCATTGTTCGGGCCAGATTGTCTGGTGCAGGGAACAGGAATAGTGACTGTCTTACCGAATGGTCGCGTCTGCGCATGCCATATACACGACTTGTGCTTAGTCCCTACTCGATACACTAATTTAAATCGATTGACCCAATTGTGAAAAATTCGCGGCCTCGGTGGGACTCGAACCCACACAGTAAGGAAGGCTTTTGCGCAGCCAACGCTCTACCATTGGCCTACGAGGCTCACCGTGCAATATGAATTTAACCACACTTTAGATCAAATCATTGAAAACTGCCGAACCAGCAATGGAGGTGGTGAAACCAGAGGGACAACTGGGAGTTGGAGGGATGTAGATATTCATGACGGTTAACGGCACCGGGCCAATATCGAGGGAAATTGCCAATATCTCCGTAGGGTTGGCACCGTGCATGGGGAGCTGATGGTGGGCAATGGATTTGTCCACTAAGAAGGCCAAGCCTGCGCCTTCGTTGCAACCGTGGTCGCGGCGGACGATCGTATAGCCGGCACAGGAGGGGACCTTGGTGGAGTTAGTCCACTTTGTCTCCTGAACAGCCGCTACGGCTATGCTGTGCGAACGCATGAAGGCGAGGAGTTGGTCAAGCTTGCCGAATAGGCCGTTGGCGTTGAACTGAAGGATCTTTAGACCAGGTTGTGTGGCAATTTGGAGACTTGAGGAAGGATTGGGTTGAGGGCAGGGTGGGCGGGTTGGGGGCGTGTGTGTGTGTGTGTGTCGTAGCCCATAGTTGGGTCAGGAATCCCCGCCGGAATCCAAACTGGGAGTAGTTGGGAGACGGAGAAAAGCCGCGACCTCGACCGGCTTGAGCCACAGGTCCGTGGGAGTGAGGAGGGTGCCTGGCCGAGAACTGCAGGCGAACAGATGACGGCAGTCATGCGGCGAGACGCCGCAGTCGGGACAGCAGTCGGGTATGGATGGGTCGAGCCGGTGCTGGTACTGCCGAAGGAGCATACAGTAACCACTGCGTAGCTGCGCCAGAGTACAGCGAGTAACCCTCGGGAGATGTCGTTCCGAGGCCGCGATCGGAGGCGGATAGCCACCCAAAAGGACCGGGGGACGGTAACCTCGTTTCTCCTCGACAACGACTCTCTGGTGGAGACGCTGGAAGCCTGTCTTGGTGGCAGAGCTATCAACAGGTAGATCCGCGAGAGACGAGGCAACAGCTTCCTTGTGGAGTGCTCGAATAGACGGCCGGACGTTGCGGCAGGGCTCGAAAGCGGTGCAACGGTGATGATTGGGATGGCCGGGTTGCGAACAACTCCACCAGAACTGCTGGCTAAGGAGAGTGTTGTGATTGGCGACCGGTAGAACAGAAGCCTCCGCATGAAGATGATCTATAGGCGACATTTTATAGCAACCCGTGATCGTGCGGAGGGCAGCGTTTTGGGCTGACTGGAGGCGGCGGAGGCTGGAAGAGCTCATCGTAGGAGACCAGATTGATGCCGCATAAGTGAGGTGCGGCTTGGCCAGCGCCTTGAAAGCAGTCGACAGAGTCTCTTTCGCACAGCCCCAGGATGTGCCTGCTAGAGCCTTGAGGACCTTGGTGCAGCGGCTTACTTTGCTTGCGGTCTCCCTGGCATGGTCTGCGAACGTGAAGAGCGGATCAAAACGCACACCAAGGAGTTTGGGCTTGCGGACGAGCGGTAAGGACGCCCCATTGACGGTGATGACCGGGTGACGATTGAACTCCTTCGGATCAAGCGTAAAGACAGTTACGGACGACTTGGCTGCCGAGATCGTCATTCCGCGCTGGGTGAGGAAGTTTTCGACAACAGGCATGAACTCCGTGAGGAGCTGTGCAGCCTGATCGATGTCATGGTGCCGGCAGAAGAACGTAATATCGTCCGCATAGGATACCACTTGCACAGGTGCCCGGGGGAGTGGGAGCTCTCGCATGTAGATGTTAAAGAGCGTCGGGCTGAGCACAGAGCCTTGAGGGACGCTACAGGACTGCTTACGGGGCTTGGAGAGAGCGCCCGGAAGAGGACACGATCGTGACGGCCACGGATGTAAGCCGCCAACCATCGGACCAGGCCAGTCGGGACGTTCAACGAGACCAAGTCCTGCAGGAGCTGATCGTGGCGGACGCAGTCAAAGGCTCGTGACAGGTCAATTGAGACTGCCACGGTCCGCGAAGCGGGCTTCTGTTGATTGAAGCCCTCGAGGATAGCGTCGCTGAGCTCGAAAAGCGCCGTTGTAGTTCCACGACCCGATCGGAAACCATGTTGGTGGCAAGATAGTTCCGCCACAGACGTCAGAATTGGGTGGATGAGCCGTTCCAGGATCTTCGCCAATGGACTGAGGAGGGCAATTGGACGATAAGAGGTCGCTAGGCAGGGGTCCTTACCCGCTTTGACCAGAGGGATGATGATCGACTGGCGCCAGCAATCAGGGATGATTGAAGTTCCCAGTGAAAGGTTGAAGAGGGCGGCAAGGTAGGCAGCCACCTTCGGGCCGATGTGGCGCACATGGATAGGCGCCAGACCATCTGGTCCTAAGGCTTTCGAAGCTCTCATTTTCTTGACGGCGGTGAGGATGGCATCAGCCGAAAAGGAAATATCTGGGGGCGGGGCTTTATGGAGGAGGCGAAGAAGGGGGCGTTGGCTTTTGGGACTGGGCGCCGAGCGGGGTGAGAACAGCTTGTTCATCTTCGCGGCGATCTTACCGTTGTTGGAAATGAACTTACCGTCCCCAAAGCTAATAGACTGGTTTGATGTATCAGCCCGGGGTTTGGTCAGGTTGCGTAAAAGCTTCCAAGTGGCAGCTGAGTTGCCGCTGAAATTACAATCTGAAACTAGTTCATGCCAGCGTTGGCGTTTGCCATCGTTGATAGTCTTAGTGATTAAGCCATTCAGTTCGCCAACGCGCGGGTCACTGGCATCACGCGCTCGTATTTCGTCTCTCTCTCGTTCCAGGCGGGAGGCTTCGGGCGGATAGTTTGGACGAAGAAAGGGAATGCGGCCGTTAGGGATGTGGTGACTTGCTGCTGCCAGGAGTAGTCGACGAAGGGCTCGCTCCGCCATGTGGACACAGGTGGGAGGCGGTAAGCCATCGATCTCGGCTTCGCATTCGGTCGTGAACGCTGCCCAATTGGCTTTCTTGAAATTAATGAAGTGCCGGTTGGGGGCCTTGATACGCTCGGCGGCGGTGGCCAATTCGAGCACAATGGGGAGGTGGTCGCTACCCAGGCTGATTTCCGTCTTCCACATGGTGGAGGCTACCAGACTGAGACTGGCGAGGGAAACATCGGGCGAGCTGGAGGCGCCGTTGGTCGGGAGCCGCGTTTGGCTGTTCTCGTTGAGAACGGCAAAGGGGGCGTGTTCTATTTCATCAGCCAGAGCTTCTCCACGGGGGCGTAGAAACACCTGGCGGCACGGGACAGCTGGGACATGCGAAGTCGGGCGACCAATCGGCAGTTTTGGCGAGGCCACTTCAGCGGAGATGGCAGCAGCCATTGCAGGAGCCGCAACGTGCAGACCAGTCGCAGCGGCCCAGGCGGACTCGGCAGAACGAGCAGTACCAGAAAGGTCCGGGGTTGGCCTCAATTCCGGCAGTGAGGAGGAGGAGTCGGAGCAGCGTGGCCGGGAGTGACGGAGACGCGTTTGCCGTGGTTCCCTGCAAATGTGGTATACACACACTAGTTGGTATTCTTTGTCCACAATTTTTCCAGATTTATTGTGTTTTCCCTGTTAAGACTGAAGCAAAGGCAATTATTGAAATCAATATACGAGGATTCTTGAAATTCCATGCCGATGTAGGCATCGGTTTGCTTATTACTGTGCGTAAAGTATTCGTATGCTCATTTTGTCTCTTTTCCGCATGTGGTTGCCAATGCCACCTTGCTTATCTTCCTTTGTCGTTGCCGATGAAAAAGCGCTCTAAACGTGATATGTGTGTTAATATTCTGACCAAAAATATGCAGGGTAATTGCCTCTATTCAAACAACTGGATTAATTTGCTACATTTTAACTCAACCCATCCGATATCCATTAAATAATATGAAAATCATTGAACGTCACTAATCCAATCAGCCGCTATTTTCGTGAACTGTCTTAAAAATTTTCGGTACAGACGGATATCCAATAGCTGCTCGGATTTTTATTTGAAATTTTCACCCAGAGCTCACTGGCTCAGAAATTAACCAAAAGACAGCACTAACAAGAGAAGTCATTTAAGTGCCTTTACTGACAGTCATGTTAAAGTGCGTTTTCGGGCTCTGATATAATTTATTTGACTTTTGGAGTACCAGGACTCAGCCTTCACGACTTGTTTGGGCCTTCAGTCAGCCGTAGCCACGATGGTTAACCAGCAAGTAGACTAATAGGCAAGTTCACTGACGCCGAGAATTTATCATACTTCTATTTCAATAGTGTTAGTGGTCATACTGTGTTATCTTAACCTAGTCATTTGTATCTGATCTCCTCGCTCTTCATGCCAACTGTATCGACTGCTAAGCTACTACGTTCTTCTCAATAAAACTGTGCCTTACGGAATATGTGCAAAGCCAATGTTTGCTCTGCCTCCTATACACTGTACGAACTTTAATGATCGTGTTTGCAGTCGCCTCTACCGCATCTATGGTCCTAGGCTACGCGGCCTTATCACGTTCTTCGTCATATCGACCTGAAATCCGACTGCTGACGACTGTTGTGGGTTCCTCTGTTTTTGTCACAGGAAGGGCACATCATTGTCGTATCTTCGGTTCTTGGGGATGTTCTCGTAACTCCGCGATCGCCTCCTCGTGTGGCCCTTCGGATAAAGATATAATTCTGGATAGCCCCCTGGCTTGCCACCAACATTCACAGTAGTATGCTGGTCCTATTTCCCACGAGCAACAGTTTTTCTCCTAAAAAACCACAAATGACACTCCATTTTTTTAATTGTGAGCCATGCCTTAGGAATTTTTTCCACTGCCTGCTCTTTTTGCTCAGTTACATCTGCTGGCTCGTGTTAACTGACATCACCACATGTGATTGTATTGCTTGGAACAAGTGAGTCGTTGCCTACAATTAAGTCAACGACCTTCTTTGAAATGTTTGGCTGTGCCGATTCATTTCCTAACTACTGTGTACCAATAGGGAGTTCAAAGGCGTTTGCCCATATTTCCTCAATAAACTTGACTTGGCATATGTCAACTCCTAACAACCAAGGTTAGCCTAGTAGTCCGTCAGGTGAATGCTACATGATTACTCGGGAAATCCTGCCTGGCAGTCAGTTTACTGCGTCCGTATTGGTGGATTCCATATGAGCGGTACGTTGGGCGGGTAAACTCGATCCAAGTGTGATTAAATTCACGGCGCACGGTGAGCATCGTAGCTCAATGCTAGAACATTGGCTGCGCCTAAGCCTTCCCTGTTGTGTAGGTTCAATTCCCACCAAGGCCGCAAATTTTTCACAATTGGGTCAGTCGAATTACTGAAATCCTTCAAACCCCTAACAGCTAAATTAACTTTTAGAAAAGTGTCCAAACTCCTCTGACGTAGTTCGCTCGACCCAACTCTTCGGGTGGAGAGGCGGAGGAGACCCAGCGTTAAAATGCTTGGATTTGCTCTGACCTCAGCAGAAACTTCAGCAGGTATGAAAACCTGTTCACGGTCACGCCGTTGGATTCCACATCGCGAAGTCAATTAACTACCCTTCAGTACCTTCAAGATCGGTCACTACATGGTAAAATAATTAAGGAGCTCGGTGACCAAGGCGACCTTTTATTGCCTCCCCCGGGCCACACCAGAAATGTATCTCCCCCCCTCCCCCCCCCCTCTCCGCACCCGGCCGGTTGGCTCCCTCTTCAGTAAACAAACCCTCCAGCCGCTCTGACCACACTGTTTATACCTTGTCTAAAGCCACGATGATGAGGACGACACCACGATTACCAGGACTCCCTTTCCCACCTGATCACCGCAACGATTAAGGAGATGCAACATCATCGTCAGGTCACCGTGGTAACGGGTAACGAAATTATTGCGGGGTCGGAACGAGGGAGAACCAGTAGAGGAACCGCGAGAAGGGAGGGGGACAAGCACACTGAAGCTGCGGTGACGGGGTGGTGCGCTTACCGAACATTACTGTGTACGATGACCCGCGAGAGTTCAAAACTTTTGACTCTCAACTGACTTGAGACCAGTGTAGAAAAAGACGCAGAAGCAAGTAGGCAGTAAAACGCTACGGTGCGCACTAAATTAAATGTCTTAAATTTCGCCACCCTTGGGGTTACCGCAACTAAAAATAATGATACGCTGCAGTGGATCGGCAACAGTAGCTTATGTCGGCCCCCTCATTAATCCCTACTCCCTGCATGTTTTCCTACGAAAACGGTGGTTATAGGGTTTATGGGTCGGGAATTAGGACACGCAGTGGAATATACTTTTATAAATGCTAAATGCATTTCTATTTTACTGTACACAGAAATGTTGTTCATTTATATCTGTAGATTTTTCTAATCTGTATTATCTTTTAACTTAATGCAAAAAAACCCGATTATCAAATTACAGGTTTCTTGAATTTCTCAAAAAGTTGAAATAATGGTTAGCAGGTTGTCTACTTCAACTTACCGTTCTGGAGTTAGATTAGTATAGTACGCGGCGTGAAGCGCTGCACACACCTCCACTTTACATGCGGAACAACTTACTTCCCACGGTCGCGGGAAGCAACTTCGACTACGCTTTTTTTTTACTTAACACTTACTTCTAAAAATTTCTTTTTCTGCCCATCCTATTTCCCCACACCCAAAACTCTATAACCGCCGTTTTTGCGGGGCAAAATGCTGGGACTAGGGGTATATGAGTGGGCCTGCATAAGCAACTTATGCCCACTGGATCAACTGAATGAAGTTGATATTTATTAATCTTGTTTAGTGAATAAAATTAATTTTGGACTCTGTTTGCAGAAGAATGGAACGCGAAGCAAAGTAAAGAAGTTGTCGTCAGCAGTTTCTGACCGATTTGACCTACTTGCGTCAAAGTATCCTGATAACGGCAGGGAAACAGGCATTTCAGTTCAGTTGTGTATGTAGATGCAAGCAGTAGCATGGCAACTAGCAGTCAAAACAAGGGGAGGTCGCATTAACAGAGGTGGAGACGTTGTCTTGTGGGCTCACGCCATGAAGACTGATATAGGGGAGATGTGCGGTCAGATACGTATCTTGGGGCTCGGATATCGCCAGCTAACAAATGGTAATGGTGGATTCCATATAATCATTAGGTTGGGCGGGTAAAATCGATCCAAGTGTGATTAAATTCACGGCTGGTGGTGAGCCTCGTAGCTCAATGGTAGAGCGTTGGCTGCGCAAAAGCCTTCCCTACTGTGTGGATTCGATTCCCACCGAGACCGCGATTTTCTCACGATTGGGTCAACTGAATTGAGCAAATTTGCCAAACTATTCCCCGCTAACCAGAAGGAGAGGAGTGGTCATTTCGGTACCACTGTAATTTTTCAGCTAAACTTACTAAACACATTTTAACCGACATGAAGCTCTCATTGTGTTGGGCGGAACAGAAGTTTAACTAGGCGGTTCGAACGCTTAAGTGTAAAATAAATAAAAAGCTTATCACGTGTACCACGGTTGGCAACGTTTAGGACCTTATTCCTCAATAAAATAGACCAGGGTTGAAAATTTGAGCGTACTGCATATTCTCCTTCAATAAGATATGGACGAATAAAGATCACTCACAGTAACGCTTCAGATTAATAACCTGAAACAATATATGCTGAATCTGCCAAATTGCCTTCATTCATATGCCAGGGTCTCTTGATGCATAGCTGGATTAAAAAATGTATGGTTGGAGTAAAGAGATTATCTGGTTTTCTTTTGTTCCAAGACCCAACGATGTAGGCATGACTTAAAATATTATAATGCAATCAATGGGGCGTGCTCCAAAATCCTTTTACTGTGAATTACAAAGGTACTTCAATGAGTAATATATATATAATCCAGGAGATCGAATTTCTTATTGCTCCTTTCAGAATGGCTGAAGCTATTCGCCTCTCAGTCTTTGGAAGCTAATTTTAGGAAGAACCAAAAGTACAGTTGCAGTTATCCCTGCTCCAACTTTTTGTGAACGTACCGGGTGGGGCTAAGTGTAAATACTTAATGAAGTCCAGCTGTTCGAATTTTGCTAAAAGCGGTGTACAACAGACGTGGAGTGCTCCAGTGCCGCTTCATGAATGGCTTGTTTGTTGCGGACTCCTTCATGCACTCTCTGCTGAAGCAGTTTTGTGCTGTCCTCACCCATGAGTTCACAGCATTTGGTCTTCTCACGGTCAATTATCTGGCAATATTTGCGTAGCCTCGCGTGGCAATCTTGAATGAACAGACGGACCATTCTCTTGCCAGTTTGAAACATTACGCGTCTCGCCACCTCCGTGTTCAGTGCCGGCTTGTATCTCACACTCCTCGGCAACACGTTATTGTCAAGACATCTGTGCAGAAACCGTCTGCGCAGCAACGTCAGGCGAATAAACGTATTGTCCCAGTGATCGAGTCCTCTTCTGCTCAGAAGTGGAGTGCGTTGTTGCAGCAGTTGCTGCATGGATCTGATTTAGGTCTCAAGTTTATTCATTCGACAATTAGGAGCTATTTTTAACCCTCTTAACGCAGGTCATCTTACTGTCGATTTAATAATGTGCAGTTGCAGATCATATTTGATGCAGTTCCTGCAAGGAACGATGATTGGGTGTCTAGGCCTTACAGCAGGGCTGCAACCCCTCTTTATTTTCTGCCTTCCCTCAATTTTCGCACCCCTACAAGCTAATTTAACATTCTCAAACTTGTGGAAAAGAACCCTACTAGCCAATATTTTGGTTGATTTTGCTTTATAATGCATTTTACTGAAAGTTTGGTGGCGAATTCATCCTACCCGAAAGTAACCGAGTAACCGGATCTATCGAATAAAAACCTAAATTTAACGGACATTCTCTCTTGGTGATTAGGAATTAGTTGATGGTTGCATTGTATATTTTCAACTATGCATTGAAACTAAGTAACGTTTATTTTTCAGTATGGGTGAAAGAGGTATATGGGCGGTACAGTTTTCACTATCCTTCACATTCTAACTAGGGTTCTGTCATCCCAATGCGACAAAGATCATTAGTTCGAAGATAGAATAGGAGGGAATAATGTGTGCATGAAGTTTCTGAAAGATGAACAAGTCCGCATATCCATGAGGGCAGTCTATTTTGCCTGTATGTTATGGCAAGCCTCTCGTACTTATTTGATAGAAAATTACGCCTGCTTTACATTTTATTCTTAAAAAAAGGGTTGCCTTCGGTTTTAAAAAAAATTTCTAAATTGCCGAATGATTTCTAAAGTTACTGATTGCTAGAACTGAATCCAAGTTTTAAAAAATGATTGCCGTGTTCATCCTGTTTAAAGAAAGGTACATTCTTGCCTATGGTTTGAGGAAGTGGTTGCACAGCTCTCATAGAATTTCACACAAGACATGGATCATACTGTATCTATCAGTGGAAGCATTAATAAATTTACGGATACGACGTATTATAAACGAACACCACACAGTCGTAAAAAACTCAAAATTAGACACTTTTTCAAACCGAAGGAAACCCTTCTTTTAAGAATAAAATTTAAAGAAGACGTAATTTGCTATCAATTATTACAAGAGAGGATTTTTTGTGCGTGCTTTCTATAAAATATATATGAATTTATAAAGGCTGTCAAAATCAATTATAAAAATGCATGCTATTTAAGTAGACATTTTTTACAGAATAAACCTTCTTTCAGCGGTCAAAAAGAAGCTCACCACAAAGTTAGCATCCTAGCGTGACTGAAAATAATTGCAATTTGACTGCATGATTAACAGCATTGCAGCCCTTCTCAATGTTGGCTTACGAGTGATTACCGGTCTTTTTTCAAATTGCGGATTGTTTCATGCAGCACTCGCCATACTGACGTCCATTATATGATAGGTAAAGCCTTCATGATTCTAACTTTAAGAACTATGTGATATTTACGCATTGGTAGGATCTACATTTTGTGCCCGATCTACGTTCTCTATTCTTCTAAGGGGAAGCCACCTTTACATTCGAACAAACATCGTAACTGTAGGAGCTACTGTGCCCGCTTTGGGGAAATAGATCGGTAAGGACGCCTTGCATGACTAGGCTAGGGAAACAGGATCCGCACACACTACACATGGCTTTGCACCAAATTCCAGAGAAAGTAAGGGTAGGAATAAAATGAGCGTTAGGCTGGGGTTAAATTCGGAATGCGGGTTAGGGTAAGGATTCTGTTAGGGTTGAAAATTCGTATTGGCAAACAATTGTTTTCGGTCATTCATCATCAGGCCGGTACATGATATGGGGGTAAAAATTGTCAGTTAATTGCAGCGTTTATATAATCGTCAGGTTGGGGGAGGGGGGAGAAAAGGACATTAGTAGGTAGGTGAGGGTAATTAAACAGCTGGGGGTTCCCTCGTCTTCTGAATGCGGGCGCCTGCGCGGTTAGGACGTTGGTTGCGATGCGCAGAGAAAACAGGGGGGAATATTCCGACGGTCATCGGGCTGAGGTCTGTATGTCAGTCGCGTAGCTTGCGCTTAAATATTCTCCGTAGATTCATTTTTCTTGTTTTCGGACGATGTGGCTTCAGTAGGCGTGGGATTTTCGCGTGCAGTCGGCCAAGGGAGGCAGATTGCTTGTACCAGGGTATTTTGACAGCATAAACTGGGTTTTGCTAACCTGATTGCCACTGCCTCTGCTGTGGCTAACACCCGTTTGCGCAGGCCTTTGGAGTAAGGTGTCGGCGTGTGGTATATGACCCGAAGGGCTTCTCTCGCGTCCACTTGGTGGTTCTTATCAATTAGGCGGGCGAGGATTGAGCTTGAGATCGGTCTTTTTTCTCCTTTGCTGAGCCAAGCCGGTACGTGCTCGCGTATTCTCTTCTCTAGGCGTCACGTTGTTCGGCCAATATATCCCGATCCACAGGAACAGGCGAAAGAATTGATGCATATCGATGTGGCCTGAAACGGTAGTCTTTACGTCCCATTCGTAGGAAGGGAGTGTTAGTAAAGAGCACGCGCAAGTTTGCTGTCGGGAAGGAATTCATGACTGCTGTCCTCAGGCGTCCTCTTACCAGTTCACTCGTTGCGTCTCCCATAAACGGCAGTCTTATGAATGATTAATGACCGAAAACAGTTGTTTGCCAATACGACTTTTTAATCGTAAAATGGGAATTTTCGCAGAACTACGACGATTCTGTGAATGGTTAATGTTTAGGTTCCTCCAGTTGACCCAATTGTGAAAAATTCGCGGCCTCGCTGGCAGACGAACTCTCATGACAGAAGGGACTTTTGCGCAGCCAACACTCTACAATTGAGTTACGGTGCTCAGTGTGCGCCGTGAATTTAATCGCACTTGGACCGATTATATTCGCCCCAACTTCCTGCCTACATGGAATCCACCATTATGGAACAGCAAGTTGATTGCCCCAAGCAGGATTTACTAAGCACTCATCTAGAATCCCCCAGAATGACTACTTGACTCACTTTCTTGTTAGAGGGGTTTGACAGATTTGCCTAGTACTCATTCTGGTGGATTCTCGATGATGGCTCAGGAAATCCTGCTGTTTTCTAATGGTGGAGTCCATACGGGCAGTAATTTGGTTGGGTGAAATCGATCCAAAATCGGATTAAATTCACAGCGCACGATGAGCCTCGCAGCTCAACGGTAGAGCGTTGGCTGCGCAAAAGCCTTCGCTGCTCTGTGTGGGTTCGACTCCGCGAGTTTTTTTCACAAATGGGTCAAGCAAATCTGCCAAACCCCCTAACAATTTAGGTTCGTGTTAACTGTGCACTGCATGTTTACGATAGGACTAGAGTTATCGGTGAGGCTATAGTTCAGGTTAATGTTAGGCTTAAGGAACGGGAACATTGGCAATTACGGAAGTGTACCATAATTCCATCTATTTTAATTGGGCGAAACGCTTCCATTCCTATGTCCTATGTCCCTCCTTCAGGTATAAATTTTGAAGTACTTACGACAGAGAATATTTTTGCGTACTGTTTCAAAAAAACTGTACTTTTATTTATAAGCATCTCAAAATGAAGAAGCAGTAGTAGTGTTCGCTTATTGAATTCCAAAGTCGGAATCTCCGCATGTCTGAAATACTCGACGATTATGCCGTATTGCAGTTAATATCACAAGCCCACTTAATTTATCCTTCCTACTCGGAAACACATTTCCAAATTGTGGCTTATAATTCATGAGATCGGTCACTGACACCTATTTTTCACTCTTTTACTACTGCCTATCAGTAATCGCCGATTCATAAAGTGTAATTCATCAAACTGCACTGCCTACATTCCCTTACATCGAGGGTTCTGTTGACAGAAAGGATGCTGACGTGTTCACTACTCTAGAGTAAACTACGATCTCCCACACAAAGGAAGGATCGCATAATTATGAAAAATTTGCTCTCTTATTGAGATGTAAAAACACTTCTCTACAGGAAGCCGTTGACTGTAGACTGACTTCCCATTCCGAGATCACATACTATTATTTACTAGCCAAGCCTTGCTGTTCCTCTATATGTCCAATTTCGAACTCCAGTCATCAGTATAGCACCATGAAATACATTTTTTTTGTGATTATATGGCTGAAAAACTTATCATTCAGCATAGCTTTACCCTAGTGGAGTGTTTCAAGCCTTACATGATATTATGCCTGCTAATTTTCGCTGATTTGTCGGACTGGAATGTAAGCCTTCCTGACCTCGCCCACCAGTATTTGTAGCCGCGTAAATTCCGGGGGAAAACTTGGTTTTAAGGTAGGACGTCCTCTCCCTCCATCACCCTCCCCCTCCCCACATACTCCCGCCTGCGCTCTGATTCCCTCGGCTGTCTGTTGCACGCATGTTGCTTGTGGTCGAGGGCGTACTTTCACACCGGTGAGATGGAGGAGAGGGGAGGGGGCAGAGTCCCGTCAGCAGAAGCAGCGTAAACGCCTCTTATCGAAAACTGTGATGAAACGCGAATCTGGAGACTCGTGGGGGTGGAGGAGTGGGGAAATGTGTGGGCAAGTGTAGCGACAGGGAAGATGGGTTTGCGTGCCTGTCGCGATGCCCGAGAATGCAATTATATGCCCGTCGCCCTTTCCCCCCACCGCACACCCGCCAGTTTACCTGCCTGTCCAGAACCTCCTCCTACTAATCGCCTAAGCACACGGTCTAACCCGGCTGAGCACACCCAATCAATCAGTTTGTCGCCAACCCCCTCTCCCCCCCGCCCCCGCACTTGTGCGTTCGGCTGCTGTGACCGCGTTGAACAATGTTCGCGTGCGCCAGCAATAATCTCCCAGTGTTCATCTCTTCCGCGTGCACACGCGCGTTTGTTTGGCTGTATGTAAATAGTACACCCGCGGAGGCTGATTCGACATTGCGGACAGTTGCCTTACGCGACTACTCAGAACGTCTGTTGCGTGCACTGGTATTTAAGTAATTGGGTCCGAGAGGGAGGGAGACTGCCGATAATTTGTACGCGTGCCCCCCCCCCCCCCCCCCCCCCACCCGCCGACCAGGCACGTGTAGACCGAGGCACACACAACCGTCACCGGCGGGACAACAGCAGCTGATCGGTGCGAGTGATAGGCTACGTGATGACGCTGGTCGCAGCAACCACAGGCTCGAGCATGAGCCGAAGGGGTGGAGGGAAGGGGTAGAGAAAGAGGATCCTTCCGGTGGCATTGCCCCATCCCCCCGGCTCTTGCTGCAACTGCTGCTGTCGCCAATAGTGCGATGCACGCAAGATACTCTTTCAGGTGTGAATGCACTGCGAGTGTAGCTAGGAGTGAAAAAACCTAAACGATGGGGCGCGAGGACGTAAGACGTTCACTTTTGCCCTCACTCTTCCTTTCATCCCTCCTTTTTCTTACTCGACCTCCGCTTCTGCCTGCCTGTCTCCTCCCCACTGCCATCTGTCCCCCCCCCCCCT
>JAYGXS010000002.1:88039808-88055271 GCA_036362985.1 Ligula intestinalis
TTTACAATTGATGCGCGATTCGGCGCCTGATAACAACGCACTTTCGTCCCCTCTTCAACTGCCTCTGCTGTGCGTGTGAGCCTGTATGAATACAAAGCCGACGTCTGTGTTTTGTTCTGCTAGGGTTGCTGCGGCCGCAGCCGCGACTGTGGCTGCTACTACGACTACCGCTCTGTTGAATGCAGTGATACGTGTCCGGGGTCGGAAGAGCCGGACTTTGCTGACAGGTGGGTTGGCGCGACCGGGGTAGGGCGATTAAAGGATCCTGCGCGACTGGCGACTCTCTGAAAGCACAGTGGAGGTAGTAACGCGCAAACGAGCGAGAATGTGGACTTCCAAACGGGATATTGTTGTGGTATGAACAACTGGGCAAGTAGACTCAGGTGTTAATTTGGCCCGGTTTACTTGTACACTAGAGGATAGAGACCACTCCGAGGCGCCGCAAATTGCTGCACAATCAAGTTAAAACATTGCATCGAATGCTAGAAAAGTCCCAAGTCTATTTCTACATAGGATCTTTGGAGGAAAGTGTATTCGGCTATACAGTTGGTTCTATGAAAAGTGCTTGATTCGAAATATTAGGAAAGATAAAACTTGAAAACAGTAGTTTAAGTAGTGCACCTCATATACCCCTAGTTCCAGCAGGTTGTCCTACAGAAACGGGGTTATGGGGGTTTTATAGGTGGGGAACGAGGACAGGCAGTGGAATATACTTTAATAGGTGTTATATGTATTTTTTATTTTATAGTATTTGGAGATGTTGCTGATTTATATCTGTAGATTTTCCTAATTTGTATTATCGTTTAACTTATTGCAGAAAAAGCCAATTATCAAATTACAGGTTTCTTGTATTTCCCAAAAAAATTGAAATGGTGGTTAGGAGGTCGTCTACTTCAACTTACCTGAGGTCCAACTTACCGTTCTAGAGTTAGATTAGTGTATTCCGCGGCGCGAAGCGCCGCGCACACGTTTAATTTACATGCGCAACAAATGCCGTGAGAAACAACTTTAACAACATTTTCCCACTTTGCACTTTCTTCTACAAATTTCTTTCACCGCTTTTCCTATTTCCCCACTCCCAAACCGCTATAACCACCATTTCCGTAGGATAGAATGCTGAGACTAGGGGATATATGAAGTGCACTACTTAGACTACCTTTGCCGATGACTTGTATGGTCGCATAAAGAACATAGGGGAATAGGGACACCCCGCTAACCTACAATAAGTAGCCCTGTGATGAAGTTCGGGAAGAGAAAATATTCCTGCCTCTTAGGCGAATATACAAGTTATCCTTACCGAAGTTTCTAGTGGTGACAACTTTTAAGATTAAAATAACATACTATCTGTAGGTTAAGTAGTGCTCCTGAGTAAGTACACAACAAAGCCTATATCCATTGGAAATTTTTATGAAAACTACATAGTACTTATGAAGTCAAGTTTTGCGAGCGTACGCTTTCGATTTTTCATGACCAGTCCTTTAAAGTAAGGTACGAAAGGGTAGAGTAACAAAATTGTAAACATAAATTCAATGGTATATGAGAAAGTATGATTGTGCTTAAACTAAAGGCCTACAACTTGTAGATTTAAAAGCTCACACACAATTGTAACGCTTTGAAAGCCTAAGTTTACTTTTCCTTCCAGTATCCACTTTTGAGGAGACGTAATGGGCAACCAAATGCGTACGAGAGATAAATGTTTGCCTAATTTTTCTAAAAAATATGCTTGAATTTATAAGGACCTCGAAAAGAAGCAGTAGCACTAATTCATTATCGAGTGTGACTTTACCGGTGATTGAGCACCTATGTATTCCAAAGCTGGAATCTTGGCATGCCTAATATATCTTGCGATTATGCCGTATTGTAGTTAATATTACAAGCTCACTTAAATATTCCTTCCATTCATGAGCTCGGTCACTGGCTGTAACTATAACAGTGTTGAGTGCAAGCACAGTAAGCTACTTTCAGCCAGCTTAAAGTTGTCCGTTCTCCATTTTGCTGTTGTGAGCACTCCATAATTAACTGTACTTCACTGGGGAAGCTCATTACTCTGAAACTCAAGAAGTGTGTTGGCCATTCGCGGAGAATTTAATTCTTTTTTAATATGAAGTTATACCAGAGGTGATGTAGCGTCATCGCAAGTGCCGCATGGATTCCTGGCGCCAGGGAGGGGTAAATTATTCCCGAGCCTGCTCGGCTTGAAACCGAAACTCTGCAGTTTTAGTCATAGATGATCCATGTTCTTGGGGGTATTCTAAAGGATCGTTAGCTTAGTGCAGACTTAAGACTGACAGGAACCCGATAAAAGCATATTTCACCAACCGATGTTCCAAATCAGCTTCTTTCCAATCAACAACTGCTTGCCTCGCCCTGGTGGACGCATAACAGAGACTGGCGCCTGCACTCGTTTGTAATAAGGCAGCGATACGCAACACTTACCACATTCACTCACCTTAATAGCAACAAAATGGCAATACTAAGGGAGGTGAAATCGGGCGTAGTTACTGAACGTTAAGCAGACTGGCAAGACATGCCCCACACACGCGATCTGATCCACGCAGCAGTTGCAAAGTATTCATGAGGGTAGCTCGGATCCACATTCTGCATTATTATCTTCCCAGGTTCTAGGGTCAAGATAAAACTGCCTGAGTGATACGCGGAGATAAAATGCCAGCCACCAGATATAGTTGCAAGTGACTTCAACAGGTTTCTATTATCTTTTAACCGAAAGCATTACCTTGAACTTTTTGTTTAATTTTACGATCAAACCCCTGCATAACGGAATCAACCACTCAAATCCAAGAAACAGATAACTGTAGAACGTAAGCTAATAGACTGGGGATGGTTTCTCAACTATACTTCGTCTTTGTACGGTGCTGTTTCTACCTTGAAGATTCTGCTAACGTTTAGTTTTCAAGAAGTTTTATTGTTTCATAAAGCAAGTGCCGTAGCACCACGAGCAACGCATGCTAAGATTTGAGTAAAAAGTACTGATATGCGTTTAATGAACTGTGTGGCACAGAACATGTTCCAGCAAAAAAAGCATGTGGGCTTTAATATGGAATATTTCCGATGAGATATTTTTGGTACGTAAAAAGATATATCAAAGCAATAACATTTCGCATTTTGTTGGATTATCTAAAAGATCCTTATAAATTCGGTCGCACAACATGCTATTTTTTGCAGAATACTGGATCACCATGAATTATAGTGGTAAAACGTTTATGGTTGTTTACGAAATTTTTACAACAATTCGGTGTGTAGGCTCTATATAAACGCACCTATGAATATATTTGTATTACTTTTACAGCTATTTTTCACCAAGCGGTGCACCTTAAGAGACGGCTTATAAACATGTAACAATTAAATAACGCATGCATTCCTGCAAAGATCTGACAAAGTTATACAGCTTATGTTTCTAAAACCGAACCTATTCCCCGACTATCAAGAAAATCCACTTTCGAAGATAAAAAGCCTGAGGAATGAACCCTTGGCGCACTTTTTCCGGTGCAACTAGTCGTTTTTTTTAAAACTCCAGATTTTGTCAAAATATGAGAGTTTTATCAAAACAAAAAGTCCCTACATTTTAAAATAAAGAACTAATATAATGTCGTGAGATGAAACTCCGTGCTTAACTGTTTTGCAGTCCTACTTTAGTAATTGTTTCGCGTCTAACGCATGTTTTACGAATTCGGTCGCTGCTGTGTAGGTCTTTATGTCTACCCCATAACCTTAGAGGTAGTGCTTATGTAGTGATATACCATTAGTAAGAATAAGCCCGGTTTCTTGAGGACCTTACACAAGGCTCCTTATGGATAAGTCAACGAGCCCATGATACAGTAGTTACAACGACAGACTTCTAACCAACAAGGTCGCGAGTTTGAGCCCCGGGAGTCGCTACTCGCGGAATTGGGTATGGCTGGCTGATGACGGCTCATAAGCCAGAAATGGCCCATCCAGTCTCCCTTTGTCTAAATTTCCAAATGTTTAAAATTGCAAAAACTTAGTAGAACTAGTGAAGTTTTGTGGCGAAATGAAGGACTCTTGCGTACGCATGCAGGCTAGCTTTTCAGGAGACCTCTGTAGGTGTCATTTTTAACTATCAAAGCATTTCAATATTTAAAACCCGAAGATTCGAGGCAAATTGAGTTGAGTTCTTCTAAATTGTAGGTTGGAACTTTTGGCAAAATTTAAGTTTATCGCCAAAAGTTAGAAACCCCAAGCCTCCGAATTCTGTCTTACGGGGTTGATGCTATTAGTTTATTTTGGTTTATTATTTAGTTTATAAGTTCCAGTTTCGTTAGTTATGTTTGTTTTAGCTTAACTTTGTTAGTGCAGTTTATTATCGAATAGTTATTTGAGTACATTTATCTAGTGTTGGCAATCTTTAACTAAACTGAAATCTAAACTAAACTGAACTAAAAACAACCATAGGACTAGGGGTAGTGATAGGCGAACGACTTGACTTTTACTGAATTTATAAATTTAATATAATTTAATTTACCATTTGAGAAGCAATACTGCTTATCCATACGATGGCAGACAGGGATTTTGATAGATAATTAAACAGTTCATTTGAAAAAAAACCGTAAGGCATCATTTAGGATCTTCAGTTAACTTTAATTAAAGCAATGGGTGCGAAAACTTTTCGGATATGCTACATGCATCCTCTCAGTTCTTGCAAACTAAATCATGTCATTACATTTCTCTTATGCCCTTTACTCAATAGCAAAACAGGTTTTAATTGTTGGTTCACCTACAGGTTTCCTTTAAAGCCCCCATGAAAAAACGATTTTGTCATAATTCATAACTAATTCTCGTCCACCCAGCGACCGGCCGCGCTTAATCACGCTCTGCGCGTTCGTTTCGGACAGATCCATTCCCGCGACACACACACACACCCACACACTCCTGTCCAGATGCAACTGACAGCCCGGCTTTGTAAACTGTGTCAGTTTCTGCATTTAATTTGCAGCAAAATAGGGGAGACGGGGACTGGATAATCGCGGGCGGAAAGGCCACCCGCCCCGGACTGCCCACAAAACCTCACAGTGAATTGGATTGCGCGTCGTGTCACTCACTCACTCGGCCACTACGCGCGTCTCGGTGATCAGTGCTCATTCGCGCGACCGTTCGGATGCCCAATTCCGCGGAACGGCGAGAGGCGCTGTGTACGCTTCAGTGGTTAGTTGTTTCACGCGCTCGCCAACAAAGAGGCAGGGGGGATAATTTAATTTGTTATGCGGGTGTTGCTAGCGCCCCTGAGAAGCGTGGTGGCTGACTGCATAAGGACAGCTTAGTAGGACTGCACTGACCGATTGTCCTCACATAACGGTTAACTGGAGTCTGCCACGTGAGCTGGAGGATTGCAATTAGAGCAGAGTGTGGGCGATTATCGGAACACCTCCCGTGGATATGATGGAAGATTTACCAAAAAAAGCAGTGCACAGTCTCCGCGAGTAAGTGTTACAGTAATGTCTGCGCATTTTGGCAGAAAGTGGATATTTCGTAGTGGTTGGCGGGTTTTAACCCAAACATACACTTACGCCTATAGACCTTAAATATACTGATTTATACCGCGAACAGAAATTAATTTCTCAAGAGATAAAAATGCTGAACATTCAAAACCAGTATATCTACCAGAAATCAGACAGGGGAAGCTGGTGGACCCACTGATCAGCCGGACCCTTCGCAGCTGTGTCAAGCAGCGGCAGAATACCAGCGAAACACGTGTCTAGGCCTTTTAGTTAGTACCTAGGCTGTTAGTATGGTAAGTGACAACATCAATTTATGCGACCAAAGTCGGTCGGTCGGTAGGAACTGGATATTTTGCAGTGGTTGACGGGTTTCTACGATTATCTGTGATTAAGGATTCTCGACAGAATCTGAAACGTCAGGAAAATAAAACTCTTGTTCCAGTGGTCACTTCTTCTTCTGAACTGCTTCCTGGAACTCGCATACTCGCATATTTTGGTTACGGTAAGGGTTGCCGCCCGCTAAAAGTGCACTGATACCACCAAAATAGACATTATAGAGAAAATGCGGATTTTCACGCATTTGTCTAGAAGGCCGTGCAAATGACTTGTGGAGCCAACATTATGAAGTTTAGCTCCTAAACCTTTGGCAGATCTGAATAGACCAACGCTTGATGATATACTAAGTAAGCAGCCCCGCGAGTCATTTTTGGGGACAAAGTGAAGGAGTTTCAATATTCCTCGATAAACTTTCACCTCTAAAGACTTGGTAGAAGCAGCCTTTCAAAAGATGGCAGCTACAAACGCCAAATCAAAACAAGATAAATGTTCCCCGGAAAGCTGATGCGTTTATGCTTTCTTCCACCTGTTTTGATAATGGAACGATCAGAGCATTTTGGAATTGAGCACTTTCGTGTTTCCCTAAATACCGCAACATCAGTTTAAATCTTCAGGAAATATGGGCGTTATTAATAGGGGAATTCAGCATCTTGTTACTGGAATGTATTCAGCCTGCTCCCCTCCCTCCGATCAGTATATTAAAGGATATAACTATCAGGGTGCTTAAAAGGCGGCTTATCCATCCTTTTAACAGGAAGAGCCAGTTTTAGTGCACACTGTGAGAATCCCCGTTTAAGCACCTGCCATCTTGCAACCATTGTAGTTACCGGCACGCAGAGGAGAGACCTCTAAACAGTTCTTACGAGTACAACAGCACAATACTCCGCACTACAAGACGTTTCCACTAAAAGTAGGGAGTAAGGGTAATTTACGCCTATCGTATATGCGAATGTGACAGCCCGAAACTGATTATTTCGGCATAAATAAAAGTAGAAAAACGGAAAATTTGGTCAAAATGTACATTTAACAAGATAGTTCTCGAGTTCCTTGACTGGATTAAAAAGTATGGCGATTATCGGAACGCATCCCGTGGACAAGGTGGAAGATTAACCAAAAGCAGTGCACGGTCTCCGTAAATCAGTGTTACGGTAATGCTTGTCGCCTGCCAAAAGCGCATTGATGTAACCGCAAGCGAAATTCTCTAGGGAATCATAACGTTTGTCTTCCAGATATTTGCATGGATGAGTAAGAAGGATGTTTGAGCACCGGATCGATTTGTTTATTGTCATGACCTTTTGGGCTCTTGCCGGATCATCAGGGATTTATCTAGAAGGCCGTGCAAATGACTTGCGGAGTCAACATTACGTAGTGTTGCTCCTAAACCTTCGGTATACCTGAATAGATCAAAGTAAAGAGCCCTACCAGTATTTTTTTCGGACAAATTTAAAAACGTCGTAGAAACAGCCTTTCAGAAGAGGGTACTGTGGAGTCCGGTTAATGTGGACACCTCCGTTCCAGGCCAACTGTCCATATTAACCGGTTGTCCACATTAAGCGAACTGACCCCAAACCAGTCGTTTCTATGCATAAAAAACAGAATTTTGCATCTGAATGAAGTTTTATTGAAAGAACATGCTCAGTTTTGATTGCTTTGGTGGAAACTTTTCTCTTAAAGCTCCCCTAAAGTTTTCTATCATAGTGTCAAAATTCTCCACATCAAAACCTTGTTGTCGATGCCCCGTTTCGAGTACGGGAATTCCCCGCCGCGGGCGATTTGGACTGGATTTTTGACAAAATCTGTGGGTCGACCGACCGGTTGACAGCTTGGTGCTGTCCACATTAAGCGGTGGCTGTCCAGATTAAGCGGAGGATTTTACTATGGAGAAATTCCGTTCCTGGCCAACTGTCCACATTAAGCGGTTGTCCACATTAACCGTGTCCACATTAACCGGAATCCACTTAAAGGCCAATTTATAACGGAATGAATGTACTCCAAAAGTTGATGAGTTTACGCTTTCTTCTACCTGATCCTAAAACGGAATGCTCAGAATATTTCGGGATTGAGCATTTTGTGTGTGCCTAAATACCGTAACATTAGTTTACATTTCCATGAAATACGTGCGTTATTGTTAAGGAAGGAAGCCTTTTGCTATTGGAATTATATGTTTGTTGGCCATCCTCGCAAATGTCAGATACACCCCAAGTACTTGAGGATGGCCTGGACCACGTCTCAGCATGGTCGTCAGCAAATGGCCTTCTACTTAATGACCGGAAGTCAGTCAAGCGTGCTTTTCGACTGCGACCCCCTCCCGGTCATGAAACTATTGACATTCTACCCAACAAAGTATCCTCTTTCCGGTACCTTGGTGTTCCTCTAGCATCTAACCTCTCATTTACTTTTTATATAGAGGGCGTTTCTATTAAAATCCATGCACTGTTATAGTATGTCCGCAAGCCCTAATCTGGCAATTTATAGATGCTTGCATTCACTTCCTCCCCATTCTTTACTGCTATTCAGATGTTTTTTCAGCTTTACTGAAAAAGACCTGATCATTTTTAAACGTATCCTTCGAATGCTCTCTTCAGCTGCCGTTGTTTCCTGTGTATTCTAGCCGACATTATAGAACAGCGACAATTTAAAATGATCAAGCAATTTGCTGATCGCATCCTTAGTGAGGCTGCTCACCCTCTCCACTCTGAACTAATGGCTGCGAAGTCTTCCCAAACAATGCGCCAACGCTTCCGTCATATGTCTTGCCGTACATCGGCATATCAGCCCTCTATACTCCCATTCCTAGCACGCTATCTCACCTATGAAGAAACGGAAATGGAGAGATTGAAAACCGACCTGTCTCCATAACAGATGTGGATATCGTGTAAACCTTTCACATTGAGTATGCTATGACATTTTGTCTTAGATTTTACCTTGCCTTATCCCGTGCTCTCCGTAAATGAAGCCATCTTTGCTGAAAATTTTGGATATTACATTCAAAATAAAGCATTATCTCTCACCCTGCCCCCTGGATATAATCTTCAAGCGTGTAACTATCAGGGCGCTCGAAAGGCGGCTTAGCCATCATCTTACCGGGAAGGGTCGGTTTTAGTGCAAACTGTGAGGATCCAATCATTGGTACAATTATAAAGTTTAAAAGAGAAGAGATTCAGATTTGCCAACTCCTCCTTTAAGCACCCTCGAACCATTGAAATTACCCGCACATAGAGGAGGGAAATCCTAAATAGTCCCTTATAAGTTCACCAGCGCAATATTCCGCGCCAAAAGACATTCCTAGTAATACTAAAGAGTAAGGATACTTTATATATCTCGTAGATGTGAATGAGAGAGCCCGTAACTTTCTATTTCGGTATAAATACTAATCGAAAAATAAAATTTAGTAAAAATGCGCATTGTAAAAGATAGTTTCCAAGGTCTGCAAAAATTATGGCTAACATATACAATACGGGGAAATTACGACACGTATAATATGTCACCACATAACAAAGTAAGATCAGTACGCTGTTCGAAATAAAAGAAGATTCGAAATAAAATATGAAGGTACGACTTTCGGAGTCCTAAATTCATCAGACTGCATCGAAATTTTCCGCGTAGCTGTAAATTAGTTATTCCTTAACCGTTACTGAACTGCGTTTTTGGAGTATGTGGTCCCTATATAGTACATTTTTCTACTAAAGCAAGAGCGTTATCTTGTGTGGCATAATCAAAGCATGTTGATGTCTAATTTTGGCAAAATTTTGACACAAATGCTCACAAAGGACCAACGTCTAGACGCTGTCGCTGTCGCTCAGGCACTTCGAAACTCCGCGTCAGCACACTTTTGAGACCGCAGAGGTGGTGACCATAAATTCAGCCACCCTCTTTCCATGTTCGAAAACTGTGCTCAATCTAGCCCTACAACCACGCTCGCCAGAGCTGAACCCCACGTATTTCTCTCCACATTCCACCTTATTGCGTTATGTTTACTCCGTTGACCCACTTGGTTCGGTGATAGTTGTTGGGATAAACTTTGTGGGTTGTCATGTTTGTTCTGATCCACCAGAAAGAAGTCCACTTAACAACAATTCTACCCCATATATGCACACAAGGACAACAAAATGGTGTCCTGTTCTGATAAAATACTGAGAAGGAAATGTGTTAGAATGGCAAAAGTTGAAATGAATTTTACATTCATTTTGTCCTCGAAGCCCGAAAGCTTACTTTGACTTCTTATGTAAGTACAGTTAGAGACAAGGATGTATATAACATCCACAATGCATTTGCACTTTGGCGGTAGCCAAACGTATCTTGTGTTCATCTAATTAAATCTGCTTGACCTGGAGCCTCTAACCGAATAACACCTTAGTTGGCCTGGAATGCGTAATGTTTCTGTGCGAAAAGGTGACACTATCCTCTGGACGCGCGTCCGCCTGCCGGGCGAACCAATCACAGAGAGGGAGGGGGAGGACGCGGCGCGACGTGCGAGAGGGAGAGGAGAGCTATTGCTGCATTTTTATTGGTTAACAATCACACAGACAGCGGCCTCCCCCTGTTCCGGTGAAAGTAATTGGCTATAAACCGTTGCTGCGACAAACTACAATATCAGACAGAAACAAGGATTCACTTTAATTTTTCCCTTCTCCTTGGCCCCTGCTCCCACTATTGAAGTTAGCAAATCATGTAAGTGTCCATTGAGGTGTGATTAACCATTCCTTTTCTTGTAACTATAAGTGTAAGCAAAGGAATTCTGTTATCCATTACTGCATGATTTGGAATGTAGAATGATCTGTTACATTACATACCATGGTGTTGACAAGCTATGTATCTCCGCGTTAACAAGAAGGTCCGTTTTTAATGTGAACGTTATATTCATTAGGATATGAAAACTAAACTAAGATTTCCTTTCTATGCGTTTCCAGCTGCATATATTTATATAATAATTGTTAGGCGCAGCCCAGTTAAAGTCAAGTTCTAATATTTTCTCAACATTAGTTGGGTAGTATTTCCTCTAGAAAAAGAAGAACATTTCATGTTCCTTTTAATCAGATGTCTGCTCCAAGGCCTAAGCACTGTTGACCAGGATCCGTATAGATGCCTTTGCGGGAAAGTATATTTAATAGATCTTAGAAAACACCTTAAGCGTGAGACATAGTTAAAAGCCGATGCCTAAATTATCCACCTGGGTCCTGTACTAGCTCATATAGTTATGACATGCGGTGGGTTTTCGAATGATCTGATATTTATGGTATATTGCTACCGGTTACCAAAATTCAACTGCCTATTCCAGAGATAATTTGGAGAAAAGTTCATTTCAAGTAAACATTTTGACCGGAATGTAGTTTTGTATAGACAGGCTCTTCGAAAATACAAAATATGTTTTGCAATATTTCTAGAATTTATTTTATAGTTGCATATGTTCTCACATTTTTCTGACCGTGTGCTGTTCATACGTCCCAATTCAGCTCCATAATTGTTACTGGTTTCTTTTAAAATCTTCTGACAGGTCTCCTAATATAGCCCAATATGTGTGAATAAACTGACTTGTCTCCTATCAGGAACGATTACAGCTGTATAGCTCGTAGTAAAATATGTGTGTGACGTTAGTTTACTTGCTAGAGTAACCGATTTTAAGTCTCATTGCATCGGAAATCCTGTAATAACGCGTAGCAAATGGCAGAAAAACAGACATTATAATCAATAGAGATGACAGGGTAATTGCTTAAGGTACTTTTCCGTTCAAAACTACAAGTTTTCTTTTCCTTGCATGTAGCAGGTTGCATGAAGATAGGATTTGCTGTCTAAAAACTGTGGTGGAAAAAATGTTTTTCGTGCGAAACTGACTGGGGACGATTTTTATAGTGAAAGGACAAAAATAGAGCGATGAACAGGCATACATGTGTCATGCTCTCTCAGGACAAATAACTATGTTCAAGGATACCTTGGCCTTTTAGCGTAAAATTACTTTCATCAATTTCATTGGAGTTGGGGTCGCAATTGGCACTGAACATTATTTTGGCCTAATGCGTAAGCAGTCTTCTGGACTGGTTCGGCTGAACGAAAGAACTTAGCAATTTGATAAAATTCAAACTATTTCGAAACTTATCTGACAACTAATGCTGTAATATAAATATTTTTGAAAACACTTTTGGCGTTTAGGTAAGTAGAAAGCAATAAATAGCCCCGTCGACAAGATATGGAAACAGGAACCATCCGTACGATTAATAGCCGTGTGCTTCTTTCCAGGCGAATTAGGATGAAAGACAGGGTTAGGATCAGGGTCACAGTTAAGGGTCGAACTATTTTTAGAACACGAACCTATTTAATCTTTCCGTTGTTTAGGTCAAGTTAACCTGCGGTACGGCGTTCCTATTACCGTGTTATAGCGAGAAGAGGGGAAGCGCATAAGTAATTGCAACCGTCAAAAATATTTAAAGGGGTGCGCCAAAGGGTTCGCTCTACATCGGAATGGCTATTGCTCACGGCTCAAAATGCGTTCAGACGGGTAACCTTGCGGACGAAAAGCTTAAGGGGTTATGCGTGAAGACGGCTCAGTGTATTCCAAAAGTGCTTTCTCCGCGATTCCCTTAAACATTTCTTATAGCTCCAGCTCCAGAGCTAGGGCAACGAGTGAGATACTGGGAGCGGATCATTATTTATTTGGTGCTAGGAACGGCAAGCGAGGTAAAAAAACTCACAGACCACCGGTATTCCCACACCTTTAGGTATTTACTTACAAAAAATGCCTGTAATGTTCAAAGGACGCGTAAATTTGCCCAGTTTTCCAGGCTAATTTGGTTGATAATGCTTAATTAATAATCCCACGGGGAGTAAAAAGATGATGCAGATACCAACTGCTATATTCAAGCAGTAAGAAAGGTCCATGTGTTCGAAACGTCATTCAAGCTGAAGAAACGCCAATGGGTCCAGTAGCAGTGTGCTACTGTGTGAAGACAAGTCAATGTTTTAAGCAGCAAAGGCATGACCAGAAATTTTTGCGATGTTGTCGGTCCTCCAGGCAACTTTTTCATCTCCCTGAGGATGATTTGCCTGAGCTAGTCAGGAATTGAACTGTGTACCCCGGGGATTACAGTTTTGATTGCGAGTGCCAAAGATCTCGTGACGAAAAAGCGACACGTTTCTAATCGAAGCCATAAGTTGAACAGTTACTTATGAGCGCCTTATTCCTATCCTGGTGGCGTATCTATTGAAATTAGAATAGCCTACCTTTACGCAGGATAGTACTTAGTGGTTGGCAATGTTCTTAGCAATGGTGATATTTTTCGTCTGAATGGCATTGAGATTTTAATTTCATTTTTTGCGCTGGCAAGCATATGTACGGTCACACGCATCCGCACACTAAAATCGGTGGCTTTTAACGTAAAAAGGGACCAAGAAGCCTCACTGTGACACCTGATACTTGACTCTTAGCCCTAATTTGGTACATTCGAAGCAACGTAACCTGTGCATTCTCAGACTCCCTTGAGTTTTGAGTGTTACTGATGTGCATGTATGAGATGACTGTTAAAATATGTGGGGTTAGCTACCTACAGCGCCAGAATTATGCCAACGATAGCAAAGAGCGCTGCGGTCTTGCGTTCTAGTGTGTGCCCTGCGATACCGCGAGACATACCCACCGTTCCGGCATGTTCTCTACTGCGTTGTGCAGGGAGATTTAAATGTAAACGAAGTACTTTATATTAAAAAGATGGTTGACAGTGAATATGCTTTAATGCTTATTTTAATTACTTGCAGCAGCATGTCTCGCGCGAACGAAATTGAATTCTCCGTTACCGCACAACAATTCTCCCCATGTGTAAGTTTCGCGGAGAGCACCTCCCAGCCCGGTTCATCTGCTGCCCTTGACTTCCTCCGAAATACCATCGCTTCTTCTACCGTCGCCGCCGCCACCGCCACAACTGTTGGACAGGCTGGTCTCGGACAGGCTGCTCTGTTGACGACCGGTCTCCCACCGCCGACTGCTGACTGGCTTGACTGGATGAAGAACCTCCAGGCCAGTGGAAAACTGTCCTTCCCTTTCGCAGCCTCCGCTGCCGTGACTTCGAAGCCTCCCGAAGCCCTGCTCTCAATAGTACAACAATGCACCTACCTAAAGCAGGCAGCAGCATACTTCCCTCCCGGTCTTATGATCCCCCCAACAATGACAATGGATACGAACTCCGAGACTAACGAAGACGACTTCACCATGAACAGTCTGGTAAAGAATTCCCTGTTGAATATGCACCTACTTGCCGGACAACTGCCCTTCTGGAGCCTGCCACACACGTCACCACGACCGCCGCCGACAACACCACAGCAGCAGCAACAGCAGCTAGCTGCAGTCTCACGGACACTCCGCTGTGCCGAGACCATGTCGACAGCCGCAGCAACCGCTGAATGCATCACAGACGACATTCCCACTACACACGAAGAAGTGGGTTTCCTGTCAAAGTCACAACCAGCCAAACGTCTCTTTGGAGCGGGGGACGAGAAGACGGCGAGGTTGCTGAACTCTGGGGAGGTAACCATCCAGTCTGCTCTGGCGGGTAGATGTAAATCAACTGACCTCTCCATCAGGGGCCTGGATCAGGAGAGGAGCCAGCTGTTGAACTCACTTGAAGTAAATTCGACTCAACTACAGGTGAGTAAGGCCTTCGTAACCGTCAACGGGCTTGACAGATTCAAATCGTGGGCTGCTACGTGGACTACTTTTTAAGGGAAGAGTGAAGAGTAGAGGTATTAAACAACAAATATCTTGAACGCAGAGTAAGTATTAAAAAAAAGAAAGAACTTATTTTACTGGAGATCTAGGCAATGAAACTGCAAATATTTTCGGGTTGTTTTCATAGGCTTCAAAAGATTTACTGTTATAGCAAGCGGACCAGAATCAAAAATCCACCACCTTGTATGAATAAGTGAACAGACCAGCTTGTTTTATATGGAGGTTTGTCCAGATTGTTGTAGGGCAGGCATCTGACCCTCACTTTAGCACCCTATAAGTCTGGCTAATAACACTTGTTCGGGCGCAGAATAGTCCCCATATCGTAAGTGACGGCGGATAAGTGGCATAGTTTGCAATTCATTCTGTCGAAAAATTAGCCAATTTATATTCATCTCTTTTCTTAACAACACGTGCTGCGATGTACAATCGGGAATGTCAGTCTGCTTTCATGTGGTCAGACCACTATCTGGTATTTACAGGAGTTTTGTTAGTTTCTAGTCGCCTGTTTGTGAGTTGCACGCTATCCGAGAACGAGGTCACAATTACAGATAGCGGCGGCTGTTTCAGGTGTTGTGCACCTCCTTTGATTTAGCACGTGATTTATCTGATTTACCTAGTACCTGGGTTACAAGAATGGTAAATTGCTACATAAATAAAGCCCAGTCACATCTCGGAGTAAAATATTGAGAGTAAGTTGTCATAGCAGTGGTGGAGCAACTGAAAGGTTTTTTATACTCGACCCCATGTACAGTAAACTTCCAGCTTGCAATGACTGTTTTTGACAGTAGATTGAGCATTCATCTGCTCGAAGAATGTACAGGTTAGAGGAGTTTGTGATCGATTACAGTGTTTTAGGATGGAGGCATGGCGAGCGCCAACGTCCATCCTGAATGTCGACAATATAAAACAATATAAAACAATATAAAACAATATAAAACAATAT
>JAYGXS010000002.1:88063010-88098958 GCA_036362985.1 Ligula intestinalis
AGGGGTTTTAAAACCGCCTTTTCACCAGCAGTTTTCGATTGTGCTCTTCTTCTGCTTATGTAACCAGTTGCGCACGCAGAGAGGTGAGAATCACATTCTATCCTGTTGGCAAACTGGGCTTTGTAGCCGGCGACTGGGCTTATTAGCCGGCGGATTTTGCTATGTAAAATTCCGTCCTAAGCTGATTTGGGCTTAATAGGCAGCTGGGCCTATTAACCGTGGGCTTAATAACCGGCGACTACTGTAACACCACCAACAACGGGTGGCAGGATACCTGATGATAGTTCAACCGTCGTTTTCGACGACGTTTACCACGAGCTTCAGCAAGCGGAAGGCAGACGCGGTGACTGTAGCTGAACTACAGTGAAAGCAGACTCGCAGGATCCATCCCGCTCTCTCAACTGTACCCGATGCAAAAACAAAAAGTCGAAAAGATTGGAGGTAGAGGAGGGCGTAGGTACGGCCGTCTACACGATCAGTTTCGCAAGATAAGCACAGAGAAACTGGCCGGGTGGCCCTGACGAGTTTATGGACTAAGGCTTCACAACCACCACCGCCATCACGTCGTCCTCAAATTTGCTAGGCACCAGCAGCCGATATTCACTTCTCTGGATCAAAGTTGTTGTTTCGAGCCAGGTTCATCATTAAATAGCCCCCCCTTCCCCCCCTTGAGAGCCGGAACCGCAAAATTCACACGAAGAACGAAGAGATTTGTATTTTTCTTCTCTGTAAAAATAAGCGAGACTTAATACAATGCATACAGTATACAAAAAACAGAGGGAGCACAGGAGTGAGGAGACAAAGGCGAAACGATCAGGTTCGAGCACTTGCACAAGCTGATCATGGCTTAGCCCCAGCAGTGACTTTCGCTGCAAGCTGGCTAACACGCTCCAATTTGCGCACCATAACTTGCAAGAAGAGTTGGTCGGTTGGGCCGATGTAGACAGCCTAAAAACGGAGAACAAAAACGCTTCAAGCAAAAGCACACTAAAATGGGAAGGTCGTGCATATAGAAAGCTTTGCAAATGCGGGATCCAAAGCAAAGATACCCTGTCCTCTGGTCTTACGTATTAGTGTGTTCCTAGCATTGAGTGGACACCATGCATACTTCATCAAAAGCACCAAGCAAGCTTCCATTCAACAGAGAGATAGAAAATCTAGTAGATGAACTCTTCGACGAAACATTTTCAATTGAGCTAAATATTTAAAACCGAAAGACCCACTGCCACGCCAAGAAATAGTTGGAGTCGTCTACAAGATCTGGTGCAGTTGTGGGCAATATAACTATGTCGGAGGAACTGGCAGACTTATCCCGATGCGAATTGCCGAACACGCAGCAGCAGTGCGGCGAAATGATGCCAATTTTCAAGTTGCGGCTCATTCTACAAGACCCGGCCACACATTCAAATTTTATGAGGCCGAAATTCTCGCAAGAGGTGACAATCGGATGAGCCGAACATTACTTGAGTCAGGGTTCACAGGACCCCAATCCATCAATAAGTGCAACGAGTTGCTCAATCCATATTCAGTGCTGAGACTCAATTTGGCCAACGCAAGTCGCTACTTGGGAAACGGAGGACCAGGTGGCCGAGCAATCATCACACCCGAGTCCACCACGCGTGATGAAAGTTCAGATGGTCAGAGCCCGCATGCTGTTCAACAAACTATCAACGCGCAAGAAGGCGATTACCGTTAATTGTTGTTGTATGTTTGCAGTAATGATTGTATTCTATAAATACTGCAAACTCCTGCGCATAAGGTACCCGTATCTGCCACTGCTCTCTGATGATGAATCCGCGAAGGATCTCGAAACGTCAGGCGAATAAAAGTATTGTCCTAACGATCGAGTCGTCTTCTTCTCAATTAATTCCTGGGGCTCGCATGTTCGCCTGTATTGGCAACGCTAAAAAAATATTCATCTCAAACCTAAGGGCAGTCATGCTTACAGTCAATACTGAATCGATCCAAAGAAAAAATGAAACGGCACTCGAGTAGAAAGTGATTCAAACATATAATGATTATGCATAGAAGAGAATGGAAGGTGGCTGAGATTGGAAAAAATGATCAAAAGTGACGCCTACCTTAGAGACTTGTAAAATGCTATCCAGAAAGTCAAAATTGAGGCGGCGTAATATATACTTGGCCTGAGCAATCCGATCAGCCTCTTCGGTCTTGGATCGTGCAGCAATAGCAGAGGACAGGGGGGAAGTGCTTAGTCCACTCGCCAAATTACGGCCACGCAACGAGTCTGGATGACTCCACTTCGACACGGCACTGGGCTTTATATCAGCTGCAACGTCAGTTGCCGGATCAGCACCGTCCTGGCTGTCGAAGTAGAACGCAAGATGTTTCCACAACAGGTAGATGGCCTGTTCGAGGGTAGCTAAGGGACATAGGAAGAACCAAGAAGATAACTGTGAGGACATTTTTTCTCCCTTCATGTTATTACTAGAAAAGGGGGAAAAACGGAACACTGGAGCACACATAAATTGGCATCAGTGGAAATCACGGGGAGGGAGGGGGTTACTCGGGGAGAACTCAGACGTACCGACAATAGTGACAAGTTGGTTTTGCAAAAGGCTGCTTCCTACACCAACGAGACGTCTTAGATGGATGTGGCGCCGTTCGACTTCGAGTCCGAGAGAACTACTAAAAGAGACAGAATCCGCAAGGCACTAGAAAATCGACAGGTCTTTTTCGAAATTGTGAAAAGACAATAACAAGAAAAAAGTGTCACAGGGATGCGGTTGTGGGTACAAACGCAGTACTGACGACCAAAGAGGATGAAGAAGGAATTTAGCTGGCAGAACCAGAGGCAGACGGAGGATCGGGTAGTCGGTTTAAAGGCCTATGTGATGAGGACCACCGTTAGTAGAATGCTTGCAGTTTGGATGAATAATGAGGATCTTTGAGCAGTTTTGTCAAAGAGCAGGAGTAGATTTCAATTAACGTCAAACACCTGCTGAAGATGCTGAAACCGTTGCTAGTGGGTAGAACACAGTAATTACGTGTGGATAATTTAAATGGGGCTCGTGTACGAGGGGGCTGTTGCAGGTGACGAGGCGAAGAGCCCGATAGTTGGAAGCAGTGTGCGGACCAAGGTTTTCTAATTGCTGCACTGAGCACTTCATCCAGTGGATCTTCTGCAGGAGCCATAGACAAGGGCCGACGAATTCTTACTACCAAACCATTAGTTGATTTCATGTTTTATGTTTGCATAGCATTGTAAGTTCGGACTGAACCGACCGATAGTTAAATTAACCAGCAGGCCTGGGCAGACAACAGTTATGGCATGAAGTCTTGCTCCAAGAGCAACCTGGCAACCGACTATAAAGAGGACGGCAAACTTGAAGATCTAACTACTGAATAACCTGGCAGCGGTTAGAGTGGGCGATAAGGCGTACAGGAAAGTCATTGGGTCAAAGCAGTTACTGAAGCGGCGTTCATCAAGATTTCAGGTTCTAGAATTCTATCGCGATGGTGCTGTGTTGTGCACGCCAGTCAGGCAGTCCTTAAGTTTACTGTAAATTATACCTGATCTCAGATGCATGAAGCGCAATTTTTCAAACAAGAGGACGTCAGAGAAGTCAGCAAGTTAGGTTTGGAGGATGTGAAGAAAAAACTGATCGGCGAACACACACTAGACTGGAATAGTCATTTCCAGCCTATTTGCCAGTCATATGCCAAGTCAAGGAAACATTCGAGGATCAAACTAAAGATCCCTGATCATCGAAGAAAGAGTAATTTCTGACTAGTGGTTACTCCTGGCTGAGTGGCCGCATTTATGGACCATGTTACCCAAAAAGACGGAGCACCCACATTCAGTATAAGGATCGAGATAGGTTGATAAACGCTAACTCTCGACAACCTGCTGTTGCCAAAACGTCGCGCGTAAGCCTGAAACCCAAAACATGCGTTCGACTTGGTGGGAGTTTTCTTCGTCAAATCGTAGCAACCGAACGAGTAAGTAATGATACTAACTACATGGCAACAGCCCATGCAATAACTTTATCGGTAGTAAGGCAGATGATCAAAAAGGGCTTTAAAGTGCCGGAAGAAACATACTTGTTTTGCAACAAATTTCCGGGGGCCAAGGGCCGCGAGATGAACAGACTAGTAGCAATCTGCTGGAGACTGTCAACCGATAGGTCTTCATCATCAGAAGTGGGGGAAACCTGTAAAAGAAGTGAAGTAATGATCGAAACCTGAAGCGACCCACAGGTCCAAAAGTTAGTGGGCGTCGAGAACGCCAACTGACAAGATACGAAAGGTTATAGTGAGGACGCTAAGTAGGCTGTGCGTAAACTAACCGGAAGCAGCACCAGAAAGTGTAAAATTCTATCGATTGAGGTTCCCGCCTTCGCTGGCTTGCAGTCCTCCGAGTCAATGCTAGGCGACAGAAGTCGACCAATGGAGGTAATAACTGTCTCCAGTTGGTGAAGACGGGCCACGGACCAGGTGACCAGTTGTAGGAGGAAGTTGAAGTTGGGACTGGTGCCCGCGGGACAGACAGTATCGCCACCGGCAGCTGTGAAAACAGAGAGAAGCAGAAAGGCGTTAGAGAGAAGTGAGTTAGTCAATGAGGTAAAAATGCATTCATCCTACGGCCAAGGTAGAGAGAAGACCAGTTAAATTTGATAAAGACACACGAGCAACGATTTACATAACAGTAGAAACTCAAACATTAAGATTGGATAACCAAAAGGTCTGTTCTCATTGTTTAAGCGCTCAGAATAGTGAATCATCGCTTTACAAATAGCAAATGAATAACCAGGAAGCTGATGGAACGGTGAACGGTCTAAACATTTCATCGAATCTCCACTGCAAAAATATGCTTATACCGTACTTGTAAATGAATATGGTTAACTGAAACGGTGAGTGAAGATGTCCAGCCTTAAAACCAGGAACTAACCAATTCTATCTCTAAGCCCAGCTAATCAACAGAAGCAGTCATTACTGAATCAACAAACCAGGGAAAATAACTGTTAAAGGAGAAAACAAATGTCCCGATGAAAGTCCAACGCTCAAGTCATAAGATAGCATTCGTTGGCAGAAGAGCACAACCAGGGCGGTCATTCGAAGAATATCTGGATTTCCGCAGTAGGCCATGATGGTCCGTGAAGAAATGTCAAAACGGGGTGCCCAGAAAACGCCTTAAAGATTGAAAAAATGAACCCGATTCGACTAACAAATGGCCAGGGTTCAAACGCCCACGGTGGCGAAGAGGTCACCCTGACGATTTTATTTATAGGATATAGGAAAGCGGAGTTAATGGCGACCCCTCACTCACATCTCTGAGGCGGATTGAAAAGCATGAGAGGTGCCCTTGATATCGGGAATACGGTAACCATCCAAAAAGTAGTAGAATATTGACAAACTGTTCAACAGTCCAGCATACTGCAGTTGAATGACACTATGACAAACTGACTGCCTATGCGGGGACGATCGGAATCAGCCGCTGAGAAATCGTCAGTGAGAGGCTGATGTCTTTTCTATTCACCCCTAGAAATATCAACATACCAAGGAACCACGCGTCGAGCTGCTTGACCATGCGGCGACTGGGACTCAAGCGAGGAGAACAACACATAAATACTTGGAGGCAAATCCCAGATTCAGACATGCCTCTCATTACTACCCGCCATGACAAAAAGTCTTCAGCATATTTAGAATCCCAATCAACCACCACAATGGCCTCTTTCTCTTCCAACAAAATGCCTACCGCTCAAGAAAATGCGTTCAATGAATTGAGAAATAGCTGTCAGGAAAACTAACATTCAGAGAGGCTGGCGGGGATGACAGAAGTGGTCATGTTTTTCGAGAATGTTACTTGCAACTGAACAAAATTCTCCTCCGTTGAGATAGCCGCCACCCATGCACTAACAAGCAGGTTTAGCAGTTGAGTCTCCCTGGTTGCCAAAAAGCACCTTTCGAAGAGGGTCCTAAAAAAAGTTGGAAAAGAAGGGTGTACATGATTAGAGAAATCGTGAGAGAGGGGAACAATGGTGAGACGAGAGCGGAAACGAACCGAATGTTCGAGGATGGTGCGTTGCAAAGTGTGCGCTGTTCATTTGACTGAAGAGTTTGCAAAAGGTTGGGCATGATGGCGAAAACGTGTCGAAGAGCTTTGGTGCAGAGAAGGTCGCGAGAAAGAACATCGGGTCTAGTAGAAAGATAGAGAGGAATAATAAATTGAAGCACCGTATAAATGCTAAGCGATTAGTCATGTTTCATTACTATTTAGACTAACCAACAACTGTTCTGTTTTCGCCTGCGAACATGTAATAATTTTTTTTCATTTTTCGCATCCATATATTTCCTAGCATGTATTTACCAACAGAATGCTCAAAGGCATTCGCCCATCTTCCCCTCAATAAATTGATACTCTTCAAGTCAAGTTTATGAAAGGAAATATAGGCAAACGCCTTTGAACTCCCTCTTGATACATAGGATTTAAGAGATGCATCGGCACAGCCGAACATTCCAAAGAAGTCGTTGACAAAATTGTAGACGACTACTCGCTTTTTTCAAGTAATAAACTCAAACTCAGTTTACACGAGCCGGCAGTGTAACTGAGGAAGAAGAACAGACAGTGAAAAAACTCCTAAGGCTGGCTCAAAATTCAAAATGGAATGTCATTTGTGGTTTTTAGGAGAAAAACTGTCGCTCGTGGGGAAAGTATGCGAATGATAGGAGCATGATGCTTCTGTGAAGGTTGGCGGCAGCCATGGCGAGTAATATCTACATCCGAAGGACCATAGGAGGAGGAGACCTCGGAGTCACGAGAACGTCCCGAAGATGCGACCATGATAGCCTTTGCTGTGTCAAGAGCAGAGGAGCCCGCCACTTCGTCAGCCGTCGGTCGATACGAGAAAGGGTGTGACAGGGCGCTTTCTTGTATAAACCGACTGCTGACGACGTGGCGGGCTCTTCCACTCTTGACACAGCAAAGGCGTATCATGGTCGCATCTCCGGTTCTTCGGGACGTTCTCGTAACTCCGAGGTCTCCTCCTCCTATGGTCCTTCGGATTTAGATAACAAAGAGCAGATAAAAATCCATCTCAATCCAATTCAAAATGTAGAAGAAGCAGAGATTTAAAGGATCGCTACCATTTGGTTTAAACCAAGAGTCAAGATTGTTCTAGGTGCTAAATATGAACAATAGAAGGCCTCAGCAGCAAAAAAACTTGTCTTTGGCCTTGCGTTCGCAATGTGAACGGGCATTCAGAACACGAATAGATCTCATTGAACATCCCCTATACTTAGTGCAATAGGAAAAGAACCAATCCGCCTTAAATTAAACAGTACACCACTAACTCCACCATTGAGTATGTTGCGGTCATCCTGCAAAGCATTACCATTGCCACTGACGCTACCATCCACAACGTAGGCTTAATCCCAACCTGCCCCATCGCAATCGAGAATACGCACCCTGCATTGGCCTGGTAGGTCACATAGGAATCTAGTCTACCGTGATCAGCGACCAAACAGACATATGTGAGAAAAATCTCCTCCTGTGCACACAGGCTCAGGAAATTCAAACACCCTATAGATTTTCTTCGGCTGGATTCAAATGTGCACCAACGGGATTCATCGCATTTTCACCACGACCAAGTAACTCCACGTCAGAAAACTACAATAAACAGTACTACTATTGATACTACAACCCCGAACACGAGGAACACTGAAAAAAGTTTCATTCCTTGTATTTTTTGATTAAAATGGAATTAAGTATTGGCCTGGTTTGTTCACAAAGAATTGACTACTGACAAGACAATTGTAGAGATAAGGGCATGGATGGCAGAACCAATAGGGTGTGGCAGTCGTCAGTTGCTCAACCCTAGACGTACAGTACGAGGAACTACCATTTGAAGCACTGTTAGTCGCATCAATCATCAGAAGGACGAACCATGGCAGCTGAACCAACCTAGGTACCTAAAATGACGGCAACCTAGAGCACTGAAAGGATTGGGTTGGCGATAGAAAAACTTGCTAAAAAATTGCACCTCAATCGAGGCTAAGCCGAGAAGTCAAAGGCGAAGATAGGTGGAGGGGAAGACTTACTCGGAGAGATTTGGCGGAGGGCGAGACCGCAACAATACTACCAGCAAGGAGACAATGCACTCTTCTCCCTTAAGCCAGTCGCAGATGGGTTGGAAAAGGGCGCTAGTGTCCGTGTCGCTGGCTTCAGGCAGCGCGGCCGTAGAGATGAGAATAGAGGCACGGCTGCTGGCGCTAGTTGTCAGGAGTGCGTCCGAGTGGGCAGAGACGAAACGCAAAGTCTCCTGAATGCAGGAACTATGGTGCGGACCTAAAAAGAAGGGTAAATGGGGTTTCAACTCTTCTAGAATGGTGAAAATAACAGAAGTCGCTAATAACAGTGATCGTAAAAATGCGACTCATGTTTGAAAAGCGAATGAAATACAAAGCTTTTGGGCAGAAATATTGACTGCTTTCAAGGGCAAGGATGACTTGTGAGGTCGCCTAAGTAAGGCCCAGGAAAACTAGTTGCCCAAAATACATGTGGCTTTAGGCCAAAATCCGTAGAAATTGGGATTAAGCTGAGGGTAAAAGATAGAGCTGGAGTTAGAGCCAGGATTATGTGAAGGGTTGGGGTCCGTGTTAACTGTAGGGTTTATGTTCATGGTATCGTGAAGTTAAAGATAAAGGTTCCAGTTTAGTTTTAAGTTAGGATGAGTGTTAAGACACGGATATATTTACCCTTCCCGGAAGTTATCGCAAGGCCACCTACCTCAAAGTGAGCTAAGCGGTCCTATTCTCGAGTCCTGTTTATGTGGCCATACAAGTCATCGACAGATAGTATTGCCGGCAAAGACAAGGGAGACAGGAATGACCATTTCTGACTTATTAGTCGTCGTCAGTCAGTCAAACCCAGACCAACGTGGCATCCCACCAGAGCCTCGAATTCGCGACCTCCTTGATCAGAGTCAGAGGCTCGGTTGGGATGCCACTCGGGTCTGGGTATGACTGGCTGATGACGGCTAACAAGCCAGAAATGGCCATTTCAGTCTCCCTTGTTTATGCCTGTAATACCTACGCTACCAGCTGCTACGGTTGTCAGGGCCTCAGCCGGAACCCCAGGCAAAGGGGGGCAGATAATTTCCATTAGTTGTCGGGTGAATGTTCATCAATGAGTATAAAAGTCATTCTTAACCCTTCAGATATTGCTTCTCAGATAATCGAGGTTTACAACAATGTCTGGGAAAAGGGCATTACTCAACAAGCAGAACAATCGCGATTGCAAATAAAAAACACGTGGAAAACCAATCTGACCAGCGATTAATTGTTGACAAGCTGATAGGAAGCTAAAAATACAGTGCACAAAATCAAACAGACGGCTTGTAGATTTTGATACCCTGAAGAAGTGTGCATTAGCATTACACTTCTGGGTGTTCTGCTAAGGCTCAAACGCAGGTTACTATGCGTTTCAGCTTACATTATGACATTTAGGCAGTGTTACTGGATTAGGACCCTGATACAATCAACTTCCTTACCGACAGCAAAGAGGAGAGACTTGATGAAGCAAAGAGTGGGCATAATGATGCCCTGCCAGGTCATATCGCTGGTCTCTCCAGTGTCCTGCACACCACTGCCGGATAAGAGGTCCGAGACCGGTATAGAGTCAGCCAACGAGGCGTAGTCGACAGCAGCGGAAAGAGAGCCATTGGTTCGCGTTGAGTCATCGCTAGAAACGGACTGAACACCTTCAGTTGCCATGAGGGAGAACAGGAAGCGTGTGAGCTCATAGGAGTCAAGCCAGGCAACTACAGAGTTCGAGGTAGTCGTTTGGCGCCTTGTGCAGGCTACCTCCTCTGACAACGCAGCAAACAGGCCGTTGGCCAGACAGGAGGCGGAGAATAGTTCGATTTTGGAGAATTTGCTCAGCAGACCACTTTGTGTGAGAAGCTGGTAGAAAGGGGGGGTGCAAAATCAGATGAGAAAACGTTCTGAGAGCATTGAAACAAAAAACAGGAATATCGCCTGACTGGCTAACACTAACCTTGGCGCCCTGAGGAATGGAGATTAAACGAGACAAGAAGGCCATCTTTGCTTGATAGACGTAGAAAGCCGCAGTAGCCTCTTGCAGTGATCTGGCATCTTCACCTGTGGGGCCGCCGTATGGTGCAGGGTCATCACGAAGGAAGTACTGTTGGAGAGGAGCCAGATCGTCACGGATACTGTCCACTAGGGTCTGCGTTTAAAAACGAAAGAAAGAAGACTGACATGGACAAGTAAAAACTGGTAATTAAACAGAACTAAATGAGTGCGGGCCATCGACCCTAATTGTCAATTTTGAGGCAAATCGGCAACTAAGCGCTTACCTGAAGAAAGCCGTCTCTCGTAAGGATGTCAAGAGCCCGACCGGATGATCGGTCGAACTTCAACAGGATATTCAACAGGCTGAGTGCAGAAATGGGGATGACTGGATGATTTCCAACCGAAATGTCGTTTACCAACATTGAAAGGAAGGAATTCTGGGACTGTCGAGGGACGATATTTCCAGCAAATTTTTCGTAGGCATCCCCGACCAATATGCTGACAGCCTGGAAGCAGAAGGAGCGCGTTCGGTCTGTGGAGATGGCGAGCTGAGCGTCTAGTGTGTGAAAAATAGCGATAATTACTTCCATGCATAGGTATAATGTACACTAGGGAGAAATGTCAACAGTAACGATTGAATAAGTCATCGACGAATTGAGGAGAGCATATTTTTACAAGGCGAAAGGTGGAATTAGAAGAGACTGGTAATAAGAAAACAGAAAAGCAGCAAAGAAAACAGTTTACTAGAACTGACATGCGCTGTAGAGATTTTGAGAAAAAGTATAGTCAAAGGAAGAAAACGACACAAGCATATTCGAGTGCAACAAAGTCAACAAAATGACGAAAAATGAAATCGTTCTACAACCTAGAAATAGCTTGCGTTTCAAGATAGCAAAAATCTAGGCAAGTAAGCAGGAGAAAAGTAAATGAAGTAAAACGAAAGGGGAAGTGTGTTGAGAATACGGACGGCTTTTTCGATCACATATAGGACTAACTACGTGTTGGTCTCGGTCGGCTCTGACTTGAATATGATGAATCGAACCTGTTGGTGGAAACATCAAACTTCTACTGTGGAATCACTGTTTCTGTTGTGATAAGGATACCTGTCGTTCGTCAAAGAGGGGGAGGGCGGGAAATATCTGCTGCTGTAATGAACTAGAGCAAAAAGCAATAGGATGGGCCACAATGAAGACTTACCATGACGCTGACAAATATCCATTAAGAAGCATAGCGCGGCATAGTAATTGGCCCGAACACGCTGGAAGGCTGGCTCTGCAAAATGCGAAAAAAGCAGACAAAGTTTAGCAGAATAATACAAAAATGCATAACAATCGTCTGCATCAGCGTGAAACTACCAAGTGAGGCACTAGAAGCAAGCTAAGCGTTAAATAAACTAAAACGGGGGTCAGCAACCTGTGTTTCTGCAAAATTCTGTTAGGGAGTCGAAAAATAATACAGTGGAAGCTTTTGTAAGAAGGGCACAATGTTCAGGGAGAAAAACTGCTCCGGAATGAGCTCAGCCCCAAGTATTAGGTTTTCGAGGTGAGACAAGGGAAATAGGAATTTCCACCGTAACGCAGGTGGCCTCGCATTATATTTCGGAGAAATAGAGGGTTAGAGTTAGAATACGGCAATATCTACCTCTCCTACAGTTAAGCGCAAAGCCACCGATAGTACCACGGAGAGAGGGTTCTTAGTTCCGTATTATACCAGTTTAAATATATCAGGACGGTTAAGCCAAGCTGTTGAAAGAGCCTAATAGTTAAAAAAATCGCAAATATCCCTGTTAGAGATAAGCCGGTGCCTTCTTTTGTCTTGAGGTGCACTTAAACCAACCAAAGCTATAACAGCCAGTTAGACATTGCGCGAATTACGTGCAGCCAAGGTCTGTCAAAAAATCAACCACATTTCTATCCGCTGATGTCTTATAGAGCTGCATCCAAAACTTGAGGAATAATTGGCAGCATAACACAACGAGTGATCCGCTCAAAAAAACTGTAAGAAAATGCGGGTGATTTACTTATCGAGAGAATCGCCTCCGATAGGAGCCCGACCGCCGAGAGAACAGACTGGAGGTCAACCAGGGCGTGATGTGGCAGCGTACCGACCCTGCCAACCGAAGGCGTAAGCGCAGATTGACAGAAGGCCGAGAGTGAGAGACAGGAACCACTAGCCAGCACCTTGAGGACAGTCGGCGACTGAAGCGGAGCCGCAACCTTACCAACGAAAAGAACACAAATAAATACGGCACGAAACAGAAGCGTTCTTTACTACACTGCTTTTGACGCCGAAATAAGGCAGACTGAAGAAAAAGCACAAAATAAGTCGGTGCAAGGTGTGCAGGTCTTCATAGCTCACCTCCTGCAGAATGGACGAAAGTAGAGACATCGAAATTGTAAAGACATGATCTCGTGACGCAGTTGAGGCGGTGGCTTGTGAGACCTCCAACAGGGAAGAGGAGGAGGTGCGCACGTCGGTCACCGGTGGGCTGGTCATCAGATTCAATTTATTAAGGACCTTGAAACGGTGCATGCCCAGCTCAGCGACCTGACGCCAGCCCTCTAGACAGGCCTGTTTACCAGCTGACAGGCACAGACGATACATGTTACGGCGGTGGGCGAAGGCAACCACTTTGGTGATGAGGCTGTCGCTCAGGTCTGCAGGATTAGATCGAAAACCGCTGAAGTTGGTCTGCAGTAGTGGAAGGAGGAAGCGAAGGCGGGAGTTCAGGGTCGGGGAGTTGATGAGGGAAGACCCGAGATTCAGCCGGTCTTCGGCCGAAACGAGGATGCAGTTCTCTTCACAAGCGACAATTAGCTGGAGAAGGTGGGGATTAGCAGAAACAAGATTATGCTCTGATTTTTGAAATGCTGTGATAGTCGAAAGAGAAAGAGTAGAAATAAATTGTATGATCACCTAAACAGGACACAGAAATAGAAGCACCCCACGCACTTAAAATAGATGGTTCTGCGATCAATTTCAGAAAGGATAAGTATTCCTGTGTCTTAGCCCGATCTAGACCTAAACTCTGCAGTGGACACGAATCCAAATCTCGAATAAATCGTAAACTTAGTTTTCCCGCAATTTGACGTAAAGTCATAAACATTGTGTGCAGTTCGTGTTCCGGTGTTCGTTTAAGGCGGCCATACAAGTTGCCCTTACTCTATAAGCACAATCTCTTATATAAATGTCTATCAGTAATCGAGATCCTTAAAAGAGTGAAAGATGCGGACAATACAGTAGTCGCCGGCTATTAAGCCTACCTCGGGCCCAGACCAAATTGGGCTTAATAAGCGGCGGGCGCACTAACCAGAGAGTCCTAGTTCTTGATTAGCAAGCGCAGGATAGGCACCATACATTAAATACGCACTGTATTATGTGTAGAGCTCGGTTATGTACAGGAAAAGAATGCTGTTTGTCTGTATTTTACGTAATAACAAAAACAAAAATTATTTTCGACATTTTTAAAAAAGCGGTCTAGTGTCAGTTGTTTTGGAGGGAACTTCACTCGCAAGTGCTCTTTGATGTCCTTCTCCAGGCACCAGAAATCGTTGAATTTTGTGAAATCTGATGCCTGTAGACCGCGTTGCAGAGTGTAGCTCTATTCTGTACAGCATTTGAAACTGGCTCTTCGTCCTCATCATCATCATCAACAACAACTTCCTCATTTGCTTCTCCATTCTTCACTTCTTCCTTCTGAATGATTTCATTGACCAAGTTCTGCTCAAAATTTTCCTCGCTTGTGTTATCAGTGGCTTCAACATCCGCATCGATGTCCTCCTGACCCCTCATGTCTGCTGCCGTCCGAACAGCGTGTCACAAAATTTAATTTGAAAAGTGAAAACAAATCACATCGAGCATCTTGTTTCGTGTAAGACTGGCAAAAATTATGTAACCAGTTGCGCACGCAGAGATGAGAATCTCACTCTATCCTGTTGGCAAACTGGGCTTTGTAGCCGACGACTGGGCTTATTAGCCTGCGGATTTTGCTTTGTAAAATGCCGTCCCAAGCTGATTTGGACTTAATACGCGGCTGGGCCTATTAACCGTGGACTTAATAACCGGCGACTATTGTACTTAGTAAAAATGAGCATTGCAGACAAGGGAGACTGGAATGACCATTTCTGACTCATTAGCAGTCAGCAATCAGTCAGCCCAGGCGGTGCATCACCCGAGGTTCAAACCTGCAACATGTAGATTATAAATCAAACGCTCTAGCCATTTTCGATTTGCCTAAACTGACAGTACTTGTGAGTTCTGTTAGCGACCGGTGAGCGTTCATCAACGAAGACTAAGTGCGCAAATTGCTCAAAAACAGAAGTCATCGAACTGGTTTTAAGCGGCAATTGAAAAGGCATTGCGAAGGGCTACTGGTTAGCAAGTGATCACACCCTCTCCAATAGCTTCGATTCGTCGGAGGAGAAATCTGACATCCACTCGGGACCCCTCATTTCTTCCGCCGGTTTCATGCTCGAGAGAATATCAACGAGGAGGCAGGTCTGTCGAAAATTCGGGCCGGAAGGCATATCGAAGAGGGATGGATGGTCCGGTGCTATTGAAGGCAAAGCAAACGTTTAAGATGAGGATAGGTACGACTAAATTATTGCTGTGCTCAAAGAAACGAAGCTTGCATAAAGTAATACGAAGTCGCACATACAAATGTTTGCATTGTGTGATATAAGACAGTTCGAATCACACAAACGACGAAGTCCATCGCGCGTTCCAAGTAGTGTTTGTGGCACCGGTGGCCTGTGCATGGATTAGTTTAGAATGAAGCAGAGTCACATAATATGTACCATGCTTTCTCCTCCCTAACCCACCTAACACCAACGCCGAGAAAAGGTCAAGACGACCCGAGAGCGGGGCCTGGCGCAATGGTTCGCAAAAATAAAAAGATGTTTACGCGTGTCACGCGCAACCTTGCCCAGCAGCATGTACCAGGCTGACATACGGGACTTGAATCTAACTCGAGTGAGTGTCTCTAAGACCACATTAGAAGGCCATTGCAGCCTGACGTTCAGTTTTGAGAAAGACCGAGTCATAACGTCAGTTGGCAACTGTCCAAGCCACGATTTTTAGCGTGTCGCGATAGGTACAGACACATTAGACATCTTATAATGAGGAATTTGCTAAAGATGGATTCCTCTAGTGCCTGGTGCACTCTCTCTTGCCACCTCACATGCATAAATGGACGATTCGAGTATGTCAGCCATCTGGTGCTGGCTGGATCCGGAGCCCCGCCGGGTGGGTCACAATCCCGGCGGCGAGGAGGAGGAGCTGCTCCGTCATCAAAAACACAGATGGAGAGGAGGGGAGATAGATCCATCGTAGGGAGGTTTGGTGTAGCAGACCTTGGCTACCGTGAGAGCGGGTGGGAACGCAGTCAAAGACGCGTCTGCTGTGGTTCCCGCCATCTGGTGCTGGGACTGGACGACGTGAGGCCTATGTATGGCAGTAGGTGCGAGATCGCGCCTACTCAGTGCAGTCATGAACCTATCTGACCTCCGTTTCAGTCAAACGCATGTAGAGCCCTGCCCATTGTGGGGGCCGGGGGGTCATATTTTATAGGGTATAACAGCCAGTCATCTGGACATAATCGTTACAACAAGTTCAAAATTATGTCCGCATACGGCGTGCACAGCCGAGGACCACCACCAAACAGTGTTGATATCTCGAGGTTTCGAAAATCTACTAATCGATCTTTTGCGTGAAAATAGGAACACTGAAAACTCACGGGCAATAAATCATTTTTACTGAGTGGGTGTGGTGACGCACCTGAGAAGAGAATTCTAAAGAGCCGCGTGAGGTAAGACCTCTGAGATGCTGAGGAGCGGAATTCAATTGCAGTCATTTTAAGAAGCCATGACATCTGATTCAGAGTGAGCGCTCGCAGGGCTACAAAGAGAAAGAACGCGTAAGCTATCAGAAACATGAGTTAGAGGGGCTGACAAAACCTACTTTTGACTATGAATAAAATATGAACAGGATAAGGACTAATGTGTGCAACCACTTTCTTGTTATAATAAACTTGACTACTTATGCGAATTAAGTAGGCATGTAATATTGTTGTTCGAATATGGACAGTTGCTGTGGTACTGGTAAGCTTCTGGGGTTGAGGTTAGTTTTCAGGCTAGCAATTCACCAAATGTTTCAACTTTCTTTTAAGTTACCTATTAGTTGACATTTTTATCTATCCACAAGACCTCCCAAGTACGACCATCTCCCGTACAGAACAGGCGCCCCCCTCCACATAATCCGCCGTGCGCACTTACCTCGGGCTGTGTCACTGACATCTTCGTTATCGTAACGGACGGTGGCTTCCGTTGACGCCGTGGCCTGAAGGAGAGCGGCACTGGTCAAACCAGAAGTTAGGTGCCGCTGTACCAGGTCGTGATTACCGCGTAGATAGCGCAGGGTGGGCACAGAAGTGACGGGTGAGGCGGCTAGATGGTAGAGGATTTGCCAGGCCACTGCTGCGTCCCACTGCAGGGCAACACAATGTGGCAGGAGAACCTGGGTACGTGCAGCCTGTACAGCCAGTTCAATGATCTCAAGGAGAGCATGCAGGCAGGTCCGAGGAAAGCCGCCAACACCAGCATCCTGCAAAAAAGAGGAGAATTTAAATCACACACCAAAGACAGTATAGATATCGGTGTAAGTGGTGCTGGAGAAACCAGTGGGCGGCGGCTCACCAGCGCCTATCTCAGAAGCACGAAGTACGAGGAAACGAGCATGCAGTCGTGAAACAACAGCAACAAGAATATCAGACAGCGAACGCAATGTCTGACGTACTGACAGCTCTTTAATATACGGCAAGCCTCGATGACAGCACTGTAAAATGACAACTGTGGAGCGTCATTAAATGGGCTCCCTTTCTACGGTTGTTTGAAGATAGGCTTCAAGGGGCAGAAACTCACGAAGGCACTACTCAATAAACCATTCAGAACACAGTTCGGACTCAGTCTTGGCTACGAGTTCATATGAAAGTCTAGGAAACTTGTGTTTGGAAGAAAAATTATAAACAGTAAGCTGCATGTGTCAGGCGACGAGACCGCGAATACTTTGTAGAGAACACCGTGATAACTTAGTCAGTGAAGCAGACTTGTGGTGCACACAAATCGCAATCTCAACATGAACCCATGATGTCTCACTGGCAAGCAAGAGTAAAAGTAATCGGATATGACCGAACGCATGCAGACTTAAGTACCAAGTGTACCTCATACGTGCTAATCCGTACCTCCACACGTACCGACCCGATTGCTGGCGCCAGTCCACCATCATCTCACTGGTCAAAGCTGGCAAGGACCCCAGTCTAGTGACCTGCTATAGCCCAATCGCCCTCCTCAGTCTACTGGCGAATATTCTGGAACGACTTCGCCACCCAATTCCGACGTCTTCAGCGGATCTGTCTAGCCACCAACATGGTTTCAGGTCGGGTCGTTGCACAAAAGCGGCACTTTTCTAGCTCAGCGACACAATCTTCGAGGGCTTCAATCAACAGAAGTCCGCTTCGCGGACCGTGGCAGTCTCAATTGACCTGTCACGAGCCTCTGACTGCGTCCGCCACGATCAGCTCCTGCAGGACTTGGTCTTCCTGAACGTCCCGACTGGCCTGGTCCGATGGTTAGCAGCTTACATCCGTGGCGGCCACGATCGTGTGCTTTTCCGTGGCACTCTCTCCAAGCCCCGTAAGCAGACGTGCAGTGTTCCTCAAGGCTCTGTGCTCAGCCCGACGCTGTTCAACATTTACATCCGAGAACTCCCACTTCCACCGGCACCCGCCAAAGTGGTATCATACGCGGATGATGACACCTTCTTCTGCCAGCACCATCACATCGATCAGGCTGCACAGGTCTTCTCGAAATCCATGTATGGTGTTGTGGACTTCTTCACTTGGCGCGGGTTGACGATCTCGGCAGCCTAGTCGTCTGTCACTGCTTTCACGCTGGACCCGAAGGAGTTCAATCGTCACCCGGCTATCATCGTGAACGGTGAGGCTTTGGTCCGTAAGCCCAAGCTCCTTGGCGTCCGTTTAGATCCGCTCTTCACGTTCGCGAACCATGCGAGGGAGGTCGCAAGCAAAGTGAGACGATACACCAAGGTCCTCAAGGCTCTCACGGGCACATCCTGGGGCTGCTCGAAAGAGACGCTGGCGACCACATTCAAAGCGCTGGCCAAGCCGTATCTCACCTACGCGGCACCAGTCTGGTCTCCCACAATCAGCTGCTTCAGCCTCCGCCACCTTCATTCAGCACAGAGCGGTGCCCTCCGCACGATCACGGGCTGCTATAAAATGTCACCCATCGAGCACCTTCATGCAGAAGCTTCTGTCCTGCCGGCTGCCCCGCACAATAAACTCTTGGGCCAGCAATTCTGGTGGACCTGTTCACAACCTGGCCATCTGAAACACCATCGTTGCAACGATCCTGAGCCTAGCCATAACGTTCGGTCGTCTATCCGAGCTCTCCGCAAGGCAGCTGTCGCCTCGTCTCTCTCGGATCTACCCGCGGATAGCTCCGCCATCAAGACAGGCTACCAGCGCTTTCACCAGAGATCAGTTGCGGACGCAAAATCCAGTTACCACACCCCGGTCCTTCTGGGTGGCTATCACCTCCGATTGCGGCTTCGGAAAGACATCTCCCAAGGGTGACTCGCTGTACCCTGGCGCAGCTACGCAGTAGCTACTGCATGCTCCTTCGCCAGTACCAACACCGGCTCGGCCCGTCCATACCTGACTGTTGTCCCGACTGCGGCGTCTCGCCGTATGACTGCCGTCATCTCTTTACCTACAGTTCCCGGCCGAGGTCGCGGCATTTCTCCGTCCCCCAACTGCACTCAGTTTGGACTCCGGCGGGGACCCGTGATCCAACAAGGGCTACCAACCAACCCGAAACAAGGGAATACTGATTGAAAAAGTCATACTAAGGAAGAACTCCACCCTCCGTTTCAAGAAAGTCATCCTTTAACATTCTTTGAAGTCACGAAAGTCACAATGAATCAATGAAAAGAAGCATCGGATCCAAGGTGCAAGAAGCCCACTTCCTCCTCCTTCTTCCAAACACATAACATGTCCGAGGCAAGCTGGCTGCAGAGGATATTAAGTTGCGATCAATGTAATGTGAAGCTCCCACCCGACGCGTACTACACTCATGAGAGCATCGAACAAAATAAGAAAAACTAGCATTATAAGCAGGAGATCCATCAACAACAAGCCATATTCCACTCCAGGTGTTGCTTAACCCGAGGTTCGAACCCGTTACCTGGTAACTAGATGTCCAACACTCTAACCAGTGAGTTATGGGCTCGTGATCTTGTCTGTTCTGATCCAGAGATATTCGATAGTTAGAGCGTTGGACTTCCAAGCAACGGGCCGCAGATTAGAGCCTTGGATGGCGCACCACTTGCGGTTGGCTGGTGAGGACAAATAAGCCAGAAACGGCCATTCTAGGCTGCCTGGTTTTTGTCAGTAATGTTCCGCTGTCTATAATACTAGCCGCTGTGCGGCTGCGGGAGCCTCGAGAGGGAGGGCCCCAAGGTAGAACTGGACGAGTGAGTCCCGTAGCTGATCAGAGAAGACCTACGCACCAATGTAATAAAAAAAAAACTAGCAGTGTAGGCAGGCGATTCGTCACGGGCAAGTCATACCAAACCCCAGGTGCTACAGCACTCGAGGCTCAAGCGCGTGGCCCGTTGATTAGATTTCTAAATGCCCTAACCACTGAGTCACGGGCTCATGGTCTTGCCGGTTTACATAGGGAAATATGCAATAGTTAGAGCTTGAGGTGGCACACCACTTAAGGTTGGGTATGGCTGGCTGATGACGGCCAATAAACCAGAGGTGGTCATCCCAACCTGCCTGGCTATTATCGGTAATGTTCTCCTGCCTATACCGTTAGCCACTGAACGGCTACGGGAAGGGCTCAAGAGAGAGAGGGAGACCCAAGTAAGAACGGGACGAGTAAGTTCCGTTAGCGATCGGTGAGCACCTATGCAATAATGTGGCGAAAAAAACTGACCTGAAGCGTCGTCAGGGGTATGCTGCGCGCGTCCTTACATCGGAAGCCCATAAGCCACAAGGCCAAGGATGGGCCGGAGTGATGCGTAAGGTTTTGGAGAATCAGGTGAAGCAGTACTGTTTTAACCGATGTGGCACCACTGCGAGAAAGCAGTCCTAAAGAAGACCGGGAGAGGCAGTAAGAAAACATTGCTTGGGCAAATGATAAAAGGACGCACCATATTACACCTGGAATAGCGGAATTATATTGTAAACTTAAGCTGGCTTATAATACAAAGGAGACGGATGATTATCGTGATTCTAAAATGGTCAATGAGAGTTGAAAACGCGATTAAATGAAGCTCAGTCCACAATAACTGAAAGAACGCTGATCATAACGTATATTCCACGTTGGTTCTTCAAACTTCCTATTGTTCATGCATCTACTGCTTGCAGTAATTAGGCTGTAATAAAGAAGAAGTCAGAACTTCACAAGGACCTAGGTTACAGGATGAAAGCTGTGTCAATCTGTCAAGACCGTCAGCAATCGGACAAGGACTTGTGAACATTTATCATCACTGAATGGTGGTTTCTCATTCCCTTCAGAAAACAATGACTTACCTAATTTGATCATCCAGAAAATGTGCTGTAATATTAGAGTCATTTGTTCTTACGCGAACAAAATTATATGAGGTAAATCGGCAAAAAACTAACAACTTTTTTCCACTAGAAACGATTTTCTCGTTATAAATTCGGGGTAACATTTTCCAAAGACAAGAAACTCTTGTTGCGAATAAAAACAGACATGTACGTTTCAGAATAGTGGCTAGTTAAATGTGCATGCATACACATGTGTCAAGCTGAGCTTAGGAATACACTCACGAGGGAACCAGATATGACCACCGTCAGCAGAAACAGAGCTCGGCATCTCGCCAGCAGTTACTTGAGATTTTGGGAGAGAGGCCATCAGTTCCCAGTTCGACTGTGAAAAATCCCAGTCGACCGGTAGGGTGGGAACAGCAGCGCAGAGACGAGCCGTCTGGAGGGCAGGATGAGGTGCACAGCCTGACATTAAACCCACCGATGTTAGGTCCTCGCTGAGATCAGCTGGCCAAAGCCAAGCGTCCGTAAAGACCTGACTGCACTCAGAGTCGGCTTCCGCATCAAGTGGGCTATAGTCGCCAACCTCAGCAGTAGATGGAGAGTAGAGACCAGCCAGAGTAAGACAGGAAACAAGGGCGTGCAAGAGCTCTTGTTCAGACCTCTATGAGGCCGAAGAAGAAGAAGAAGGGAAAAACGAAGTGTCGATGAACTACAAAGAGCGAGGGCTTGGGCAAAAAGCAGAGCAGTTAAACTGTCGCAAAAGACGACGCATCTTACTTTTTCGCCAGTAAAAACGGCAAGTACAGCTTCATGAGGTTCAAAGCTGCGCACAACACTGGACAGGATACTCAAGGCCGACTTGCAGTGATCCGGAAATTCTTCCAAAAGACAACAGTACCTGGACAAAGAGGTCGGAAAGGTGATATTAGATAGGTTTACGGGCATGGAGATTTGTAAATAGGGGTAGGTCGGTAAGGATGACTTACATGGCTAGCCAAGTAATAAAGGCGGCCTTGCGCATAAGTCCAGCAGGCGTAAATATTACCACATCTTAAACCTAACGACAACTCAATCGTCACCTCCGACAAGGTTCACCATGTGCTCTACAGAAAATTGGCGCAGGGACGGCGATTTAGGCCGGATTATAGTGAGTGGGTTTTCGCTGCATCTACTCCATTCTCTGTTCCACTTTCCTACCTGGACCCGGTGTCAAGACAAAATTAAGAAGACCAGAGTTTGGAGAAGGCCCAGATCCATCCACTGCGGGCCACCTGAACTAAGACAACTACAAAGTTGGGGCGGGTTGGATCCCAGTTGAGTGGGCCACATTGAGACGAAGCCATTGTAGTCTGACTCTCAGTCCGCCAGCCAGACACTCCACAGAACACTCATGTGACTGATCGCGCGGTCCGAGTTATCCCGCCAGCTGGAAGTCTTCTACGTCCAGGCTTTTGGCACACCATGAGAGCTTCAAGTGCGTGAGATTGTTTATAGTGAGAAAAATGAGTGGAGCCGTCGACCTCACTCTTCCCTATATCCAGCATTAGACCACCTTCCGAGGCGGTCACTTGTTTGATGCGAGATGGGCGCAGTGACTCACAGGACCGGCGAACCCGTCCGGCGCGCGCCGCAGCACAACCTAGCTCGTCTTGACTCACACATCAGGATTATCTAAACCAGAGGGTAAAAAAGAGTCGTTGCCGTCTGACTCCCAGTTTACAGGCCAGTGACTAAAAACACAAAGTAAACTGGGCTAATGGCGCGGTGTGTTATAAGCTCCAGTTGGTAGTCTTCCGAGCCACGGAAGAGTGTGATAGTCTCAGATGCAGATCGCACAAGTAGCCAAGCAGCCACACACGAAAGGAGCCGAGGATCAGAATTACAACGTATTTTTCCGAGTTACTTACCTACTTAATGACATATTTAAAGCCGAATACCTCGAGTACATACAATACTGGCTTAAAGACAGCCTAGTTGTCCGCGCCCCTAGCCCTAATTTGTTCGGAATCGGGCGCGAAGCCAAATGTATTGTGGGTGGTTCCTATGCTTAGGTGGCCCTGCTCAGGTGATCATGTAAGTAATTCTTAGCGGCACACCTACTGAGATAATTGGGGGGGGGGGGGATGAGAAAAGTGATCGAACATCAGACAGACGCCAGATTCAAATAACTTAAATGTAATGGCATACAGTCTTTTTCTTCGGTCTAAAGAATGGTAGCAAATTAAGTCCTATGGACTCAATTCAGACACCTCAAAATTATCTGAAGCAATTAAAATAGGAGGGCGACGTGCGGTTACCTCACAATGTTCAACAGAAAATCAGCTCGACCGGTGTGCGCGTTAACCGTAGTTACAAGGTTGCGGGACAAAAGCATAGGCAGGATGACATCGCGAACTCCACCACCAATGCCGCAGCCTATAGAGCCGGGGAGACCCAATCTGTAAAAGGTGACGGAGGAAAAAAAGACGACAAATTAGCACCAAAGGAAGTTATGCGGCCGCGTACTGGGAAAAAAGCGCAAGTACAGAAGACTAACCTGATCTGCGGCACAGAAATGACGACACAGCGCACGAGGTTGATGAGCATCCTCTCGTGCTGAAGGATATTTTCGAAAAGACGCAGAATAGAGGCTGTCGTTCGCACCATCGCGCACGGCGACGATGAAGGGTACTCCAGTAGACGATGGACTCCAACCTCCAGTAAGCCCGTAAGCTACGCAACGTATTAAAAAAAACGTGAAGTAGAACGCTTTGGAGGAGGATGGAGGAGACATTTTGAAGAAAGAGATGTTACTCAGCTTGGACTGAAAACATGACGTCCCTTCAAGGGTTAGCGCTGCAAAATGCTCTGACGGTCAAGACGCTGATTCAGCTTACCACAGAGAAGAAGGATGAATTTGTGAGCAATTGGATAGCCATCTGGTAGCCAGGATCTGTCAGCGGCCAACCGTAGGGCAGATTTAGTCGTGAGGTTGCCCGATACGGCCCTGTGGTGGTATCAGAGTCTAATCGGAGAGGGAATCCAGAAGAAGGTTGGTGGTGCTGGACTTTAAACACGGTCGCCCAGTCGAAATTTTCGAGATCAGACTCGACGCACGTCGATCCGCTGCTCGAGGAGACGAAAACGGCGATGGACTTCATGCGATGAAGGAAGGCTTGAACCAAGCCCTCGAAGAAGATTATACAAGCACCGGAGACGTCCCACTAAGCAAGAGGAGAAGAGCGTAATAGTAGGACATACAGGATTTGTAGATGCATGCGAAGCAAAAGTCATCGAACACGCATGGTTCGTGAGCATTAACACACCTAGCTGATACGTAATGGGGTACGATACAGAGTAAGATTATGCAGCCTGAGTTCGCGTGTTCATAGTAAATGAAAAGTCATAAACAGTTGGAGTAAATAATCTACTTCTAGCGAAAACTTCCCAAAACAATGGACTTTGAAATTACGTAATAAGCACAATTATTCCAATACACAGAGATGAATAAGTTTTACATGCACAACGTCCTCAAACAGTCGTTTCATGGTAAACTGGAATGTTTTATTGAATAGAAGAATCATTCGTGCTTGCTAAGGAAATGCTATTTCATATGCGAGTCATTGCGAAATAAATCGCATCCGACATTCGGCGACTCTTCTAAACCAGTCTTACCCAATACTGAGACTTGAGCCTGTCCGGTTGTTTATCTGAGTACCAACTAATTCGTCTGTAGGCGGGTGGACGCCTGGACCATCTAGTGTCAACTTCTTCACAAATGGCTGAGATTTGATCTGACAAAAATAAATACGACACATAACAGTGCGACCGTCGATTTCGACGATGTCCACTGCGGCACGCATCCTAGCTCAAAGAGCGTGGGCCTGCGTGCCATCGCACCCCCTGGTCACAACCTACACTTGGTCAAGATTATGCACGTGAGCGCATAAACACGCATAAATTGGAACCTTTTTCGACGATCCGGATGATGAGTAATTAAAGTAGCTATTTCCAAAAAGAACATCCGTGTTACCGGTTGGAACACGTGTGACCGCAAGCAGGTGCAGACAATCAGAAGAAAAAAAAACGGTTTTGGGACCGTCTGCCCGTGTTCGTCAAAGTCCACGCCAAAAGAAATCAGATTCACTGTTAGTTAATGACTTCGATAGAACAATTATGAAGCAGATATGTAAGGGGAACAACAGACTAGAAATGTGTTGGCGAACGAGATTGTCATACCTAAATAATGGGGTAGGGGATCACGATAAATAGCCAGTCAAAATTAACGATAAATATGCACTTACCAGCAATCGTTATAGAATTCGGTACAGCATGAATAGCATGGCCAGTGACAGTATGAGCGATAACGACTCTGAGCGGCGGTCTGCACTACTACCCAATCGGAAGTAGCCAGTTCTGTTTCAAACAACAATTTACATGACTACTTGGCGTTCGTGAATGCGTATAGAAGCGGGTTTTCCCAGTTAACATCGCAGGCTTCGTATGGTATCTTGTAGACGACTTCCTTAAGTAAGAGCCACCCTTCTCCTCCGCAAGGCATACACGCAGACTAAAAACTATAGTAGGCAGTCTATGCGCCACCAGAACCGCCTATTCACGGTTAGCTACTCGGAAAATCGATTATTCGCAGAGTATACCTATAAATCTTCGCTAATTATTTCCCTTTACTTTCGTTAAATGACACACTTTCACAATAAAAAAATTTTTACTCATTCTAAAATAGTAATGTTTATATGAACACAACAAAATTCTAATAAAATATGTGTGCTAGAATATAAGAGTAATTTGAATAGTTTTCGCCTTGGTGAGAGTAAAGCTTGTAGGTATGGTTACGCGTAGATGTTAAGCCATATGTTGTTAAGGATTATGCCCTACAATTGCTTTTAAAAATAGTTAAGTGTTCTAGAATTGTAGGGTAAGGCATAGTTGGTATTTTAATATTAAAATGGAAAGTTATAACTTTCTAGAAGGGTATCGATTATCCGCGGAGTAGCCGTGGCTCCTAACCCACGCGAATACCGGCGGCCGACTGTGCAAAAATTATCAGTGAGCCAGAACAACCTCGTTGACTTGCCAACGCCTTCTCAGCTGGCCGAGGTGACTGTCAACTCGAAAACTAGGAGGAAACACTCACCCTTTCACTCGGTTTCCGGTAGGCGCGCATGGTGTGCTTCAAGAATACCGTCTCTGTGACAAATTGGGTCAGTTTCGTGAAGGTTTCTGAGGCATTATAAGTTGACTGGCTCGACGACAACTCGGTAATGACCGGGGCGATAGTGGAAAGGAAAGTCAAGAAGGCCTGGGTAACTGGATACTCCTCTGCTCTCGGCTCAACAATGTCCAATTCCGTCTGTAAGGAGAGAAAAAAATCGTCGGGTGATATCTCGTTTTTTTCCTTTCCATTTAGGAAGGGGAGAGATTGACAGGCGGGAGGTGCAGTCAATGCGAAATGAAAATATCGCATTAAAGTCATCTCAAGTCATAAACTTACGTGAAACCCGGCGCATTGCTTCTGGACCTGCTTGCTGGCATCCAAGAAAGCGAATAACTACAACGGACAAGACGGAATGGTGGAGTTTGTAAAATGAAGCTAAGTGACAACTACTTTAAGCAGAAAAAAAAGTTAGGCATAAACAGGTCCTATAGGACGCAGAAAGTAAGGTAGGTTACCTTTGCGTCACAGAGGGTGTGCCAGATATCTGAGGTAATCGAAGGACATTGGCAAAGTGCGCTCAGAAGAGTAAAGAGGTCACCCTTCATTGCCAGAGGTAAGGGGCAGGTTATCAGTCCAATTACCACGGGGACTAACTTCCACTGTTGGTTGGTGGCAAACGCGGCACGAGCGATGGGATCCTTCAGTTTGCAACGCGGTGAGAAATAAGAAAGAGCATATTTAATAGATACTACTTGACTACTGTGGAGTCGGACAGTATGATGATGATGATGATGAGGATGTTTGATGCCAAGAGAACAAAATTACAGCTGGCAGGGCATGTCAGAGTCAAACGAGAAAATAAGACGCGGCATCAGAAGAATCAGCAAATAGAAACGCGAGTCTAATGGCGAACCCTGAGGGCTATTTGAAGCGGTGTAGTTTAGACTGCATTACTAAGATGCACTGCTATGACTAGGGACATGTTCACTACTAAGTCATTTAATGAGCTGTTGAGTTCACCTAGAACACAATTAAACAGTAAAGCCCACGACACGACTTGACATTCATCAGAGGATACGTTCAAGGAGCTTGGAATAGTTGTAATTTAATGCCTCAAGTAGCAATCTGATTATCCAATCTCACAGACTGGGGCATTGCACACAGTTTGTAATATCATGTCCATTGGCTGATCCTCACATCGTGCATGTTACGGAAGATTGTCAATACCAGTTTGGGGTCATGTGCGCCTTCTTTCCTAGTGGTATTACATCCATAGATCATATTCACTACTCGTGATTGAGTAATAGGTTAGTAGAAGGTGGCCAACAGCATGGGAATAATGTTAGTCTAAGTAAAGTCTCCAATGCGGCAGTTTTTACGTCAAAACTTCGACGCGTGCTCAACTCCGACAGCACTTACAATGAGTGCAATGCGAGTAATAAGGGCCACAACAGCACGAAGGGCCTCCACTTCCTCTGGCTGAATTTCGGCTGGAGCTTGTTGTTGCTGTTGTTGCTGCTGCTGCTGTACCATTGGCGTCGGCTGTCCTCTGAAGAAGCTGCTTCCCGCCTCATATTCCCGTGTGCCCGGGAACTCGCAAAGTGCAGTCTGGTAGAGGTGCGGGTGCTGCAAGTGAAGTGGTACAGCTGCCCCGCGCATACCCAAATTGCCTGTGTCCCGGAGACCCCCACTACTAGCTGTAGCTGTGGGGGGAACGAGCTTGAAGTGCTCCAAGTACTGCTGCAGGCTCTGAATGAAGTGGTCCCAGGTGAGAAGATTGGTTAACCGACCTAAAGGTGAGCAAAAGCGGGTAGAGTAGATGGTTTTGGTAGGTAATAAAAGGAACAAAGAAATGCAAAATGCTCTTACCGCCCGTGGTAACCGTCGTTTTAAGGAGATTGAAACAGAGGTTAGCTGAGCTCTGACAACCGACCAGCGAGCGGAGCATTTTCACGTAAGGCACGAATAGAGAGGGTGACGAGGCAAATTCGCTGGCCGAATAAACAAAACGGAAGAGCATGGCCTACAAGGGAGCAAAATAAGAGGGGATCACGTAGACAGGGGATTAACGTCGGCACTCTAACAGCCCTAAATCATGCACTCAACTTTCAAAAAAAAAACAGAGAAAGGCGTAGTCCAAGTTAGAAGCATGCAATACCGACCTGTCTTGAACTTTCGCCATCATCAGCTCGGAAGCTTCTCACTCGTAGGAGGTTCTCGTGGGCTGGAATGAAAGAGGAGCCCGGAGACGCAGACCTGTTAGCTGTCTCACCAGCTGACCACCAGTACTCCAAACTAAGACGAGCGTGCAGCGGTGAACCAAGCACATTGTACACCTGCGAGAGAAGATTGAGTAAGGCTGCGAAACCGGTGCCTATGGCTGAAGGGTCGCGGCCTGTGCGTCGAGCCATCGCTTCATCTCTCAGGCGAATTCCACGTATGTTTTGTGGAAAATGGACAAGGGTATCAGTAATCAGACCGTGCACACGACGGATCCACAAGTTCTAAAAAAAGTAATACGGTAGACGGTTGGCTGTTAAGAAGGAGAAAAGGACTGGAAACAAAATCCGTAGAAAAAAATGAACACAGGCCGGCGAAATTGTCTGACCATTTTCAGGAAAAGGAAATCCTACCTCACGATGGAAGTCGGGATTACGGACTACTTTAGATGAGAGAAATTCAATCGCGTCAGACTCAAGTGCGGTGTTGAGGAGAACGTCGTCATCCACTGTCTCGCTGTTTGGAGACGCCGCAGAATCTTCGGATTGCCGGTGACGCCGCAATTCCATCCGCAAATGGCTCACACGACGCAGGCACACAGCCCAGGAGAGTTGAAGTAGACCGAAAAGACCTTCAGTCGCTTGAAGATCACTAGATGCAGTATCGGACGCAGTAAGCAGCCTCGTTACCATGGCTACGTATTGGGAGTCCGCGAACAGGGGGTGCTTCAGATCTGTAAGGCAAGTAATGCATTGTGAGAACGCGGATGTGGTGGTAGACCTTTATCTTGTTAAATTGCCTTGGGGGTAGGAAGAATATCCAACAAATGCAGCATCCTCGTTGCCATTAACGTCACGAAACATGTAAGCCTGAAGGCGGTACTAATTTTCCAACGCTTCTGTCCGACTATAAAAACGACGGTGCTCAACCAAGTAGCCTAATCGGTGAATGCGCGGATCATTGCAATGTTGTTATGAGTTAGACAAATACTAGTTCGGGCATTCGGGTAAAATTACAGGGGCTCTCTTTCAAGGGAAATCTATAGCAAATAGGACATGCTACTGATTCAAAACTACGTAGAATATGACGCAATTAAACAATTATGGCTTTTTAATATGCACCATAAGTTACGAAGGCCAATATTGTAACGCAGTCGGAAGAGAACCGATAAGATATTTTTCGGTTCTAGGATGCTAAGAAAGAAACACCTGCCTAAAGATCCCAACACTTCCCCCAGATACACAGGAAAGAGCTTTAATTAGAAAGTCGACCTTTACGTCAGGATAGACGAAGAGCGTAAATTAAACTCCAGGTCGAATAGTCAGTCGGGTGCCGTGAAGAATTGATGGACTATTCAGAAGCAACTTAACCCAAAGAGCGCCAAACGATTTTAAGAAACATACACAAGTTAGAAGGAAATTTTCATGGACGCAAAGGTCTGAAGCCAGACGTGTCAGTGCCCACTAGCTGTTGCAGATAACAATAAATCTATACAAAGGTGGTCTTCAGCCGCGGAAAAACAATGATTGACATGGGTTTTAATGCGCAGGACAGGAGAAAAGAGAAGGGCTTGTGTCCAAAAACGAACCTTGCTCGGTTGCGTCCGACAGCTGGTCGACCTCTACACCTGGATCTCCAAAAGGTTCAAAGCAATAAAGAAGGGCAAAAACCAAGTGGACGCTGGCATGGTCGAGGGGAGGTGATGATCGGCGTTGAAGTGTTTGGGCCGACTGAGGGTTGTCTGCAGTGCTGGCATACTGCTTGGTCAAAGCAGAAGTTAGGTGGTTCAAGATCAATCTGGTGGACGCAAAATCCAGAGGCGTCTGGGCAGCTAGGAGGAGAATACACTCCGCTAGGCAGTTTCTGATGCCAACGATAAGACGAAGTACATCTCTCTGGTGCTTTGGATTACCAATGGCATTGACACCCTCTAAGCGGGAGACTTCAGTGCTGACGTCGAAGGAGGTAAGAAATTCTGAAATGAAGACGACAACGATGGTGAGGAGCTCAGCCATGAGGTAAAATTGCCGCCTAGTCCAATACTCAGCTGTCACGCGCCGTAACGAAAGTGGTTTTTCTAAGGTAAGGATGCAAGCGAAGGAAAATAGACCCAGCAATGGAAATTGGAATTAATAAATAACATTGGCGATGACATCGCCGAAAATATGTAGGATTGGTGACTGACTCAGAAGGAGTACGCAAACCGAAAGTATCCTCCGACGCGACAGTTCATTCATCACACGCGCGTCAGAGCAAGGGTAGTTCGCTTATAAGATGACAGGAAACGCTCATTCCGTTATGTCTTGAGGCTCCATCTGGAGATCTCGCGATCAACTGAAGAACTATCGGGCATTATACATGAGGAACGGCCAACAAAGACCAGGGAGACTACAATGACAATTTCTAGCCTATCAATCGTCGTTAGCCAGCCAGCCAGCTACACCTCACTTTAGGTTTTAATTATGTGGGACTCTGGCCCGGACTCTTTGCGCTATCAAGCGTTAAGTCCAACATTTCGCCATTTAGCCAGGGGTTCCGTGCCAGATTAGCATATAACTACGGGCAAAAAGTAGCCGAGAACTGTTACCGACAAAGCGAGGGACTGTAAAAGCTATTTCTGGCAATAACATTCTTTACCATGAATTATAGAGCAAGGAACTCGCAATTCAGTGATTTTATCTATTGGCACAGGAGATCCTTGGGTCATGAACGTCTGGGGCTCGAACATGAATGGTTAAGTACAACAAATGAGCCAGAAACAATAATTCTGCCCTATTTTGATTTGTCACTAGCATATTCACCTGAGAATATACAAATGGCCAACCGATTAGTTCCCGTCATACTAATAAAAACTCCACACAAGACAGGAGCGACCATAAAAATACAAATTAATAGGCTGCGAAGCGACCGGCGACATATTACTGTGTTCAGAAAAGGGCGCAAATTGGATATTTTTCCTACCATGAGGTAATCATGAATTGTACACACCAATTCACTCTGAAAGAAAGCAGCCATTAAGAGTTTACTGTTTTTATTGCCTAAATTGAGGTACCGTGAGGTAAGTGCGTCGATTATACAGATCAGTTAATAATAGTGCCATACAAGCAACAATATTACACAACAACTTGGGCTACAGGTTATAGGCAGCAGCCTATGCTAAGATTGTGAGGACAGGAAGCAAAGGAATAAAAACAACTTACTCAGAATATTGCTAACTAAACCAGACGCAAGCAGGTCATTTGTAAAAGACTCAACCAGGGTGGCGGTTTCCTTTGACAAACGAACAGACCATATGCGGCCGTTCCGAGATTGCAAAATTGTCCGCAGAGACTCCGCTATTGCACGCTGGCCATCGTAGTACAAGATAATAGCCACTAATCCGCGAGTAAGATTTGGATAAGAGGGCAGCTGGCCTTCAGCTATTGAAGGAAGTTTGAAGTAGGAGGAAGAAGCAAACCTGACAGCAGCAGTTCTACAGCTGCTAATTCGTTAAAGTCAAAGAGATCACTGATAGTGCAAGACTCTTCGATAATATCGCGCGTTAGTAAAATTTTCTGAGACATCCCAGGAAGTGAAATTGCCTCTGAATCCGCCTTTTTCACAAGTTGTCGATCGGTCATAGATTTGGGCTGGACGAAATTCACAAAAAAAACGATAAGGAAGAGGAAATTGTGGTCCATTTTTGATATTAGACTGGAAAAAAATAAAAACACCCAATAATACCTACTTTGTTTTCAAAAATAAGCGGCGACAGTCAATGGAAAAGAGGTCGATACAATGCGGCTGTAACTTAGGCTATAGCTCGTAATGCAGCATAGAAAGCAGTGAAAAAATTAGGACGGCGTGTCGCAGAGCTTTTCCATCATTATTTAGGTTTCCACCTCAAGCACAGGATGAAACAAAATAACTAGGTTAGAAAAAAAGTTAAGATGGCAGCCTGAGATTGAAAAGGACGAGTGAGTTCCTTCAATTCACGAACAAGCATGAAGCATCAACAACAAATGTCGAGTTGATGGTCTGACAGATTATAAGGATAGTCCCAATCAGGATAGCACAAACAGTCACATAGGCGCTGGCTCATCTGAGCGTCCACAGGTGATGAATAACGGCACAGCCCTCGGTGAACAATAGATGCAAAGTAGGCACATGCTACAACCTCACGAATAAGCTGTCATGGAAGTGCAGCGACAATGCCATTAGGGGGCGATCACCCTCTCGCAAAAAGCGAACAGTATAATACCTAAATGGAAACCCCTAAGGGACTCGATGGTCTACGTGAGACTTCAGGGTCACTTTACGAACATCAGTCATCTCTGTGTACGCATCAATATCAGTTGCCGAACTGCGCGATAAAGAAGACTTCTACCCGTACGTGCAAGTGTTTTTAGACACCCCCCCCCCTCCGAGATATGCTGGTTTCCGGAGACTGAAATGCCCAGAATCGACCTAGCGACTCTCCTAACAGTAACACGTTGGACGTTTTGAGCCTGACTCCCAACATAAAATGATGAAAGAATGCTGAGCAGGACCAACTGTTTGTAACCAACACATGCTCCCAACACTGCCACAAACATCTGCTGATCTGACATTCAAACGATGCCTATATCACCAGTCAGATCGACTACATTCAAGTTGGTTAAGGTGCCGCAGTTGAATTCACGACAGGACATCGATGTGTGGTTATTCACATGATTCTGGCCACATTTTCGCTCACCTCTCATCTGCACCTACAATAGCATGTGCAAGACGCCTTGAGATCAAGCATCTTTGACAACCCAGCGCCGCCGAGGCCCCGAGTAGAGAAATTCCGTGTCATTTGAGGAAGGGGAACGTTTACCGATCGCGTAACAGGACATACTCGTTCCGATATAATGGCGGCTCAGTCTCGATTAGCCCTCATTATTTACATACCCCATCAAAACATACGGGAGGAGCCTGTGACTCAATGTTCAGGACATTGGACATCTGACCAACAGGCTGTTGGTTGCGGCCTCTGGGATTTTCAGAAGTAGATGTTTATGTATGGCTCGCTGGTGACAGTTAATAAGCTATAAATCGCCAGTTAATGTTCCGTTTTCGTTGACTGTTCAAGTCAGTTGATACATACGAAACAAAACATCTCAAATGGCGGTTATATCACTTCCGTCCAACATTGGTAATAAATCTCGTTTCCGGCATCTAAGACAACCCGGTGGAAATATTGTAGCAATATATTCGCAACATCCAGTAAGCATCTGACCGTCCGTGAGAACCAAAGCTAATCTTAACTGTCCTGATACATAAGTGATAACGACAGATCAGGAACCCGTTTCAGTTAAGGCTCTTCGTGCTGACCACTATGAGCTGAAATATGTAAGAACATGATCTTCAGGTGACATGGGCAAACAAGATCCCCGACAGGTGCATACTTGTTACTGAAGCTCACTCTCGCAGGCTCTTATCTCACATCATACATAAGATCAAGCTATTTTGACGGCCCATCTACGGCTGATTTCATATTTAAAAGCGGTTTTGGTAGCTCGTAATTATCTACTAATAAAAATAATACTCGAACGGTATAACAACAAGTAATGCCTGAAAGTGAGTTCCTAACAGACGAGAATCGATTGTAATAGGCAACGAGTGGGGAACATACATAAACGTAACTAGTACTTAATAAGTATCGCCGACGACGCAGGTACCTAGCAATGTTATACATTTCAGACCGAAGGTGTGCGGAAGCGCCTTTGCCTAAAGGTAAAAGTTGGCGGATTCAAAACCCACTCAACTGCCCAACTTTATATTATGAACGTGGATTTTAATCCCTTTTAGTTAAGGTTTTTTAATGAAGCTTACTGGTGAAAAGAAAATGCACGCAGCATACAACCGAAGGATAACTTAAGAATCTTATGTCATTTTACGGACGATAAGCAGTTGAAAAACGGATATAAATTTGGGATACGCCATGGTCGTATCACTTTCCAAGAGCAGTATTTAGTTGCGTTAAAGACGACAGAGAGCGACCACCAGACTTCTTCGATCTACATAGCTTAACATTGAAGCAGCCATATGGGTAGCATTAGGAGACGTCACGCGGGGAAAATAATATGATGTGAACTCTATAGCCATTATGGCTAATTGAGGCTACACAGGGTGCTTTCCATCACCTAGCAACTAGTTCACTCACCGCTGAATCTGTCGCATATGGTTAACTGTCTTAAAACCTCCACATATTTAATTTATTCTCCAATTTAAGCACACGCTTAAATGGCGCTATGCGAAAGTAAAAAACGATTGATTTGAATATCCGACTTTGAGAATGAATCAAAACTCGTACAAATCGCTAAATTAAGACTAGAAAATATAAACTGCCAACGATGAACTGTTTTTAGAGAAGGGGTTGAGTGTACTAACGTCACATACCGGATTCTTGGCAGGATTAAGAAATGCATCCTTGTATTGCTCTAAGAGGCTTTCCAGTTGAATAATTTTCTCATCCTGTCCGTTGCAGAAAATATCGATTACTAGATTCCCAATAGTTTTGTACTTTGCCCACATTTTGTGGTACACACGAACTGGAGTAAGTAAGAACAACCGGACCACGAGAATCTAGGCTAGGAGTTTCAAGGTGTGGATTTAACCAACAGCTGGCCTTCAAAGTACTCAGTAGCATTCAGGTCAGCTAGGCTTCAGGAAACCTGGGTTTGAGCTCCTAAATACACAACCTCACGTCGCAGTTCTCTGTCTTCAAAATATAAAAATCAAACCTTTTGGATATCCAAATCATTATACTTTTGTTTAGGAGAGAAAGAATTCATCATCTACATTCAGAACATATTGGACGAATTTCGAGCACCGACACGGCCGTATCCATCTTCCGGTTTGGTAGAGTTCGTGGCCTCTGAGTCAGGTCTCATCTCGAGGGTAATGGTTCTCACTCCGTGGCCCGCAGCTGATAAACTCAAAAGGCTGACAGCTTAAAACAGTTTACCTATGCATCGTTTTCTGGTGCAGAATTCTACTTCTATGAAAAGGAAAGGAGACTGACAACGCATTACAGTTGTGTCAACCCTTCCCGTTTCCAAACTGCTATCATTCTGCGAGCTGTATTAATTTAGGCCGAAAAGATCGAATTATTGAAAACTCTAATAATTGCTAGCTAGATCCCCTGTAAATTGCTTTTAGAATTTCCGCTAAACAATACTAAATACAGTTATTATTTATTTAAGCCAAGTATAGGTGGCAAGATACCGTTGTTCGATATCTTACTAAAAGACATATATGTGGCAGCTTTCCTCAGGCTTGACTTCGATCAGTTGAAATAAAATTTCTGATTTCCATGCATTACCAAGATAAGTGGTAGGATTAAGAAAGGCTGTATTACAAGTTTTGCAGGAACTTTCATACTTATATTAATGCTAAGTAGAACTCCGAGTTGATTATTTATATGTATATTTGAAGGTTTACAAACAGGCGTGTCTCTTGATGGCTATGTTCAGGTAAAATAACCGTTGAATATTTACAGTCAATATAAATTTGAAGCTGGACAAAGGGATTGTTCCTTGTTATATAGGTGGGCACGGTGAATTTGATTTGCGGTGGAAAGTGATGAAAGGGGCATGTCCTCGCAATGAAGATGAAGTTTTTTTTCCCTTCCTAGTTGTTGCCTTCAGCTCCACCGTCACCTTCAGTGATTTACGCGTGACATTTACACTTCCCACGAGGACCCCATAGTATAATCCCCGCCCCCCTGGCGTTTTCCTTCAGCTCCACCTTCACCCAACTCTCCCTCGGAGTTCTGCATGATTAGTTGTATAACCGAGCGTGAATGATTAGTGAGGCCAAGGCAATATTGGGAAACCAAGGTCCTTCTGTCTTACGGGCACCTGGTAATGGGGGGTTATAAGGGTGGGGTAGTAAATTGAAAAGCTGGAGACGGTG
>JAYGXS010000002.1:88099058-88110295 GCA_036362985.1 Ligula intestinalis
TCTTCTGCCGATGCACTTGAATGACGATGGTGCTTCGCAGCTGCCTCGACTCACCCCAGACATCTGCAACGTCCCATCTAATTATCAAACTCCTGCCAATGGACAACGATTGTAATCTCCGTATCGAGCAGACCCATGCATACGGAGGATGCGATCTCCTCAGCTGATTTTTTTGCCTTCAAACTGACCGCGGCTAAGTATACCTCAATTAAAGGACATGACAGTTTTCCAGACCCCAAGTATTCTTACTATAAAACCGTATCACGTACAATGTATATTTATTTTATTTCAGGTTTTTCTGGTATTGCACCTTAGAAGTCAGGTTTTTTTGCTTAAAACAAACTCTTTATTTCGCACACTATTGACCTAGCAAAAGACCAAAAAAATACAATAGTTTGGTTTAGGTTTTTTCCTGCCTTCCGGGGTTTTTGACGGCGCCAAAGATGTGCTTTACAAATAAACCTTATAATTATTAAAGCGTTTTCACTAGCTCTTCGTATTGCGTTGGCTGAGATAGCCTGACAGATCGCGCACTGCGAGTGTCGGGGCTGCAACAGACAAAAAAGGCTTCTGTTAGCAAGTCGACAGTTTAAGTACTGTTAAGTTTCTCTAACTATCTTCGTAAGCACAGCTCCCAGCATGTCGTAAGCTGTATAAATTACCTTTCACAGGGTTCCCCCGGCCAGGGAGAGCTTTTAAATAATCTGCCTTAACATATTTTCTTTGTCTTTCACCTGGCCATACAGTTTCCCTGTAGGTAACCTGCGGCGTTGTTCTCATTTTCAGGGAGCTGCGTGATGCAATGGGGTTCGCGCCTAAGCTGTCTCCTGCGGCTACCCCCGAAGGAATAAATTTAAGGCAAATTTTATAATTTCTCGCCCAGTGCAATTCGCATTTGTCAGAAATGTAATCATAAATTTCAAAAAAGTCACTATTCTTCCTGTTTTATTCTCATATAGCTTCAAAAATTTGCTCTTATTTGGCTTCCGCAACTCCCATTGTTTGCATTTCTACGCGAGCATTTTCTGCCGTTTACGCCTTTTGCCAAAACGATTTACACTACGCGCACATGTACTGCTACCCGTTTGAAATCTTGCCTTCCTCTTATTGGTTGCCACCCACGCAGGATCAGTTTGCCTCTCCCTTGTACTTCAATATGCATTTCCCTGATTATTTGCACCAATATCATGGCTCCCGGGTATTTTTTGTCACTATATCGTTAACTTTGCTCTTATGTACCTCTCCTTTTACACTTCGGCCTTCCTTGTCATCTTATTAAAATTAACGTTCATTGTTGGCTCTTATTCCTTTTATTATTTCCAGTTATCACCGTCTCCAGCTTTTCAATTTACTACCCCACCCTTATAACCCCCCTATTACCAGGTGCCCGTAAGACAGAAGGACCGTTTATCGATGATTAAAGAATTGCACCGGATCACTGGTAAGCGCGGTCCAGAAGTTCAATCGAAAATCTGCGCATAAGGATGGTCGCAAACACTTTGGTGGCTATCTATAAAGCGAATGCCGCGGTAAACTGAGCATAATGGCACGTCACCTCGTTTCAGTATGGGTAAGGAAATGGACAGTGACCAATCAGTGCGGATGACGTCTGCTGTCCATATAGTCAAGTACAGCCAATGTAGTGAGTCCTTCAAAGCAGAACAACAAGTTTGGAAGGCTTCTGCTGAGATACGATCTTCACCCGCTGCCTTCTGAACGTTCAGTCGTGGGAATACCGATTGCAGTTTAAACCTCGTATGTGGCTTGCTGTCACTATCGTACAGAATTCTTAATGATAGCTGTGGGCGCTCAGGCAAACTTATAGGTGATTCCAGTATTTTACAAAAGCGCTCTAGCCACCGATCGTTTTTTCCAGCTGTATACGTTATCAGTTGACCCGAATTATCGCGAAGATAGTGAAGGGAGGTTTATATCTGCTAGCTGCTTTACGCAAAAATTAATTTGGAATTTGGAATTTATATTTTTTAGCGCCGGTACGGCACTATCTATACAAAGGTACTTTCGAAAAAAATAAAAATTCAAAAAATAATTTGACAATATGTGCAAGTAGACGTAGAAAGTCGTAATAATGTCAGCAGAAATTGTCCTTTTGGGGCAACATTTAGCAATGCTTTGCAGGTAATTTTAAACTAAAAACGAAAAGTTATGGCAGTTAAAAAAAACTCTTACAGTGAAAATGGAGACAGTGTTCAACGGGTCTCCATATTCAAAAAGTGTGCAAGAGAAAAAAAACTGATTAGGAAGATAGTAGTAGAGCAGAAATAGGTGTGGGTGGTCTGATGAAGGCGAGTTTTCCACGAAACTGCCGCAGCTGGCGTCAGTTACGCGACCTTTAAGCTGATTCCATGAAGCCAGTTGACTAGGTCCAATGGTTCTGACGATGGCATCTTGTTGATCGTGTAGTTTGACGTCTGATTGAGCATTAGTTATCCAAGTTTGACAACCGAGCGATTCTAGCTTGTGCCGAGAGATGCAGGGGTGGTGTGGAGATCTAGTCCTCATTCGGTACAACCTGTTGTTGCAAGCTCGAATTTATTGCACAATAAAGCGCGTCTGAGTACTGGGCAAAGTTTGGTTATCGACGCTATGTGCAGGTTTGATGCGAACAGCGAATCGATCTCTGATCCGTGCAGGGATACTTTCGTTGAACGCTACACGGGTTTCTGGATTTGACATTGCCACAACGTTGAGGCGTTTGAGGTGCAGATTCTTATTGCGATTCGACAATCGGAGCTTAAAACGGGCATGGAAAAATACATGATCTGATCCAAATTTCGCACCCCTAAACGATCGACTGTGGGACACGAAGGTAGCCAACCTCGAGCGTACTAAGATATAGACTATGGGGTTTGACGTGCAGCCATCGCTTGGACAACATATTTGCGACTGCCGAGGGGGGGGGTGTGTGTTGGAAACGAGTGTATATAACAACAAGAAGATTATTGACAGCAATTGTCATTAATCGTTCTATGTTGTCGCAATGTTGGCCCAGTCCGTATTTTCCGATTATGTGTCTCGGTCTCATCGTTCGGGCCACTCCTGGCATTCCAGTATCCAGCGGCAAATAGCTAGCCTGTAGGGGTCATATTAACAACTTTAGCTGGAATGTGATCATCAAACTCAGTCTCTACTCCTTCACCCACTTGCAATGGTGGGACGAAAACGACAACCCACAGTTAACTGCTGTAGTGCTGTCGAAGCGGCCTGTGGCAATCCGCGTTGGGATAGGCGAGGTCACTGACATGCAATTTTCTAATAAATCACTTATCCTCCATGGGATCAACGGGCGAGTGCGTGTAATTTCACGCGTGTTCGCCGACTCTTGGCTCTGGGGGGGGGGGTGTTCACTGACCCTTAGCGAGGTCACTGAGGCCAACCTTTTTAACTGTACCACTAACCACACTGGACCAACGGCGAGCACGCGTAATTTGGGGGTTGTTCGGTGACCCTTGGTGAGGTCACTGAGGTACACCTTTTTTAATCATCACTAACCCCCCACTGGACCAACGGCGAGCACGTGTAAGTTGGGGGTGTTTGGCGACCCATGGTGAGGTACGCGGTTGAAAGAAAGGGTGGAGCGGGTTTTCGCGGAACGGGGTAGGGCAACCGAGGCAATGATAAGGGGAAAGAGGCGAGAAGTGCGAGCTGAAGGGACTAAAATTGGCGCGCGAACCGAATCCTGCATCTAAGTCGAGACGTGCCGAACTAAAATAGTATGCCTACTGAAAAGTAGAAAGTAGTTTTTTTTAGTTTTAAAAAATATGCTTGGCCTCAAGTATCCTACTTGCCTATAACCGTTAATGAATATTTATCGTATATTCGTGATAAACACTTGTATACGGCCATTTCCACTTGCTTCCAACTCCGCTGGGTGTCTGCTATGAATAAGGAAGCTTCTCCTGAATAAATAGCGTATGGATGCCATCAGAAGCCAGCGGGTGCAGTGTAACAGTCAAGTTCTGACACTAATCAGAAGGAAACTACGCTATCCAAGAACCTAAGTCCACTCAGGCTTTACAATTTAAAATGTTTTGGGTCCAACACATAAAAAAATTCGAATGAGTTGTCGCGGTGTAATGCAAAAAAATGCGAAAGGAGGGTAGAAAAAGAAAGATTTTACAACACTGACTGTGGGGAGTCATCTAGTGAGAGTCGTCCTTTATCAAGTGTAAGGTGGTCCAGTCTTTTTTAAAGTAAGTAATGGTGCCGGTGGTGATTATCTAGCTTGGTAGCGAGTTCGGTGTTCGTAGCACCAGTTGGCTGAAGAAAAACGTCCTGAGATCCAATCGAGTGCGTTCGGTTCCGACCATATATGGAAAGCCACACAGGTGAGTTGTGTTGGCTAACTGGACGAAATTCTCCAGATTGAGGGAGAGAAAATGCCTTTGGATTCTCTGAAATGTCCAGAGCAGGCTACACTTTCAGTGTCTGTAAGACAAGAGGAAGGTGTTTAAACGAATTCTGAAGAGTATTTAGCTCCTATTTATCTCAAATCTTGATAGATTCACTTTTTAAAAGGATACGTTGCTACTTATATTCCCGTAAGTGTGTATTGGTACCAATGAGAGTGTAACTACTCAAAGCGCTTTCTTTTTGAAAGCAGCCAGCAAGTTTCAGCTTACCCACTTTGGGCGATTTGTAGCCGTATTTCTTCTAAGAGGACGGTTGGGGCAAACAATTCTTTTCAGCTATGGGCCCTCCACCGCTCATTTGTTTCACCATGGATTTCTGTTTCCCGTGATACCTCTGAAATTTTTTTTCTCATAAGTAGATAGTCCTCCTTCCAAAGGTTTCGTTCCATCTATCAGAAAAACATATTATTAAGCAAAAAGGGAGCACTTTGATGTGCAGCAAAATGCGGTTGACTAAGTTTAATGGGGGAATTGTTGTATTCCAGAGGACCCCATAAGAAATCAGTCACCCATTTTACTAAGTTCTCTAGCATCCTTCACTTGTTGAATTCTCCAGAAACCACGCGCCAACGGGCTGCATTAGGGGTCGTTAAATATTCATATAACTTTCGGCACCTGTCGGAAAAGCACTTGGGCTTGTAGTGGCTAACTGCAGTTAATGTCTAAAAATTGAATAAAATGTACCAGGAACAATGTAAAACAAATCCTTGAGTGTAGAGACTAAACTACTACAAACAACGATGATACTCAAAAATGAACAAATGATTAAAAACGATAATGTGGGAAATTTTGACACAGACTTAGAAAACCCCGCTGGTCTTCTTCAGCAGAAGATGCCGATCGACTTGCGTTTACGGTATACTCGACGTAATTCGCTAGCCAAACTCGGTCATTTAGCAAATAATCAATCGAGAAATATGTTCATCAGAGGAGATTGCTGAAATTGAAATGTGGATTTTAGAGCCTGTTGACCTCAAACGCTTGGAGCCTTCACACGTGAATATGATTTGCTCCAAAGGGAAAGCTGCAAAAAAATGTTTATTTGCATATACAAAAACAGGCATAACGACCCTCTTATTGTTAAATTTTTCCAAGATCAACCCGTCTTAAATATGAAAAAAACTTTATCTTGATGCTTTAGACACTTTTAATAATTTCATGCCTCAATATGGATGTTCGCTTACGGTTCTCAGTACCAACCTTGATGGAAATGTCTCTTCGCTCACTTCTCAGCAATGTGAGAAATTAGAGCCTTTCATCAATTTGGTGCCTACTGACACCTGTGACCAGCAAAAAAGAAGGGCGAGAATGATTAGTGAGGCCAAAGCTATATCTATTCCCCCGCCTAACTGCTTAAAGTATTAAGAGGTTAAACATTTACTTCTTGGCTAGGGAACGTAAATTAATATGTACTTGTGGCGGAATTCATCAAAATATTTTCAATTTAATAAGATTATGCTTGTTTATGGAAACTAGGAGAATTAAATTTTACCAACATTAACCTCTATTACATAAAATACGAAATGAAGTCGAGGGATATTTGATCTTACGCAGGCAGAATTAAAAATAAACGGAAAATTAGTCCTCCTATAGGTGGAATGTAACGAAAAAATTTAAAGTTAAGCTACCGAGCATTTGAATGTAGATTTTTATTAAATTTGACAGGAGTTTTTGGCCTCTAGAATCATGCTTGCCAAAAGAAGTTATAATTTTCTTTTAAAGAATGTCCCAAAAAGTAAAATCCCGCTAGACATCGCCTGTCAATTCCTTTACTCGTGTGGCTTTAACTTTAAGGTCACAGAAGCTAAAATATTGGCCCTCGAAGCAAAAATCCGCCAATTATGGTCAAACGTTTTTCGGCGAAAGAAGTTGACAACCTTTTCTCTCAGCATAAGCGTTCAGCTCAATACCTGAAAAAAACACATAAGCCTTTTATGTGTAGGGATACAACTCCCATGCAACGTAGGATTTCGCCTGCATCTGCAAAAACAAAGCCCACTTCTACCCCTACTATTCCAAATGTGGTATCTGAGGTCGACGCAAGGTCATGTCCCTCCGGATCAGCAACAACGTCAAGTTCATCCGAAACCTCACTCACAATCCTTACTCCTGAGGCCGACGCAAGTTCATGTCCCTCCAGATCAGGGACAACGATAATTTTACCCGAAACCTCACCCACAATCCTTGCTCCTGGCTCGAGTGAAATTCGTTCGCATTCCAAGCGAACCTCGCCTGCTAAAGAGGTTTAACCCAATAGACCTAAACGTGCCCCCCATAAATCGCAGCCAATTGGAAAAATTAGTAATTTACCTAATTACGGGAACCATATTAACACTTCAGCATCTACACCAGATGTAAACACACACGTTTTTACTTTTTTAATCCCGAAAATGGCCCACAATCCACAATTAATTCACTCGGATTTGGACGCTCTATCTGCATGGAGCTCCACTTGGCAGATGGAGTTCTCGCATTCTAAGTGCCAGTTCATGTGTTTTGGACCTGAAAGGCTGCCACAGCCTATCATTTTTCAAGGTTGCCCCATGACTGAATGTTCTAACATTAAGGACTTAGGTTTAAGTTACACCAATAAATTAGATCTTTCACCTCACGCTGATAGAATTACAGCAAAAGCTGCTCAGATATGCGGCTTCATCTCTTATAATTTCTACCTTCCCGAAATGAAGCTAAGACTTTATCGTATGTATGTGCTTCCTATTCTCGAATACTGTTGTCCATTCTTCGGTCTAATGAATGAATCAAGCCGTTCAAAAATTGAAAGTGTCCAAAGAAGATTCACTAAAAAGGTCCTCTATCCGGCATTTTCAGACATTTCATACTCAAAAAGATGTGAGATAACGAAACTGAAATTTCTTTGGGTCAGGAGACTGGAAGCAGGGTTTTGTCTCCTGTTTCGCCTTAATAATAGTTCAAATCTCCCCAAGATTTCTGCCCTTACTCCCGTTACTCGCCCTTACAACCTAAGAAATTCAACGTTGATTATACCTCCTCCTGCTTCTTCCACTTCTAAGCGACCTCTATTTTTTGCTTCTAGGTATAGCTATCTTTGGAATAATTTGCCGATTGATATTCGGACGTTGACTAGTCTATGTGCATTCGAGCGAAAACTGCACATTTATCTTAACACTGAATCTATTAACCTTTTGTTTTCCTCATCTTTTCCGGGCAGCTTTCTCCACAATTCGGAGAAAGGACCATCAGGAATTTAGGATCCCTTCTTAAAACTACCTTCCTCTAACTCATGTACCCCGGAATCAGGACGCAGTCTTGACGGCTCTCGTTTCGCTGGTCATCAACCATCATCAGGGCCTTATATTTGGTCACATCTCAGACATCCACAACAATGGTCTTGTAGATTTGACGGACTTTTGGATATCATACAGCGGTGCCCATCACGATCATAAACTGGTGGGTTCCCTATGTTCCATTTTGCCGCATCGGTTTGGGAACCCGAGTGTAGTGCTGGGAACCCGTCTATACCAGTAATGTTTCGTTAATACCTATTGTTCTGCCCCACACTCAGCTTCGACTGAGTTTGCTTCCAAGCCCTTCCCCCTTACTAACAGAGGCAGTGGGTACCAGAATACATATGTCAGAATTCTAGATAACGATGTGGCTCATCTGTGTGTGCCCTTGAATTTCACCTTCCGCATAACACTGCTATATTCATTTTTGTTGAATCTAACAAATTCGCTTCTAAACAGTTATACTCGTCTTATAGCTATAGACTACGGATACTTTGTGAAACCAATTATTTCTAGTTCTTCGTGTTATCGAATTTTTGGTTTATTGATGAGGCCCACTGGGCCTGAAATATACAACTTATTATTATTATTATTATTATTATTATTATAATTCCGTGAATAGCTTCTCGCAACCTTCTATGCCATTTTCGAATGCCTGTCCTCCGACAGATTATGCTGACACTTCAGCATCTAAAGCAGATGAAATATTCACGTTAGTAATTTTCCAAACCCGCAAATTGTCCAAAATCAACATATGATTAAATCTACTAATTATGATCATAGTCTTCCTTACCCATTTAGGTCATTTTCAAACGTGCGTTTTCCGAAAAAATCATGCTAACTCTTATCAATATCCTATTTTACGACCGCCTTTATCTTTTCCTGCCCCACAAAACGGGCATCCTTTCCTCAATTTTCAAGCAAATCTGCCGCCATACAATAATCCTAATATATTTAACAATTATATTTCAGCTAATTGTAGACCACAACAATCTTGCTTTCCGCCTTTTGTTTCTTCCATGCCAGTTCCCTTTCCGCCACCAAGTTTTCCTTTTTTATAAATACTGATGAGCGTAACCTGCATCTCAGGGATATGCTCAGTATAGTTTTTCTGAATGCGATATCAGTCGTAAATAAAATGACAGAGCTCAGAACAATAGCTTTTGAGCTTGGTTCAGATGTTACTTGTATCAATGAATCTTGGGCTTACTCTCTTATCCCTGACTCAACGCTCGCTAAAGATAACTTTAGTGTGTACCGACAAAACCGGATTGAAAAACGTGGCGGTGGTTGCCTTCTTTATATCAAATCAACTTTTGTACATTTCCCGTTTCATCTGAGCATTTCGTCATTTTCGTGAGATGTCTGCTTTATTTCAGTCATCCTCCCGCACAATTAAAAAGCTGTAATTGGCTGTGTCTATAATCCCCCATGTTATTATGGTAATGAAAGTGCGCTCTCCAAGCTGTTTGCAAACGTTGCAGAAGCTGAAGTTGATGTCAAAATAATCATAGGTGATTTTAACCTGCCATACATTGACTGGGAGGCAAATACTTATTCGCCGAAATTTCAGAAATTGGTAGAAACTATTAACTTTGCAAACACGGTGACGGTTGTCTTGTACATCCGCTCTATCCTCTGAGATTTTTTTCGTTTTCTGGAGCTATCTGTTTTGTTTCAGTCATCCTCCTGCAAACTGGGAAATCGTCAATTTTATGTGTATATTCCTACTTGTCAATCCAGCGGTGAGAACTAGTTCCACGAAAGCGCGCTTCAAATTGCGGTTTAAATTTCTCGTCCTTCGTGGGAAATATTATTTTCAGGATTTCGATTCACCTAGCCCTCTGGCGAACTTTCGTTGATAGCTATTGGATTCACTTTCGCAATAACTCCAGCCTCAGAAGACACGACAGGACATTAGTCAAAGCGAGCATCATCTCCGTCACTGCCTTCTGTCAACAATTCTCCCGGATATCAGCTCTCTACAAACGGCTGAGTCGCCTCAATAACCTTTTTCATACAGTTGAACGCTTTATACATATTGCATAGAGTTTTAATATCGTTTATCGTCAGTCTGGTCTATTATGGGAGACAAAAATAAACGTGTAGATTAGCTTGTAAAAGCTGCGGCGCGAGAGGGACTCGAACCCAAAACCTGTCGTTCGTCGGTATCAGCCGCTACCACCACACCATCAGCGTCGACTGTTGACTCTAATTTAATTTTGTTTAAAACCCCTAGTCGTAATTTCGAGGGCAGATGTCGCAAGATTGATGCGACAAAATCACCCCCCGCTAAAAGGGCTAAAAGTCTCTCGAGTTCAGTAGAGTCAATTTACGAACACCAAGTTGAACGTCTAATCAACTCATCCACGACGACGCAGGAGGACGGCAATCAAAATTGGTTATTAACAGTCAAAAAGCAATCCACTTTATTATTTGATTCATTAACGGTCTGTTGTGAAAAGATTGTGACAGAAAAAATTGAAACTATGTGCGATACAGCTTTGGAAAACGGGAAGGAATGTTCGCCGGTGCCTGAATTCGAAATCCCGACATCATGGCAGCAAGGGAAAAAGTCACGCCACCGCTCGGATTCGAACCCTGGACCCCCGCGTAGAAGTCGAACGCCTTCCTAACTTCGCCATACAGGATGCCCCGATAGTTTCCAAATTCCCTTACTAACTACGGAAACTCGATCTAGAAGTTCTTTGAAATCTCCTCCTGCCAAGCGAACTAAAAGTCGTAAAAGTTTAAAGGATGTAACTCATGAAGCTGAAGCCTCCGTATCATATTTTACCCTTTTGAACAAATTTACAAACCTTGAGAAGGTAGTTAATAGTCTTAGAGTGGAGATGGGGAAGCTTAAAATTTTTTCTCTATTTCTCCCTCGAGAAGAGAAACCAGCGGTGCGTGAACTTGAGCGAGGAAACCTAACGAACGGAGAAACAAAATCCCTCGCCGAAGTGTCTAAGCACAAAAATGATCCGGCAGCCAGGGTGCTTGACGGAGTTGGTTGTCTGCCATGGACAGGGGAAACGGTCAACCCACTGGCTTCCAAGAGAACGAAGAAGCGCTCTCGGGCTCCCAAAAAAGGCCAACAAAGCCCAAGTGCTAATATAAGTTGGCCGAGATTGAGCACGAGCCAAACAAAAAGGGCACCTTCGCAGGCCAAAACGAACAGGAGCGCTGAACCTCGAAGCGAATATGTCCTAACAAACCCTAGAGAAGCAGAAGGGGACGACAGTCGGAAGGTGAGTACCACTCGTATAAACTGCATAGTCATAAAAGGCATGACGGAAGGTACTCTCGATACCCCGAAATCAAGATTAGAAGAGGATAGGAAGTTATTTAAAGAATATCTGACATTTCTCCTAAAGGGTAAGGAGAAAGTCGAAGTTCTAAAGGCATTGCGAATGGGCCGTATAACAGACTCAAAAGATGAACAACGCCAACCAAGACCGTTGAAGGTTGTTCTGAAGAGTGAGGCTGAGGTCCAGCTATTGTTAAGCAGGAAACCAATACTTAGATACTCACACCC
>JAYGXS010000002.1:88114559-88146955 GCA_036362985.1 Ligula intestinalis
TCATCTATACGGACTTCAAGAAGGCATTCGACTGCGTCCCACATAAACGTCGAATGTAATAAATGTCAGAAATTGGCATAAGAGGAAACCTGCTGGCATCGATCACAGATTTTCTCACAGGGCGATCGCAAACTGTGTGCATCGGTGACTCAAAGTCAAACCCTACATCTGTTCTGAGTGGCGTCCCCCAAGGCTCTGTCTTAGGGCCACTGCTCTTCCTTATCTCTATCAACGACTGTGTCAACGACCTGAGTCGCAGCGCTATCATGTTTGCCGACGATGTCAAACTCTGGAGAGCCATCAGGTCTGACGCCGATAGGAAAGCGCTTCAAGAGAGTCTCAATCGACTTAGTTGCTGGTCTGCTCGTTGGATTTTAAACTTCAACATAAGTAAGTGTGTGGTTTGAAGACTCCGTACTAGAAGGACTGATGAGGAGAATGATTCCTTCCAATCCCTCCTCGATGGGCACCCGCTTTCAAATGTGAACGAACAAAAGGATCTCGGTGTTCTAAGTAATTCCTCACGTAAACCATCAACTCAGTGTGTAAAGGCAGCTTAACGCGCGACACAGGTGCTGTTTACGATTAGGCGGGGATTCGTCAACATTGACAATGAGCTCTTCAGGAAAACCTATGGAGCGTTTGTTCGGTCCCACTTAGAGTATGCTGTCCAGGCCTGGCGTCCGTGGTCCAAGAAGGATTACCTGCAACTGGAACGAGTGCAGGCGAGGGCTTCGAAGATGTTCAAGAATCTTGGTCACCTGCCTTATGAAGACAGACTGACCGAACTTGATCTTTTCCCTCTCAATTATAGGCAATTCCTCGGGGACCTCATACAAACCTACCGTATTGTTAGAGGCCAAGACTGTGCTCTAGAATTTGATGATTTCTTCGAATTGGCTCGGATTGACCATCTGCGAGGTCATCCTTCTAAACTTCAGAGGAAACCGGCCCGTATCGACGTTCGACGAAACGCCTTCCCTCAGAGGGTCATTGGAGCGTGGAACGGACTCCCGGAAGATGTGGTCCTCTCAGATACTGTTGACATTTTAAAACACAAATTGATTCTCATTTGCTGAGAAACTGTGGCAGATATAATGAACAAAGTGTCAGTAGCAGCGCCTTGCAACTGGCCCACACTTATCGTTGATGTTAAGCCTACATTTGTACATTTGTATTATGTACTATTGTTACGGTGGACCTATTATGCGATTTTGGTTATGAATAGGGAGCTAAAGGGCGAAAGCATTCTTCTCTTAATAAAGTGACTTAAAAATACTTTAGGTCACAACTGGTCAGTTCAGTGACCAGAAATGACAACATATTAGATTTAATTTTGATAAATGACGTTCACCTCTCTTAATGAATTTTCATCGTAATCTCTTCAAAAGTTACCAGGCATTAATTCATTGTTGTTTTCCAATCTCCCTTTCTGCAACGCCTGAGGTTAAATGCAATAACCTCAATATTGCTAACGCAAACCATGAACGCATAAATGACTTCGAAAGTACTCTAGATTGGCATACTTTTTTTCAACTAATGATCCAAACTTTTTCAATGAACTTTTACAAAACCTTACTGAGAAATTCAGACTTTTATCGAACTTTGGCCTAGTAAATCAAATTCAGCTTCTTCTTCCGTTCCATATTTTCGCCTAAATAGACTTAAAAATTACGGTTGCAACTTAAGGATCCGTCTGCTTGCTCTTTGTTGGTGCAATTAAGGATAGCGCAAATATTTGAACTAGCGCTAAAAATAAGACATGCACGAGATAGGCGTAGAGAGTCCCTAGCACTAAATAATGTCAACCGTTCCAAATCTGTTGTTCAAGTCTTCCGTGTTCGGTCATCCGCTAAGCTTCAGAAAGTCACTCCGCCTTTTTTCGATGGCAGTAATCATTTGTTACAGAGGATTTGGCCAAAGCAGAAATATTAAATTCCTTCTTCGCCAAGTTCTTTACAATTTGTACATTTTTATTATGTACTATTGTTACGGTGGATCTATTATGCGATTCTGGTTATGAATAGGGAGCTCAAGGGCGAAAGCCTCCTTCCCTTAAAAAAAGACTTAAAGTGACTTAATTGAGACTAATCCAACAGCCGCAATACCTCTAAATGTGATGCGAATCTCACTACAATTGCTTTCTCACCTACAAGTATTCCTAAAGAAATAGTTCATCTGAACAATTCACAGTCGGGACGGATAACAAAATCAAACTCATTTATCAAGCAATTAAGAGATTTTTTCCTTTACTGAGCAAAGTATCTACAATATATCTCGAAAACATTTTTTTCCTGATTCTTGGAAGACTTCTATTGCAATTCCATTTTTAAATCTGGTTCCAGGTCTGACATTAAAAATTATCGCGTTGTTCAAAAAAAACCTTCGCTAGCTAAACTGTTTGAAAAATTAATCGCCAAAAAATTACAGATTTTCGCATAAGCAATCAAATATTAAATATATCTCAGCATAGTTTTTTACCGGACCAATCTTGTGAAACATGTCATGTCTTTTCTTAATCTACTCACTTCTCTTCGTGACGATCATTTATCTGTGGTGGTCATCTATTTTGCTCTTAGTAAGGCATTTGATAAAGTACCTCATAGGAGACTTCTAGCCAAACTCGAGGCCATAGGATTTTTTAGTCCTCTTATTGACTTTAATAGATCATATCGTTGTGGGGTCCTCATACCCTACCTCTACCACTATTTTAAGCGGTGTCCTTCAAGGTACCGTTCTGAGCCCCCTGTTGTTCGTGCTTTATATAAATGATATTTCAACAATAGTTCAACACTCTCAATCGTAAATATATATGCAGACGACGTGAAATGTGTAAACTCCTTCTCTAATTCCACTGCTGAGCGATGCTTAGAACGCATTCATTCGGATTTGGACGCTCTATCTGCGTAGAGCTCCACGTCGCAGCTGGAGTTCTCACCTTCTAAGTGCCAGTTCATGTGTTTTGGGCCTAAAAGGCTGCCACAGCCTACCATTTTTCAAGGTTGCCCCATGACTGAATGTTCTAACATTAAGGACTTAGGTTCAAATTACACCAATAAATAGAATATTTCACCTCACGCTGATAGAATAACAGCAAAAGCTGTTTAGATCTGACACTTCACCTCTGATAATTTCTACCTTCCCGAAATGAAGCTAAGACTTAAACGTATGTATGTGCTTACTATTCTCCAATACTGTTGTCCATTCTTCGGGCTAATGAACGAATCTGGACGTTCAATAATTGAAAGTGTCCTAAGAAGATTCACAAAAAGGGTCTTCTTCCGGCACTTCATGTTGGGCTGGTCACTACAGACTTGTCGGTCGCGGCTGGCCAGCTGCAGCCATCACCATTACTGGCTGATGAAGTCGTTTTCCGAATGTTGCTTTTTCGTAGTTGCAGGGCAGAATTCACTTACGTGCCTTTGAACGAGTACAGTGGTAAGGACGCAGTGGGTCGATCGAAGTGATGAACGATAGAAAGCTGCCTATGCCTATTGCGAAAAAGCTTGATTGGACAAAAGGATGACATCGAAATCAGCAGTTGGCACTAAATTGAGTCTCATTTGAGAGCCCATGGCCTGCTGAAAAGATGAATACGAATTTCCACTAGAACAGTCTTCCATTATACTATCTGCATGCTCGGCCAATTTATATAGCCAGTTTCTCGCATCGAACATGGACAACACTTGCTTCATCAGGAGTGGAAGTTTATCCGTCCATGCAGATTGGGCAAAAATGGCACTGCATATCTGAAGACGGGCCAGCGAATTGCTCACCTGATGCATTATTTGCGAGGGCTTCTGATAGGTCAACTCAACTAAAGTGAAGTATTCGCCTAAAATACTGTCAGTTGTTAAATTACTGCTTCTTTCAGTTTTAAGTATGATTCTACAGTGAAAATTAGATGAATGATATTCTGGGTTTTGACTGCTGCGTAAAATTATAGCGAATTTACGACACATGAACACATGGTACCCTAGCCAGTGATATGGAATCACGACCTCCTCGTTTTGAAGGAACTAATTTGTGGATTCCTGGGCGTTTTATGCAAGTCTATATGAATGTCCGCATCATGCTAGACATATACGGAGAAGAACTATCAGAGAGGTACATTTTACTTGAGTATGTACATGGATTCAGTGTCCTGTTTGAAAAGCTTTACAGTACAGTAGAAGGTTATACGGAAAGGTTTAATATCCTGCGTAATCTACAGAAATTGATTTTAAACTTTTTGCAGGCTTCGAAATGTTTTGGGATTAAAAATCATATGCTTCTTGTAAAATTAAGTGGACTATGAACTGAACCGTGGCCTTAAAAAACACAGACGAAGCGCACTAAATCAAACATAGTGTGTGCTAGCCTTGGTTAATCGTATGTTTGGGAATGGATCGGAGTAAGTATTCAGCTGGCGAAATGCTTTCTGTTGCTTTAAACGATATATCCACAGTCTACAAAGGTTTACCAGACTACCGATCTTATGTTCATATCTTAGATCATTTAGCTAATTCGGCAGATGGCAAACGAGTGTTTCTCAGTTCACCTACTACAGAAAGGAATAGCCGATCTATACCGATTTCCGTGATTCAGCCTTCTGTAAGTTTTCACTTTATCAAAATTCCCATTTATCAACGCTTTTTGTTGCATCAGCAAATATGATATTTTTTAAAATCATTGTTAAAAATTCCCTTTCAATGAATAGTGCATTATGATAAATATCCTGCGTAAGCTTGATGTTTGAATTTTAACTTATAAAATTATAGTGTTTGTCATATGTAACCATATCCTCTACATCCTTACAGTTCTAGGAAATTTTATCACCTTGTTTTTAAAAATACGTGACTGTGCGTTTCTAACTCGAGTTTTCAAAACTTTTGGCATGAGCAATCTGGAAGGAATTTTCTAATATGAGCCCATGTGCAGGACCGTTATGCACTTCATGCGGACTAACGAAGCCACACGCATTTTGACGAAGATTATAGTAGTTTCATCAGACTCATCCCGTTCCCAAAATAGACCGGAGTTGTTTGAGGTATTTATGACTACCCCTAAACATCGTTTCGTTGTACGTATTCATCACCATTCGTCAATGCAATTTAGCCTTTCTTACTTACAAGTTAAGTGCCCACTAGGTTTCCCTAGCAGTTATCATTGTTGGACGGTTTGACATCGAGCTCCTGCAATTGCAGTTTCCCTTAGTACTGGATTGATGGTCCATACTTCAGAATAGCTACTCAATTAATGAACTGGCAAGTGCAAGTATAATAAGGAGGAGTAGAACTCATAATTTTATGACATAATTGGTATTAAATTTTATTTATACTAAAATAATAGCTTATAAAACCATGAAGTGCATGTACTGCACAACCTATCTACTCAGTACCTGGAATGTACTCTCACATGTGCAGCATGCTTTCGCCGTCGACTGCCAGTGTTCTATCAATCTGAGCTTGATAAGAGGAGGAATGTAGACGGGCTTTTGGGTAGTTGTGTAAACAGTCATAAATGCAGGAAGCTTTCCTTTATTTTTGGGTCAACTGCATTACGCTTAGATCCGTCCCTCGGTCCATAAAATCATTGAGTTGAATTTAATTTACATGATACTAGGGGTTGCTGGACTTTGGGCTTCGTAATGGTTTGCTGAGACTGAGGGAATTTGTTGCATGAAGCGAGACAGCCTTCACAAAACATGCCGAGCGCGTCCATTAGAGGATGGATAGAGAATATAATTTCGATAAATATGGTGAAAAGCGTCTATGCAGTAGAAAACAACTTTGGCAGTGTCATGCTGATTTTGTTATTAATATAAAAATAATTCAGCAAATGTTTATACTCAATGGCTCTTTGGACGGCATTAAGGTCATTGAAAAGAAGCATGATCGCAGTCTATCACATCTGTTTCTTCTCCATTACTTCCCGAAACTCGCATTTTCGATTGTATTGACCGTCAACCTTATTCTTCCATTGGCTTGTTAGGTCGCCTTTAAATAAGAGGTACCAATCTTAGTTAGGTTAAGTCCTCCAGTTGGTGGGTGTCACGTTAACATAAGGTTGAGTAAAAATTGTAGAACTACAGCTTTCAGGCTAATTCAAAAACGAAAATATAAGTAAAAACGGCCAGTTTTTAGCTTGATATCAAGCTCATGGTAATTCTGGCTATTACATCATGCGTAAATGACGTAGTCGTCGACATTAAAGTCCGATGTACTAATAAATAACGTTAAGAGGCATGACATTCCTGATATTTGTTTTGCCTCGGAACCTTTTCGGTCCACAAAATATAAGGCTCTAATACCGCATCTTCATCTGGCTAATCTATAAAAATACCTTTTAAATACCACATCGGGTGCTGCAATTAAAATAGAACATACTTATGATAATTTTGTAACGGGACATGCACCCCATGAAAAAGCCTCGTGCTGTCAGTTAGACAACCTTGTATTCACTACAGAAAGCCGTAATATTTGTACCTTATTCTACTAAACGTTGATTATTTCTATAAGCAGCTGTTCGGCTATCACAAGCGGCGGTGTCCACTTATGTTCCACGTGATGGACGCAGCTGAGCCTAGCGCTTGAATTAATTTATGGTTGGTCTGATCTCTGCTGGGGCTATAGGTATTGGCTACCTTGTGTGTCATTGGCTGGTGGTTAGTGACACGATCATCAGCGAAAGTGATTTGCAAAATCAGTGTGAAGAATCAACAGCGTGGATGACTAACTGCAGTGTTGCCTGGTGACGGCACATTGACATGACGACTGTTAACCACCATTATATACGCTTGCTTGCCATTTATGCCCCGTCGTCCGATTCTCTAGCCAAGTGAGAAACATTCCAAAATATAATCCTAGCTGTTGTTGGAGTTCCAATGCCCCAACTTCTCAGAAAACCTTTAAAAAGAGGTTGACTAGATCGGGCATAATTAAACCTGTACCAAGTAAACGTGTATAGTTGTGCTGTATTTGCCTTAATCTCCCTTCCCAGATTCATATTATTCCATTAACAAGACGACGGCAAGAAACCTAGAGGTAGGCGTAGGCTAAATTATTGACAACGGACCAACCATTCCACGCGTACTGCATGGTGTACTTTCAACACATTTACCAGCCTCTATTCAGGGGTGGTCCACGTGAGTTAGAGCACCATGCTAACGATATTCTGAGATCATTTAAGTATCAGTGTTAAGTAAAACCGCGTTGGCAAACTTCCAATTTATAGCTGGTAGCGTGTCAAAATAGATCCAAGCCTTTCAAACCTATTATAAAGGGGAATATGCTGCTTAGAACCGGCTATATTTTCTTTCATAAGGACTTGTGGTCTTTTTTAACCTTTTAAGCTACTGGTGGTGAGATATGACGCAGTGCCTGATATGGAGTCCGTTTCTCTATAATGCTTGTTATAAACATGGGTAGCAATAGCTAAGGGTTCACGCTGTTCGATATTGGCTGTTTTGATCCAACAAAACAACAGTGCAACCCGTTAAGTATTAGAATTAAAGGACCAAAATTGAGCTTAATTATATGTGCGCACGAAATCCTCCGACAAGTCTTCAGTTACGCTGTAGTGTTTCTAAACCTTTCATGCCAACCATATGTATGAATTGTAGCAACCCCTCCCTAGTTAAGATGAATGCATGTGATTATTAACAAATCCTATGTTCCTCACCTTGGTCGGTCCTGCTGGAACTATATTCCAACTATATTTCCATTCTAATTGTATTATTCGGGCAGTTATGGTTCTAGATAGAAAACAAGACGCCCATCCCATTCCGATCAACTTGACGAATAACCTGGGCCGCCCTAGCGCTTATTGATGCAATTTATATCGAAAATGTCTTTTCGAAATACGGTGCGAATAATTTTCTAAGGATTCGCATTTTACTTCTTTTTTCAGGTTGCCAAATTTAAGGCGCCTCAGAATGCTCCGAATACCTATTACACTGAAGTTAGTCACACCATGCGAGAAGGAAACGCGGGTGGCACCGAGAGTCTGCAGGCTGAAGTCCAGCGCCTAGCTGACAAGGTTTATGAACAATCCCAGTTTATCGACCAACTCAGGAACTTCTTTCCGGTCAGTGTCTTTAGGCCAAATGGACTCCCTGCTCATTGGTTTTGTATGTTAACCCTTCCACACTCTATCTAGGCCATAATGAATTCAAATGATTTTGTTATCTTGATGACAACTAGTTACTTCTATCTGACCATATCCCCTTTATCGCTGGCCGTAATTATTGCAAAATCCCATTCTCTTTGCAGTGTGTAGATCACAGTCTCACCGTACAGGATGCACCGCTTTAAATCTCGGATTTATTTGTACTGTAACACTTTTTAAAGCGAGCCTTGCACTAACGTTTGGTGAACACACTTTCAGAAATTTACCTACCTTATTATATTATTTGCTCATTGCTCATGTTTTTGAAGATGGTACTAAGTTCATACCACGCAAAACCTGTTATCTAAGGGCTAACTTTATACCTTTAACAACCATTCAGCTTCCATTGGCGTCAGAGGGGGACATAAAGCAACGCGACATTCTGACCGACCTCTGCCAGCAAAAGCTTACTATTTCTTGTCTTGAACGGAAGCATTCTGCGCTGGAAAATTGGATTAGCCGCTGTCAGGTATATTATCTGTTTTATTGTGCCTATCAAGACAGCCCACAATCTACTGTAATGCATATTACAGTAGATTGTGGGCTGTCTTTCTGTCATTAACACTGCTTTTTCATGGAAGGCGAATCCAATGTGTACTAACGCACACTTTCACAAAACTGACCTTTAACATGGTGATTTTATGAAGTAAATACCATCGGTCAGAAGCGCAGACTTGTGACATGATGCGCATTTGTATTTCCAAAGTACTCAAGATGGAAAGAATAGATGGTAAGATCAATAAAATAAAGCACCTTTTGATAGAAGTGGTCGAGATCTAAATGCCAAGCCTACTTATGTATGGTATTATTCTGATTCGATCGTCATCAATTTCAAAGCACCTCTTTTCGCAGGAGGCATGTCTAATATATTAGGTTGGGTCCATTTTTAAACCTATCTAGTATTTATATCGTTCTTCAGTATTGAAACATGAGTCAGTACTACTGAAAATACTAATTAGTAGTAGGTAGCGGGGCATGATGGTCATACCATATACTCAAATACTGCTTCGTGTGAATCAGCCAGTATGATAAGCAAGCATTAGTTACCCTATGCTAGCCTGCAAACTTTGGATGCAAAATACTTTCTGAGGGTGACAAGGAACAGTTCGACCGTCACAGGTAGCGTTATCCAGCGTTTGACCCACAAAGTGGTGCGCAGCACCACCGACTTGTACAGCATCTATCGTAGTCGCCCCTCCTACATCCACCAGGTTCTAATTGCAGGCCTGTGTGCCGGCGACCGGAGCTAAACTCAGTCACAGCGGATGACCAAATAAAACAGCCCATCTAAGCATGCCACATACGACGTGGTCTCTAAAGCATGTAACAAGTTTTCATGGAGACGGCTCGGAGCATACACGAGCGCGCGCCATCAAAGTCACAGTAAGAAGGAACCATTAAGACTGACTAGCAGTTAGTCACTCCGTACGCACACATCCAAAACACTGACCACGAGGGCAAAGTTTAGCCCCGTCGGTTTACAACGTTCCAAACCCTGACTCCTAGCGTGCCGTCACAGATTTAAGCGCTCCAGAATTCATCTAATGAGCAGTACGCTCATGTGTTTTGGGAATGGGTTCCCCAGTGTCGACTTCACTATCCCCTCACATGGTCTGGGGGTCAGGCGCAGTGTTTTGCAAATCTAACTAGCCAGTCTACAAACGTCACACGTACGACCTATCCCCTGCTTTTATGTACGAGGGTACATCGAAGGACACGCCTACAGCTTAGGTGATCGTGCATGTTTTGACACGTGACATTGCGCCGGCCATATCGGTAATGGTGATGCCGATCACATGCTTACTACTGGCATGGCATATGATAGTTACGTAGTGCGGTGCGATGTGTGGAGGGGTTTCATGTGTGGCCTAGGGAGGCGTGCGTGGGCACCTTTGGCAAGGTGTGACATAGTGTGCTGTTTTATCGAAGCCTTGCACAAGCTGCATATGGTCGAATAGGCCCATGCGCTGACCACGTGCCCTTGGGCGGTATATTCAGGTGAGGAGAATGCGACGGATGTATACAGTGTTCCCGAATCTGGCCTGCCGATCAAAGTGTAGTGGATACGCAACTGAACGGCCAGGTCCGTGCATGATGTGAAGACGCGATCGCTATACTGACAGTTTGGCATGAAACCCACATCGTTTATGGTAGGGGCAATCGTGTTGATGCCTTACATGATGATAGGAGTGTTTTCATTGGTGCTACTAGTGGTGGCAGGGTATTGTGGATTACGAACGAGGGACGTCGTGTGTCTTCAAATGCCTAAAGAAGCCAATCACTGTCCGGAATCGTGACATGATGGCAGGAGTTGAGTGCATTCATCACTGGCCCACATCACTTCAGTCTTTCGGGTGTTACTATTTTCTTTGGCAGCAGCAATTCACTTGACTTTGAAGGTGGTTTCTCCACCACTGTTCCACAATTGCGGATCCCTGGCGAGATCCTCTAAGTTGATTTTCGGGTGTTTCACGGAGGTATTCGGTCCCGCCTTTTAACAATACATTATCTGCCTTCTCTACGTCCAACCTGGACGACTTCATTGCAGACCGACCGCTTAGACAGGTACTAGTTACCCATATTCAAGAGGTGAATACTTTAGTGCTTTATAAAAGTAAAATTTATAACTGGCTTCCATTTAAAGGATTCGAAAGATATGAAACGCGACCAAAGACGCTTATGACTCTGCCCTGTTCGTTCATGGAACAAAGGTGACGCCGGAGCGTCAACAGTATAAATATCTTTTTTTCTTTTATTCGAAAATGGTTTGTATTTGCATCTAAGTCGTGTGTAGCCTTAAAATCCATTGCCATTTACTAATGACCTGTTCTTTACTCGACTCTTTCCGTTTAAGCTACTCCAGATTATATATACCCTCATTTCCTGTTCAGGGAACACTGGGGAGGAAAAATTAAAATTAGTACCTACTGTGAAAAAAAGTTGGCTTCAAAATACGGTCAGCCGGGGACGTTAAAGGTCCTTTAAATGATTAGCTAATAAGTTATTGACACCCTGCAACATTTGAGTCACTTGTGATCCTCTATAAATCTGCTTGGCGGTGCACATATATACTGCCTGTCCAACTCATGTAGACAAGTCGTACCAGCAGTCAGAAACCTTCCAGGCCGCTGTATATATTATGACGGGCTACTTTAAAAGCATATCACTTCAAGCATGGTAAGCAAAGTTTTGAGAATGTCCACATTCAAAAAAGTGTAAAGCAATGTCACTGGAAAGCACATGCGCACCTTCCCTTGCGTGCTGACCGCATGCTATCGCCAGTGTCTCGGCGGTGGCCGCGGCTGTAGAACCGGTCTGTCTGCGAGCATTTGCTCGGATCTTCTAGAAATTTATTTTTGGAGTGTGTTTGACAGAATACTAGCCGGCCTAAACGCAGTGCTTTCAATACACGCGCGGCTTTTTTCCATTGAGCTTGACTGCGAGGTTTTAAAACTTTTTCTCATGACCGACCGTGTTTTGTTTTGCGCCTGCGTTGACATTTTAAGCACCGGTCAAGCATGCACAGGGTTTGTGTGCTTGCTGTGTATCAGGCCGGGTCATGAAATGTGGAAACCTTAAGTCGGTTTCTCCTGTTCACTTCCCATTCGCGTCAAGTGGCAATTCTGAGCCCAGCCGACTAGAAATGTGTTTAGCTGCAGTAACCGGTGTGGTGTCGTTGCCTTCTAGAACTACCAAAACGACACAGCAACCTTTCCAGTCTTGACTAGTTTAAATTAAGGTGTGACGTCTCCGCTTTAGGCGCTGAATCCCTCTGTGTTCACTTCGGACACTGTCTCGAAATCGTTCCAAATGTCTGCTTTTTTTTAAATTGCTTACTCCTTAGATCATAGTAAGGAAATTACCATATCTTGACTCTTTTGACAAGCAAGAGCACACCGTACAGCTGATGTCGATATAATTTGTACAGTGCTTTATTTTGCATTTTTGACAAGTTGATTTTGCATGCATTTAGCGAGAAATAATGACTCTCACAAACGTTGTCAACCAGCAACAGGAGGAGATTTTTCATCTGCACGAGATATTGGAAGGTATGTCATTTTTATTCTTATGTTGCGATTTTCTGTAAAATATAATAGCCACTGATTGTCTACATGCATCTACCCTCTAAGCTTATGCTCATGTGCCATTTTTCAACCTCGTCAAATAGTTGACTACAACGATAATTTGTTGTACTGGAAGAAACCAGTGACTTGCTCTGCAGATGAAATTGGTTTCTTTCCTAGCCATTTTAATTCCTTCTTCTGCCTATGCTGAAGAGCGAACTACGCTAGGGGAAGATGTTCATGGTCGCCGAAGCGCGTGGTCTAAATGGGCTCTGTACGTAAAGATATTATAGGTGTTGGCAAGGAATAGCTCAGTGTTTATTATCAATAAGCAAATTTAAGTTTTCTAGCGCCCGTCACTCTAGAAGGGCCTTCATTTTAACGTTTCCTTCTCAGCCGTCCTTTCCTAAGATTTTTCGTATTTGGCCTTTACCGGGGGCGGTTTGGGAGATGGGTAACTCGCCTGTCAGTTAAAGTGGCCTTTTAAGTTCTCTTCACACGGCTGCTTATTGGGTCCTAATTCTCCGTCCATATTAACATTTTATTTGAGCACACCAGGCTGCTAATTTAATTGGTTAAGTACGAAAAGTGGAAAGACCTCTGGGTCCTGGAGTTAAACAACTAATATAACTTTTGTTCAGGTGGAAATAATGGGTTTCTTCATCAGTAATAGAAGCCTTTCCTGAATCGTGCTGTTTATGTTGGATTTAATTTTGCATCAAATCCTCTACATAATTACTTTCTACTCAAATCGTAAAGTGGGTCTTTATTTTCTTAGGACAGAGATTTTGATTCGATTAAAAGGCTCGTCTTATTTTTGTGTGCGCAATTTCGTAAATTGAAGCATGCGGATCGCAGACACCTCGCCATCCTTCCTCACAGATTCGGCTGGTGTCACCGTGATCGCGGACCCTCCTTAGCTTCAAATGTCTTTTGGCTGCTTCACAGACGCAACCACTTCACTGCCGGACCTGACCATGCTTTAATTTACATACTGATTGACTTTCCGTACCCCTAGCACGGGCTCCAGCTAGAAATATGCACACATGCGCGGTTCCCGTTCTTGTTTTGCTGAATAATTTAGGTGCCAGAAATTCAAAACGTAAATAGGTCCTCCTAGGTTACTTGTTTTTCCAACGAACTACACACACACACGGCTTCAATAACAAATGGTTCGTCGAAAAATGGAACTGGCGAATCGGAATACTCGACCCTCGGTATTATGATGATAATTCTTTCACAAATTTTCTTTCCACACTGTGAAAATAGATGAGGTAAACGAAGCAGTGTAAATAGGGGGGCAACTGTCTGCCAGACTTCCAAACTGGGCAAATATCAGAAAGTCGCCCAGGCAAAAGTAGCTAATGTAGGCCCACTAATATACCCCTGGTCCCAGCATTTTGCCCTGTAAAAAGGGTGGTTATAGAGTTTTGGGGGTGGGGAAATAGGATAAGCAGAAAAGGAAATTTTTAGAAAAAAAGTGTAAAGTGAAAAATATGTAGTCGAAGTTACTTCCCGCGGCCGCTGGGAGTAAGTTGTTCCGCATGTAAATTGAGGTTGTGCGCGGCAGCGCTACGCGCCGCGGACTATACTTATTTAATTCCAGAACGGTAAATTGGACCTCAGGTAAGTTGAAGTAGACGAACTTCTAACCACCGTTTCATTTTGCGGGAAATTCAAGAAACCTGCAATTTGATGATCGTGCTTTTCCGTAATAAGTGAACGGATGATACAGATTAGGAAAATCTCCAGAGATATAAATAAACAACACTTCTAAATACAGTGAAATAAAAATGCATTTAGCATTTATTAAAGTATATTCCAGTGTGTGTCCTAATTCGCCACCCATAAAACCCTATGACCACCGTTTTCGTAGGAAAAAATGCAGGGAGTAGGGATTAATGAGTGGACCTGCATAAGCTGCTGTTGTCGTCGCCCAAAAGTAAGGCTTCAAAAATGCATAAGGTCAATTTACAGGAAACGTCTGCGCGTTCCGCATTTCTGGAAAGTGAGTTTACGGAAAATTCTTCCGTTCTCACTCCGTCGTTTTCGACGTTTGCGATATACACTCACTGAGTACTCTTATAACGCAGGTTCTTCCTGCGCGTTCACTTGCATTGTCCCTTCAAGGAACTTCGCTCGTTAATGACTGAGGCGTTGTACTAGCAGGTCTGTGCATTAAGAAGTCGGCTTTACGAGGCCACGTGCGCCTGATCCAGCCTTCTTGACTCCGTATTGACTCCGGAAGCGGACGAATGCGGGGGAGGGCAGTGCGGTAGAGGCAACGCATTTCTGCTGTCACTTAAACATAACTCACCCGCAAGTCACCGAGCCTAGCCGAACTTGCTGTGAGACACACAGTGAACCTCCTCGGATGTGATGGCGAACTGTCAGGTCGCATTGTTATCCGGAAACGTCTTCGGAAGGTATGGGGGAGCACTTTGAAAGCAGATGGAAATCGCAAAACCCTTTTACTACGCTTGTGTATGCCCTGTCCTTTTCACACGACCAGCTTCTTTAAGGTAAGGACGCATGCTATCACCCGAGTTAATGGAGTCGCTTGCAAACCGTCGCTTAAAGGTCTTCGTCTTCTTGCGTATTAGCCATGAGCGGATAAGGTGTTTTCAAATTTGCTTCAAGACTAAGCCATACTGCCCCAGATGCACTCATAAGCATCCTATTTCAGCCATCACTGTACTGGCCTGGTATTGTGGTCATTTTACACACGAACCAATTGTCAAAATTTAAAGGTAGGCATCCTTTGGGAAAATGAGTATACGTATTTATTCCGTACATTTTCGACATTGGACCTGGGGATCCAGGGTCGAAAATTAGCTGAATAAATTTACTCATTTTCCCAAAGGACGCCTTTCCTTGAAATTACACTTCTTGGGATGCCTGCATTCCAGTTGATATGAAATTTTCAAATTCTGTACGCTAAAGTTGACGTAGCTCTTTTAGAAAATAGTGGCTAAATTTACTCAGTCCTTGCCCCCCCCCCGACAAAAGTTGGCAGACTTTCAGGCCGTCCAAGCCTTTAAATGTCAGACCGTTTGATTGGCATGATGTCAGCACTTATTTCTCTAATACCTATATCAATTCCTTTCAAAGGAAATTATTGTCTACGAAACTTTTTTAGGTCATACATTACTGATAGAACTTTCTTTTAAAAGGAGGAGAGAGCGAGCCTCAAGACAGAATGGGACGAGTGACTTCCGTTAGCGTTCATTGACGAATGCTAACAGAAAGAGTTATGTATGATTAAACTACAAGTGCCAATTAGCAGTGGAAGAATTGTGTAAAAAGGCGGTAGGGAAACAAACCGAATATTTATAGCTTTCTTACCCTTCAGTTGTATTCGGAGCCGTACATTTAAAGCCTAGTTCACAGGTTCGAGAGAAAAGAAAGTATGCCTCGCTGCCTGATGATGTGCATGCCTAGCGTGTTTTTCTGATACCTGGGGATCTCCAGCTCACCGAATTAGCCCAAATACATTAAAATACCAAGACTTTCCCCTATTGAATTACGTTGCTTACGTTTGAGCGGCCCACTTGTCCGCTATTTAACTTCCCTGTGTTTACACGCGCAATCAATGTCCAAATAAGTCACTTTTAAGTTTGCTCAATCAACAAAACAACCGAGAAAATAATCGTCTGTCCCAGTGTGAAAGGAATCCTGATATTCCCGTGCACATAAACATTTGTTTGCCCATTTAAGTGACTTGGTTCTCGGACGATGTGTAACATAATTCCTGCACACTACTAAATTGCGCAGATGGTCAGTGTATGCTCAAAGATTTGGCTAATTACCTAATGTGGTCTGGATTAAGGAACTGTGTGGTGAATTGTCGGGGAGACAATGCAAGGGACATCCGTAAAAACCGTTTTTTTTAGTTTCCAACTTGAGCTGCATTGCCTAGGCCACACTAGTGGGGCGGGTGTACCAAGCACCTTCGCTTACAGTAGATATGGTTAGACCGAAATAGTCCTACTTTTACGGCACTTCTGCATATCCAAGCTGGCTAGAAGTTTCACGTTTTCGCCGATAGCAAAGTTAAATAATGCCTTGGGACTTGGTAATCTTTTTTTGCCAAGCAATATTCCATGGCGCCAATGCAATGGGTGGTACGGCAGTCCAGCGGCAATAAATCTTGCTCGTCAGACGGCTAGCAAGGGCCTTTGAGTGTATAGAGTCGAATGACCCCTTGAAATTGCATGGTTAAACCAAACGAAGAAGATAGCGTACATAGCTATCTAATTTATTTGTTGTGCTTCTGTTTATGCGTGGGACATCGAAGTCAATCATTCCCTCCATTAAGAAGCTTGAATTTTTTAAACGGACATCCCACGCTTTCCAGCGTAGTTGCATAGCATGAAAAAGCTTGGACGCCTACCTAGAAATACCATCATCTAACTTGCTAAAACTAGAACGTGTTGGCTGTTAAAAGTGCAAGGCGTCCGAGGTTTTCGTAAGAACCGATAGGACAACTGTTAACTGAACTGTGGCTGGCCACGTGCCTGCCGATGAACTAGTCCAGCCTAGTTATCGCACCGCTCTACTTCGGACACCTTTTAAAGACGCATAAATGTCGTTTGTTTCCGGAGTGTCAGTGATACTTCTTTCAATCAGTCTTGCTGCCTAGCAATTCATATGCACCACCCAAGCCTTACCATAATACGCTTACTCCTATTCCCATCGGCAAAATGCAATGATTTACAAAACGGGCGTACTCCTTGATTGTGAGAGCGAAAGAGCAATGCATGTCCTTGTTTTCCGGTGGCCTCAATCGTCGCCTTTCTGGATACATTGCTTGATATTCTAACATCGAAGAATTCATCACATCTTTGTTAGCCATACCTTTTTTCCACATACCTGAAAAACTGATTAATTCACCGCCTATGCGACATAGGCATCCCCACAAGTTAAATGTCCTAGGGTGTCTGTGTGTCTTAAATCTTCCCTTTGTTCAGCACTCTTCTATTCCTTTCACGCGTCCTCGCAACAATGACCGTCCATTTCCTAGTGTATCCAATATATTTCTCTATTCACATCATTCACTTTTCCCGGTAGAAAAAAATCCTTCGGACTAGCGAAATGTTTTCTTCTGTGTATGTTCAAAAGAGAGTTGGCTCTGAGGCGAGGCATGGACACCTGTTCAGGCGTTGGTAAGCGAAATTGGAATTACACACTTCGCAATACATCTTTGCTACTCACACATTTTATAAAATTCGCTCCGTTCTGCTACTATACTAACTTCCACCGCCGATCTTCTGTGCCAATTGAACCGGATTAGTATTCCGATCAAAAGACTGCATGCTATGTTACCATCTTCCTCAAATTGTCTTCGTACCGCTTCCGTCCTCCACAGTCTCATTATTCCAGCACGACTGTTGTGTAATCCATACCATGCAACTCCAACCATCTGCTTACTGAATCACTAGCATGGCTTCTATACACGTTGACAGAATCCTGACGAATTCGAAAACAAAAAAAATTCAATGAACTCTTTGGTACGCTTTCAGTTATGCCCAATCCCCCAGTCAAACTTCTTTTATATTTATTTTCTTGTAAGTCGCTGCAAAGATCTTCTTAGTTCGAACGTCTTTTCGGAAGGTATCTCTACCGTGAGTCCCACTGCAAGGTGAGCGCAGGGACGATTATGTGCCCGTAAACTAGTTAATAGTGGTAGTCGACTTGCGCCGCATCTGTCACACCCTCTCTTCCGTACGTGGGTCTCCTGACACGATAGAGTCAAGAAGGCCGGAGGTGGGCATTGAGCGCAGGTGGCTGGCGCAGCGTGAGCCTGCGATGGGCGCGCCACCACACCCCGCTCATGTGTGGGATCTGCTATGAACGCGCATGCCCAATGAAGTCTGCCATGCCCCGATCACTGTTTATATAAGTACGCGCCAGATTTCTTGCAACATGCCGACATATGCGAATGATTGATACTCTTTCGCTAATCGGCATTGACTCAGGTTGTCCTATTGATTAACGTGTAGTCTATTCTAAAGGTTATTTCAGTCATGATAGGGTGCGGGCTCTTTGACGAACTTCGCTCTGACCACTAACAAAATGTATGTACGGTAAAAAGGAACTACTTAAATAGTATACCTTTTTATAATTGATTTTGACTGCTTTTATAAAAACAAATCTATTTTTTGGAAAACCTGCACGAAAAAAATTATTTCTTGTACTCGTTGGGTAGGCAATTACGCCCTCTTCAAATTTTATGCTTGGAAAACATTCTAATTATGAGCTTCTTTAGGATTGTGAGGTGTTTTACTCATAATAAATCGTATCTGTCAATTTATTGATGTTGCCTATACTGTATAAAGTATGCTCCACATCTATTGGAACCCTTTATGAGAACTATGTAGCTTCTTCCTCAAACGGTGGGTGAAAATATACCTTTCCTTAAACAGGATGTACACAGTGCGCAGTTTGTAAACCTTGAATTTGACTGTAGAAGTGAGTAAGTTTCCAAATTATTCGGCAATTTAGAAACTTTTTTAAAACCGAAGGATGCCCTATATTTAAGTATAACGTTTTAAAAATGCGTAATTTCCTACCCAGCGAGTACAAGATATATCTTTTTCGTGCCTGTTTTCCGTAAAGTATATTTGAATTTATAAAGGCAGTCAAAATAAATGAGAAAACGCATACTTTTTAAATAGTCACCTTTTACCGTACATACATTTTGTTAGTGCTCAGAGCGAAGTTCGTTAAAAAGCCCGCATGCTATCATGGCTGCAATAACTCCAGAATAGACTGCATGCTAATCAGTATCACAACCTGAGTCAATGCAGATTAGCGAAAGAGTATCAAGCTTTCGCATATGTCGGCATGTTGCAAGAATTCTGGCGTGTATTGTACACCAAAATGTATTTTCTACCACTTTTGCAGTAATGTATCCTACAAGACTCTACACCTCGCTTTTTATCCCTTCTTCTTCCTCTATTACATCCTTCATAAAGACCAACAAAGCCTCATCAGCTTATCTACGGCAACAGCATTAACGTCTTTTTATTGAGTCACGGCGTGATCTACTTTTCTGACTAGATGTCAGTCTAACGTTTCCCATCGCCCGAGGCCCACTTGATTGTTCTATTCGTGTGCTCTGGCTCAGTTAACCTCATCACACACACCCATGCCTCGGCGGCGAGGAGGATGAGGAGTCGTAGCAGCATGATCGGAAAGGGCTGCTCCGTAATCAAAAACACAGATGGAGAGGAGAGGAGATAGATCCACCGTAAGGAGGTTTGGTGTGGCAGACCTGAGGGAGGGTGGGAACGCGACGAAGACGCGTCTGCTGTGGTTCCCACCGCCGCTTTCGTCGGGGTCCATGGCGTATCTTAAAGTATGTTGGAACAGGGACGGTGGCTTGCGTGTGAAGTAGATTACAATGGTGATAGACATGTGCTGCATTTACAGCACTTGCTTGTCCTTCCCTCCCACACCTGGACCCAGTGTCATGACCGAATGAAGAAGACTGGAAGCAGGTGAGGGCGTAGATGCCGGGCATAACCTGAGGCGCTCCCATGCATGCCACGACACCTGGATTGGGTCCCACGGGCGGGAGTGCCATAGAGGCCTCATGCGGATGATGCTATTGCAGCTGTTTGCTGTCTATTAGTCGGCCAGTCCACACACACACTACGTTGACTGCAAGGTCCGAGTATTTTCGTCAGTTGTCAGCCCCTTCCAAGCCACTGCTGTTAGCGCACCGTGATAAATTCGAAGGCGTGAGATTGTTTATAGTGCGATTAATGCGCTGAGGCGCAGATCACATAGAGGCCACGCTAAGAAGAAGAAGTCATTGCAGTCCGACTTTTGGGCCACCACGGTACACAAACACACACACTGGGGTTGACTACGAGGTCTGATGAAAAAGCGATCACTGGAACAAGAGTTTTATTGGCCTGACGTTTCAGATTCCGTCGGGAATCCTTAGTCATACGTAATCGTAAACAAGTCTGACACATGCGCAGATAAAGGGTGATACATGCACGGATTGCACGGTATTTATAGTTCGTAGCGGTCACCCGCATGCGTACTATAATTGTCAGTTCCTTTAGCCACCGCTTGAGGTCTTAATTGTTGCGGTTATTGCTCATTAATTGCCACAGCGTTATTGTCCGCGTCGGATGCGGGTTTGATAATTGCGCGACAATTATGCCCGCTGTCGTCAGAGTTGTTGTTGCCTCTGGTCCTTCCCAGGTGACTGATTCTTTTGCTCAGGAAATTTCTCAGTACACCGGATGGGAACGCTAAATTGTTGCGCTTGTTGATGGACTGGGGTCTGAGCTCAGTCTGACGTGACGTGTAGCAGAGGCGACGCACGCAGTAGGGACCGACCAGCAGCCTCTCGAATTACATGAGCCGTGCCGATTACATGCTATTGAGCGTGGTCATGCGTGATGTAAGTGCTTGTGAAGAGAAATGTGGGGTAGTGTGGTATGGCCGGCAATGTTCTACCACAGGTTTTCGAGGAGACCCATGTGATAAGTGAATGTGCGTGGGCAGTATGGAAAGTTAAGGGAGGTACGGCGGGTTTATGTTTAGGCTCCGGGCACTGGTAACAGTGCAATGGGTTCGCAAATGGCCAATAAGGCCGACTTGTGAGGTGAATATGCCAAAGGAATGTGAACAGGTTGGGATCACGTCCCTATTGTTGGTGATGTGGCGGTGGTGGTTGACGGAGCATCGGAAGTGATCTTACCAGTGGGAGGGGGGAGGGGTGGGCGGCGAGAAGCATGTTGATGTTTGTGGTGGTCGACGCGGAGGTTGTTGCAGGGGTGATGAGGTGACGGCATGTACTCAAGGGCGTAACCAGCGGTGATGGGTGTGATCGTCGCCTTGGGTGCCAAGGGGGTTGGGCGGGAGTGACAATAAGGAGGTTTGTAAATGCAGCATTCGACGCATTGGATTCGAAAATATTTGACGAGGCTGATTCGCGCTTGGAATTCTTGCTGGTTGTATGGGCACATTGGCAGGGTTCGAGTGTTCGCCTCTTTGGATTGGAGGTGCTTGTTACCTGCGAGTCACTCTTTTGATTGGCGGTGGTGATCCGGTTATTGCGCCCATCTTCACCACTCTTCCCTATATCGACTGGTTCTGGTCGGGATGGTTTGTAGTCACTTCCGAACATTCTTTTAACTATCTTTATGGCGTCGTGTTTGTCTGCTTTGTTGGATAGTCCCCCCCGGCGACATATCCTTAAACTATTCGTTTGAGTAATCACTCGCTATCCATCCTTACGAAGTGGCCGCTACATCGCAGTTGCAATTGCCTCAGAATGACGTGGATGTTGGGGATTCCGGCCCGCTCCAAAAATTTAATGTCTGGGATTCTGTCTTGTCGTGCCAGCTTTAGTATTCGCCGGAGACAAAGGAAGTAAAAGTGGTTGACCTTCCTGGCTTGATTGGAAAAAGACGGTCCAGGTTTCGCTCCATAGCGTAGGGTCATCAAGACAAAGACCGTGATGCCTTTACACAGAGACTCCAAGCCAGCCAAAGTCCTGGTTGGTCTGAAAGATACGTCGCGCAACTTCATTGTCGATTTGTGTGTTAAGCGAGAATGTGCCGCCTAGGTAGGCGAAGTTGTCCAGGCTTTTATGTTGGGTAGCGTTGACATTTATTGGGAGATGTTGTATTCCATTGTGGATAACGGTTGGACCATGACCATCGTCGTGTCCATGTTGATTGCCGGCGCCGAAATGCTCTGTGCTCCTTTGAATCTTGTCTTAAGTCACGGTGTTCAGTGCGCAGTTGTCTACGAAAAGCAGGTCGTGGTTATGAAAGGGTTGTCGGTCCCCTTGCTGCTTCTAGAGATGTAAGCTGGTCGCATCCTTGAACTCCTGAGAAACTTGTTCTGCAGTATCGCTGTACATTTGTGCATCGGCCGGAGACCGCTGGGATTTCATCGGATCCCGGCGCTCTCTTGCTAGGCCGCTGTTGGACGATTGGGATGGTTCCTGATAGGGTAGGCGGGAGATCCAGGTCGTTATTACAGGGTGCCCCACAAAAAAACCCCTAAGTTTGTGATTGTTACGGCGAACGGACCGCCCATGCCGTCACGATCGATGGCGGAGAAAACAGAACACCTGGGCCACATCCGAAGTTAAGCCGCCCCCGTTGGTTCGCACCCGCATTCATGTCGCCCACGCCATGTTCCGCTCAGTGGTGAGGAGCACCCACACACCGTGGGTGGTGGTCGTAGAGGAGAAGGTTCTAAAATGCCCACCTGCGCACCATAGGCCAGGAATATTCTGGAAAGACGTGTAGACCCATGCCACAGCTAAGCAATTTCCAGCGCGAGGTCATCGTCCTATTCCGGAAAGAACATCCAACATGAGGGTTGCAGAAATGTCGGAACATTTTGTCTAAATTTTTTGGTGCCATTACAACTGACCAGTTTAGAGGTGTCGCGGCTGCATTCAAACAAGGTGGATCGCCTGTAGAAAAGGTGCGTAAGCCTGGTAGTGGCACTTCTTGTAGGCACGATTCCCCAACAAGGCGAACAGTCTTGGAACTTGCCGTAACTCCACCAGATCATCACAGAAGACATTCAAGTCAACGTGAAATTTGTAAAGAACTGGGATTGTCAAAAGGGTATGTGCACAGAACAATTGCAAAATCCAATTTAAAATGTTTTCGACGTATTCAATGCCATGTTTTAACTGAAGCACACCAGCAAGGTCGAAAGACAAAGTGTAATGCCATGCTTCAGCGTTTCGGTGAAGGAGAAAAATGGAAACTAGTGTGGTTCTCAGACGAATCATCATTCTGCTTGTCTGCACCACTGAATAGGCATAATGAACCCCAGCAATGGCCATCCAAGAGCCCTGACCTGAATGTAATGGACTTTTGCGTTTGGAGTGTACTCTTACAGGAGGTTCAGAGACGAAGAATAGGAATCACTGATATTGAGTCAATAAAACATGTGTTGATGGACACATGGAACAACATCCCTCTTGATGTCATTTGTCGAGCAGCATAGAGCTGGATGGATCGCTTACGTCGCTGTTCTGCAGTTAATGGACAGCATTTTGAGCGGTATCTGTAACTTGTTGTTAGGTAACAGTTTGTTAATTTCACAAGAAAGTTGTTAGTTATAATTGTAATCAATAATTTTTATTTTTATAACAGTATAAGCATTATCATAAATTTAGGGGTTTTTCGTGGGGCACCCTGTAGTTTCCGTTTGGTTGAACCGATCGATTTCAACATCGGAGATTGTTGGTGGATGGTCAAGGACAGTTCTGACATGAAGGGGACACGATCACTGAAACAAGAAATTTATTAGTCCGACGTTTTGGATCCTCACCCGAACCCATCGCTAGAGGCGACTACAGAAAGGGGTAATAGTGACCGACTTCTTCCGTCCTCGTTTCCGGTTGGTCGCTCCTTGGGTTGTCTAACAGAGAACGGACATTCCAGACTCACTTTAGCAGTCCGTGGGGTGGGACGTAGTGTTGTTGATTTTCGGTTATTTTGACCGCAATTCGTGCATCTGCGTGCTGCCGTCAGCTTGCTGACGACGTGATCCCACTATTTGTTTAGGGCACCTTTGCTAATCCTGTCTGCGCGAGAGAGAGAGAGAGAGTAAGCCGTGCTGTTTCTCAATCAGACTGCTAAGACATCCCAGTCGACCTTCAAACTCTTTATGGGTTACAGCTTCTTTTAGTGGAAGACCGGTTCGAGTTAGCCTGGGTCGCTTGTGGGCGTGCATGTCGTCCTCTCCGAACAACGTTTGGGATGTTAGAAGGGAGAGGACGAGGGATAAGAAGGACAGGGGGCTGAAGCAGCAGATACCCTCATCTGCTTTAACCTACCGCTTAAGGCGGCAAGACGGGTGTGGCCGCTAGGCGGAGCCTAGCTTTGGGGAGCCACAGATAGCCACTGAGTGCCAGTTAAAGGACGCTGTGCGTAGTCACAACCTGCAAGAGGAAACTGCTGGACCCATAACTGGACACCCCCTACACCTGATATCTGAATCCCACTTCGAACCCCTATCTGCTACTGCTTTCTGATTATGTCTCTGATGACGAGTCCGCGACGGATCTCGAAACGTCGGGCGAATAAAAGTACCGTCCCAGCGATCAAGTCGTCTCACCTCGAATGTCACCGGCCAAGCAGTTGGGGCGCGTCTACCTCGAATGTCACCGGCCAAGGGGTTGGGGCGCATCTACGTGAGGAGGGCACGTTCGGCCACAATTAGCATGGCATTTGCCCTGACGTTTATCGCTATTACTTTTCAGTGCTGTTGACCTTCAGAAATTGTGCGCGTCTGCGTCCACTACTGCAACACGCCAAAACCGCTATGCATGCGCATATGACGACGCAGGTAGCCCTACATGCGTACGTGCCCTCTTGCGCCTGTCTGCGCCTATCAGTGACAGCTAGTACCTTATCCTTTTACCCATGATTTCATTTATAAATCGGAAAGGCATTGTCAGTTATCGAAAAATAAAAAAAACAGACAACAGTAGTTTAAGTAGTGCACCTCGTTTGCTCCCTAGTCCCAGCATTTTGTCCTATGGAAACGGTGGTTATAGGGGTTTTATGGCTCGGGCAAATAAGGTAGTCAGTGGGATATACTTTAATAACTGCTACCTGCATTACTTTATTTTATTTAGAAATGTGGTTGATTTATATCTGTGGATTTTCCTAATCTGTATTATCGGTTAATGTATTGCGAAAAAAATCGATTATCAAATGCAGGTTTCCTGAAATTTCTGAACAAATAGAAATATTGGTTAAGAGGTCGTCTACTTTGGGCATAACTGAGGTCCAACTTACCGTTCTGGAGTTAGATTAATATAGTCCGCGGCGCGAAGCGCCGTCCACACCTTCAATTTACATGCGGAACAACTTTCTCCTAGCGGCCGCGGGAAGCAACTTCGACTACATTTTTTTCACGTAACACTCACTTCTCAAAATTTCCTTCGCTGCCTATCCTATTCCCCCCCCCCCCAGAACTCGAAAACCACCGTTTTTGCAGGACAAAATGCTGGGACTAGGGGTATATAGGGTGCACTACTTAAACACACTTTTCTCGAGAAACGAACATGAAGTTCATTCGCATCTTTCATTTCACATTTTCAGTCGCTATTTTAAAGTTCTGCGAGTCTCTCGGTTGGCAGTCTAACTTGTGACCTTATACCCTTCATTTGGTGATTGGAGCATCGATGCTTATATTTTGGAATTCACTATGCCCGTCTTAGAAAGCGGAGCATTGACGGGTTATTTCGTTAGGTTTGCTAATTCTGTAATTACGTAGTCTCATGTTACAGAGCAGGGTTTTGGGCTTTGTTGCTCAAAACGGTGAAACAGAGATTTCTTAAGTTTGCAAAAGTAAGAATGAATTGAGGCAAATTTTCGCATCCCAGGTATGTGTGTAGATAGGGAAGTAGAAGGCGTTTCTATGACCTGAATTATACCTTTACTTGTCTGAGCTTTCGGGCTCTTTCTAGAGTCTATCGCCAGAGGTAAAAGGCGTAAGCAAAGGTAAGAATTCCTGGCTTAGAATAATAGATAATTTTTTGCTCACTGGAATTTGTTTCTTTGTCCGCTGACTTTTCGAACAGGTGAGCCGGTTGTCCTTTGTCAAAGCGTGAATTGACTGTATCGGTCAGCAATTCAAAGTTGTGGCTGTGTGTTGGCCATGGGTTTGAGGCATTGTACTCAGACGCTAACTCCGTCAACAGTCATCTGGACTTTCCCGCGACCTACAAAGTCCTGCGCCATTACTTTAGTAAAGGTTAGGACCAGGTTAAACGAAACTAGGATTTTCAAACAAAGATGGCCCCGTGACGAAGCCAGCGGAAGCTTGTGCAAGATTATCAGCGTCCTCTACCGTAAGGGCCGGAACACAACACTAATTTCTGTCAAGTTATGCCGAAATCCTCGCGCAGGGCCAGGCAGCGAGTGTGAAAAAAATCGATCAGTCCATGGGCAACACACACAGTCACAACTTTGATCTACTGATCGGTAAAGTCATTTCACGCTTTGACGGAGGACAGCCGGCTCAGATGTCCCAAACCTCAGCGGACAAAGAAACATATTTTCCTGTGAGCAAAAATGATCTAGGAGTTTCTTAAGCTGTAATCAATAAAAATCATTTTGTGGACTATGAAGGAGTTCTTTGTGTGAATTTTCAAGCAATCATGTCTCTGTTCACTCTAAAACAGCTAAATGTCATGGTCTCCATTGGCTCGTTGGCACGTCTTGTATAGCCTATCGGACCTCACGGAAGGTTAAAAATTCCTAACCTGCCGAGTCATTTGGAAATATAAAAGTTTTTATAAACTCCTGACTAATGTCGACTAGCCGTCTTCTTCTCTTAGACAGCAGACACCCTTAAAAACAGTAGGAAGACTGACTTCCAGGTGCATATTCAATCCTATCGAATTTCCATTGAGTTAGTGTGGAAACGAATCTCATATGACGTTGCCGGTACGCTCACTAGCACAGTGCGTACCCGAAATGCGAACTCTGCAGAAAGATTCAGTCTCCCATCTTCGGCGCTTTTCTTCAAAGAAGGTTCAAGTATGGACACAAGATAACAACCTTCAGAAGATTCTACTAAATGCATGGAAATTGGTGTCAAGGCTGATTATAGACAGTAACCGGATTCAATTACCACGAAAAGTTCAAACGCGTGATTGTTAGGGACTGATCAATTGACTGTCGTTCTTGAACACTACATGCATTTGTGCGTTTGGGTTCTCACAGTTACCTGAGGCCCAAACAGTTTTGAAGGAAAAGAAACTTACGAACTAACACCTGGTGTCCCAGCTTCAGGATATTTGGACGATTATTTCGGTCGCAATGCACCACTTTTGTTGGCTATGGGTCGATTTCTACCGAGAAATATCAACTGGGGGGAATCTGAACAAGCACTCGCTGGCTCTCAGGAACAGCCACTATCCGAGGGTACCCAAAGGCTCACGCCTATTTCCGCAATAAACTGAACTGAACGAGGAAAAATCATAGAGTACGTGGGCGCTTAAGCGTACAATAACTATCGGCTCTCCTACATTCAGGCGGTGCTGCTGCGACGCCTCCGTATCCTCTGATCACGCGAGGACGCGTAAGAAGTAACTTGCCGAAAGGCAAATTGCCCGACAGTAGTGCCAGTACATTTAGGGGACATGGGCAATTGCCTGCTAGTGTGCAGTTGACTTCGCCGGCCAATCCACCCACCCACCCACGCCCATAGGCGATCTTGTCCGCACGTTCTCTTTGCGCTAGCCTCCGAGGATACCATTAACACACAACCCGTAGAATTCCTTTGGCATTATGACCAGGCAGTCCAAAGTTAAGTAACTCGTGATGCATCGGAGACACGGTTATGACGTAAGCGAGTTTAAAGGTTGCGTCCTTTCTCGCTGCCTTCGTTTGTCCATTTCACTGCCACCTTTGCATTTTGTGTTAAGGAGGACTCCGAAAGATTTGGCCAAACACTTTAAAACGACATTCACCATTTCCTTTAAAAGCATTCATCGTAGTATCAACACCTTTGATGCAGTTCTGTTGTAGCGATTGCATCTGTATATAGATAAGATCATTGTAGGGGGGGGGGGGGGGGCTTTGAAATCCAGTTCGTTATTTGACGTAAACTGCAAACCCCCGAGTGGATCCTTCTCTAGTTGTATTACTTTTTTGGTATGTGAACCTCGGCACTTTAAGGGTAGCAAATACTTTTTAAAGAATAGATTGGTGGATTGAAAAGCCTATGTCATGCACTACGTGAACGATGGAGCTAAGTTGATTCCATCAGTCGATATTAGTGAATGTACTGCTGAAGGAATGTCTGTTGGTTTTCCGAGCGTTGCAGTTTTTGGCCTGCAGAACATCACAGCCACTGCATTATCCGCCGGTGAATTCTGGACTGTGCAAGTACAAATTCGTGTTTAAAATAGTCCGTAGCTTATCCAGTCTCCAAGACTGCATTAATGGTTTCACCTCAGAGCAGTCATTCTTTCCTCGAGTGACAATGCGGATGCCGTCTACATAGAAATGTGCAAGGGTAGTGAGTAAATTGTACAATATTGCATATTCGATTCAAAGGTTTGCGCCCATAGACCCTAGAATATTGACTTCAAGTAAAAGATTAATTCAGAAGACTAGTTCGGCAACCGTATGCACACTTTCAATAAATTATCGTCAGACCAGTACATTTATATGGGAACGGCCTGCCAATAATTTATCGAAAGTATGCATACGGTCGCCAAACTAGTCTTCTGGCTCCTCTGATGGAAATTTTGGCAATTATAAAGGTAGATTTCTAAGGGAATTAAAAAGCTGCAATTTAGAAAGCCCGCAGGGAATTGTGGGGGGCCCAGTAACGAATCGAACTCCTCGAAGTCAGACTATGCAGCGACAGAAAATGGGTGAATCACATATCTGCACTTTAAGCTAGTTCTTGTGCCGCCCGTATGGTTTATCGAATCTTACGTGGTTATGCCACGTGGCCGATGGACTTCAGTTGTCATATTTACATCACATTTCGTTCGGAGCGCCAAAAATATCAATTTACTGCACAGTAGAGATTTATTTCTGGAAAAATTTAAAAAAAGCTATAAGGCGAGTGACGTTTACTATTTTTTTCGTCTGAACATGCGACTGCCTCTTCCGTTCCCATAGGTGTTTTGAGATTCTTATCCGTCCGTGGTCGTTTCCCTAAATAACCTTGTGTTTTTCCAACTCAGGACTGCAAACTGAAACAAGCGTAATATTTGCACGGCAAGGCGCAATTTTAACAAAATATTTTTTTCATTCAGGGGAACTTGCAGTCATGTGCAGCGTTGCGCTGCGCAAGGTATTTGGTTCTTGGCAGTAGCTAAAGAAGGCGCGAATTTTAAAATAATTGAAGTGTCGGAAATAGGTTCTGGACGGCAAAAGGCGTATTTTCAAGAAGATTTAGAAACGCTAAGATGAGTGCTCAGAGTAGAGTCAAGTTAGAAGTGTTTAGGGTTAATGGGTCCTTATAAGTGTGGCTAACAGCGGCCTGTTTCGTATCATAAATTATCGTTTGAACAGAGGTACGTTTTCGGAAGCCCTGTATTCAGAGGGTACTGAACCATAATTTCGTCTTGGGTAGTGAACCCAGATCGCTTATCGTCCTATTTTCGGCAGTACAGTTCTAAGTACTCGATCGTAATTAAAAGAAAAGAAATTTTAGCTCGTAAGTTTACTAAAGTTTTCCTGTGCGATGTACTACCTCCTACATTCTATAATGGAGGCTTTGGATATTCTGTCCACTGCTTTCTGCTGCTTTCGAAAGTTTTAACTTCATATTTGCTATTTACGGCAGAGAAAACTACACTGAATGTAATTGACTGAAAACTTGTGCTATTTTGGCAACGAAGTGCCATCTTATCTGAAATGCTATTACTGATCTGATTATATTGCTGGGCGACTGGAATGGCCATTTCTGGTTTATAAGCCGTCGTCAGTCAGTCATGTTTAGACCCAAGTATTGTCCACCCGAGCCTCGAAGTCGCAACCTTTTCGATCAGAGTCAAACGCCCTAACCATTGAGCCACGAGCTCGTCGTCTTGCCTGTTTAGATCGGGGATATTGAAATCCGCTGATGAACGTTCACCAGACCGCTAATGGATCACACCTGTCCCACTCTGCCTTGGGCCTCGACAGAAATACAGTATGACGAATCCTGCAAGCAACTTGCCTAAGTTAGTAAAAGTTTGATGATTTCTCTCATTCCGGCAAGAACGGATTTACGAAAACATAGAAATAATAATGAGCAGCATTGGGCATATTAAGTACTTAAAATTTTGTTCAGAGAAATAAAATTTTCTCGATAATCCCCAGGTTCTGGAGACGTCAAAAATAGCTATAAATAAGAACAATAAATTTAAATATTTTGTTAAGCATAAAATTTAAAGCAACTACTTTGTTTGTATAAAAAGAACTCGTATTTAGTCAAAATATTTTGTACATATTACCATTAGTGGATAACTATTTATTGAATATTGTGGAATTAGGAAGAAGGCAGGTCGAGCACCAGATCAATTGATTTATTGTTCTGAGCTTTCGAACACTTGCAGGTGTCCATCTTCAGAGATGAGAAAGCAACCAAAAACGAGGATAATTATAGGGGCCAAAGGCCAATCAGATGTCAGAAAATCGTCAGGTTATCAAGGGATTAGAAACAGCAAATGAAAGGGAGGTCAATTAGCTGTCACTGGGATCCGACCCCTCCGATCCCAGTGACAGCTAATTGACCTTCTCCCCCACCTCTCCCCTTAAATTTGCTGCTTCTAACCCCTTGATAGCCTGACGATTTCTGAAATTTGATTGGCCTTTGGCCACTATAATTATCCCCTTTTTTGGTTGCTTTCTCATCTCTGAAGATGGACACCTGTAAGCGTTCGAAAGCTCAGAACAATAAATCAATTGATCTGGTGCTCGACCTGCCTTCTTCCTCATCCATGCAAGTACCTGGATCGCGAACCTTCGCATTCATTGTGGAATTAAGTCTCTCGTCACTTCGCTCGTTTTCAGTGTCTTCATTGATAAGTTGATAAATTGCGCTTCTGTTCGACGTTTACATCAAAATCGTTAAAATAAGATATAACTAAACAAAATTTACCGAAAAAAATGAGCTTTTGGATATTAGTTCTTATGAAGGTGGAAATGTGAAAATGCTTCAAAACAACAAACCACATTGTCGAGCATACGAAATTTTTGCTAGATACCACGCATCTTGTTATCCCTAAGATTGATAAATAATTTTCATAATGGGTTACCTCTTTAAGGAGTGCTTTTATTGGATATTTAGCTGACGAACTTCTGTGTATATTAACTTTGTTCAAGGAAATGTCACAGGGAAATTGGAGACTTTTGATAATTTCTTTAATTTACCTGAAGATAAATGGTTAAATTTGGCTGGAGATGAAAGAAAATAATTTTTTCTTGATAACGGATTACTTTCCGCTTGAGGGATTAATTCCACGATCCGTTATAAGCTTGCGAATGCAAAAAACGAGGCCACTTGTTTGAAGTATTTATCATTCTTCTGTCTATTCCGTTTCTGAATAACGCTTGAGCGGAATTTTTTGTTTACAAAAAGTATATTCCTACATGGCTTACATTCAATAAGGCCTTCTATAGATTCCCTCAGCGGTGACATGCGTACATTTTGCCTATGTGCAAGGACAGCTATGCGGTAAAACAAAATGTTCTACCAAAAACTTTTTGTCTCTGCATTTTTTGCAAGAAAACTTCACAGGATAGCTATACCTAACTTAGAAAAATTAAATTCTTACTTGTTTGTTAAAATAAATGCGAGTCCTTAAACTTGGCTTTACTTCCATTTGATCAACTTCGCACAAAATTTTCCAGTTCTGGAAGGGATTTTTATTCCACTTTTTTACTTATTATGGAATTCTTCCACAGCACAATATATACTAATAAAACGTTTGGTTCGGTCTTATTATTTAGCATAAGAAGTTTCTTTTATATAAACTTACTCATGATTTAGCCTCAATGAGTGCCTATTTCCCTCAATAACTTTAACTGAGAGGACATTTTTCCAAACTAAAGGCTTTCAAATTATTAAATCCACTCAGTTGATCAAAATAACCCGTCCAAGTATATGCTTACCTTTCGTTTTAAAAATTGTTTGCAGCACTTGCCATACTGTACTGCCAGTCGTAGCAGCTGATAGTATAGGCAGGTAGTATTGCCGGGAAAAACCAGAGAGACTGAAGTGACCATTGCTGGCCAGCTGCTACGGCTGTTAAAGCTTCTGTCGAGGCAGAGTTGGACAGATGAATTCCTTTAGCGGTCGGGCGAACGTTTATCAGGGAGACAAAATTACTGTTGCCCTGATTTTCCAGTTGTGCAGCATTCGCACTGTAGTGTTTCCATCCTACTTCCAGGGCTGTCTTTGGTCCTATTGGAGCACTAGACACAAATTTCGCCCGTAGCGCTGCTCGCAATTATGCCTATTTTTGTCGCTGTGGAGTCGCATAAGTGGCAGCCTCCTTTTTTTTGCTGGACCACCAAGTCGTGCAGCGATTGACCGAAATTGGTTGTCACTTGTAAACGCTCGACCGCTTAATTTTTCTGCACGATTGCCTCGACGGAAGGCTCAGTTCCTGCCTCCACTCCCATCGTTATTACTATGACCATTAACTGACATGATGGTAGT
>JAYGXS010000002.1:88146965-88256787 GCA_036362985.1 Ligula intestinalis
CGGATTCTAATGTAGCATCTTACATGGTTTTTTCTTGCTGTCAGAAATTGATGCACCTCCATCTAAATGGGGAATTCGTATATGCTTAATTAATCTTGACTTTCGGTGTTTCTCCATCTGCATCTCACTCACCAGCATAATAGTTTTCACATTTTATAAAGTTTAGATATACAAACAGGGGCCTACTTGTTTAAGCCTTGGTGATTATTGGGAGTCTTGTCCCTCTCTGATACACGTTTAGTACTCCTCCTAAACATTCATTCAGCATCTCAAAATATAGTGCATTTATGATTTTTGTACCGCACATATGCTTTATACGGTATCTGCGCCTGTCCTGTAGATCTCTACAGGTCCATCCCCAGTGCACTGCCAGCATTCAGCTCTGAAGCTAACAGTCGTCCTAGCATCAGCGGGCCCGAAGCCACACGGATGGCCTTTGCACCCGTCTCCTACCGCTCGGCCAGTTGTAACGAACTTCCCCATCAAAGTAGCGCCGGCAAACGCTACATACAGAATGGACGTCCGGCACTAAACTCCGATTCTACTCTTCGGCGCCCAATGGCGGCCACAGCAGTAGGCGGCGATCTTGGACGGCCGCCGCACCCTCAAATCGTGCGGGCCGCTCTCACTGGTGGCGGTGGCGGCGTCGGCGGTTCATCAAGCTCCTTTTCGAGTCGGCGACATGGCTCTGCTTCTAGTTTCCGACGTGCTTTTACGAAGGGTCGGAATGCAGAAAACGCCTCTGGGTCCACTTCTAAACTGAGTGGATGGGACCTCCTGTTGAAATCGCCTAGGGTATGTACCGGCCGCTGGCTCTCCCTTCTGCATTCATCAAGTATTGTGCTCGGTCTTAGGTGATTAAGTGTCTACTTTACTGGAAGCTGTTAATCAGAAGTCCAGGCTCCAAAAAAACCAGAGCATTAATTTGCTTAAAAATGGCATTTTAGCCTCCTTGTAAATTGATCCAGTAGTAGTTTTTCTTCATAGATTTGTGAAGTGTCTGCTCTACTGCATGAAATTCCACCATCACGCCCTTTGGGCTTACTAAAAAGCCTCTGTATAAATGGCCGTCGCGAGGGCTATGGGTACTTTTACTACGCTTCGTTCTTCATCCGATGGCAAGTTTCGGTCAATGTAACCTGGGTTCCGAACACCTGCCTTGCGAGGGGAATGTTTCACTCATTCTAGTCTACAATGGCCACCTTTCCCAGGTAGGTTAGCCAGGTTCCTAGCTGGGCTCTGTACTGGACGTGAATAGTGACAAACTACTACTTGCAACATACTGCGGAAATCTGTCACCATTACCAGTAACCACAGCATCTAATTAATTAATACTGTGGCTTTTTAATTCCTCGAGGAATTAATTTCCAACATTGGAGTTGATCTGTATATTCAAGCGTCTACCGGTGCAGACCGAAATTTAATATGACTATTTCAGTCGACGTCCATTAGCCACTGCGGGATAACAACGTAATATCCACTAGTTGCCAACACGTAGTCAGTAGTACAACTTGCGTAATTATTTATCATACTCGCAGTACAGATATTAGACAAAAGCCCAGACGCATGTTTCCGTGATATTCTGCCGCTGCATGATACAACTGCGATGGATGTGGCTCATCAGTGAATGCATTGCAGCACACTGTTCAGCCAATAGTCACAGTGTTTGCTTTATTAGTATTACTGGGGTGTTTAGTCTAATTCCTGGTCAGTTAGAGAGATCTAGATTCCACTACCTGTCCGCTTTATCTGTGCTGTTAAGTGCAAAATTATCGTTTAGTCTATCTAGCCTCGGAAATTTTCATGACAGCGTATGTATGGGGGCATTTTGACTAGCCTCCCGTCGGTTCGGTAGTGCACGTCGGTTTATAGTTGCTCCCCACTACGAGTGTCTGTGGGAACCACTGGTAGCATGTGAGTAAGGGAGTAGTGGGTATGTACGCAAACCAGATTCCTTTTAATGGTTCCCAGGTTGATCTGTTGTCCGTGCTGTTATTTGTCTGACCATCAGCGTCAGCCTCTCTCTCCATGTTTGCGAATTTTATCACGTTAGCTTTTTTTGGGAATCCATCTAATCTACTTATTTGGAAAGCCTTTTTTAAAATGGAGTAAGATCCTGTAGAGGTTGATTGTCATGCCTTTATTGTTCCCTAAATTTTCCTTCCGTATCGTGTTGTTTTACAGTGCTTCCGGAATTCCCATTAACAATTTATGGGGTTTATTTTTCCCCCATATTCATCTAGACTATTAAGCCAGTGCGGGCAAAGAGATTTCCGACAAAAGCAAAGGAAATTCCTATGGGAATTTTTGCAGATTAGTAGTTTGCTTGTCCGTTTATATGGCCGAACAGAAGTGCATTCCTGGATTCTTATGTACTTTTGCCCCTGAAATTCATCTCCTAACCTCACGAAGTTAATTTGTCTGAAAGCTGAGACTCACAGTTTTTATAGACCTGCTGGCATCCAGTCTGCATTAAAATCTTCGATCCTGGTCTTCATGGTTTCCTGCGGTGAGAGCAATTGACCTAGGCTATCGTTTACTTTAACCCTAGGCTGGCTGCTAATAGATTCTTCGTTTACTAACAAGAGTCTTATAGTCTTTAGAAGTCGCTTTTTCCGGATGGTAAACACTGGATTTGTTTGCCATTGCGGCTGAACCATTAGTGGCCTGGGGCTCCGATCGTGTCCTTCTAGTGGCGTAAGCAGCCTCCATCAACACCTCAAATTTATTGCTCTTTCTTCCCTTAAGGACCTGCAGTTACTATTGGTTTAGGGTGGGCGCCTGCTTGTTTTCGCCGTGATAATATCTTTCTGTCCTGTCTTTCCGCAAGGTGTGTAGATATTTAGCCCCATTTTCGGCACGTCCACAGAGTTGGCGGTCCAGAATTTAGCATTGCTTTTCTGATAAGCACGCAATGCTTATCCCAGTGAGCACTCCGGCCAGACGCAGGCTAAGATATATCAGCGTGATCTTTCTGTAGTCTCCTAAACAGAACACGATGTTGCTAATGCGCAGCCTGTGTCCTGTGTAGACGAATCAACGTTTATTTGGGCCAATTTGTCCGGCGCATTCATTACAAGGATCTACAAAATTGCGGCCCTAAATAGGACAGTCCTAGCACACTGGTCGGCGGCTCATATACCCCTTTTATCTCGGTTCATACCATTGGAAAACTCTCCGCCCTTCTCTTGAGATTGCGTGTCACGCTCTTTTTAGAATTATTTTAATTGGTGATGTGGGTTCGGTTGTCATGGAGTTGGCGGGGTTGGTGTCGCAAGTAAGTGAGTAGGGACGATGACTTTAGCGCAAAATGATGATCTGGCTTTGTGCAACACCGACTTCTCTTAGTCATTCTCACCTTTATTCATGGACAGAAGTGTGTCGAAACGATTGGCCAATAAAACGGAGCGCAGTACTTGAACTGCTACCGTCACCTTTTATACCTATAATATTACGACTGGTTCCTCCCTATTCCACAGATCAGACTACAAATTCACCAGTGTGGAAGACACGCCCGTCTGGTTTAATTTTCACAGGGGTGGTTGCTGTAGTGTCAAGAGTGAAGGCTGAGCACTAAAAGGGCATGACGCAGAATAGTCACATAGTGCTGGGCTGCAGTTGAGAGAAACTATAATTAAAGTGTATCCCCGCTCTAGGAGTTTTTAGCACCCTATGCTGCAGGTAAGCCTGCCAACAATAGCCCGGACAGAAGTGCTTGTTATCAGGCAAGTTTTAATTATTAAATGTCAGTCATTACTGGCCTTTCTAACCGAGAGACATATTTATTCGGTTTCTCACTTGAATCTTGTGTTCCAACATCATTGGATCAACCCTTTAGTGTCTAATTGAAACTCGCATTTACCACAGAGAAAGGCTTAGCTATTGCGATAAAGCACTGGAAACGAAATCTGTGGTTTGTATCATTTGCGATAGACGGCCAACCTTACCGTAGTCCAAGACAGGACGAATCAGTAATGTGGCCTCCTAGTAGTCATTTAAAGCAACTTTGGGCAACAGTAGCTTATGTAGGCCCACACATTTATCCCTACTCCCTGCATTTTTTCCTACGAAAACGATAGTTATAAGGTTTTATGGGTTGGGAATTAGGACACGCAGTGTAATATACTTTAATAAACGCTAAATACATTTTTATTTTACTGTATTTAGAAGTGTTGTTGATTTACATCCCTAGATTTTCTTATCTGTATTATCGTTTAACTGATTGCGGGAAAACACCATTTTCGAATTGCGGGTTTTTTAATTTCCCGAAAAATTGAAATGATAGTTAGGAGGTCGTCTACTTCAACTTACCCGAGGTCCAACTTACCGTTCTGTCGTTAGATTAATATAGTCCGTGGCGCAAAGCGCCGCGCACATTTTCAATTTACTTGCAGAACAACTTACTTCCAGGGGCCGCGGAATGCAAATTTGACTGCATTTTCTTTCTTTACACTTACTTTTAAAAAATTCTTTCTCTGCCTATCCTATTTCCCCACCCCCGAAATCTCTATAACCACCGTTTTTGCAGGGCAAATGCTGAGACTAGGGGAATATGAGTGAGCCTACATAAGCTACCTTTGCCCAGCCTTGCTTAGACTTCGCCAGTTTCGATCAGCTATGCGGTCAGTCCGTAGGGTTTGCAATTTTTTGTATGTTACATGCTTTGCCGTCAACACATGCTGATGCAGAGTTAACAATGACAGGTCCTTGCAAAAGGTTTACCTATTATAAGCTAAATTCAGCATCCCCTAAAACAAATCTCCTGTGCTTTTTAGGAATAGGACAATTCGTACGTGTGTGTGTGGTATATGCTGCATCCCTATTTCAGCCAATGTAAAATAAAAATATTTTCCCCAGAAACCGAGGAATAACGGTTATTATGCTATCGAAGAGGGATTGTAAACGATCCTGTTTTTTTTCTTGGAGCTGTGGATTACAGGTTAGAATGTGGCAGAATACTAACAGCACATGACCTTGAAACAACCATTCTTATTGCCCTCTCTCTCTGCCACACTTATTCATTTGAAAATGCATTGTGACATTTATTGAAGCGTTCATGTTGTGAATAAAACAGGCTGTCCATTAAGCTGCGCACTTTTGCCTACGATAGATTTTAGTAGCAAATTTCCTTCCAATATTAATTGGTCTTCTTAAAAATCTAACCTGTGTTTTCTGATTTCTTCGAATTAACAAGCATTTTTTCGATCAATCATAGCTTACGTCGCTTTTTGATTTACAGTTGGCTCTCAGACGCTCACTTAACCGACTGAACTTCCAAAAGGAACCATCGGAGACGAACTCATACACAGACACTGGTAAGTGCACCCTTTCCCGGGGGATTACTGTAGAGGTAAACTCACCACTGCAGCTCAATAGGAATGTTTTATGGTTCCATTACGGCAGTCATGTTACTTTTTATGTAATCGCTTCAATACCTATTGTTAATATATCACTGAATGAATTTATATATCACTGCGCATGGAATGCGCAAGTTTTTACATAGAAATCTTTAACTTTTCTGTAAATTTTAAAAAAATACATGGACAGTACAGACTGGCATGGGACTCGATTCTCAGCGTAAGCAGAACACTAGCTTCCAGTTTAGCGTCTTTTCAAATACCTTCATAAATGAGCCTAGTTGTCATTCTGCTGGATTCTAGATGATTACTTAGAAAATGCTGCCTAGGCCGTTAGCTTCCTGTATCCGTAATGGTGGATTCCATACAAGCAGTTAGTTAGGCGGGTAAATCGACCCAGGTGTGATTAAATTCACGACTCACTGTTAGCCTCGTAGCTCAATGGCAGAGCGTTGGCTGCGCAAAAGCCTTCCCTGCTGGGTGGATTCGACTCTCACCGAGGCCGCGAATTTTTTTCACAATTGGGTCAACTAAATTCGTAAACGTCATTCGTGAGTCTCCTTAATGATTTGAGGCTTTCTACTGGTTTCGATACTTGCGTTACATTTCTTCAAAAGTATGCGCCAGAAATCCATTCTTTATTTCGTGTAAATTAAGTTAATTCTAGAATAAGTAAATTGTTATTGTTAAAAAAGTTAAATAACTTCCCGTATGCTTTTAAGCATTTTCGCTGTCTTCGATTCTTCTTTGTGGCTTTAAAATGTGTGCCGCGTATTTAATTTAAAACGATTTATTGTATGATTTCCAACCCGTTAGCAGTGACTGTTCGATGTTTTGGAAATATTTATCCAAAAAGCGGTCTCCCTAGATAGTTTGTAAGCAATATTGCTTGCCCTGCGGATATTGAACCACACGAATATTCATCCGGCTATCCTTCTTATAATTCTTATGTTGCTCTGTTTAACTTTTGCCTAAACGAATTCCCGAGCTTGGAGTAAATGTCTGGAAACAAAACCTATCAGTCTTGGTCCGAAATTTGCGTTTGAGTTTAACTTCATCAGCTACTGGGGACTAAGAAGCTGCAGTCAGTGGTGTAAACATTGTAATTATTTAGCGTTATTTACCTGTGTTGTTAGCATGGCAGACAATTAGGCAATTCTTATCTTCTTGGAATAAACCCAAGCGTTTTGTTTAAACATAAAATTACAGACGTAATTTTTGGTAATTTTTGCCGAAAAAATTAGTTTTCTGTTTGTCTTGCTTTTGAAAATGTCAGTGAACTTTTACAAGCTCCAAGATCATTTGTGAAATTTACCATTTATAAGCGTTGCTTTTTCATGAGTACAATGTCTGGGAAGATGTGAACGTAAAGATCGCTACTTTGCCACGTGTGGCTTCATCTGAAAGAATAGCCCATCAGTGTTACAATCTTGCCTGGGTAGACTTGCATTCACAAACACGTTTAAAAATTCGGTCCCGGTCTTGTTAGTTCTGACTCATACTTGAGTTTCCCTGCTTAACATAATCCGTTTGTAATTATTTTTAAAACTCATAGCAGACTTGTTGCACCTGTGCCTCTAACTCGAGCTTCTTATTAAAAGGATTACTTTGGTGGTACCGTTCTTTACATGACGCTGGCGAGGGCACTTTTGCGTGTCTCAAGTTCGCAACACAGTCGAACAACTGATAGTTCAGGTTTTTATTTCTCTGCGATGTGGAAATTCAATATCTATTATCCCATATCTTGAACCGGGAGAGTGATACGCTTTACTTTGAAAATATTATTCCAAAATTTCCAACAAAACGTCCTCCATTCAAAGGGAATAAGATTAGGCGCACAAACTCAGAACACCGGGATATAAAAAGTAATCCATAAACGCAAATGACTGCATTTTTCGACATAATGCAGTCGTCGAATATAGGCCAAATTGGACTGCTTTCAAAATAGCGCTAGCGTTGTGACCTTATGCCCTCATGACCTCGTTGCATTTCAAATAAACAAAGAAGGATAAAAATCTGTTTATAATGGGCTAAGTAGGCCAACTGACGCGTGTATAAGAAAATTTAAGTGCAAGTAGAAGGAGGAGAAAATGACGGCTCAAGTTGAAAAGCCCGCACGCTTATCTCTCTTAGGTATGCAGTCAGAAAAAATAAAATCGGGAACGATAATACTTGCGATTTCGGTAGTGGATTTGGAATGGCCTGCCGAAGAGCACTCTCAATGCCCGTGACCATTTATTAGTGGAAATATACTTTCATAGTTCGCAGGTCTGCTGACATTCAGAATATTATATTGATGTTTTACCGTCGTAAGTTTCCTTTTTTACGTCTGTTTCGGAACTGTGCAGGTTGATAGTCAAGGATGAGTTAACCTCAGCAGTTGGTGTGCTTTTCTCTTTTCAATTCGATGTCATTTTTTTGTTCCCGTAGATCAACATTCAAGCATCTCCACATCATCCACACAACGGCCGGCCAGTGGGGGTGCCTACAAATCTACGCTTTCTCTTCTTCTGTGCGTCTTACTTTCATATCCAATACTCTGTTCAAATTGTGGTCTCATAAGCTCACTACTGCGCTTGTTGCATTGATCGCGGTCTTCTTTATTACCATGTCTACTCTGAGTGGCACCTTAAGGTTACAAGAAAGTCAGCAATCGACATATTATGTCCTTGACCGTCGCAAGGGTGTTGCCTGGTGCACACTAAGCATTGAGTACTCTGGTTCTAACCCTTTTAGAGCAATCAGATATATCTTCCTTCCTCAGTCAGTGAACACATTTTATGGTCTGGCAGTGCGATAGTAAGCGCCTCTTTTACTGTACGTAAGTGTAACAACAATCGTTGAATGTTGACTCAGCCAGCTGCACGTTGTCAGTTCGCTTCATCATGTGCGAGGCTGTGCCATTGCAGTCCATCGGTGGCAGACTCCGGACGAGGGTGAGTCAGTTGGCGCGCCAGTCCCGCATACGCACAACTGCAGGGTCAGTGCTGTGCTCGAGGTCAGCTCTCATCACGGCTTCAGCTGACAACGTCAGCCTCATGAATTGATGCGAAAGTTTGAGTTCCGGGTGTCTGTATGAAAAAAGAAGCAAGCTGGCTTTTACTTTCCCTCCGCCCTCTCCCATAAGTATAGCCTCCTCTCTGTTGCTGCTGTTGCTCCTCTCCCTGATGATGAACTTTCGCACTAATTGGAAATATATTATGATTATATGTCCGGTGTTCAACTGGCTTTCTTCTTTACTCAAACCTCGATGTCATCACCAGCTAGGACTAACTTTGGTCAAGGTAAAGTAGACCAGTTTCTGTTATCGTTTTATGCTAATGTCTCTGATGATGAATCCGCAACGGATGTCGAAACGTCAGGCGAATAAAAATATTGTCCCAGCGATCGAGTTGTCTTCTCAAGATAAAGTCTCGGACGTTTTTGCCCTGGGGCCGGCACAGCGCATGACCGAGTCATGTTATTCTGCGCATAACAACCATGCATTCGACTCATTTCCTTGATAGATTGTGCGGTGATCTTCGTAAGACGCGACCGGACAGCCGAATTCTGAGAAAAGAGCGTAAGAGCCCTAGACTCGTTGATGAACGTTAACCGATCGCTCACATCCTATCACACACGGCACTGCTAGGGATCCCGATGGATAGAAGTAGAATTACCGAAAATGACGAGATTTATCTGTTATCAGTAGCAGTGGCATTAGGAGACTAAAAATCAAGAACCACTGGACTGCAATGCTGAATCTGTTTTCCTGCGGACTTGCTGCATGGTAGCCCAGAAATTGAAAATCCATGATTATTTGGAAATTTTTTCACATGCATATCAACCGGAATATGGCCCTTTTGTGCATTTACAAGAATGCACGCATCGTCACTGTTACTTTTTTTGCTAGCAACTAAATAGCCTTTTGTGCTTTGCATATTGCAGTGTGTTTCGACGAGGTCCTTTACCTGTACAAAGTCGTTTATCCAGCGCTAAAGCCCTTTGCTGCATACGGCATTCAGTGGGCATGCTTCCACCATAAATTTAGATTGCCTTTATACCGCAGTTCCGTGTGTGTAAAATGAGGATTCTATCTGGAGCGCTACTGTGTGTTTTGCTGAAACTGAGGCCCAAATCGCAAGTACTATTTTGAATTTCGTCGCGCCCTTGAGAACGTGAGAACGTACGTACATTTGTTGCCCACAGAATTCACTTACTTTAGACTGCGAGACTGCCTAAGCCGTACATATTCTGCCTATTAACGCAAACTCTCATAAATTTTGTAAAGCGCTTCCGGACTTTATGCCTAACTGACGGATCGGGCGCCACTGAAACAATCGGCACTTTCTTCCGGCTTTCTCTCTTTAGTTGACTATAGACTGTTGGTCCTGAAATTATAGTCTGTTATTTGATCTATTTTTATCGCTGTACCAATGAACTCAAACCACATTGTGTGGTGTACCACCCTACCATTTAAACATTAATATGCTTAGATCGGTATATTTCATTTGTCTTCCTCTTCCTCCTTTGTTTCCTCTGTCTCCTTTACTTTCTCCCTCTTCATTGCCACATTTGTCCTTACTTTCACGCCAGAAATAATCCTCATGGTGGTTTGTGGTGGGACACGGGAATAGGGTTAGGATTAAGCGTATTCTCAGGTTTACGGTTATGCCACGGTAATAAATACTAACCTTATTATGCATGACATTTTGCTGAATTTTAGGAGCTTAGCGTTAAAGTTTTGGTTGGGTTGATTGAGTTACTGTAACTGTTTAGTTTTGGGTTATGAAATGGAAATAGGTACCACCCTAACATTTAGCACAAGTCCACCGCTTTTCTACGTTTGTCTCCGATTATGTGTTCGAGGTAGAATCTTAAACATCCGACTGATCAACCTCCTGTTTCTATCATCACATCTTCCCCTGAACACGTCTACCTGTCATATCGCGCATACCTAGTTCCATGTCGCACCTTTTGTGAATCTCGTCCAGAAACTCCTCCTTCCTTTTTCTTCGCATACACTCGGGGTATCTGATAAGATTCCGATCGTGCTGCCAGCCTTTACGTGAACTTCAGAAAACCTTTTTCCGCATGGATACAATTTCTTATTTCGATATGTCCAGGTGTGGTTTATAAAGCAACTGTTTGTATCCAACAGGGGACAATCACATCATTACTAATGTTCTGACGAGACCGAGGCAAACTTTGTATCGCAGAAACAATAAGTGGAGATGGTTGTGTGTATAGTTCCAGCCAAATAACGTGTTTGAAACAGATAATAAGGAGAAAACTGACGATAGCATCGCGAAATAGGGACGATGGAAGCATTATAGGCAGTTAATTCTGAACCCATAGCTTCTTAATGAGTAGAAGAATCTAACTTCTCCCTAGGGCGACTAACGGCAAGCTCTTTCCTACGACTAAAATCACAACAAATGGCCTACCACCCTATCATGCAAACAATGCTATGTTGAGATCAATGAATTTTCCTGCTCCTCCTCTTTTTCCTCTTCCCCCATCCTCTCTACTCTACTCCCTCCCTCCTGGCTGATGTATTCGGCTCTCAGCCCTCTTTTTCACTTTGAGGGCTGTGTTGTAGCATAGGACAAGCGAATAGGTACCCCTGTAGAACATGTGGTCTTGCGTATTGACTCGGAGGTATCTCAAAATGTATTATGTGCGGTTAAATCCTCCGGGTTAACCATTTAAGTAGCACCCAGCCTATGTTTTAATATTTTGTTCAGATTACGGATTTGAACCCGGGGCTCGCTTCGTCAAAAGCGTCTGCTGCTAGTCGGACTCGAACCAACTCTTCCACCGTCCATGTTATTAATGCTAATGTTAGAGTATACTATCTGGTCTGCATTCATTGCAAAACCTTACGCACTCTCTATTTTTCACCTTAATGGGGTGTAGAAATGCAAGCGTCTCTTCACATAGAATCTAACCTGCTTGTAGTCTGGAAACCCCAAATGTAAGTGTAAGTGCAGGTTGGGTTTACAATTATTCAGGTATGTAGAAAATTTTCGTTAGGATTGGTAATTTGTAAATTGCAACAACAGCAGGATTTATTGGATCCATAAATTTCAGTAGCGCTCCTCAGCTGCTACCTCTCATTGCATAACATGAATGACGTAAGGGAAATACAAAATTGAATTCATACAGACAAATCAATACAAAACTGCAAGGTAATAGGATGTGGCCAAGAGGCGAATCATTAACGTAGGAAAGTTAAAACACAGTGAGCAGTAAAAATGGTGAATAACGTGGAATGCAGGAAGAAATTGGGAAGGATATTGTGTCAATCTGGGAGCCGGATTTTACTAGGGCAAAGCAAGGTTAACCTCATGCTCCAACTGTTAACATAGGTCTGGTTTTGACCGCCGTATATAGGCTGCCTCCAAATAGCGCAAGGTACGAGTTATTCGTGCTCGAACAAGTACTCGGAAGGAAGTTTTAGGGCCCACAGAATTGGTCGTATCTAAAAAAATGTTCGGTAATGGAGGAACGGGGCGTTCTGTATTCCTGTTTTAAAAGCCAACTAGGCAAATGCTCCTTAGCTCTGGCTGCCATTCGTCTTTGCATTTTTGTATCGATTTTTCTGTATGAATTCAATTTTGCATTTCTCTTACGTCATTCATGTTATGCAATAAGAAGTAGCAGCTGATGAGCGCTCCTGAGATTTACTGATCCAGTAAATCTGACTTTTCTTGCAATTTACAAATTTGCACCTGGGAAACTCTGCTTTAAAGGATTGTTAGTGTTAACTAGGGAGCTGCCTAGATGAGTCAAACCATCTGTTATACGGAACTTCTTGGGTTCTACTTTACCTATAATGGTCGCATCTACCGACTGCACTATGCAATTCCTATTCCCTTTTTTCGGACTGCCATAAAGGACCCATTTTTTTACAAGCGCTTCCAGGACATCAATACTGTTGATTGAGTAGGCTCATTAAAGTTGATCACTTAGACAGGAGACACTAGACACATTTGGCCTACCGCTCTACAGCATCATTCCAGCTATCTTTTTCCCCCTAACACTCCATGGACTCTCAGTCGTAAAGTTTTATTATGACCTCCAATTCTACGTCAATCTTTCTTTCACACATCGTCTCGATCGTTCCGATCGATTGTTTTGGCTTTTACTGTTCGCTATGTCCTGATATACAGGGCAACACCAGGGTCCGACCAAAGTTTTCGTCTTTTATTGCCCACAACACGCCAGGTGGACGCACAATAAATTGTCCATCATGTGTCTCACCTCTGCTCTTGCACATGAACGTCCTGTTGTTGTTGCCGCCACAGCCGCCCGACCCTGAGCCAGTGTGCCGAATGTCCACTTACATGCACACTTTTTTGCCACATTTGTCTCTCTCTTTCTCTCTTTCTCTCAGTCCCGATTTCTACAGGTGAATTAACGCGTTGAGCGCGACCCATTGGTGATTCATCATTTTTTTTCTGAAGCTGCACACACACGCGCGCGCACACACCTCGGTCGTTCACCCTTTGGCTTGACCGACCTATCTGCTGGGTGACTGTCATTACGCGGGCTGGGGACAATTTCGCAACCCCTGGGAAGTGTGTCCTATTTTCCATCTTTTCGTTTTTTTGTCGTCTGGAAAACTGATGTTTTAGTCGCGGTGCCGCGGTCAAATACAGTGAACAGAAGCCAGTACAGCCAGCTATGAGGACGGTCTGTGCACCAGTATAGTCGAATCCAATTAGGTTTGACTTAAATGGGATTTCTGACGCCATCCTAACATGCATAAGGCTGCCGCGGCAACTCAGGGCGCTTTCCCCCTTCTCCTGCGTGAACGCCAGTCCCCTCTTCCCTCTTGCATCCCCTTGGAGGCTTATTTTTTCCTAGCATATACTGACACAGCGGTCTCTCTGCTGCAGCCATTACGAAATTGCCCAATACCGGCAAATAACGAACTGACTTAGTCGGTTGGCGTCTCTTATCCGCTCAGTACCGTCAGAATGGTCTGGAATTCAACCATTATGTCGAGGGCTTTTTTGCAACGAGGCATTCCTAGATGCAGATAAAAAAAGCAGCAGCAGTAGGAACAAGCAGAAGATTAGACACAAGGACAGCAGGAAAAAATTTAGGACGAGAGAGAAAGCAAAGGGAATAGCCGAGTGAACAGTTTAACCTTTTGCCGAATTTTCGATTGGCAAATTAGACGTTGTGATAGTTATACGCACAAAAGAGGAATATGCCACCGTTGAATTAAGAGGTTTCTTGGCCCAAATTTGCAGGTGTTCACTTGAATCATAACCATAAACAACAGACACGGTTGCAGAAGAGGAACGCAGTACGACTAGAAATCACTTGTCATGCCAGCACATGTGTACAGTATTTAGCCGCTTTCGCCTTCATCGCCGCGGGGATCGTACCTGATCCAATTATTGCTTATTAGTATGAAGCGTTAGGCAAATAAACCTCTTGTTCTAGCTATAATCTGTTTTGCCTGAACTGCTCCATGGACTCGCATATTCGATTCAAGATGTAGCAAATAATACGGTGGAATGAAAATGTTAAGGAGGCTTTTGCGCAGCCAGCGGTCTATCATTGAGCTACGAAGCTCAACGCACGCCATAAATTTAATGACATTTGGATCGATTTTACCCGCCCAACTTACTGCTTGTATGCAATCCACCATTAGGGAACAACAAGCAAAATCCCTTCCCTACTGTGCGGGTTCGACGTCCACCGAGGCAGCAAATTTTTTACAATTGGGTCAACTGAATTACGCAATTCTGCCAAACCCTCCTAACAATTAAGTGAGCCTAGCAGTCATTCTGCTGGATTCTAAATAATTGCTTGGTAAATCCTGCCTGGTCGGTCAGCTTGCTGTTCCATGCAAGCATTAATTTGGGCGGATAAAATCGATCCAACTGTGATTAAATTTTTGGAGTACAGTGCGCCTCGTAGCTCAATGGTAGAGCGCTGGCCACAAAAAAGCCTCCCCTGCTGTGTGGGTTCGAGGCCGCGAATTTTTAACAATCGTATCAGCTGAAGTAGCTAATGTCTGCATATTAACTATCGCCAGTTGTCTTATGACTTTGACTTGCGCATGGCCCGTGTGAACTCCCTATGTACCGGCTTGTCTAGCTTGACTGTTGCTGTCGCCGTTATTAGCAATGACCGCCGTCGTAGTGACTACCCGGTTGAATACACGGAAGGCCTCCTTGGCATCTACGAAGTGGCTAGTGCCTTCCAAATGCCGGGGGAGGAACCAATTTTTCTCGAAACATTTTGCAGTATATCGTATTGTCTTTTTGTTTTTCGCAAGCCCTGACTCGTTCTACGAATGTAATTTTACGACCGGATGAGGTGAAGTAGCAAAACGTGTAATGGCTATTATCTAGTGAGAACTCGGTGAAAGCATGCGTGTGTTTTGCAGCCCACATCACAGGTTGCTGTGTCTGGCGACTTGTACGAATCCAGCCGCTTCTAGGTCATTCACTGTCACGCGTCCAGACTCCCTGACCTACAGAGACTTAATCAACTTCCACCCATCCTCGCACACAAGTACGTCCTGGTAGTCGCGCCTGCCCAAGTTCCATTTGAACACGCCACCCGCCTAGCCGATAGAACATGCGCTGCCACCAGAGCTTACCTCACCCCCCCCCCCCTGCTTAATGCATCGCACACTAATTGGACACCGTTTGATTTCGCTCCACAACCCTAATGAAGGAAGTTGCCACCATTGTCTCGCTGCCTCTCTCTCTCAGGCCAGACTGGACGTAGTCAGCACTAGCCCTGGCTTCGCCAGTGGCCACTGCTGTCTGAGACAGCAACTCCGGTTTTCGTGCACAATTAAGACCTCCTTTGGTTGATTTCCGCCTTTTCTAACAAATTGGAATTTGGAAGGATGGTTGTAGCTTTGCAATTTACAAACACTGTTTAGACCCTACATTTTCATGGAAGGGCATTCTTTTGGAAATAGGTAAGTTTATTGAGGAAATTTTCCACACTGGATTCCCACTGGGCGTTGCCCATTAGTTATTACGGCATTGCGACTGATAATCATGTCCATCACGATGTGACGCAAATTGTAACCCCCAATAAACACCCACACCAGACTGACTATATGACTCTATGAGCACTTTGAAATGCTAACTGTTGTTTGCAAATTTCTCTCAAGTCTGACGACGAACTGGCGATCCAGTGTCGAAAATTTACTCAATAAATTTACTTATTTCCCAAAGGATGCCTTTCCATGAAAATAAATTTCTTGGAATGCCTGCCTTTCGATTTTTAGACCCTGCATGTTCGTCATCAAGAAGAGAAGGGCTTTTTCTGTAGGAAGGTTAACACTTTAATGTGTACATTTTCGAGACAGCTTCCCCCGCTCGTCTTCAGATTTGAAAACAATGAAATTTTTTAAACATCCAGAAAAATCAGTAATCATCTGACGTGGACACCGTGGCAAGATTATGTCCGTCTGTGCTAGTAAGAGTTTCATGCATTTCGTCATTTCGCTGTGGTTGGTCGCGCGCGCGCATTGAACTTGGCCTTGAGGTAATTATAGCTGGCGTCCAGCTCGATATGCCTGTTGATGCATGCCTCGTCGGAGTGCATTGTCCACGCACTTATTAGCCCTTATTACTCTGACGTGCCAGCGTGCGACCTTTATGCGGGCGTCTGGGTCTCTTGCCATACATCCCCCAATATAAATGTCCCGCCAAAGTCCCCTCCCCCATAACCAGCTACGCTGTCGATTCGCTGAACCAAACTAGGGATTCGATTGGCTCATTGGGGGTGGGGAGAGAGAAAGGGAATCTAAGTGCACACGTTTTCATGCTGCGTCAACCACTGTGCCCAATCACATAATCTGTGGACTGATAGGTTGGATCCGTCAACTTGTAAATTGAAGAGGAACAGAGCGACAGACCGACAATCGGGCATCCCTTTTCACGGCCTTTTTAGTACATTGCACTCTATAATAAACCTGGAAGAAACACTGCGCATTACGGAGGGGGGGGGGTTGCCAACTGACGAGATAACTTTATCATTATCAAAGCTGCAACGATTCCCTCTTAATGAAGTCTTAGTTAGCATTTTGGGGCATGTCAACTCCAAGCCGTTATCCTAAAATTCAAGTATCGTAGACGCCAACGATCACGCAACATTCATAATTCGTCGTATCTGCCAATTTATTAATGCTGCCTATACTGCATAAAAATTTTTCACATCCATCCCAATATTTTATGACAACTATGCTACATTGTCCGGAAACTGTAGGCAAAAAACATACTTTTCCTTAAACAGGATGGACACAGTGCGCGGTTTTTAAACCTTGAATTCGAGTGTAGCAGTTAGTAGTTTAGAAAGTTAATCGGCAATAGAGAAACTTTTTAAAACCGAAGAATACCCTTTCGTTAAGTATAAAACTTAAAGGAGGCGTAATTTGCTACCAAACGAGTACTAGAAATAATTTTTTCGTGCATGTTTTCCGTAAAATATATTTTAATTTATAAAGGCAGTCAAAATAAAGTATGTTGTTGTTACGGCTGTGATCATGCCTGATCTAGCCGGCCTCAATGATGTCACGAACGCTACCTCTCCATGCGTGGCGATTGGCGGCAGCGGATCTGGAAAGCTCCACCCAGTCCCTTCTCCAGCGACGGAGACCGAAGATAGAAGGTCCAAGAACTGTTTCCATGTCTTGACGGACGGTGTCGAGCCAAGTCTTAAGTTGCCCTCCTCTTCGACGTTTCCAGGTGGGCTGCGGTGCCGGGTCGAGGGCAGCATAGGTAAGCTCGTGGGGCGGACGACGGAGAACGTGTCCAAACTACCGCAGTCACCTTTCTTGAATGGCCTGAGATATCCTCGTGATACGATCGCAACGGATGCGGACTGTCTCATTTGCGATGAAGTCGCCATACCTAACTCGCAGGATCGTCCTCAGGCACCGGTGGTCAAAGACCTCCAGTCTTCGCTCATCTTCAGCGCGCACAGCCCAGCATTCGCATCCATATAGCAGGACTGACCGGATGGATGCACGGCACACACGAATCTTCGTGGCGATGGAGATGTCAGGTCGCATCCATAGGCGCTTTCGAAGGATTGAGGAAACCCAGCGAGCAGCATCGATACGGGATACAATGTCATCCTTGCTCTGCCCATTCGGTAGCAGCCTCGCCCCGAGGTATTTTAAGTTGTCTACTTCTTCGAGTTGATGGCCATTAATCCCAAGGGGTGTTTTCTCATAGTCAGGAATGCAGCTCGAGAACAACTTCGTCTTTCCGGAATTTATGGACATGCCTACCGACATAGCGATCTCATTTAACAGCGACACTACCGGCTGTAGACCACCAAAGCTTGAGGCTAACAGCGCAATATAATCGGCGTAGTCGAGATTAGTTAGCCGGCGTCCGGGTGCAAGCTCAGCACCGTCCTCTTCATGTAGGGCCTTGCCGAGAATCCAGTCAATGACGTAGTTGAACAGAATGAACGAATAGACGCAGCCCTGACGGACACCAGACCGAATATCGAACGACTGAGATAGATTGTTGTGGACCAGGACTTGTGCGGTGGTAGACCGATAGTAGGCCTTAGTCATTGCAATGAGTTTGGTCGGCACTCCATCCAGTTCCATTATTCGTCACAGGGACTCACGATAGATGGAATCGAATGTGGCGGCAAAGTCGACGAAGCAAACGGCCGTCGGTTGCTGGTAGCTTTGGCGGAATTCTAGAGTGCGCCTCAGTGTGAATAGTTGATCCGAACATCCACACCCAGCTCGGAATCCGGCTTGGTTGGGCCGTGTCCTGGAGTCACGTAAGACTGGAAGCGCCTGAGAGGAACAACAGCGAAGATCTTTGCAGCAACATCGATAAGAATTATGCCACGGTGGTTCTCGCATCTTGTCTGATCTCCCTTCTTGTGGACAGGTACAAGGATGCCTGAGCCCCAGTCATCGGGAACGGCCTCTTCTCGCCACGCCTGTACAATCACCTCATGGAGCCGAGGAGCCAGGGTGTCGACACAGGACTTGTTGATTTCTGCAGGAATACCGTCCTCTCCGCACGCCTTGTTGTTGCGTAGCCTCTGCATTGCATCGGTAACTTCGTCTTCGGAAGGGAGGTCACACGACACTGCGTAGGCAAGGGAGGGTTGAAACTCCGCTGTGAAGGAGAGGGAGGTTGTGATGGGTTGTTCGTCAAAGTTGAGGAGGTGCTCAAATAGTTCACACCAGCAATCGACCTAGGCCGAGTTTTCAGCAATAAAACCTCCATTTATATCGCGAACAGAATCACAGAGTGTTGGGGGCTTAACACTAACCTGGCGGATGATTTGGTAAGTTTTCAAGTGCCACCAACATTTGAGGCCTGCTCCGTAGAAGTCGCCGTTTCGGACCAGTACTTTTGCTGGTCATCTCTAGCCGACTTTGCTGTCAGCTTTCGAAGTTGGTGGAAGGAGGCATTGTGGCGGGATCTGGCTCGAGTCGTCTCGGCCGACCGCTGCAGGGTTCTTCCGCTGATCCAGGCACTGCGGCGCCGCTGAGTGAATCCGAGAATTTTATCAGCTGTCCCATAGATGGATGCTACTGCCCTCGTTGTCAGCCTGGGTCGTAATACGGGACCGGAGCTTTGCGACATCAAGGCGTCTCGCATGTGGCAGTTTGGGCGCAGATGAGAGGTGAACCTTCAGGCGCGTGCGAACGAGAGCATGGTCAGACCCGTAGACGTTACCAGTTTCGGCACCTCGCCTCGACCTGCTATCGTGGACCCAGCTGCGAAACCGTGAACCAACTATAATGTAATCGATCTGACTGGCGGTACGGCCATCGTTCGAATACCAGGTAAGTAGATGTTTGTGACGATGCTAAAGGCATGTGTTGGTAACAAACAGTCGGTTCTGTTCGGCAAACTGCAGCTTCCTCTCACCATTGTCCGTTCGGGAGCCAAGCCCAAAACGACCAAGAAGGTGACTGTTTGTCGGGTCACCGGGCCCAGTCCGGCCATTCCAGTCCCCGGCAACAATTAGCAGATCTCGGCGAGGGAGTCGTTCGGCTAGCTCCTGCAGCTGCGAGTAGAAATGGTTTTTCTCTTGCTGTTTAGCCGCCGAGATGCTCGTAAAATGGCCTTTTAGTCGAACATAGGCCATTCGGTCGTTGACTGGTTCCCATGCCAGTAGTGCACGGTTGGCTTGTTCCGAGAGGGCAATAGCCACACTGTGTCTACCAGATGAGTCACTGGGACCGCTGAGATAGAAGGTGAAACGGGAAGCGACCCATGGGATTTTGATTTCTCGGGCGCCTGAATTGGGGAGTCGGACTTCTGACAGGCAACAAACATCCACGTGATATTCATGGAGACTGTGCGCTGTCAGACTTTGAGTACCAGGTTCTAGAAATGTTCGCACATTCCAGCATCCAATACCAAGAGTCCGTTTTTTGTTTAGCTGCCCAGCTTGCATATTATTCGCCCGCACCACCGGACAAGGGTTGCGGAGCGCGTCGGTTCCCGCGGACGCTGTAGCATTGGTCGTAGTTAAGTGAGTAGACATCATAACGTATGAAAAGGCATGCTACTTAAGTAGCCAGTTTTTACAAATATGTACGTTTTGCTAGTGGTCAGAGCTAAGCGCCTTAAAAAGCCCGCATCCTATCATGACTGAAATGAATTCAGAATAAGCCACACGATAATCAGTATCACAACTTAAGTCAATGCCGATTAGCGAAAGAGTATCATATGTCGAAATGTTGTGTGATCGTTGGCATCTACTGTACTTGCAGTGGGCAACCGGCCACGTGTGGTACGTGTAGATGAGCTGTTTCGTTTTATCAGTCCCTGCACTCGAATACACTGCCGGTCGTATTGACCCTTTCTTGCCATCTAAGCCATGTGGGTAATGGAGGAATGAATGCGGCAGATGTTGCGCAAGCCTGTCACATAATGGATAAATTCCCCTTCCAGTCACCATCATGTGCGGACTCCATGGGGGGGGGGGGCACGCGCTAGAAGTGGTCTTTAGAGACGACCCAGGTATCCTAAAAAATTGCAGTAGTTCCCATCAGAGGATTCAATGGAGTAATTGGTGAACATACGAAGGTTTTTGATAAATTCGCATCGGACCATTACATTTATATGGGAAAGGGGTAAAAGGCACAAGGTAAAGAAGAGCGTGAACATTTTCATTAATTTGGGTACAAGGTAAACATGTGGACAATTATGTTCATAATTACAGGCAAAGTAGTCATGGGGAATAGGGGCGGGGGTGGGATTGATAATAAGGGGCTAGTTACGCGGCGGTTAGGGCTTGTTAAAGTCGGACATGGGGTGTGGGGGGGGGGGGGAGGAAACGCGGGAAAGGTCAAGGCAGTTAAGCGACTGTTGGCCATGCCAAGCTGGTGGCTTGCAGGTGGTTCTTTTACGCGCACAAAACTGGCTTTCTCAACCGGATCGCGGTTGCTTTTGCTGTTGCTAACGAACGCTTACCCAGTCTATAAAAAGCGATTTGTGAGGCGAGTTCACCCGTCTGCCGATGACCCCACCTCGTCCCTAGTTTATGGCATGTTTAATTCACAGCATCGGAAGAAAACCATCACAAGACCGATGATCGCTCAGCCTGATTTAGTCGATGGTTAGTTCACAGGATTCGCTCGTAGATTGTTTTGCCGGGGCAGTGGACCCTGCACATGTCGCAATGTGCCCATTTTTTATCAGGAAAACTGTACCACCTCTTTGTGGAAAAAAAGGAGCAAATTAGTCAGGTCCATTACCACTTTTAGGACTCAACAGACGCCTCTTGTAGTTAACCAAAAGTTCATCCGACGGCAGACTGTTTGCACACGTAAGCGCTTTTCGTCTGCCCGTCTCCTCGAGGAAGGTGTGTGCATTGCAAAGTAATTATGCATGGCAATTCTAAGGTTGGAATGAAGTGAGTAAGACTCATTGCCGGTTTAGACCCGGTTTTTTGCATCGGAAAGCAGGAATAAGCGTAGCTGTCTGTCTGCGCCAAGGCAGAGACGTTAAGGCAGTCAATTACTGGCTTCTGGTTGACGGTTTCAGGCGAAAATTAGTTTTCTTACAGATTTCTGCCGTTATCTTACCACTGCGACATTTCAGAATTGGTAACGGACTACCTCCTTTGCAATGTTTTAAAAAAATATTTATTCCTTCCCACTGCTGCACGTTTCTTGCTCTGTTTTCGCCAAAATATTCCTCTCTATAGAACTGATCTTCTTTCCCTTTTAAAACCTCCGTGAAACACGGCTGTCATTCCGATCATTATGAGCTTGCCCAAATGTGCTTTCTTTACTTTACTTTAATAAATGCCAAATGCATTTTTATTTTACTGTATTTAGAAGAGTTGTTGATTTATATCTGTAGATTTTCCTAATTTGTATTATCGTTTAACTTATTGCAGAAAAAGCCAATTATCAAATTGCAGGTTTCTTGTATTTCCAAAAAAAAATTGAAATGTTGGTTAGGAGGTCGTCTACTTTAACTTACCTGTGGTCCAACTTACCATTCTGGAGTTAGATTAGTGTATTCCACGGCGCGAAGTGCCGCGCACACCTTCAATTTACATGTGGAAAAACTTACTCCCAGCGGTCACGGGAAGCAACTTCGACTGCATCTTTCACTTCAAACTTCTAAAAATTTCCTTCTCAGCCTATCCTATTACCCCACCCCCCCCAAAACTCTATAACCACCCTTTTTACAGGACAAATGCTGGGACTAGAGGTATATGCGTAGGCCTACATAAGCTACTTTTGCTAGCAATCGTTTCAGACTCGACCTCTTCGAGGAGTTTTAACAGCCTTTATTTCATTGTTCGTCTGCTCTGTGCTATGGTAACCTTCCAGTAGACGATACGGAAAAGCCATTTATTATTGGTTCCCGAGGCCCCTTTATGCATCGATGACAAACCGTGGCATGGGCCCACAAATATTTCCTTTGGTTTCTCGTCCAGGCGTTTTCTCGTAGAGTCATTCTGTAGTCGTCTTATCCGATATCTATTTTCGAATATACAAAAAATAGACACGTGTTGGAAGACCAATGAGCTCCGTCCCTGCATAATTCCCTTGTCGTTTAAACACAGCTTGTGCTTCTAACTACAGTAGTCGCGGGTTAGTAAGCCCACCTCGGGCCCAGACCAAATTGGGCTTAATAAGCGGTTGGCGCACTAACCGGAGTGTCCTCGTTCTTCATTAGCAAACACAGGATAGGCACTATATATTACATATGTAATGTATTATGTGTAGAGCTTGGTTATGTACAAGAAAAGATCCCTCATCTCTGCTGCTGTCCGAACAGTGTGTCGCGAAATTTAACTTGAAAAATGAAAACAAATCACATCCGGCATCTTGTTTTGCGTAAGACTGGCCAAAATTATGTAACCAGTTGTGCACGCAGAGAGATGAGAATCTCACTCTATCCTGTTGGCAAACTGGGCTTATTAGCTGGCGGATTTTGCTATTTAAAATTCCGTCTCAAGCTGATGTGGACTTAATAGGCGGCTGGGCCTATTAACCGTGGGCTTAATAACCGATGACTGCTGTAGTCCGCTATGCACTCCACTCCTTCAGACCCCGGCTAGTTGCACAAATAATGGAATTGTCGTCGAAGATTGTCGCACGTTCCATCTTTGACTGCGATATAAAGGCGCAAGCTAGGATGCACTTACTAAACCATTAAAAAATAATCCCACTTCACTAAATGTACGCTCCCGATTATTCATCATCGGGCCCGCGCAATGATATAAGGGGAGGGGGGAGGCTAGAGCCTCCGAACAGAGGCGTATTGAGTAAGAGTGGCTCGTACGCCCGCCTAACCAGGACATGCAAGTAGGAATACTCCGCTCCTTTAAAATACCTGGCCTTGCGATACATTTCAAGAAAGGCAAATTCATTCATGTCTTAACCCTAACATAAAACTAACCCGTTACCTTTATTCTAAAGCCGCTTTAAACCCTTATCCTACAGTTAATACGAATCCAATCCTTACCTCTTAGCATATTCATGAACCCAACCCCAACCTTAAAGCTTACCCTAAGCATATCCCTAACCCTCACCTTAAGTATCAACCTTATTTCCTCGGATTTCGACGCAAAGCCGCATACAATGTGGGCGGCCATACAAGTCAGCATAATCCATAATTGCTTCACAAAGCACGAATTCGGTCGCTGCTGAAATCACATGTTAAGCTTGTGTCTATTCCTAAAGTAAGGAAGGATAGAAAACGTGAATGCAGCAGGGACCAATAGAAACTGCAGTTTTCCGCAAACGGTGAAATAACTTTTCTTTTTTTAGTTCTTCTTTGTATAAAAGACCAGCATGCCGGGTGGTTTTCATTATGCGTGCTAAGTTACTTTAGAAAATGGCAAGGATTCTTATACGCTCCCCCCACCCCCAGCAGGACATGGAAACAGGATCTACTCTTAATACAGACGGCTTTGCACTACGAACTAGGGAGATGAGGGCTAGTTTTAAGGTTAGGCTCAGTTAAGATAAAGATTAGGGTCAACAGTCAGCGTTTGGGTTAAATTTACTGCTAGAGTTAGGACATGGGAGTAGGTGCACTTCCGGGAATTTACCTCACGAGGAGCGCTCCTACTTCCCGTGCTCCATCGAGGTTTCATATGAGTAATTCCGACCGAAAGAACTGCGAACCAAGACTGCAGCAAGACACATGCATTGTGGACGGCCACACAAGTCATCTTTAAGGCACACTTCCCTCACTACTTCATCCAAAGCCCTTCAGCTCTGTGTTGTGTCGACCTCAGGATCCGCCAGTTTTTTATATGCGCAAAGATTTGAGGTCCAGATATCTTATCGATTTCATCATCCCCCAAAAAAGAAGAAGACGAGGGTTCAAGGACGTGGACCGAGTTAAATTGGGCCTGACGTTTCAGCCACTCGCTTGTTTCCATCGTCAGAGTAACGTGGTAATTGTTCCTGTTTGCCGGAACTGTTTCAGCCCTGCTGCATGCCTGTTAATATATCCTTGCTCAGCGCACGAACTTTGACCTGCTTGTTCGCTGCTGACTGCCCGTGAGATTGACCGCTGGGGGACTCGTGTGACCTTTGTCGCCTCTGCGGCTGTTTTAATTGTTGGCAAGTCAGTGCGCGTACTGGTCTGTCCCTCGTCCACCGGCGGACTAATTACTTTTTGCTGCCCGCATGAGTTCATGGCAACCTCGTGTGCGCGGTAGCGGTGAGGTAGCGTTCCACGTTGCTCACCTGATCCCTGACCGACCCCTTTCCTATCTTCCTCTTGCCTCGGTTCTACTCCACGCTTGTGTCTTCTTCGCCGTCCTGTTGGCCTTGTTCTAGCTGACTCGAGCCGTTTGCGTACCGCCTGGTAAGCAGGATGAAGGTCTATGGCTCTGTTAAGTGTGCCAGTCGAAGACCAACTTTCCAGCAGAAGTCTAGCCATATTGTCATTGGCTCGGCCTATTACCCTTGCATTGTCGAAGGCGAAGTTGTGGTTCTTCTTCTGTACTTGTTCATAAACTCTTGAAAGCTTGTCATTGCGGTTGATTGCGAGCTGAAGTTCATGCAACATGGCACCAAGGCATCTGCCTGTTTCACCGACATACCTTGCATCGCAGTCTTGACATGGTATGCTGTAGACCACGGCTGACTGTGCTTTTGACGGCAGCTGGTACTTGGCCCTAATAATCTACTGTCTGATGATTCATGCGTTGAGCACGGATTTAATAACAGGCATGCAGCAGGGCTGAAACAGTTCCGGCAAGCAGGAACAACCACCACTTTACTCTGACGATGGAAACAAGCGAGTGTCCGAAACCTCAGTCCCAATATAACTCGGTCCCTGTCCTTTTTTTGGGGGATGATGAAATCGATATCCTTTTTAATCGTTTTCGTTGACCTTATCATCACATGGTTTTCCCATTCTCACGGAATCAATCCTTTTTTGCAGAATCTTTCTTTGTGGACCCTTGCTAGGATCTCCTGAAGGCCCGTTTTATGACTTTCAGGTGCTTGGTGTTACTGCCCTACGCGAACTAGCCGCTGAGCCTAATGTCTATGTTTATTTCTGCCCACTGTAGGCCAACTGAAACCAACTTCGAGGAGTGGCCGCTGGCTTCGGTGTGTGATTTTCTCAGCCAATTGGGCCTCGGTTACTGTGCGGCGGCAGCACGTACGTGGGTTCGCACCGGTGCCGATATCATCACCGCCACCACTAAGAAACTAGAACAGGTGAGTCGGTATGCGAGAGAGAGCCGATTCCTACTTGTTGTAAATTTTGGGGCCACCGACGTAAAACAAGACATTCGGGGAGTCAGACGTCTAGCGACACCTTACAAATGAACGAATTATCCCCCCCGTCTAGTACCTTTACTTGAAGTTGTCACTGCTGTGGTCATGCCTGAGCAAGCCGGCCTCAATGATGTCACGGACGGTACCTCTGCATGTGTGACGATTGGCGGCAGGGGATCTGGAGAGCTCCACCCAGTCCCTTCTCCAGCGATGAAGACTGAAGATAGAAGGTCCAAGAACTGGTTCCATGTTTTGACAGACGGTGTCGAGCCAAGCCTTTAGTTGCCCCCCTCTTTGACGCCTCCAGGTGTGCTGCGGCGCCATATCGAGGGCAGCATAGCTAAGCTCGTGGGGCGGACGACGGGAAACGTGCCAAAAACCACCTCACATAGCCCCCGTTACTCCTTAGTCCTGTCCATGTCACCGAATGCAGTTTTTTTGTCGTCTGCTGTGTTGAAGACCTTCTGTCTAGTGAGTCTCTCTAGCGGTTTAAGGGACGTGCTGGATATCGATGTAACATCAACGTTGTTTTCCACTGAACTGCATTTATGGATCCAATCAGTTTCTGGCTTCCATACACTTTAGAATGGCTCTGGTTTTTTGACGTCTGGCTGTTCTTCTAGGAGAGAAGCCTAGCATGCCCGGTGGTGATGGCTTTGTAGAACGTTGTGAAGTCCGATGTAAGTTGACTTATTATAGTGAAAAGCTTAGGCGTCCAAAGTCAGCCTTCAGACCTAGGACGGCCACCAATGAGGCCGGTGTTATAACACACTGAGGCGTTGGTGCACCTTCCGTATTTTTATTTGCACTCTCACCTGATCCTCTTGACATTTTGTAGGAGTTGGGAATTTCGAAGCCTCTGCATTTGAAGAAACTGCTCATCCATGTCAGTCTCCGCACAAACAATCAACTCCGTGCTTCCCGCGAAACCTCCTACCTGCCTAAAATTAACCCACATCCGGATTTTTCAGTTACGGGTAAGTGTCCTTCGACAGCTACTTTTACGTCAACTCAGTTCCTTTGCAATAGTTACAAACAGGTCTGGGAAATAACATCTGCCGGTTTTTGTATACCTGGTTAAGCCCATTCTTAAAATGCCTTGTTAGTTGCGGTAAAAGTCTATGCGGTTCGTTAAATTTCCAAGATGAATGTGTACATGAACTCCAAAAGTACATAAAAACAGTTGCACCGAATGATTGATATACCGGAAGGAGTCCCTTTTCGAGCCTTAAACAGCTGTCTTCTGCTAACTTATGTGCTGCCTTTCTTCCAAAAATGACTGAAATTATGTTATAACTGGTAAAGGGTAAAACATAGTTTTTTTTCCAACCAACAACTCTTGACTTTAAGTTAGACGTGGGTATCATGCAACAAGGATAAGCAAAAGCCGCATTTATTTCGTTTTTGCCATCCATTCCACACAATAAGCCTAACATATACTTTGTGTAAGTGATAAATACATCTGAACTAAAATAAGCATTCTTACTTACCCCTCTTCCTCTAGCCTGGCTTGAAGATCTTGGGCTCTTGATGTACCGTGAAGTCTTCGAGTTTGAACTTATTGATGCTTATGTCCTCAATGAACTCACCCTGGTAAGCGCATGTTACAATTTACTACTGCACCTGTTCATGTCTGTGTGTACTTGTACGACTAGAAACTCAAGTTTTTTCTGCCGAATGTGTTTTCTCCTTGTCAGGCCTTTTCTGCGAAGGTGATTAAACGGAAGTACGTACGTTAAGTTCTCCGTCGAAAGTAATTGCTTATCTCTGGAAAACTCCTGCTACCAAAGTTTTCTATAGTATTTATAGCATTTCCGTACCTCGGTCACAACCCCTGCCTTTCAGCAATGACACTTAGCGTCTGTTGTCACTATTTGAATGGGTTTAGATGGGTTTTGCTCATGGTTTACACCACTATCTCTAGTGTTATATAGGCCTATATGCGAAAATATTCGAGGCCCAGATATAATATTGCTTTCATCATCCCCGGAAGAGGAAGATGAAAGGGTCACCTACAGCAGAAGAATCACATGTTCGCCTTTGAGAAAGCAAGGCTAGTAGGCCGAGCCAGTGACAAGCTGGCCAGATAGCTGCTAGAAAGTTGGTCCTCGAATGGCACACTTAACAGAGCCATAGACCGTCATCCCGCCTAACAAGCGCTCCACACAAGGCTAACATATGTTCAGAACGGATCAATAGGTCGAGTGAAGGAAGATACGCAGGACCGACAGCCAGCAACCGCGAGCGAAGAAGGTGAAAACGCTCAAAAGGCACACGAACGACGTGACACATTTCATGGAGGCGCCCACAAAGGCGAGAACAACTCAAGCAACCACCAGCAACCGATCTGTACAATCGATCGACGTGCGAGCATGAGGCACATTTATATCACGCATCTAGCGGTCAGACACACTCACTTGACGCCAGCAGGAGAATTGACTCTACGTTCTGATGGTGAAAGTGAGAATGTTTTCGAAACGTTAGCCTAAATACGACTTTGTCTCAGGAATTGACCCTTCCTCCTCTTCCGGGGATAATAAAAGCAATATTATATGGACTACAGTGCTCCTATAATAGTGCAGTATGGCCGATGCGGCTATTCCAAGTTTATTCCAATTAAAACTGCTTTGGACTCCCGCGGATTTATTCAGCAAAATTTGAAAATTCCCGAGCTGTGGATCGGTGGATTACTCGATTTATAGATCTTACTCATCCTTTTGTGTGAAATAATGGTGTGATAAATTCGCGGCCTCGGTGGAATTCGAACCTCCCTCCACTAAAAGTAAGCTGTCATTCTGGTGGATTCCAGATGATAGCTTAGAAAATCCTGCCTGAGCAGTCAGCTTGCTGTTCCGTAATGCTGGCAAAATCGACCCAGGTGTGAACTTCGTAGCTCAATGGTAGAGCGTCGGCTGCACAAAAGCCTTCCCTGCTCTGTTTGGGTTCGACTCCCACCGAGGCCACACATTTTTCACAATTGGGTCGACTGCCAACTCCCTCTAACAAATAATGAGGTGTTCTGGAGGGCGTAGACTGCGTGTCTGTGGCACGCGTAGACGGCTTATGTTGCTCTGTTGGCCAATCGCGTCCAATTCAACCATCGAATAGCGGACGTGTGCGTCGGAGAAGAAAGAGCGAGAGAGGGGCGTCTACTTTTGGCACTCCATCGACACAGCGCTTCGGCGATTTTTTCGCTGTGGAAGAGCTGGTGCGCTTTCAAATTATCATGATGGGCTAGATCTCCTAGCTTTAAAGGCCACCAACTGGGAGAACGACGCGATAAGTGTGTCCTCTTTAAAGGACGAGTAAGGTTGCAATGGCTATTTCATACCATGACACTCCCATTCAGGTGAGATCCGAGCTGCTCCCTTCCTTTTTCTGTGAAAACTTGATTCACCATGTAGGCACAAGTGGCACGTGTGCACAGTCTTTTTAGCTTTTTCAGCCATAACACTCGACCCAGCCTCCACTCGTCCGGGCTATCTCTCCACCAGACCCAAGTGGAGGACAGAGAAGAGGGTGGGACTGTTGCTGTTCACGTTTGCTATCACTGTCAACTAACTGGCTCGCAATCCCTTCTGTGAAAAATGTATCAGAGGCGGCTGCAAGAATCCTGAAACCATTCGGGATTGTTGTGGCTCATAGGCCGGAATCAACCATCAGACAGCAACTCATGAGGCCCAAAGACTCGCTACCTCTGACAGAACAATCAGGTGTGGTCTACAGCATACCATGCCAAGACTGCACTGCAAGGTATGTCGGTGAAACGGGCAGACGCCTTGGCACAAGTTTGCATGAGCATCAGCTCGCAATCAACCGCGAGTATAAGCTGTCTTTGGTCTATGACAACGTAAAGCAGAAGAAACACAAATTTGCCTTTGAAAAAGCAAGGGTAATAGGCCGGGCCAACGACAAGATGGCCAGACTGCTGCTAGAGAGTTGGTCCTCGACTGGCACACTAAACAGAGCCATGGACCTTCATCCCGCCTACCAAGCGCTCCGCAAAAGGCTAACATCGGCTCAAAACGGAGCAATAGGTTGGGCAGAGAGAGATAAACAGGGCCGACAGCCGGTAGCCGCGAGCAAAGAGGGTGGAAACTCTCACGAGTCACAAAAACGACTTGAAATAGCTCACGACGGCGCGAGCAATTCAAACAGCCAAGAAAATCGATCGGTGCAATCGACTGACGCATGGGCGAATGGACGTTCACATCTTTCTGACGCACACAGGAATACAGACACCTTGCTCTGAAGATGAAAGCGAGCGAGCTTTTGAAACGCCAGCCTGAATATACTTTGGTCTCAGAAATCGTCTCCTCTTCTTCCTCATCCGGGGATGATGTAAGGAATATTTTATCTGGACCTCGAATTTTCTCGCATATTAGCTGTAGGATGTGTGATGAAAATCATCGTTTGCCATGGTCAAGCTATTGTCGGCAAACCTTACCATTTATCAACCGTATTTTGAAACGAGCGAAGGTAGTCTTAGTTCCATAAGTATAATATGACTAGTGATTCAAGTTTTTACTTCCCACAGGAGGCGTTTAACTGCTCATACGAAAGTTGGCTGTTGTCTGTAGTCTGTTTTATGCTTCCCATAACTGTCTTCTGTGAATTTAAATTTTAAGCGAGCCCGCGGAGGTACCTGCTTGCATCCGAACATTGCGTACATCTGTGTAGAGAGCCGCCGTCGTATTTAGTCAACCTGGAACAAATCTGATCTGCTTCATGAACAAAGAACCGAACAGTTACCTTCCTCATATACATTTGTAGCTTTAATGGCACCAGCAAGGAGGTTCATAAAGTTCCCTTTGAATGCTAATGGTTCGTCGCTGATTTTTATCCAACAAAACAAAGCGCACTCAGAATATCTTTACTTTTCAACTCATAAGTAAGATTACGTCACTCTATCCCTGCTAATTTCACTCGTGACACAAAAGACATTGTGCTTGAGATGCAAGGTATCCCCTTCAGTGGAACGTTGACGGTGTCAGTGGTTTATTTGCACATAAACAAGGTCTGTAGTCTTGCCAACAAATTTTCACCTATTGGTTATCCTCGTTTTTGGTGACGTACGGAGCTGGTGCTCCACGATTGAGTTAAGAATTTGGTCTTATTGGTGTCATCCTTTGTTTTCACCTATGGATTCCGCAAAAAATGGAATTGGGGGTTAATGAAACAGGCAGTTTTTGATAGGGGAGTCCATTTGCCTTTATCCATATAATTCAAAACATTTCTGTGACTTTGAGGCAAGAAATGCAGTTATGGCTTCCTACCGAAGAATCAGCCTACGTGTTCCCTGTTGGGAAAATCTTCCCGAAAACTGTTTTTGTGAGGACATCAGTAGTTGTTGCCACTGTTGCTTATAGCCAGTTCAGATAAATGTCAGTCGGTTAATCTCTGAACGTCCGGTCCTGGTTTAGAAGGAAGACTGAACTTTTTGACATTTGCTTATTTACCTCGGCTAAGAGGCCCTCACCAAGCCAGCCGTGAGTTTAATTCCACTTGGGTCAGGTTTTCTGTCCAGCCGCCACTGCTACCAATTGTGGTAGAGTAAACTGAATTCCCAAACAGGAGACCCTAAGCAATCAATCTAGAATCCACCAGATGGCTAATAGGCTCACTTGCGTTTCTCATAAGCATTGAATAATTCATTCGATCCAGTTGGGAAAAAAATTAGCGGACTCGGTGCGATTCGAATCCACGACAGGAAGACCAAAAGATCTATTTATTAAGTAGGATGGGTAGTTATCCGGCGGCTTCGAGGGATATTGCTTAGGAAATCATGTTCGAGCAGTCAGGTTACTGTACCAGCATTGGTGGATTCCATGCGTTGTAATAGGCTGAACGGACCGCGTGCCTAATGCCATGGACAAAAACCGGGGTCAAATCAGGATACGACAGGGGTTATTCGGGTTTCGCTGCGATAAGAAATGCTGAACATTTGAGGGGGCGTAGTAGCATGCGTTTGTGCCAATCAACTGCGCCCAATCCCGCCTCCGGTGTTGTTGACTGTGTCTGGACATCGGGCTCAGAGGGGTGAGGGGAAAGAGAGAGTGTGGTTGATACTTCGCAAGTCTACTATCACTTAAAACTAATTCAGATGCAAGTCACCGTCCTGTTTTGGAGCATTTGATGGACATAACAGAAATCGTTGGTGGAACTGTCGCCGAGTAGGCTGGGCAGGTAAACTGATTCCAGTGAGATTTCCGACCGACCGATCGGTCGGTTTGTTCATAAACGCTGGGAAGACAAAAGTGTTTTCATGTTGTATCCCTGCCGAGGAGAAGGCAGCTCTCGAGATTAGTGGCTGTCAACTTGAAGAAGTCGATAGTTTCAAATACTTGGGAGCGAGGTTGCTGCCGAATTGACAAAGTAAAGATGCCATTGTCTCCCGAATTGGTGCGGCACGACGAGTGTTTTCCAGTCTTCGGAAGTGCTTCTGGATCCGACGCGATATGTCTATCTCAACAAAGATCCGCGTGTACCGTGCATCTATGTGGTCGGTTCTCCTATACGAATGTTGGGCTATACGCATGGAGGATGAACAGAAACTGGAAGTCTTTGACCACTGCTGTCCGAGGAACACCCTTCGAGCGAAGTACACCGACTTCGTCTCAAATGAGACAGTCCGCACTCGCTGTGACAAAATTGAAAGGATATCCCAGGCCATTAAAGAAAGACGGCTGAGGTGGTTTGGACGCGTTCTTCGCTGTCAAACTCATGAGCTCAATGTTATTGCCCTCGAAGCGAAACCGGTACCTCATTGGAAACGTCTAAGAGGGGTCAGCTCAAAGCCTGGCTCGACTCAGTCCACCAGGACATGGAAGTGGTTCTTGGACCTTCGGTATTAGGTCTCCGGCGCTGGCGAAGGGATGGGTCGAACTGTCCAGGTCTGTGGCCACGGATCGTCGGGCTTGGAGAAGCACCATACGGGACATAATTGAGGCCGGCTAGATCAGTCATGATCGCAGCCGTAACGAATGCGAGTACAAGTGAGATCTCGTAGCTCAGGTGGCCAGAACGTCGGCTGTATCCAAGCCTTACTACTTTATATTTACTGATGATGGTAACGAAATCTTATTTTCTGTCCTTGTTCCTATACCCACGAATACAGCAACTGCTTCTTCGTGCCGTTATTTCCGTAGATTTATCAAAAGGTAAGGCCAGAGATGGAGAACAGAAATCATAATCAACTGGGACTAAACCTCTGATGTACGCCGTCTTTAGTGTCTTGACTGTAGTCTGAATTTGATTTAGGGGTTTTTAAAACTAAGGCTATTTTTTGAATAGCTGACGGTATTTGATTTTGACACTGGACCCTTGAAAGCGATGTTGCTGCTCAATGGGATGCGCCCTTATCCCGTCTCTTGGAATGCCTTCATGGATGAGTTTATTTTTTCTTCGTATAGGCCGACCTCCAAAGCATTGGCATAACCAGCGAGCTGCACATGCTGAGTCTTCGGCGTGGTCTCCAACTCCTGCGTCAAATAAATTTTGACCTTTCACAACTTTCTCGCCGGCCAGTGTTTCGCACTCCGGAACCTGTCAAACGGTTGTCTTCCACCTCACCGCTTCCCTCATCAGAGGCTTTCGCAGGAGAGGATGCCGAAGAAGAGGACGTCTTCAAGGCGCCGGCTCGCGGACTCGAGACGAAGCAGCAAGAAGCCGAAGACGATTTGGAGACGGAATTCGATACCTACGCTGCCCAGCCTGCTATTATGACACGCTCAGGCATTTCAGTCCAGTCCTCCAGGTCACTACCCAGTGGCTGTAGTTCCCTCCCACCCAAGACGGAGGTTGGTAGTCGCAGGGCTACTTCTCCTGTTCTCTCAACTCTGCCCTCTAGGTCACCTCTAATTCGGTGTCTGGGTGAACTGTCCTCTACGAAGGAGTGCCAGAACAATCCCCAGCGCGCGGTTCCTCCCAACGAACTGGTTCTCTGGACCTTCCATCGACTGGAGGTGTGGCTGCGTGATATTGAGTTGCCCGAATATGTCTCTAATCTGCGTGGCAGTGGGCTACATGGGGCTCTCTTTGTAAGTTAGAAACCTGCAATTCCTTCGAACATAATAATTTGATATTTTTCCCAATACAAGCGAACATGCGAGTCCCAGGAAATAATTGAGAAGAAGACCGCTCGATCGCTGGGAAAATACTTTTATTCGCCTGACGTTTCGCCTGTCTCTGATGATGAATCCGTGACAGATCTCGAAGCGTCAGGTGAATAATACTATTGTCCCAACGATCGAGTCTTCTTCTTCTTCTTTTTCTCTTTCTTTTTCTTCTTCTTCTTCTTCTTCTTCTTCTTCTTCTCTCAATTCGCTATTTTCGTGAGCATTTGTGCACGCGTTGGGAGACTCCTAAAAGGTACCCCTTTCTATCTTTGAATTGAAGCTCTTTTTGCTGTCACTATGGGACCTGCAGTTGGTGGCCTTTTGAAATTTCGGTAAATATTCACATGATTAACTTGAAAAGTCAGTGTATTAGGCAAAACATGTTTTTCGGCAATTCTTCGTCAGGCCTTTAACTTTGCAAAACAATGAACACTTGAACGTGTACAAAAATCAATAATGGTCCTAGTGGGCGCCTATTGTCCACTGCGAACTTTGTCAGTCTGTGCAAGTGACCGTCGTGTTGGGTGAGCGACTATCATTCATGGCTGGGGCGATATGCTATCGTTACCTGGCGTCGGCGTCGGTGTCGACCACGGAAAGGACAGGGCGTGTGTTAGAGTTTTCTAATATGTTTTGCCTAATACACTGCCTTTTGAAATTATTTAGACCAGCTTAAAACTGAATGTTCGAAAATTGCCAAGTCACACAGAACACATCTTTTTTCTCCACTTGGAAAGCTGATTAGAGGACCTTGGTGCACACAATTTCCATCTGTAGAGACCATTAAGGTGAACAGGGCGACTCGACTGTAGAATAGCTTGCGTACACGCAGGGTGCCTGACTACCAAGCATAGTTGTAAGAAAGTTATTGTTATTTTTGACTCAGTAGGTTATTTTTGCAGAGCGCCTGTCTAGAAGTTTTTATTTCTGGAAAGGCGGGACGTCAGAATTTGGGGATGGATTATGGCATAACTGTTTCGGCCTTAATTGCCTTCATTCAGCCAACTTTAACTCTGGTTACCTGGTGGGACCGACCGTTGTACCTCCGATGTCCACCGTTCGCTCCACGGCCTGGTGGTACAGGGACACTGTCACTTCCACGTGGAGTTGTTTAAAGGGATAGTAGACTTTCGCCGCATCTACCTCACTCGCTCTTCCTCATCCACCTTAACCTATTTGAGGACAGAGTCGAGAAGACTTAGGCAGAGACGCCTGACACAGATCCCACGTAATGGGGGGGGGGGTGCCATAAGGGCTACAGTTTAGTGTTACGTTATTAATACCTGTAGTGTTCTGCTGTAGTTCATATGTTCTTCCCGCGCTTCTACCACACAGCTCAGCTAGGAACCAGAGGACAGAAATCGCAAACATGTGTTTACGCATATCGCGTAGATGGTCCACCATTGGGGTCTATTATAGGGCTGCACCAAGATTCATTCAAAGCATTTAAAGCGACCACAGTCAAAGCACTGGCTCACTTATGCGGCACCCATCTGGTCCCCTAGGATCAGCTCTTCCAGCCTCCGCCGCTTTCAGTCAGCAGAGAACGCTGCCCTCCGCTCAATCACGGGTTGCTATAAAATGGGATCAGCGGGTGGATCCGAAAGAGGCGAGGCAGCAGCTTCCTTGTGCAGAGCTCTAATAGACAGCCGAGTGCTGTGGCTGGGTTCAACAGCGTGGCAACGATGGTGATTAGGATGGTCAGGTTGCGAACGGGTCCAAGCGTGCGTTCTGAGGGGCGGTTGGCAGGACAGAGTACCTTTGTCTAAGAAAAAACGAATTTACCACCCCCAGTCCTTTTGGGCGGCTATCCACCTCCGATTGCGGCCTCAGAACAACAACTCCCCGTGGGTCACTCGCTGTACCTTGACTTAACTACGCAGTGCCCACTCAGTGTTCCTTCGTCAGTACCAACACCGGCTCGACCCGTCCACATTTGACAGTTGTTCCGACTGCGGCGTTTCTCCGCATGACTGCCAGCATCTATTCTCCTGCAGTTCTCGGCCAGGCACCCAACTCACCCCCGCGGACCTTCGAATCAAGCCGGTCGAGATCTCGGCTTTTCTCCGTCTTGTAACTATGACCAGATTGGTCTCCGGTGGGGACTCCTGGTCTAACAAGGGCTACGACACACCCACACCATAGAGCTCATCAGTAATTCTTCAAATCGAAATTAATTAGTTACTTCCCACCTGCCATCCTCTGTTACTACAGGCCAAGTATTTATTTAGTCCGGAATGGGCGCTTATCGACCCATTGGCGTTTCGGGGCAGAAAGAGCTTCGTATGCTTGACAGAGGTCACAAACAAGTACTCGCCTCCCCGGGCCGAAGTCGGTCAACCTCGTAATCCTGAGGCAGTCTTGTATCAATCTACCCCACGTACTCTGTCGCCTTTCTCTGTTAGTATAGCTTGGCCTGGCCGACGTTTGTCACACGAAGCTTGTTTGCTTCCCGAATGCGGTGAATCTGTATGCGTCTATTCTGTTGCTGTCATGTTTCTCACCAGTCCTTCTTTCGCTTCATCCAGTCACTGCAGTCTGAGTATGCGGGGGGGGGGGTGACTGGCGCCTTTGGTTACGTTCCACTGGCGTCAATTTTGGCGCGGATGCAGCGTTTCTTGCGGCCTGTGTGATGACTCATCGGCTGGCACCACTGTCCCTCTGTCACACTTTTTGCGTGCGGGCACACACAAGCAGCAGGATGACCATTTGCGGATTTGATGATCGCCGTCGCAACTGCCGTTTAATTTAGAGTTGCTCGGCCGCAATTATGGTCACTTTTGCATACTCTCCAACTTAAGCGAGTTTAAGAGTGCCGAAAGTGACGCAGTCCTTGACTAAGTGCAGTATGCGTTCTGTGTAAAGAAGCAGGCTAAAGTAAATGGTCGCTGTAGAGGAAAATACCGGTGCACGTGAATAAATCACACTTGACGATGCTTGAGGGAAACAGGGACCACGCGCCATATGAAATAGGAAACATGACATTGGTCGCTGTAAGGAGTGCTGGTGACTTTGGCGTTATCATACAAGACGACCTCAAAACGCGAGACCAATCAACCTTGGCAAGACGCAAGGGTCTGGCCCTTCTCTGCATGTTCAAAAGGGCTTTCACGTCGTCGTTACGTTCATCCACCCGATCATTGAATACGGATCGTCAGCTTGGTTCCCGTGTACGAAGGGGAGATGACAGATGGAATGTGCACAACCGCTGGGGTCAAGAATGGTGCCTGAATTAAAGGGGCTGCCATATCCGGAGCGCTGAACCTGTTTACTCTCGAATTTTGATCCTCCAGAGGTGGCCAAATCATACTGTTTACAGTGATCGTTTGTGGTGATATCCCAGAGCTCGCACGGTATTTCCAACTGGCCGTCGATATGCCTACGCGCGGACATTGCTTCAAGCTAGTGGCACAACGGACAGGTGGCCTGCCGCACATCCATCGTCTCTCAAGGCGCGCCGTGAAAGCATGGAATGATCCCCTTCCAATGTTGTTGCTGCCGATACAATTGCCGGGTTCAAGACAAATACGGTGTCTTATTTGCATCGTGATTTATACCGTTCACGGGAGTGCCCCTGCCTTGGTGAGGGGATTGGGCTGACCTGAAAACCCCCAAAGAAGGGGTGTCCAAGGATCTGTTCCCTACCCTCTATGAATGAAACATGACATGCTCAGTCGTCGACAAGAAAAATTCCGGAAAAGTTTAGGTTCGCAGACTTCCGTCGGTGAAATATCTATTTAAAGCGCCTTTTAATTAAGTAACTTATTGTAAATAGTATTTGAATTGGTTTACGGCATATTCATTGCCAATGTTTGTTGTGGACGTTCATTGTTATTGTCAATGACGTTTACTATTTGGTGAATTCGAACGGCCGTCTGCACTAGAAAGAATGTCCAAATGCTCACTACTTCGGTTAATGCTTTTAAGGAATATCGTATTTTGAAGAATCCACATTTGTGTGCAATCGATTAAAAACATAAAAGTACTCACCACCGTTTCAAGGGTGATCTGAAGCTCATCTTAATCCAACGCCAGAAATACCGATACAGAAATTTGGCATAAAGAAATAGAACCTTTACGATTGCACCTGTTAATTGCATTTTAATTTATTAGTAACTGGCCAGCCTGTCAGCCTGTGATCTTATAAAGTTCCCACCGGCGAAATCCAGTTGGGGACTGTTTGTCCCAATTAACCACATCTGAAATAATGGAAAAATGAAAAAAAATACAGCTTATTCTCGTGAGACGGTGTTGAAATCTATACGCACTGTATGGGTTGAATGGAATCTTGTTATTTCGACGTGAGTTGTAGACGTCTTCGAGTTAGTTTCAAAGTAGTGGTGATTATTTGCTTCATTCTCGAAGCGCGGCTCGCGATCTGCTTAGAATGACCGCCATTTTTCTCAATTCAAGTAATGATAAGTCAGCTTGGATGCACCCAATTTCACGCCACTAACCATTTTCATATTTCGATATTGTGGGAAGGAGAAACCACGGGATCCTGTTTATGAAACGACAAGGTATCACGAAGAACTCTGGACTGGCCACGGTCCATGCATGTTGGGATTGTGAGTACAGTTTCAATCACAAAGACACTCGTTGCACAAAAGGCTGGATTTCGTAGGCAGGATCCAAGCAGAAGGGAACCTTCAGGCTGGAGAAAACCAGAACAGGTTATCTAGATGCTGGTCGAGGCCTCGAGAAAAACGTAGATTTTGTTCTGTGGTGTGTTGAAAATACCTGAGAGCTCTTAATATCCGCATTAGGATCATTAAAAGGGAGAAAATGTTGAACATGGTCCTCGAAGAAGAACTGATTTCTTCGTACCTTCCAGAAAAATATATGCCTGCATACATAGCCGCATTTCCCGGATACTGAATACGCCCGAACATAAATGGCAAAATGCTGCATATTTTTTGCATCACAGTTGAATGAAAGTTTCCCACATCACTGGAAAGCACCAATAGGTGACAGTCAAAAAAGGCAACTACTGAACTCAGTTGGGTCAATCTTCAAAAATGTACCCAATTTAGACAGTTGTTTTACGTGGAAGTCCCCACTGAAGTCTTCATTGGCTGGCTCGCGTCATTTCATCTCGAGTGTTTATTAACAATGTGGATGGGGATGGATGACCTTTTTTCAGACGTTTGTCGTATTGTCTCTTCATTACTGCCATATTTCACCGCAGGTTTTCGAGAACCGCTTCACCGCGGACACATTGGCCGACGTATTGGACATCGCCTCGAATAAGACTCTCCTGCGACGCCATCTGACAGACCAGTTTGCCAACCTAGTAGGCGAACAGTTGATGTCGCGGAAACAAAGCTGCCTGTCCAAGCCGGACGTCGTTCAATTGACAACATTTGGAAAATTCAAGGTCAGTCTTCACTATTCTTTTGTAATTGTCTATGTATGTAAAACATGCGAACCGACTTCACTCGCTTTTGCTTATTCGTTATTGTATTGTCCTCTCGGCCGTTCGCAAATGAACCTTGCCAAAGCATGCTTCAGAGTATTTACTTTCCATTTGTGCTCAATCACAATTATGTAAAGGTTTAAAAGAATTTCATTTGCTAATTATCGTCTTTCGAAGTTATTCGTTGGTCTGTTTTGAAAGGTGATGGTTTATTCGCTTACTAAATACATATAAGTAGCCATTTTTGTGAGTATAGTTTTGCTCATTTGGTTAGTTTTACAAAATTACCATCAGAGCATTCAGAAGAGTAGTTGGCCAGCCTACGTAGGCCTTCGATTAATTCTCATCGGACCATTACATTTATATGGGAGGGGAGTAAAATTTTAGTATGTTGGCAGTTATGTTTACCATTACATGTAAATTAGTCATCGGAATAGAGGAGGGAGTTTGGGGCCTGATAATAGGCGGTTGGTTACGTAACAATGAGGGTTTGTTGAAGTCAGACCAAGGGGGGAGGGGCTGCAGGGCGAGAGAAAGTGCAGAAAAAGTACGGGCAGTTGTGTGACCGTTGGCCATGGCAACCTCGGAGCTTGCAAAAGGTTTTTTTGCCGAGCGTAATTGCTCGCATGTTTACCTTTTATCTCTTCTCCCATAAAAATGTAATAACCCGATGATGATTTATCGAAAACATACTTTTTTCGCCAAATATTCATTTGGCAAGCGTCAATATCTTCCGGTCTAAACCGGCAAGACAACGAGCTCGTGGCTTAATGCTTAGAGCCTCAAGTGGTGCACCACTTAGCCAGTCGGCTAATAAGCCAGAAATGGCCATTCCAGCCGCCCTCGTTTTGGGCGGAATTACTGTCTGCATGAGACTACTCGCCGCTATGGCTGCTGTCCGAACTGGATTACTGAGGGCCAAGGCAAAGACAGAGCCGGCCGAGTGAGTTCTGTTAGCGGTCGGTGAACGTGCATCGTCAGATGTATTTTCCTCACTGTCGAAAAAGAAACGTTTTATTAAATCTACTATATGCGTGTACCAAACTGATTGGGCTCAATCTCAATGCATATCTATAGTGCTTGACTTATCCCACCCGGTTATGGAAACCTGCTGAGTGCAATGACATAATTTGCTGATGGTCTCTTGTCTATTTCATGCGCCCTTAATGTCTTTTGTTTCCCGGACATCTACCTTTAGCAATTTGCTTTTCGGTAGCCCCTAATTTTCTTCTTTGAGTTTGTTCGCGGTGATGGAATTTTTAGCCCCAATTTTCCATCCAAATTGCACTCTGTCGTGTTATTTCGACCATCCCAAGCGAAGATGGCCACCATTTGCCCGAAAGCAGGTGACTGTGGTCAGTTATAGTGAAGGTAGACACGCCGCGATCTACCCCACTTTAACCCTAACCGCTTTGACCGATGACAAGACCGAAGTTGAGATGACCTACGCAGCCTGAAACACCTCCTAAATTAGTCTTTAGTGACAATAGAATTTGCGTGGGTACTACTGCACCGTCTATCCTCACTCACCTATAGTAGGTGTCTAGCCAGACTTAAGTAAGCCAGGATTGGTACTGCTGCAATCAATACTGCTACTTCTAATGCTAATTACTAGGGTGTAGCTTAGTAATAGTATTTGCTGGTCCTATCATTGACTGTTTTGTAAGTCACTGACGCTGATTAAAGTCAGCACTGGGCTCCCATCCCCTCAATCTCGGCAAGAAGTTTTATGGTACTAGTGCTGGCATTGACGCCACCATTTGTCAGAGGTGACGCTGATTAGGCCAACGCTAGGGCTCATAGCCCCTTGGTCTCAACAAGGTGTGTGAATCTGGGTTTAACTATTTCGGGTAAATACATGCGTGGGGTCCTGAGCACAGCAGCGTTTGCCTTGGTCTTCGCACTCTCAACTCTATCCATCGAGCCGCTACTATAGGTATATGCCTATGCTTAAAGTGCTAATTTCTAGTTATCATGCTTACTAAGGCCGGTAGATAGTATGCTATAAGTACTGCCTGTGTGGGCTTTTTAAGGATTCGCACCCAGTATGCACTCCCAATCTGTGAAGTACTAGTGATTAGCATTTGGATAATAATAGAGCGTTTTTAAAGTAATGTACACGTACTACCATGCCCTTATGTCGTGCAGTTTGTCGTCTGTAGACTTCCTATAGGCCTACTACAGTATCCACCTATAGCTTTGAATTTACAGAACGCCTGCTCATATCCCCTTGATCCCAGCAAGGAGTGTGAATGTGGGTTAAAACTATTCCGAGTAGATACCAACCTTCAGTAGCTGTCAAGCCAGAGTTCTGGAAAGCAAGACTGTTACTGCTACTGATATTTCTAATGCTGCTAACTAGGGGTGCAACTGAGTGATACTGTTGCTGGTACTATTTCTGGCTGTATTGTTAATCAGAAAGTGACGCTGATTAAAGTTAGCGCTGGGCTCATATCCCCACAGTCTCAACAAGAAGTGCAGTAGTACTAGTGCTAGCACTGACGCTACCATTTGTCAGAGGTCAGACCATCATCCTTCTAACTAGGTACGCTACAAGTACGGGACTAGAGTACAACAGTGTTGCTGAGACTGCAATAAGCTAAAAGCTTAGACTAGGCTTTGAGGACTAGTCTACACTATAAAAGTTGAGCAAATCAAAACTAGGAGACTTGACTGCGTAAACTAAGACGTATATTTGTATCTAAACTGAATAATGAAGTTACAGCCAGGTATATTTTAAGATAAGCTAAATTAGAATTATGTGTAGCTCATGAAGCAAATTAAATGCTGCTGTCACATTTTACAAATTTTGGGCCAGAGTGGCGTAGAGCCACTACCTGTCAGGTACCCCACACGTGTGCAGAAATGGTTAAGAACTCACATGGATCCAATGTGGCCCCAAGAATGCATGTCGTGGGTCTATGTGACCTCGATTTGGTTCAGTGCACTCCACTGAAGCTGAGACTGTTGTTACCGTAACTTCAGTGATATCACAGTCTAATTACGTCCTTCGAAATCCACGGGGAAGAACAGAATAAATAGGGCGTAACTGTGGAATCCACCCAGGGGTGCCTTTATGTCCAATAGAGGAGAATATCAGAGTTTCAGGAAGCAGTTCCGAAGGAGAAGAAGAAGAAATAAAAGAAGAAGAAGAAGAAATAGAAAAAGAAGAAGAAATAGAAGAAGAAGAAGAAATAGAAAAAGAAGAATAAATAGAAGAAGCGATCACTGGAACAAGAGTTATATTGTCCTGGCGTTTCGGATTCCGTCGGGAATCCTTAGTCATAGGTAATCGTGAACCAGTCTGCGACATGCGCAGATAAGGGGTGATACATGCACAGATTGCACGGTATTTATAGTTCACAGCCGTCACCCGCATGCGTACTATAATTGTCAGTTGATGCAGCCACTGCTTGAGGTCTTAATTGGTACGGTCATTGCTCATCAATTGCCACAGCGTTCCTGTCCGCGTCGGATGCGGGTTTGATAGCTGCGTGACAATTATGCCCGCTGTCGTCAGAGTTGTTGTTGCGCCCAGTCCTTCGCACTTGACTGATTCTTTTGCTCAGGAAATTTATCGTTAAACTTGAAAATGTGGTCGGGTCCCGTTGAGTGAGCTGCAACCTGGGAGTTGGCGTCTTTCCTCCTCACCGCCGCTGCATGCTCGGCCATTCGCTTCCGGAGTAATCTCCCTGTTTCTCCGGCATAGTTGGTTTGTCCACAACTACACCAGATTCGGTAAACGACTCCAGCCGTTTCCTGCCGTGGCATTGGGTCTTTCGGCCTCATGACCTGCCGGAACCTTGGAGTTGCACACAGGCCGGAAGCAACAATCAGGTGCCGGGTCATGATGCTGAAAGACCCACTGCCACGGCAGGAAACGGCTGGAATCGTTTACCGGATTTCGTGTAGTTGTAGACGAAGCAACTATGTCGGAGAAACAGGACAATTTCTCCGGAAGCGAATGGCCGAGCATACAGCAGCGGTGAGGAGGAAAGAAGCCAACTCCCAGGTTGCAGCTCACTCAACGGGACCCGGCCATATTTTCAAGTTTTACGAGGCCGAAATCCTCGCAAGAGATGACAACCGCGTGAGCCGTGAGCTGCTCCAGTCATGGTTCTCAGGACCCCAGTCCATCAACAAGCGCAACGATTTGCTGATACTATACGGTGTACTGAGAAATTTCCTAAGCATGAGAATCAGTCCCGTGGGAAGGGCCGGACGCAACAACAAATCTGACGACAGCGGGCATAATTGTCGCGCAATTATCAAACCCGCATCTGACGCGGACAAGAACGCTGTAGCAATTGATGAACAATGACCGTACCAATTAAGACCTCAAGCGGTGGCTGCATCAACTGACAATTATAGTACGCATGCGGGTGACCGCTGTGAACTATAAATACCGTGCAATCTGTGCATGTATCACCCCTTATCTGCGCATGTCGCAGACTGGTTCACGATTACCTATGACTAAGGATTCCCGACGGAATCCGAAACATCATGATAATAAAACTCTTGTTCCAGTGATCGTTTCTTCTTCTTCGGTGCCTTAATTATGTACAAAACCCTGAGTAGGTTGGTTAGAATCCCTTATTGGATAAGGGGTTCCCGCCGGAATCCAAAATGGGTGCAGTTGGAAGACGGAAAAAAGTCGCGACCTCGGCCGGCTTGAGCCAACTGTCCTCGGGGGTGAGTTAGGTGCCTGGCCGGGAACTGCAGGCGAAGAGGTGACGGCAGTCATGCGGCGAGACGTCGCAGTCGGGACAGCAGTCAGTTATAGACGGGTCCAGCCGTTGTTGGTACTGGCGACGGAGCATGCAGTAGCCACTGCGTAGCTGTGCCAGGGTGGCAATCGAAGGTGGATAGCCACCCAGAAAGACCGGGGGATGGTAGCTGAAGGTGAAGGTGCTGGTAGCCTGTTTTGAAGGCGTAGCCGTCAACGGATAGATCTGAGAGAGACGAGGCGACAACTGCCTTGTCGAGGCCTCGGATAGGCGTCCGGACGTTACGGCCATTCTCAGGAGCGTTGCAACGATAGTGGTTCGGATGGCCACAAACCCTGAGTTGCTTTGCCTGATGGCTGTTGCCACTGGTTGAGCTCCAGCGCGCTGATGTGTCCCGTCTCGGACTAGACCCGGCAATGGGCCCGGACTGGCGGTGTCCTGGCCGTCCGTACACAACTAACTGTCTGAGATGGGACAGTGGCTTATAAGTGATTGTCAAGCGCATTCACTTGTGGCCTGATTGGGTGCATTGGGATAAGATCACCTGCCGTAGCGAACCTATGTGGCCCTTGAGGAACTGCGATAGTTGGCACGTGCGTAGGCTTGCATGCGTCTGTGTCCTTTTCAGAGGTTTAGGTAATCGTGTGTAGATATTCATCGCGTGGGCACAAACACCGCTAAGCCGTATGACCTCGTAGGCAGTCCGCTTTGACAAAGGAATCATTGTGGCAGTTGGTCACAGGCACGACGCCTCAGGAGAGCCTGCAAAGACGCTAGCATTTGATCAGGCTAGACTTCGAAGAGGGACACCTAGGAACTCTGAAAGTGATCAAAGTCAAACGACCTGACGCTAGTCATGTAACTTACCACGTAGGCGTCAACACTACCGTTCATGCAGACCTGTATGCAGACGCCGACAAAAAACTTCGGACTAGGTAGTGACAGTATATGCTGTACTCAGTAGGAAGCAGTTAGCGTTGAAATTGAGCTATTTAAGCAGAAGTTATGTCAGAACGCAGAGTCTCTTGACCGACGTGGAAGTCTCGAGAAACGGAATTTTGAGGACTTTCCGCAGATAAGTTGAAATAATGGAGTTGAGGCCACGTGGGATAAGCTCCTTCGAAGTGCCGATAGAAGCGACTATATGGGTTGGGAACCACAGCAGACGCGTCTACGAACCGCGTTCCCACCCGCCCTCCCGGCGGCCAAGGTCTGCTACACCCATCTCCCTACGTTGGATCAACTCTCCCCTCCGCCCAATCCGTGTTTTTGATGACGGAAGAGCCCCTCCCGGCCACGCTGCTCCGACTCCTCCTCGCCGCCGGAATCGAGGCCAACCCTGGACCTCTCTGGTACTGCTCGTTCTGCCAAGTCCGTCTGGGCCGCCGCGACTGGTCTGTACGTTGCGGATCCTGCAATGGCTGGTGCCATCTCCGCTGCAGTGGCCTCGCCACGGCTGCCGATTGGTCGCCCGCCTTCGCGTGTCCCAGCTGTTCCGTGTCCCCACCGATCTCCATGCCTCCAGCCCGTCCAGTCCTGAACCCAAATCCTCTGGTCTCCGACCTTGCCTCACCACCTGGTCTTAAGATCTTACAATTCAACGCCAACGGCCCCCTTGGGAAGCTTGACCAGCTCCTGGCCTTCATGCGCTCGCACAGCATAGCTGTGGCGGCTATCCAAGAGACAAAGTGGTCTAACTCCACTAAGGTCCCTTCCTGTGCCGATTACACGATTGTCCGTCGCGACCGCGGCCGCAACAAAGGCGGAGGTTTGGCCTTCCTGGTGGACAAATCCATTGCCCATCACCAGCTTCCCCTGCTTGGAGCCGATCCCACGGAAGTACTGGCGATTTCCCTTGACATTGGCCCGGCGCCACTAACCGTCGTGAACGTGTACATCCCTCCAACTTCCAGTTGTTCTCCCGGTTTCACCGCCTCTATCGCTCCCTACTTACCTTCTGGAGACAGTCTGGTGCTAGGTGACTTCAACGCTCACCATGACCTATGGTGCTCTAACTTGGCAGCCGACTCCCGAGGAGAAGCTCTGGCTGACGAAATAGAACACGCCCCCTTTGCCGTTCTCAACGAGAACAGCCAAACGCGGCTCCCGACCAACGGCGCCTCCAGCTCGCCCGATGTTTCCCTCGCCAGTCTCAGTCTGGTAGCCTCCACCATGTGGAAGACGGAAATCAGCCTGGGTAGCGACCACTTCCCCATTGTGCTCGAATTGGCCACCGCCGCCGAGCGTATCAAGGCCCCCAACCGGCACTTCATTAATATCAAGAAAGCCAATTGGGCAGCGTTCACGACCGAATGCGAAGCCGAGATCGATGGCCTACCGCCTCCCACCTGTGTCCACATGGCGGAGCGAGCCCTTCCTCGACTACTCCTGGCAGCAGCAAGTCACCACATCCCTAACGGCCGCATTCCCTTTCTTCGTCCTAACTATCCGCCCGAAGCCTCCCGCCTGGAACGAGAGAGAGACGAAATACAAGCGCGTGATGCCAGTGACCCGCGCGTTGGCGAACTGAATGGCCTAATCACGAAGACTATCAACGATGGCAAACGCCAACGCTGGCATGAACTAGTTTCAGATTGTAATTTCAGCGGCAACTCAGCTGCCATTTGGAAGCTTTTACGCAACCTGACCAAACCCCGGGCTGATACATCAAACCAGTCTATTAGCTTTGGGGACGGCAAGTTCCTTTCCAACAACGGTAAGATCGCCGCAAAGATGAACAAGCTGTTCTCGCCCCGCTCGGCGCCCAGTCCCAAAAGCCAGCGCCCCCTTCTTCGCCTCCTCCATAAAGCCCCGCTCCCAGACATTTCCTTTTCGGCTGATGCCATCCTCACCGCCGTCAAGAAAATGAGAGCTTCGAAAGCCTTAGGACCAGATGGTCTGGCGCCTATCCATGTGCGCCACATCGGCCTGAAGGTGGCTGCCTACCTTGCCGCCCTCTTCAACCTTTCACTGGGAACTTCAATCATCCCTGATTGCTGGCCCAAGTCGATCATTATCCCCCTGGTCAAAGCGGGTAAGGACCCCTGCCTAGCGACCTCTTATCGTCCAATTGCCCTCCTCAGTCCATTGGCGAAGATCCTGGAACGGCTCATCCACCCAATTCTGACGTTTGTGGCGGAGCTATCTTGCCACCAACATGGTTTCCGATCGGGTCGTGGAACTACAACGGCGCTTTTCGAGCTCAGCGACGCTATCCTCGAGGGCTTCAATCAACAGAAGCCCGCTTCGCGGACCGTGGCAGTCTCAATTGACCTGTCACGAGCCTTTGACTGCGTCCGCCACGATCAGCTCCTGCAGGACTTGGTCTCGTTGAATGTCCCGACTGGCCTGGTCCGATGGTTGGCGGCTTACATCCGTGGCCGTCACGATCGTGTCCTCTTCCGGGGCGCTCTCTCCAAGCCCCGTAAGCAGTCCTGTAGCGTCCCTCAAGGCTCTGTGCTCAGCCCGACACTCTTTAACATCTACATGCGAGAGCTCCCACTCCCCCGGGCACCTGTGCAAGTGGTATCCTATGCGGACGATATTACGTTCTTCTGCCGGCACCATGACATCGATCAGGCTGCACAGCTCCTCACGGAGTTCATGCCTGTTGTCGAAAACTTCCTCACCCAGCGCGGAATGACGATCTCGGCAGCCAAGTCGTCCGTAACTGTTTTTACGCTTGATCCGAAGGAGTTTAATCGTCACCCAGTCATCACCGTCAATGGGGCGTCCTTACCGCTCGTCCGCAAGCCCAAACTCCTTGGTGTGCGTTTTGATCCGCTCTTCACGTTCGCAGACCATGTCAGGGAGACCGCAAGCAAAGTAAGCCGCTGCACCAAGGTCCTCAAGGCTCTAGCAGGCACATCCTGGGGCTGTGCGAAAGAGACTCTGTCGACTGCTTTCAAGGCGCTGGCCAAGCCGCACCTCACTTATGCGGCATCAATCTGGTCTCCTACGATGAGCTCTTCCAGCCTCCGCCGCCTCCAGTCAGTCCAAAATGCTGCCCTCCGCACGATCACGGGTTGCTATAAAATGTCGCCTATAGATCATCTTCATGCGGAGGTTTCTTTTCTACCGGTCGCCCATCACAACACTCTCCTTAGCCAGCAGTTCTGGTGGAGTTGTTCGCAACCCGGCCATCCCAATCATCACCGTTGCACCGCTCCCGAGCCCTGCCGCAACGTCCGGCCGTCTATTCGAGCACTCCACAAGGAAGCTGTTGCCTCGTCTCTCGCGGACCTACCTGTTGATAGCTCTGCCACCAAGACAGGCTTCCAGCGTCTCCACCAGAGATTCGTTGTCGAGGAGAAACGAGGTTACCGTCCCCCGGTCCTTTTGGGTGGCTATCCACCTCCGATTGCGGCCTCGGAACGACATCTCCCGAGGGTCACTCGCTGTACTCTGGCGCAGCTACGCAGTGGCTACTGTATGCTCCTTCGCCAGTACCAGCACCGGCTCGACCCATCCATATCCGACTGCTGTCCCGACTGCGGCGTCTCGCCGCATGACTGCCGTCATCTGTTCGCCTGCAGTTCTCGGCCAGGCACCTACCTCACTCCCGCGGACCTGTGGCTCAAGCCGGTCGAGGTCGCGGCTTTTCTCCGTCTCCCAACTACTCCCAGTTTGGATTCCGGCGGGGATTCCTGATCCAACTATGGGCTACGACACACACACTATATGGGTTCCAGGAAGCAGCATAGCAGTAGAAGATGTGATCATTGGAGCAAGAAGTTTTCATGATGCCGTTAAATTCTGCTCAACTCGTGATCTTCGCCTTGTTTATATTTTCCCAACGTTTTGGATTCTGACGAGAACCCATAATCGTAGGTAACCGTAGAATAGTAGGCTACCTGTACAGATTGCGCAGTATTTATAGTCCGTAGCGGACACCCACATGCACGCTTTAATTATCAGCTCCCGTAACCGTCGCTGGGCGGCCGTAGTTGGTGCAGTGAGGGCTTGACAGTCCGCCTTCTAGTCATTAATTGCCACGATTTCGTTGTTCGTGTTGGATATAAGCTTGATAATTACGCGACAATTATGTTCGCTGTCGTCGAAGTTATTGCTGGGCCCGGCTCTTCCCATGTGACTGACTCTCCTGCTCCGATAATACCTCCATACGGAGTACGGGATCGGCAATTCGTCGTGATTTTTGATTGACTTTGGGCCTATGAACCATGACTCGAGCAGCTCCCGAAACTGCTTGTGTGACTTTATTCGGGGAGCAATCTACCCGGTAGATATGAAATTGGAAGCCCTAAAGTAAGTGCATAAGTAGTAGCTACAGAATACACTCAACAAAAATGACTGTTTAGAGCTCTTCACCTTCGAGAATATTGGGTATCGTTCCGCAAAGCCTGTAATTGCAGATACAGAAGAGAAATATCAACAAGACCCAGTTAGAGAAATATTAACACGACGTGGGAGTACAGCTATCGAGAATGTTTTCCCTGCGGCGAAAGTATGCATCTCTTCTGCAATCCTTTCCCTCTTCCATTTGGGCAGGGAGGGGGTAAAGACATACTGCTCTTTCAAGACACATCGATATGCATTTATTTGTTCACATTTTCTCGCAAATGACTTCATTGTCCCTACATTGAGGCGTCTGGAGAAGACCGTACTCGAATCTTCAAATCGACTTCCAGGAAGCCTTTCAGATTGTCTATCAATCACCTGCAACTAGTCTTAACGTCTGCGCCAACGGGTGTTTACAACAGTCGGAGTAGTAGCTATTCTGTTAGCAAATCCAGGGCTTTTTTATCCGAAGACGCTTAGACATTCTGTCTTCCCCAGGTGATTTCAGGTGGTGCTCCCACGCAACCCCCTGATAACAGCCCCACCCTCCGTGTGTCTGAGATGCAGACAGAGCTAACGCCCTACAAGTACCTTTCTTCCTTCACCTCAAACCCGTCGACTTCATCGTGTAGGCAGCATTTGGAGGAACAGTGTGACTAATCCATGTCCGCGGTACACACATAGTTCAGAAGTTCATTCTACGGGTAATTATAGTGGCATGATGAAGAATTACCGAAAGCCCACGTTTTACGAATTTACTTTTATGTATGGATAGCCGATTTTCGAAACCATATGTTAGCGTATTCTTAAAAATAAACTCTCATTGTCTGTGATTGAAAGTCCCTCTCCTACATTTTTGCAGTATGCATTTTCAGTTCTGTTGGAACTTTTTTTTAGCTCGAGGTTTTTTTGGCTCAAGCTATAGCTGATCCTGTATGAAGCAGGCAAGCATTTTCTGTTAAAGGCGACTCATCCCTAATATTTAAGCAAAATTTCAATCTTGGGTTTTTTGATCACACAGTCAGGAAAGTTAGAGAACCCGAAATTGATTTAATGAAACCATTGGCATCTCACTATACAACGTCATACTGTCGGTTTTTTCCCTAATCCAAAGTGTTTAACTAGTGGGTTGTAATATCCACAATCGTATGCAAAAAACAATTTCTGCTCAATACGTTTGGAAACACCGAAAGTCTTTTCTCCTTATTCTAGACAACGTCAAGGCGAACAATCTTTCCCTCGCCAAGAAGAAGAACAGCCTATTACATGGATTCGGAACCTCTCTGTCCTGCAGAACTTGATTTTGACTTCATGACTTCCTTATGTGAGTTTCTTGCCTCATTCACTTCTACTTACCAAGGCTACGTGAGATTGTAATGTCTTCCGCTCGAAAAGATAATTCGTACAGGCACTTGATTTCGACTAATCGGGTTGCGTGAGTTTGAAACGTTCTATTAGACTTAAGTTGATAGTTTTAGCACCCAAATTGCACACTGAGACCATCTTATTACTTGGTGCCCAAACTGATGCCTTCCACCAATCGCTCACTGGTTATTTTGTCGGTCTCGGGTGTCTGTTCTTACTTGCAGGCTCTTATAGTTGACCCGAAGGTCCGCATGACCTATGTAGACTTAGTGACTTAACTTTAGGCGCTCCGGACTCATTGACTACGAATACTGTAGTTATACTCTCCCTGCTACATGCATTTTATTTTATTGTATTTAGAAATGTTGTTGATTTAAATCTGTAGATTTTCCTAATCTGTATTGTCGTTTAACGCATTGCGGGCAAACCTCATTATCGAAATGGAGATTTCTTGAAATTCCTGAAAAATAGGAGGTTGTCTACTTCGACTTACCTGAGGTCTAACTTACCGTTCTGGAGTTATACTAGTATAGTCCGCGGTGCAAAGCTTCGCGCACACCTCCAATCTAAACGTGAAACAACTTGGTCCCACCAGCTGCGAGAAACAAATTCGACTACATTTTTCCACTTTACACTTCTAAAAATTTTCTTCCCTGCCTATCCTATTTTTCATCTCCCAAAACCCTTTATCAAAAATTTCCGTAGGACAAATGCTGGGACTAGAGGTATATAAGGTGCACTTCCTAAACTACTTTTGCCGAAGGAATCCCCGAAGTTTTCTGTAGCATCTGTAGTAAGTTTAGGAATGAAGTTAAATGCTACTGATCGAAGTAATATCAAATGAACATTAATTGGTAGGATTGTGTCGTAGGGTGGTCCTGGGGAACGCGTGAAGCGCGCCCCGCAGGCATACGAACGAGTGATTTTCGGGGAGAGGACGGGCGGGGCATACCAGCAAAGAAATTAGAACCCAATTTGAATGCCCAATAAAAAAGTTACGATGGCAAGTTGGGTCGCGTACTCTAACCGGGGGGGGGTGTGCCCAAACCTCGGGCGAGGTAACTGAGAGGCATTTTACAGTGGTATCACCAAAACCAACTAGAAAGAAGCTTAACAAAGTACAAAAGGCAGGGAGATTAGGCAAATCACCTTACTTAAAATGTGTAAGTAAGCGGTAGTTCCCGTGGGTAGTTCAAAAGTCCAGTTTTGCTTAGTTTACCGAATTTAGCAGTTATGGAATGTGTCTAACTTCGGAAAACCGTTCTGCATTCCAATGCCATCAGAAAATCCCTGCTAGATCGATGGATAACGCGTAGAAAACCAGAATTGTACAGGTAATTCAACCTACTTAAAAAATTAAGTAGGTAGCTATAATACATAAGGTCCCAAAAAGGCTGCTAGAGACAACCTCACCCATTAATTGTCGTTATGGTTTCGTATGCCAATGCGATTGTAAAACACCACGTACTTTTGCTGAAAATTGTTTTCTGAATTTACCTGGCTTCTATTGTTTTCCTCTGACAGCTGAGTTTATTCGGATCATCTTTGTCTGCCAGTATAGAGGCAACAGAGCGATCCGTTTTAAAGAGGATGAACGTCGATGTTTGCCAACCTTTGCTATCTTTCGAAAGCCGTCACAGGAGAAAAGCATTGATTCATCTACTAATGATCTCTATTGCCTTCTCTTATCCAAGCTTTTCATGGAGCCGTCATTTGTTTTCTCTTTCCAGCATCCGTTTAAGCACATAGTTTGACTCTCTTGAATGCTTAAATTTCCCCCTTTTTCTACTTGTATCGTTGGTAACTGTTAAAACTTGCAGTTGGATTCATGTTTGCATAGCTGAACTCCAATCAGGTTTCCTTTTGCCAGCGGCCCAACTCTTATTTTACGGTTGTATAGAGGAACCAAGTCCGCTTTTTCGTTTTTTCGTCAGATGGATTCAATTTATTATTGTTATTATTCAACTAATTTCCGTTCTTGCTTTTCCTGTTTTGTTTTTTTGCAGGAACTTCGAGTCCAGTTTTTCAGTGACCCTGCTTGGTACCTTACATTCCGGCAATCAACGAGATAGGCTGGCCAAGTCTGAAACATCGGGAACACTTTACCCCCTTTAGATTTCGACTTGTAGGCAAATAGTGCACCAGTAGTAGTGTTTTTTACTACCCGTGTTATCGCTCACTTCCCTCCATCTTCTCCACCTTCGGTCTTTTTACAGTCTGCCCCTCCCCCCTCCCCCACCATGCACTCACCAGCCTGTGTATAGGTCATATTCTGTGATTGGATATCCAAGTGCCTTGCTGCTCATTTATACTTCCTCGGACGTTTGACGAAATTGATGAACACTGTTCAGGAGCATGTATATGTGCTTACACGTATCGCCTACATGACCAGCCCTTACAATCCGCCGTTGTATGCTTACCAGTCTTCTCATCCCCCTATTACCTGAATATTTTGCCTTAGTACTATTATTATCTCGCTATGTTATTATTTTGTCTATAAGTTACTGCTCTTATACACCATATTCTTTCACCCTAGCGTCTATAATGTATACATTACCAAATTTTTTATCTTATGACCGCGCAGCATTTCGGGGGCAGTTATACCCGCCGATATGACTGCTCACTTATCCAGCCCCATTGAGCTTTTTCGCTATTTGTAAATGTTCACAGACACGCCGTAGTGGTACCAGGACTGTTAACAACGGCAAATATGCCATATTAGTTGATCGTACTCCGCATCCATAATGTTTCATCCCTATTTTACTGATTTCTCACCGCGATTTATTTGCCTATGAGCAAGTGTGCATAGTCCAGGCTGGGTTCCGGATGTCATAGCAGTTCAGTGATTAAGAGTTCCACCAAAAACCAACACATAAAAAGAACTGTACTTTGGAGAGTTGAACGTAAATTCTCAAAGTGAACAACACAACATTTACATCAAGGAGCCTTCTAGCACAGGGATTTAACTAAGGGATGACTCATCGTAGTAAGCACAATGATTGAATGATTTAAAAATAACTGAATCGAATTCATGAAGTGCGTTTTCGATTAGAAACGATTACTTAACTGTGCGGCACCATCCTACGATATTTCACGCACGACAGGATACCAAGGTCTCGAAGACAATTCCCGTTTTCTGCCTGCACAATTTGTCCTCGGCGAAAAATGACCACTCAATTAGTATACTGTTTTTTTTATTGTTGCTCGTCACACTCGCTGACCCTAACTGCCAAGCGACTGAGTTCTCGAAGACAACAACAGCTGCCCTGAGGCGTTTAGTCCTTGATATTTTGCTAGCCTGACCATATCCTGCAGGATTTGACATGTGCGAGCTTTCCTTCACTCCAATACCCACCCTCTCTTCGCTAACCTTCTCATTTTTTATTGAGACTGTTGGTTGTGCGATCCTCGTTTCTGAGTAGAGCCTCATGAGAGGTTCCCTCTTATTGTAGGCTGCAATTAGTGTCCCCCTTTTGACTGAGCTCAGGCGCGAACTCGCGGCGAATCAGCGTGTCGTTTTCAGTTTCATTAGTTAATGTCGATGAAGTGAGAAGTGCTCCTCCCCTTGCCGTTTGGAAGTTATCCGCTCCCAGCAGTTCCTGCTGCTTATAACAACCACAAAATCAAGGAGACAAACAGAGCGTGGACGAGAGCATACAGCTAAGTGCCTGTGGGCCGAGGCAGACGTGGAGCCTGTAGGAGGTTCTTTTGTGCACATAACGCCGGTTTTATCAACCTTATAGCGGTTGCTTCTGTTTTGGCTAGCAGGCGCAGAGCCAGGCACTTTTGATAGTTTGTTGGAACCTTGTAGATCATCGGAAGGCTTCTTTGGAGTCCACATGATGTCCGGGCTCAACCATGTGCGCCAGAGTACAGCTGTTTAAACTCCCGGCTTCACCTTTTCTCAATAATGCCGGGAGGTGTTGTTCTTTTCCTTTGGATAGGCGCTGACTTGTGTGACGACTCCCCTGGAGCAAGTAAAGGAGTAGATGCACATAGGGGTGGTCTGAGCTGGTAACCTATTGTTATCTCCCGTATGTAAGAAAGGTTTGGTTGACAATGATACCCGAACTCTTGCTGCTGGGAATGTTCGTGACATGGTTTGGTCAAGGCGTCTTTTCTGGAGTTCACTTGCCGCGTCACCTAGAAAAGGGACGTTGAGGAATAGTGCTTTCACTTCCACAGTGTGGTGGGTTTTACTTGTTTCGCAGCCGTATTCCTTGCAATAAATCTCTCAGGTACCTTTTCTCGCGAAGTAGGTCCTGGATTTTATTAAACGTCTCCTCAATACTGTCTAGAACAAATGTTTTTGCTAGCCCTTTGGAGTAAACAGCGAACTAGATTTGGCTTCTGTTCGAGGGTTACGAAACTATCGAAGTTTGTTTACTTTTTGGCGCACATGGTTGATTCCGGACATCATGTGGACGCCAGCGAAGTCTTCCGGGAAATCTACAAGTTCCCACCTAATTATCTCAAGTCTCTCGACCAGCGCCTACTAGCAACAGGAGAAGCAACTGCCATCAGATTGCTGAATCCGGCGTTGTGTGCGCAAAAGAACCGCCTACAAGCTCCACGTCTGGCATGGTCCACAGTCACTTAGCGGCATGCACTCGTCCGCGCTCTGTTTTTCTCCCTCTACTCCCCCCCCCCTCTAAACTGGCTACAACAAACCCTGCCCTCATAACCTGTCTTCTCTTACGATCTTTCCCGCCCACGGGACACTTTTACGAAAAGATGGACATGCTTTTACTTGTACCCCATTCACATGTAATTTTTTTGGCCGGAAGAGAATTTTCGGAAGGCCTACGCACGCTTCTAAATTCTCTGATGGAAAATTTCGCAACTTTAAATGCTCGTAATCGTTTACGCTAGTGATATAAACTGTGAAGAACGGGGCAATATACCGACCACACTGGCTAACTTTATCTTTTTGCCTTAACTTGTATGATGCGGCGTAGAGTAAGCAACGACACATTTGGCCTTATTAGACGATTACTGCCCCATTATGATCCTATCAGTAAAGCAAACATCCAATTAATGCAATTTCTTACACTGGTCATGCTCGGCGATGCCTCGGTGGCTTGCCTTTGTGAACCCCAAAAAGAACATTAAACGGATAAGCGTATATTTTAATAATGGTCCTAGTTTATTAGCGTTCTAATCTGCTGCCATGAAACTGGAATTTTAATTGTACGTTCAATCTCGCTTCTGTGCACGGTCCCTTCGATATGCATAGACCCACGGGGGAAGACTATGCCGTAATAGAAAAACGAACTGGACTAGCAAAGGAGATAAGAAGGCTGAACCTTAATTTCTTGGCGGTAAGAGGCTGTGAAGATTATACCGCTGGTGGATTACGGACAAATACTCGATTAAATTGTGATTATTACTCGATTATTTGCCACCAGCAGCTTGCTGTTAACTGGCACTCGATAAACGGTAATCTTCATGAGTTCTAGGCTCCGAATTTCTATGAACACGAAGCACTTAATATTCCATCTTTTAGTGAAAACAAAAATGCGGGTTCCATAAAATAATTGAGTAGAAGTAGATCTGATCACCAGGACAAGACTCCCGTTTTGGAATCCGTTGCGGATCCACTCTTAGAGACAATAGCAGAAACTGGTAATGCATTCAGGTAAGAGTACCTCTGAGCTGAGCGCTTAGCGTGCCCCCAGTCTTACGGGCTCCTGGTTTTAGGGAAGGGAACGGGCAGAGCATGTCGGGGAACAAATTAGATTGCAATAATCCTGTGATATAAAAGAAAATTACGAGGGCAAGTTGGGGCGCGTACTCGAAATTCGGGCGAGGACACTGAAGTACGCTTTCATATCACCCTTAACACCCCACCAGACCAACGGCGGATAGGTCTATGTAGGGTGTGTGCCCTAACCTCAGGCTAGGTAAGTGGGTAAATTTTCTAGTGTTACCACTAACCTCAACTGGAATAAAAGTAAGAGCGATGGTTTGAAGATTGTACAATTTACCCTACTTAAAATTTGCAAGTAGGTGATTATTCCCGTGGTTAATTAGAAAAGCCATTTTGGCTTAATATACTGGCCTAGGCGATTATTGTATGCGGTGGCGCTCCGGGGACCTCTCTGCAGATCAATGTCATCATCTAATCCTTACTGTTTCGATTTCGGGCGTGCAGAAAGCTGGAAGATTGTGAACAATTCAATCTATTTAAAATGCGTAAGTACAGTTCTGCGAATCCTGCAAGCAAATTTTAGGTCGAACTTTAACCGGGCAATTTAGCGTATATCTGGACAGGTTATTTTGATCAATTGAGTGGATTTAATAATAAGAAGGGCTTTGGTTTGGAAAATTACCATTTTATTTTAAGTTATTGGGAGAAACAGGCTCTCACTTTTGCTAAATCATGAGTAAGTTTATATGAAAGGAATTCCGTATGCTGTAACAAAAAGACTAGACGAAACTTTCTTCCAATACACATTGTGCTGTGGAAGAATTTCATCATTAGTAAAAAAGGTGGAATAATTATCCCTTCCAGTACTGGAAAAGGATGTGCGAAGTTGATCAAATGGAACTAAAGCGAAATTTAAAGAATCACATTGATTTTCAGAAACAAGCAGCAATAGAAGTTTAAAAACTTATATTTAGCTATTCTGTGAAGTTTTTTTGCAAAAAATATAGTAGCAAAAAAGTTCTTGGTAGAAAATCTCCTTTTACCGCACAGCTCGTCGTGCGCGTAAACAAAGTTTTTACATGTAACAGCGCAGACAGCCAATAGAAAGCTTTATTGAATGTAGGTCATGTAGAATTATATTTTTTGTGAACAATAGTGTCCGCTTGAGCGTTATTTAGAAAGGGAACAGACAGAAGAATAATAGGCATTTCAAAAAATGGTCATAAATATGGCCTGTGTTTGGCATTTTGACGTTTATTACGGATCTTGTAATAAATCTCCTTAAGCGAAAACTAATCCATTATAAAGATGAAAGTATGATCTTTCATCTCCAGTCAAATTTAATCGTTTTTCTCCAGGTAAATTAAGGAAATTGTCAAAATTCCAATTTCACTGTGACATTTCCTTGAAAAAAGTTAATATACGCAGATTTTCGTCAGCTAAATATCCAATAAAGGCACTTTATAGAGGTAACCTGTTATGGAAACTTTTTTTATTAATCTTAGGGATAACAATATGCGTGGTATCCAGGAGACATGTTGTATGCTCGAAAACGTGGTTTGCTGTTTTGAAGCATTTCTGAATTTCAGTAACATTGCCATCTGCATAGGAAATAATATCCAAAAGCTCGTTTTTTCGGTAATTGCTGTTTAGTTATATCTTATTTTAAAGGGTTTGATGTAAACGTCAAACAAACGGACAATGAGTAAAGTGATCAATGAACACAGCAAAAATTTCCGAAACGAAAAGAGAATTTATTTATCTAAAGATATTCAATTGCTACAAATGTAATCATTCTTAAATAAACAAATATTTCGACTAAAGGCAAGTTCTTTTTGTGCAAAGAAAGTGGTTTCCTTCAATTTATTGTTCTAATATATAGCTATTCTGACGTCTTCAAAAGCTGGGAATTATCGAGAAAATTTTATTTTTCTGAACAAAAACTTAGAACTTTAAGTTGTTTTAAGTACTTTATATGCTTAATGTTGTTCATTATTATTTATAAGTTTTCGTATGCGCGTTCCCGCTGGTATGGGAGTGATAATCAAACATTTACAAATTTAGGAAATTTGCTTGCAGCACTCGCAGAACTGTAGGTGGTTATAATAAATAAGGACCCTTCTTCGACCCCATTAGGTACTCTTACCTACATGCATGGGGCTTTGCAGTTTTTATAGAATACAGTCACTATGCTACTCGATGTCCATGAAGATTAATGGTTGAAGCCTATCGAGGATTCTTATGCGCTAACTGTCTGATTGGCGGCGTGCGGGTAGTGAATCGCTGAACTTTCATCATTGGTGCTGGACTTGGGTGTGCTTGCTGCTCCGTCATCTGAAGCTGGGGTTAGAAGATACGTTCACCTATATGCTCTTTCGGCTGGACAAGAAAGAAGGGGATCTCACATTAATATGGCATTGGCGGGGGCGAGAAAAGTGGACCAATTCTCTTTCAAAAATTAATCAGAATTAGTAAGTTTCCATAAGTTGTTGTCAACAGTATCTACGTATTCAAGAATTAAAGTGAGGCGAACGAACGTTTTCGATTATTAATCCTCAAGCCAGTACAATAGTATGAGGGAGGGTATAGTTAACAAGAGTGTAGACAACCAGTCAGTAATAATTAGGGAGAGAGATCAGAAGAAGAGGATGTGATCACTGGAATAAGAATTTTATTTTTCTGACGTTTCGGATTCCGTCGGGAATCCATAATCCTAGGTGGTGTTAGCACAGATATGACTATGCTACCTTAACTTATGATTAAGAATATCCGATGGAATCCGAAACGTCAGGAAAATAGACGATAAAACGTATCGTAACGAATATAAACTAGTAGATCTGATAAGGCCTGGAAGGCCAGAGTGCTAGGTATAATTTACTGAGGTGTAACAGGAGTAGAAAGTAAGGTATAGTTTAGTGACTCCCAGAAAAGTGCAGTCCAGCCATGAATGAGCCGGAGTCCAGAGGCGCAGTCCGGCAAGTAGATCGTCGGTTCTGGGAGTGACTGAACGTCAATAACTCCCCCTCAGTAAGCTCCTGGTCTTGAGAAGTGTTTGGCCAGTGAGGCCAGACAGAGGGTGACATTGAACAGAGGATTTGAAAACCTGGGGCGCGCACGGACTGGTGCATACGAGTGCCAGACACGCGGGGACATGTGGGCAAAGCATGGCTAAGAAATACAAGGTCGTAACAGCACCTTCCTCTGAACTGCTGCCTGGAACTCGCATATTCTCCACTTTTGGCAATCTCTTTGGGTGCCTTGCGCTCCGATCGGCTCGATGGTTGGAAAAATGCGCAGACCTGATTCCTGGAACCTTATCTGCGCATGACTCTGACCATGATACCATCACCTGTTATTAAGGATTCTCGACGGAATCCAAAACGTCAGGAAAAGGAAACTCTTGTTCCTGTGATCACAACCTCTTCTTCTGAACTGCTGCCTGGAACTCGCATATTTTACACTACATGGAGAGCGGTGTTAAGCGTTCAAACGGTGAGCTTCTAGACAAAACTTGGGATGAGAGGGAAGAGAGTCCGACATTTAGTTCATGTCACCCCGTCGTTCCTGTCTCGCGTCTTCTTGAGAAATGTCAGGACGCAAGGTGTCACGGTCTGGCGACAGCATGGGCAACGTAGGGCTGCAGGTTGTCACTGTCTCTGCCGTTTCGCGGCGTGTAAGGAAGCGTGTGGATGCATCTACGTAAATGACATTTTCAGATCAAGATTAACAATATAAGAAGATTAATTGGTGAACATACGTTTGTTTTCGATAATTCTCATCAGGCCTTTACATTTATGTGGTTATTAAGTAAATAAACTATGCAGTTTGGTAGAAAAAATAGGACTGTTGTCAGGCAGGGGCGATGGGGGGAGGTGGGGGGAAACGGGCGTCAAAATCTGATCAGCGTTAGGATGAACTGGTAGTCGGATGGGGTGCTAAGCTGCTGGCTGTTGGAATAACAACTTGTGAACACGGTAACTGCGGCGCCGCAGCAAAATTCTTTTGGGCGTACGGGATAGGTTGGCGTAGCCTGATGGCGGCCACTTCTGCCGTAGCAAACAGACGCTGTCCAATAAATCTTTAATAGCTTGAGGGCACCTTTTAGATCACTCAGGAGGCCTCCTTGGTATCCACCCGATGGTCTGAGTCTACCAGATGGGCTAGAATGGAACTGTTTACACCATTTAGTTGGCCCTTCGTAACTACACTGGAATGTGTTCTCGTACTAGTTTGGACGAACTCCGGCTCGTGCGACCAATATATCCTGCTCCAGAGGAGCTAACTTTATTTGTAGTTACAACTTATTTAGCAATTAAAATCCTCTATTGTTGGTATTTCTGCGATTTTGCATATAATATTGGTAATAGCTAACTGTTCTAATTGAAAAATATTGTCAAGGTCTAGAGTGGTAGGTATAAAGGCGGATTTTTTGACGTAAAAGTTACACACTTTTGTGCTTGCAAATGGAGGCTGTCTGGGCTCTATGTGCACTTCTATGTGCATATATTCATATACCTGCTCCTGTGTGATGGGATATATTGGTCGCACGAGGCGGCGTTTGTCCAAATGAGTAGGAGAACACATTCCCGCACAGTAAGGGAAGGGCCAAGAAAAGGGTATAATTAGTTCCTTTCAAGCGCATTTGGTAGACTCAGACCATCGCGTGGATGCCAAAAAAGCCTTCCGAATGAGCTGCAAGGTACCCTCAAGGTATTCCAAATCCCTTAGACAACATCTGTTGCTAACGGCAGAGGCGGCTGCTATCAGGCTACGCCGATCCGTCATGTGCGCCCAAAAGAATTTGGTCGCTGCTCCGCAGTTACCATAGTCAGAAGCCGCTAATCCAGCAGCCACCAGCTTAGCACCCCAGCCGACAACAAGTTCACCATAACGCTGATCAGATTTTGAACCGCGTTCCCCCTGCCCTGACATCCGGTTTATTCTTATACAAAGCCGCATAGTTTATTACTTAATTACCCTATGACTGTAAAGGCCTGACGAGAATTATTGAAAGCAAACGTATATTCGCCAATTCATCTTCTGAATTTTGCAATGTGAATTTTCGCACATTTAACAACATTAACCAAATATTCTGTTAGGAAAGGCCCGAGTAGTATTGTTCGTTTGATTTGCAAGGACCAGCCTAAGAGAACTCCGTCCTCCCTGCTTGCGAGGTAGACATGCTAGTTTCAAAACAAAGACTTTCTGCAGTCACATCTGTTGACCTGTATTTGAGGTCTCAAAAAAACTACTGAATCAAGAGTATTGTCTAGGCCTTAAACACGTATAAAAAGAGAATAACAAAAGATACAACGAAAATTCCCCAGTGTAGAGCCTCTGTTTGGTAACTAACCTACCACACTACGCTAGTGGAAAAAGCTGGAACATTATCTAAAAATGACAATACAAGGTGAACGACACGACTCACTAGATCCCCAACGATCCTTGATAGCAGTAGCCAGGGAATGGACTTGCAAAATGATGGATTGATAAACGTTGGGATCTTCGTTCGTAAATGTGAAGTCGGAAGATTCGCAAGGAAACTCGCGTTTAAATCACGGTTAGTTGATCCTGAGCCCAGAGATGATCACCAGAGAATGGTGTCGTTGACGGGCGAAGGTAACAGAAACTGGCGAGATTGGATGCTGCAGGAAATGCAGGAGAGTAAACAGGAAATGCTCAAAACACGCCGCGTGCGGTGGTAGCCGGCAGTGTGTATTTCGGGTCCGTGCGGCGAAACCAAAAGGTGCATATAATTTAAACAAAAACGAATCAGGCTGAAAGGTTCAGGGACAGGAGAAGAACCTAAACTAGTCACCGGAACTAGCATTAATCAACTGTTTCCGTTAAAACGAGTAAAAACACCAATTTCAATAAATATATGTTTTTAAAACATGCTGATCTGAGGTCGAAGTTGTTCAAGTCAAAATGGGAACGAATGAAAGCGTATTCTCCCAAATTACATTACTTAGTTCCTAAAACCTGACAATGTTAAGAAATGCGGCCACTTTTTTCTTCAAAAGTCCTATTATGCATGCTCAATTCCTTCCACTGAGGCAGTGTACCACCTTTTTTCAGATGGCTGTCGTTAGTAATTTGCATGCTGATATCAGAACGGCACTTAGTGATTTACTTACGGAATTTCGCTGGCCATCGTACATAGTTGCAGCATGGTTAAACACGTCAGTCAAATAGAGCTGAACTATTCTGCGGATTCATAGTATGTTCTCGATAGAATAACCATAAGCAAAATCAATTCACAGGTTTTATTATTGTTCGGAGAAATCTAAACCGCAGTGCACGTAAACAAACAGGTCCTATGTGCGTAACAAAGCATATATGCGTCTTAATTCCGCCAAATGTACTATATTTTATTTTTTGTTTTGGCGGCTGACCAAACTGACGAAGTAACAAAACACTTCTTTGCTACCTTGTCGAGTAACGCTTTGAGAAATGTGTGTAAGCTGTTCTTTATGTGTTCTCCTTAATTTTAACTTTCATGTCAACGGTGTTTTCGTCAACTACATCATCAAAATTGAAACTGTGCCATTACCATAAGCTTTGTTAAAGCGGGCGCCTATTCAGCCAGTTTTTGTCTGTTCATCCTGTTCAAAAAGGAACTTTTGAGATGAACCGTTTTATAATTAATATCATTGCCCGAATCTGAGCCAACACGCAATGAGTTTTCCTCGCACGCGCCTTGCCCCTCCCACGCAATTATATTTCTCTTTCAGGAAATAAGATTTGAACTGTTGGAAGTAACTTCTCTGTTATTTTTAGGGTAAAATCATGCGAGAATTTGGAGCTTCTTGTTAAATTACAAGGTCATCCTTGTTTGTTCTATGCGGGGTAGGGACTGCGCCCGAATGTTTATACATTATGCAGTGGCTTTAGGTGACATATAATTTCTTTAATTATAGTGAAATCTGATATAAATTTGTAGATAATGATTTCAGAAGACGCATTGGTTTCCCAGATGGCTGCAGCGGGGGCTTGTCTCCATTCGCATACATCATTTTTGATTGCCCTCTCTCTGCGTACAGCGTGTTTATGTCACCCGCACTCCTCCATCTTAACCATGAGTCCGATGCCCTTAATGTATACCTGACTATTTTTTATGGTATATTTTAATTCTATGGTCACAAGTAACAATTATATAAAGCATGGTTATGAAGCAAGTGCGAAATATTCGAAACGTCCGTTAAAAATATTGATAAGATTAGCCATCTCGATGAGTTCAAGAGATCTTATGTAGAATTTTATTTTGGACAGCGCAGCTTGAATCTGCAGCTGCTAATTTATTTTTCTTCTTCAGCTAACAAGGTGTAAGGTCCATCCAAGGTATACCTTATTCCCCATTTTAATTCCATACTAGCTGAGCAAGAAGCTTGCGGGCCTCGGAGATTCACACTGGGCATATCAAAAGTTTCTCGAGAGTTCGTTCACCGATGTAGAGTTAAACACAGCCTGTCCTTTAAGCTCCCTTTGTTCGGCAAACGTAGTTTATGTAATGCACCTCATAAACCCCTAGTCCCACCATTTGTCCTGCGGAAACGGTGGCTTTAGGGTTTTGGGGATGGGGGAATATAATAAGCCGGGAAGGAAATTTTTAGAAGCGTTAAGTGAAAAAATACAGTCGTGTTTGTTATCCACGGCCGTTGGCACTAAGTTGTTCCGCATGCAGATTGGAGGTATAAGCGGATCTTCACGCCGTGGACCACGCTAATCTAACTTCATAACGCCAAGTTGGACCTCAAGTTAGTTAAAGTAAACAACCTCCTTGCCACCATATCTATCCTTCAGGAATTTCAAGGAAAGTGCAATTAAAAAATTGGTTTTTTGGCAATGCGTTAAACGATAATACAGATTAGGAAAATTGGCAGATATAACTCAACATTTAAAAATACAATAAAATAAAAATTCATACAGCAGTTATTAAACTACATTCCAGAAGAAGAAGAAGAAGAGGAAGAAGAAGGAGAAGAAACGATCAGTGAAACAAGAGTTTTATTTGCCTGACGTTTCGGATTCCCTCGGGAATCCTTAATCATAGGTGATGTTAACATGGTTATGGTCATACGCAGACGGGATCATCCACTTCCATTCCCTATCTTTATTCCCTCACCCGTAAAACCCCATAGCCACAGTTTTCGTAAGATAGAATTCTGGGACAAGGGTGCTCTTTATAAACTGATACTCCCCTTTGTTCAGAGGTCAAAGGTACATTGCGAGCAACAGTGGCCTAGTTTTTTGGAGGAGGAATGCGGACCCTCGTTGTCCATCGCAAAACGAAAGCCCGAAACTCCATCAATTTATTCGGCGGCTTGTAAAGAAATGACAAATAAACTGAAGGCCGGAATGGCCACTTCTGGCGGATTAGCCGTCATCAGCCAGTCCTACTCAATTTCAAATGTGTGTTTATTGAGTGCAACCAGTTTCAGTTCACCACATTTTAAAATTCGCTATGCGACTGCAAGGTATGGTTTTATAGTTAACTCTAGGGCACAACGGGACTTAAGAGTTCCTTAACCAGATCGATGAGCCCCCTATCATCATCGCATTCCCGACTTCAATCGAAAAAAAATAGCGGGCCAATGGTAGAATTTTGCTTTTAATGACCGAACGTCGCGATTTCCAATTACGCAGGTCATCACACTTAGGACTGGGTATGATTGGCTGATGATGGCAACAAGCCAGAAATGTACATTCTGGTCTCCCTTGTCTTTTTCGTTTGCATTTTCATTACACGTATGCCACGGTTGACGGGCACTCAGCAATCGAGTACAGGACTCACCCATCCCATCGAGCCTGGGGACTTTCTGCTAAACGCTACTAGCAGCCACATTGAACTGAATTTCATGAAGGCAAAGCGGAAGTTTGTGTTTTCTACAAAAAATATAGTTAAAACTTTTTCAGTTTATCTTTACTGTTCAGTAGGACTTTCTTATGAAGTCATCTGATCGAAGTAGGCTTTCTAGGCCGCCTAGTGGTCAAAGGGTTGCTTCCTATACGTTTCTTCTATTAACCAATAGGGTTGCTCCGATTACCTTTTTGTGTGCGGGCTTCCTTCCAACCTACGATTTTATTTAAGTAAAACAAGCATAAGTGGCTTTAACTCGTTTTCTAATGTGCACTTACCGCGCACTAACCAGATATTTCCTGAATCAAGCATTAAACCTGTAATCGTGAATAACGCAAGAGACTTGGGCGGAGCGAAGTTATTTTCAGGCAGCTCCATATGAAAGCTTTATCGAATGTTCCTTTATAGTACAGCAGGCATAATCAGGATGTTTTGATTCACAGCATTTACTGGCTTAGGAAATACCTTGGATAAATAAACTATGCGGGTTGGTAGAAAATAAAGCACGGTTGTCAGGGTAAGGAAGTGGAATCGGGGTGAAAATCTGATCAGCGTTAGGGGAAGGATAGGCTACTGGTTGTTGGATCATCGGTTTTTGCCCTTGGGAACTGCGGCGCCATGACGAAGTTCTTTTGGATGCGCAGGACCGGTCGGCGTAGCCTGATGGCGGCTGCTTCTTCCGTAGCCAACAGACGCTGTCAAGAAATCTTGAATATTTTGAGTTGACCTAATTGTGAAAAACTTAAGGAGTTCGGCTGGATTTGAATCCGCGTAGTAGAGAAGGCCTTTACCAGAAGTCAACGCTCTAACCACTAAGCTACAAACACCCCACCTCGCGCCATGAATTTAATCACACTTGAGTCGATATTACCCTCCCAACTTTACCGCTCGTATGAAATCCGCCAAATTGAAACAGCAAGCTCACTGCCGAAGCAGCATTTATTAAGCAATCACTTAGAATCGACCTGAACGTCTACTAGGCCTGAATAGCTTGATCACTCGGAAGGCCTCTTTGGCATCTACTCGAATAGAGCTATCCATGTCCTTTAGTTGACCATGTCCTAACCACACCGACTACCAGTCCCTCCTTACCAACTCGCATAGTTTATTTACTTAATTACCATATAAGTGTAAAGGCCTGACGATGATTTATCGAAATTAAACGTCTTTACACAAATTCGTCTTTTGAAAATATTTAATGGGAATTTTCGCAAAAAATTTCAAAAAACGTTAAATTTAGCCAAGTGTAGCCCATCTTTTCCTGATTTAAAATGAATGCCTATCCAGTATACAGCATTTCGGAAGTCAAGTCAAGTCATTGAACAAGATGATATACCTCAAATGAACGTTAAACCCCTTTGTTAAATTTTGATCCTCATTCTTCATGCAATCTACTATGGTTAACTTCAAGTAACTTAAACTTTTCTACTTACCATTTGCATTTGGAAAAATTTCTCATATGCAAGATGGGACACTGAGGTAGCTCCTGTTTCTGAATCTGTGGTGAGCCGTACACTATAGGTATCGTCGTGCCTACATGTCCTAGTCTTTCAAGTTATTTGTCAGAAAAAAACCTCTTTGCGACCCTCAACGCCCTCTGTTTTATCGTTTACTTCTCGAATTTTGAAAACTTTGTACAATCCACTAAAGTCGAATCTAGTTTCACGTCGTAATCATTCTTATCCTTCAGTACTATTCAGGGCCCCTTGACTATCAACATGAGTCCTTATAGTACCTTTGTTTTTCGGAGCCTTTCGTAAATACTGTTGGCAGCAGATAATCAGAGCCGACTCAACATGATAAACTTATCTAGGCTCGGTAGATTTTAGATCGATAGTCATGCTAACTAGGCTTAGAGATTCAAATTTCTAACACTATTTGCTTCAGTATCCACCGTGCAACTCAAAAATTAGGGCCTACAAATAGTATATATAAAGGAGTCTTCCCAAGAAGTGCTGAAGGATACTTGCGTTATTACCGCTATGGATTGTTTGGGAGGGTGTTCTGCACTTTTACTGGCTGGAGACTTTGTAGGAGCTTCGTCCATCTAGCCCCAGTTATTTAAGTTCTGATTGTTTGCACATAGTCTTTGACCACTAATCTCTTGAGACCTTGAAAATGGTCAGGGACCGCTGTTCTCTGACACAATTTCTGCTGAAGTTCCTGAATTTCAGTCGACGAAACAGCGACAAGGTTTTTCTGTAATGTTTTATAGTAATGTTTTGAATTGTAACCCCGACTCATATATTCCAGTTAGAATTTGGTTGTGACGTTTACCTCAACCCTCTAGCTAACTGAGGGCATTGGCCCTACTAAAACCTCCTTCTTGCTGGCGTGTGCTTGAATCCCACCGACGCTGCGGAGTTTTTCAAAAGTGGGTGAACTATATTTGTACTCTGTTGAGATAGCCAACCCGGTCTTTCGGGTGTACAAGCTGGGTGTGCAAAGTACTCATAAAAAATAACTAACAAAGACTAAATCCACTAACTAAAAAACGTAAACTATAGTAAGCTTAACTCATTTAAATAAAAATAATCTAAAACTAAAATAAAGCTAGTAAAATTATAACGATCTGAATCTAAACTCAAAAATGAGTTAAATAAATATGAGTTTCGTAAAAATGAGTTAATGAAATAAAATAAACTAAAGGCGATTTGAAGGTGTACGCAGCGCTTTGCGCGTGAACTATATAACTCGAACTCCAGAACGGTAATTTGAACATCAGGTATGTTTAAGTAGCTAACCTCCTAGTCATAAAATGTTTTTTTTTCAGGAAAATCAAGAAGTCCAATCAACTATAAGGTAGAAGTAAGTAAAAATGTCCAAATTTGTTGCACCTGATTAACTATAAGTAAGTAAGAACTGAAAGTAAATTTCTGTGCTCATTTATGGCGCACTATTTTGTTTAGGAAATAATAAATTATATCAAAATTTTCTGGGACCCAAAGTAGCATTCCTCCGTTTACTTCTAAATAAAAGTTGAAAACTTCATGCAAGATGTTTGTAGGTGCATCGGTAGAGTAGGCTTACAGGGAGCCAACAGTACAGGTTTCCGTTAAGTCTAGAAGAACAGAATTGAATAAAGAAATAACGTCGAGTAAGTTCCTAATTTCGTTGCTCGCAATTGTAAAGCCTGTTTTATGGACTAGGAGTTGCAGGGATTCTGGGATAGAGTGTTCAGAGTTATTTTTAGTAGGAGAAAGTTGATTAATTAGTCACTTGGAAATTTTTTAGTTTGCTGCATCGATTATGGAAAATACGGGTAGCTTGAGAATTTCAATTTTGTGAACCACTGAAAATCCGTATATTTTGGCAAACTAGGGCACATCTAAATAACTGGTACATTAAATATTAAAAGTCCAAGGGCCCTTTCATTGCAAACATAGTGCTGTCGTGAAAATAAATTAAAGGTTGGTAATCACAGCTGCGCGCAATCAACTTATGACAACAGGAGGTAGTAGTATGTTACACACTGTAAGTCACATCCAGTTTACAACCGACCCTCTTAAACAAGGATAGCAATCAAGCAGTAAAAAAACATACATGGGTGACAGAGTTCAAAAAACCGACGTCCGAAAAAGGTAGGAGAAAGACATCTTAAATAGGTACTAAGATTGATGTGGTATGATATGATGCAGTTCGATGGGTTCTGAACGCTTATTATCATTAGAGAAATCATATAGCATCATGGCGGTACGATAAGAGGGACTCAACGAGACAACGAGGTCGAAACGAGAAGGGGACAGTGGAAGTCACGGCAGCATCTCCGAGATGCGACCCAACAGTCTGCAGAGTCCACCGACAAGTTGGCGACAACGTAAGAACCCACGATGATCATCAATAGCGACTCGAAAACCAGCACCACAGTTGCAAAATGGAGAAGAGTTTGTGGCATTTGAAAATTACGCTTGACTCTGCAGGTGAAAATTTAAACATATTTAGAGACCACTTTACTATCCTGGGAAGAGACTTAAATGCCAAGAGACCTCTTTTTGAAGTCTACAAGTTGCGTGTTTGGGAGGGAAACAGACCTTGATGGCTCAATGGTTAGGACGTCTGCCTATGTCCGGCGAGGAGCGAGTTCAAAACTCGGGTGCGGCGGCAATTTCAGCTGCAACACTAGAGTTGGCTATCCGTGGCTGATGAGGGCCAATAGCCCGAAATAGCTAAATCAAAGTGCCTTGTCTGAGCCGGAATACTCCTATGACAAAAAGTAAGGACTTTAGTCTTTCCAACTTTAAATGTTAACGTTAGTTGACTTTGAAAATCGGTAATATAGACGACAACCTAATTTTGAGTGGAAGATGTTCTAAAAGAAAGCATATTTGGAGGCAAAAAATTAAGAGCGCTTAGATTTGGAGCTAAGGGGTTTTGAAGTTATCATGGAGGAGTTAGGAGTGGCGTGAGGCCGGTTTACCGGAGTAGGAACGTTAATTTGCGGGAGATTAGGGATATCGTGAACGCGAAACAGCTAACACATACCGGCTTCGAGTCTTTTTACCCAATGAAGTATAATGTTCGCTAACTGACACCTATCCGTTTAAAAATATTGGGGCCAGAAAGAATATTTTCAATCTAAATGCGGCCATTCCTGTTCGTAAGACCAAAAAATGGACAACAGTATTCTAGAATGGGGAGAACAAACGTGTGGTATAGTTTCAACTTTATTTCCGGAAGGAAAAAATGTGTGATGTAAATCCACATATGTGTGCGACCTTGACAGAAATTCAATCTGCATGAGACGATAATTCTAGCTTATTCGCGTAAGTTAGATCTAAATCCTTAACCGTAGATCGTTCTGAGGGTGGAATATTTTGGAAAATGGTGGGTACAGGTAGCTTTGTGGGACCAAAACACATGAAACTATTTTCAAATGGAGAAAACTCCATGTGCCAAGTGGCGCTCCAATGTTAGAGCGTACGTAAGGCTGCCTTGACTTCCTCAACGCAACTACTGGCCATTTTCTCATAAAATAAGCAAAGGCACTTAAAGTCATCGGCATAAATGAAATTTTCCGATTTATTTAGTACTGTTGAGATTTCATTGATGTAAGGAATGAAAATGAGGTGACCGTGCCTTCAAAAACGCCGCTCGCGATCGGCTGAGGCATTCAGTAGCTTCTACCTACTAAGACCTTTTGGCTACGGTTAGACAGGCAGGAACCAATGAAATAGGGGAGAGAAGGCCGGATTCCGAGGGCTTCTATTTTCGCTAGAAGAGTCCTGTGCGGCACCTTATGAAAAGTCTCGCTTAGGTCAAAGTAGGCCACAAAGATTGATTACTGTTCATGAGGAGGTGAAGTGACAAGTTTCGCATGATCTTCCAGGTAGAAAATCATGCAGTGAGGATATTAATAGCTCAGTTTCTATTCGAAAGTCAATAAGTTGATTAAAAAGGACCACCATTTGATGATTCCAGGAAATTCAAGAAACCTGCAATTTGGTACTCGGGTTTTTCCGCAATAAGATAAACGATAACACTGATTAGGAAAATCTACAGATATAATTCAACAGCACTTCTAAATACAGTAAAATAAAAATTAATTTAGCATTCATTAAAGTATGTTCCAATAAGTGTCATTATTCTTCACCCATAAAATCTTATTACCACCGTTTTCGTAGGAAAACATGCAAGGAGCAGGGATTAATGAGTCGGCCTACATTAGCTACCTTTGCCGTCAAAGCCATGATAGGTACGAACGATGCTAGCCTTTTTCGTAGAGGCAAGCGGAAGACAGCAGTGGATAAATGTATGGTCACTAAGGAAGAGGCTCTGCTTATAGTCAACTAAAAGGGGAGCTATGCCTTCCATGAAAATTATGTCAAAAGTATGATTAGCTCTTGTTGGGGGACAGACCAACTGAGAACAGTTTGAAAAGTCAATCATCAAGGGCTGAAATCTGGGTAAACAACAGTTTGAAAACCAATCAATATCGGGAAAGTTGAAATCCCCAGTGATAATTTTAGCGCCAAAGGCAGACTCTTAAATAAGCTTAAATATTTCGCAAAGCTTCTTTTATCATTTTCGGATGATGACTAAGGGGATTCTAAATGCATCCGAGAATCGCCTTATGTCGGAGAGACAGGATAATGGATGCAAAGCAGTGATTGCCGGAGAATGAGGTGGCATCTAGCTCGAATGACAAATGCTGAAAAATAGCTTTAATATCGAGGCGAAAACTACCGCTACGCTTAATAGGGCGGTCTTGACGTTCGACATCATACTCGGTTATTATAAGTAAAGCATACGAAATTAGTGGATGGGTTTACGATTCTGTAATGCATATAATATCAGACTTCAGCTCGAATGCAATGGCTCTAATTTGAGCCATCTTATTTTTAACAGATCAAGCATAGTTTTGCTAACTAAACTTGCAGTATCATTATTAAGAAATGACAATTTGGAGGTGGGTAATTGAATTGGAAGTTTGGAGAACCACCACCAACTGGACCAGTACAATTGGCACAAGAAGACTGAGAGGGAATTTATAAAAACTGCAGATATATAGCTTTGTGACATCGAAGGGTCGTAAGGAGTAGTGTCCTGATAAGCTTGTTAATAGTTACAGGGAGGCGGGAAAACCTAGACGGAAAATAGAGGCCAGTTGGCGAAGCGGAGCAAGTATGAATATGAAGCCGTGGAGTTCCTGGTCTAGTATGATGATTAAGATAGGTAGGGTAACCGATATATGTGTTATTTTTCTGTTGTATAGGCTTAGTTAGTACCTGGGTAGGCAGCATCTTCGGCGTTATCTTCTGGATCACGCTATTTCTAAGACATGAAGTGGGTGATGTAATGCGAAGTTTTGGAGGATTTCGTTCAAATAACGAAGCTGTTGGTCTACTTGCCATAGACAGATTTGCGGAAATTCTAGGAAGGCTAATAAAGTTATTAACCGCGGCATCTGTGAAAGAATCTAAGCTGGAAGTAGACGGCGATGTCTGGTGACTTGAGGGGGAGGAGCCGGTTGCAGTATCGAGGAGCGGTAACCCAGGTTTGCCAGGAGTAAGAGTACATGACTCCCTAGGCTTCCTAGTGCTAAGACCAAGAACTTGAGTCGGTTGCGGTGAAGTTACAACTTTATTAGAAGAACTGGACGCTATTCTTCGCTCCATTGGGGTGAGATCATGACAAAAGAAATACCTTGCACCTTCCAAATATTTGGAAACACGATCTCTGTGTTTTAAAATGGAGTTAAATTTAACGGGTAAAAAGAGCTTAAGTAAAATGGGTGGATTGTTGCTACAAGATGACAGTCTAATAGCGTCTGCGATTTATAGCTAAATCAACAAGGGTGCAGAAAATCCGCAGCAACTTCCATTGGCCTTGTGGATTTTGGAGCGTTTTCAAAATGAAGTTGTATGTGCGACCTAATGAACGAATGCATCTAGACGCCTGCATTCATAGGAGGGAACCGAAAAGATGTTCCCATCAAATAGGGTCCCAAGAATGGAGAGAAATGAGCCACATTTGAGCATATATTCGTTGCAATTTTTCATTGCAGACAAATCTATTTGTTTGGTCTTAACACACGGCTGAAGACTGATATGAGTGATTATGTTATTATCTTATCTCAAACGTCACTTGAATCTAGAGGCGTGGGGTTTTCTACGAGATGAAACTGCTGCCTTCATTCTTTTTGACGCTGCAAGCGGACTACCTACAGAGCTCGTCTCAAATTCAGAGATAATCTAATGATATAAGATTGTTTGAACCATTAAAAGCAAGACAATATCTTACCAAACCAAAGAAGGAAATGGCAGCCGAATTTTAAAGAAGTAAGAACTGGTACTTACGGATAATTTGTATAAAACATATACGGAATATTAGTCGGTTCTTATCTTCGATAGATCGATTTATATCAGTCTAATCTTTATCTTCAAAGTTGATTGGTCCGCGTTTGAACTTGTCCGTGTCGCTAGAACTCCAAAAATCAATTTAAGTTCCTGTGAGACGCTTCAATTCCTTTAAATATATAAGTTTAGTGATTTTGTAAGGTCTGTAATAAGAGACGCGTAATTCGAGTCGTCGGTTAGCAGTAGTTTTATCTGCTTGCCGTATTTCCTATGTTTAAAATAGCAGTAGCACCTTCTTTATCAGTAGGTAGGCTTTTGGAAGTTTCATCTTTCAAAGTGAAACTAATGCTTTCCTTTTATCATAACATGATATCTATAATGCCTCACAGACCTTTAAAGTTTTAAGGTATTATTTTGAATCGTGAGCCGTTCGGCCTCTATCAGGTAAGCTGAAGATGGAATGAATGCACAATTAGCCAGGAAGTTCAAGTAATAGGAACCAAGCAGATTGTACTTCATTCGTCCGCATTGTACCTTTTCCTTTGCTAAAAGGAAGACTCTTCAGGACAAGGTTCGTAACTTTGTTGAGAACACAAGATTCGCCTAACTTTCAGCAGAAAAGATTGTTCACTTTTTTTCCAAAATTCTTTTCTTTCTTACATCGTACTCACAGTAGGTGACATATCTGATCCAAGTTTGGGGATTGGAGGATTTAACACAAACTTGAGTTTGTTAATTTAGTTCTTTGGGTTGGCTTAAGGCGCAAAATGCTGTTTATTAGAATTAAAATTCCATTCAGATCAGTAAACTTGGAGAAAATATAGGCGGAAATGGGAGAAATCCAACGTTTTTTTGATATCCAAGGAATTCTTTATGCTATTCAGCGCTGCGGTGGAAAGCTTCATATTTGTTCCTGCTGAAGTATAAAAATGCATTCACAAAGAGCAGAAAATGTTTAACTATAGTTGTTCACAACATAGAAAATTTTGTTTTGCGTCCATGAAATTGAGATAAGTGTACTTACGAGATACAGTACAAGAGTTGAGAAAAGGTTGATGAATTAAGTTAACAAATGTTTGCTCAACATTTCTTGTACGTTTTATGCCCTTAAGATAAGTAATACACTTACAAGAGGAAAACATGTGGTAAACTACGCAGAAATTAGTAGGCCTAATTGACTTTAGATGAACTTTCTCGAAATCTCATATGTTTTCTGATGAATCTTGTAAACTAACTGCATCCAAATGCTGTCACAATATAGACGAAAATCAATAGACATAAAAACTTCAAAAAGAAGAGGCTAAAAATTATCATGTTTAAGAATATTGGAGGATATTTGGGGTTACTCTTTTGTGCAATTAAAATCAAGGAACGGTACCCTGAAGTAAAAGAACATATTGAAACCTGCTCTGGCTTACGTAGAACTGTAAGTTCTTTCATTTTCAGCAGTTTTTTCCTTTTAGTTTTCGGGAAATCAAAAACCGGTCAAAAGATCCCATTTTGATCTTGACTTATCTTTGAAAAACATATCGTACACAGATATTCGACTTCGAAATATCTAACTACAGCGCGTTTTAAGGAGGTAACTTGTTTTAGAAAGTTTTTAAATTAATCTTATTCGTATTCACTTTTGGCTTTTGTTGTGGAAATTGATTTTTCTCGGCAATGAGTTGATATGATTGGGTGATTCTAAAATCTTGACCCACTCAGGCAGCTGACAAAGGAATAATGTTTAAGAACTCATTATTTAGGTAAATGCTTTTAAGATATTTCTTTCTTCTACATTTTCGGTAAAAAGGTTGAACGAAATCAGTATTTATGGACAAGCAAAGCAAAACTAAGAAATTCGTAAAGTGTTGAACGTAATTTTGAAAACAGTTTGCTCCTCGTCGCACTCGAACTCTCGAAATAATTTTTTAAAATGTGGCAGATGGAAATTATTTTGAACATACCCAAGATGGTATGAATTTGATTACAAGTACAACAGTAATCTAACATTTTAGTAAACAGCCAGCCTATTTGTGTGTGGCAGTCAATGTGTTTTTATCCCGCTCAACAGCTGGGATGTGATTTCCATAGAAAATCTGTTTGCAATTGTCAATAGAAATTGAAACAAAAAACGCAAGAATCTTTTCGTGCATTAAAAACGGAATTTTTTTCGAAGTATCTAAATTTGGAAGAAACTGTACTTAAGGTGACTTCATCCATTTCTGACACATTTATTGCAAGTTTAAATGTTATTGGAAACATTTAGTTCATAAAAAATTGTATTTTTACTCATTCTGTATTACCTTGCCATCCTTTTCCATTCCCATGCCTTAAACACCCTTTTATTTCACATTGAACCAGTAAATTTTCATGTTGCCATTTCTTTAGTTTGCAGATTTTTGTGAAAATTACATTTTTCTCTGTTAGTAAATAGGAATTTCTCAACAAAACTCTGACTTGCTTTTACTTATAGTTCTAGCCATACTGTTATAATAGTTTGGGGGCACGCCACCTGTGCTGACTTCCCGAAAAAATGAGTTTCATTACGTTTTCTTACTTATTTTATGAGATTGTACACTAACTGTACCTTCAGACCTGTGTGAGTTTTCAGGAATTCGATCCTGGTAAATGGTTATATGCTTTCCTCGCGAATTGAATCGCAAAGACTACGGCGAGAAAGCCAAAGCCCTGCTTGATGATAGAGAATCCTACAGACAGGCACAAAGCTGAGAAGAAAAAGCAGCATAAAATCAGTTAAAGAAACAACTTGCAGATTTCGAACGCCGGAATTTGATCAAAGTGAACCAACGGCGTCTGATGAAAACAACAGGTACTGCCCTAGCTCGCTTCTATGGTGTGCCAAAAGTAAATAAACCGAACGTTCTATTGCAGCCAATCGTTGCCCTAAAAGGCAATCCCACCTTCAATTTGGCAAAATGGATGAACTTGAAGTTAAAATGACTCCAAGAAAACTCTGATGCTTAATTCCTTTCACCCTCCCAATTCATGAGAGATCTCCATGGCTGGTGGATTCAATCAGACGAAATGATGGTTTCCTTTGTCGTGACATCACTAATTACATCCATTCCACCAGGTTCGACACGTGATGTCTTGCGCAGGAAATTTGAGGAGCTGTACGAGGAAACCCAGAGTCCACTCAAAATGTAACACCTCATGAGACTGTTCGAAATTTGCCAAAAGACCTACTTCACCTTTGCTGGAACGACGTATGAACAAATCAGGGGAACTCAGATGGGCACTCCAATCTCCGGTTTAGTAGCAGAATTGGTCTTGCAAGAGCTGAAAAAGATTGCCCCCACCCAACCGCCCCTGATCTTTTGACCCCGTTACGTTGACGACATGTTCGTTATCATCAAAAAGAACACGCTGCAGACTTTCCATGATCTCCTCAACTAGATCTTTCCAGATATAAAATTCACACGGGAAGAAGAAAAGGATCAGCAGCTACCCTTCCTCGACGTATTCGTCATGCAAACTCCCTACAGCAAAATAGAAATGAAGGTCTACAAAATCGCGACGAACGCCACACAGCTTCTCAGCTTTCACAGCAACCATCTGATGGCTCACAAACGAAGCTGTGTGAGGATGCTGTTCAAAAGAATCCAAACTTACTGCTGTGACCCGAAAGAAAGAGCACGTGAGTCCCGACATATGCACGACCAGTTTATGCAAAACGGCTATCCTAAAGTTTTCATAAGCCGATGCCTACGCACCCGCACTCCGAGGACCCAAAAAGGAACCGACCCCCACACTTTGGCATGTGCTGTCATATATCAAGGACGTGTCGGAAGCGACCGAGCGTATTGCCGCGGAATAAGCGTTAGAATCGCACATCGTCCCAAGGCTACGATGTGCAGCCGGGTCACGAGGATCAAGGATCGATTAAATCCCAGGGCGTAGTCGGGTGTGGTGTATCGCATAGCATGTATTAATTGTCCTGTAAATTAAATGGGACTGACTGGCCGCATGCTGGGTTCGCGCATACACGAGCACAAGTCGGCTGTTCGACAAGGTAATGCATTATCGCAAGTGGCCGCCCACACCTACGAGATGGGTCACGAGTTCAACTTCGCAGCTGCGAGGATAATTGCCCAGGCGAGCAGCAAGACGGACCGAGAACTGATTGAAGCCTGGGCGTTGGATTAAATGTCAGTTAACTAATGTATCGAGCTGGCGCTCGCATATGTTGCCCTGCGCAGGTATCTCCGGACTCACGACACTGGTGGTCCTGTCCCTACCTCTCCCCTCCCCTATGAAGGTTAATTGCCCCTTCCCCAATAAAATGCTTTCGTTGACGGTTAATTGGCTCCCTCCCCTTGTAAATGTTGCTTGCTTTCGTTCATGGTTTTATCTCTGATGATGGACTCCCGCAAGAGTTCAAAAGCTCAGACAAAAAATTACGATTCCGGAGATCGAAACTACTTTTTTCTCAATCTGTATGTTTTCCTTTTCGTTCCGTGAATTTTCGGAGCCTGTAGTGGAGTGCACTCAGATGTCGCATACATTAGTAGGTGTATTTATTTACATGTTAATAACTCATTTCTCAAGGCCGAACACAGCTCTCGAGGAAGTGTGTTAACACGAATTGAGGCAAAAGTTCGCATTTCAGGTATATGCATAGATTGAGGAGAAGCAGGTTCGATCACCGGAATCGTAGTTTTATTTGTCTGAGCTTTCGAACTCTTGCGGGCATCCACCATCAGAGATAAAACCGTCAACGAAAGCAAGCAACATTTATAGGGGGAAGGAACCAGTTAACAGTCAACTAAAGCATTTATAAGGGAAGGGGTCAATTAACTGTTAGAGAAAGCAAGCAAAATTTATCGGGGAAGAGGCCAATTAACCGTTAAAGAAAACAAGCAACATATAAAGGGGGGGGTAATTAACTGTTAACGAGGGAAAGCAAAATGTGTAGGGGGAGGGATCAATTATCTATCACAGGAGCAGGGAGGGAGGAACAGGACCACCAGTGCCATAAGTCCGGCGATACCCGCGCAGGGCAACATATGAAGGCGCCAGCTCGATGCTCGAAGTGTGTGAAGACTTATAGTTTAACCCTAAAAGCTACGACCTTCCAGGCTCAGTTCCTTAAGAGACGAGAGAAGTCGCAGGAAGGCCAGAGTGGCAGCAAGAGTATATTACGCACAACATAAATAGGAAAAAAGGCAGTAGAAACTTGACTGCCAGACGACCGCACAGCCGCAAGCCAGTAGACGGTGTCTGAAGTGATGTCTACTCGGCAGTCGTCACATGAGGTCCTGTATAAATCGGCCTGTGATTGGCTGTTCCGGAGGCCGGAAGCAGCAAGCTTTGCCAAACGCACTTTGACTTAAGCTATTCACGACAAGCGTTCTCAAGTGCACCTCGTATGGAGCTACACACTACAAGTGCTCTCTCCTAGACCGGAGTTCGCTGATGAAAAAATAAAACGAAGGAAAAACTGTGAGATATAGTAAAGCAGGTAGGTACCAACGGTAGGGTCTGAACAGCTGGTTTTCGTGTGGCTGGTATGAATAAGCTAGGTTGAAGGGATGGTTGTGACTTGCACAAGCGGCTTTGGCTGGCATGCGTGAGTTACGTGAGTGCCGTCAGTGGCTGTTGGTAGGAGAAAATGCTCTCTCGAATACGTGAGCTATTGAGTCTGCATGTTGGTAGGAGGAAGGTTCTTGACTGCGTGTACATCGGCATGTTGGTAGGAGGCTGGTCATCTCGATCACGTATGAAGGAAACAGGTTGACTGTGTTGAACTTTGACAGTAAATTGGTGTGCCATGTCAGTGTTGGTTGCGTTGTCGTAGGAGGGATACCATTGACAGTAGGATTAGCTTTTGGAGAAAAGATCTGGATGCTGGCACTCATAGCGGAAACCATAGCCTGGGGTCAATAGGCCATAAGTGGTTGAGGCGCTCTTATCTCTTCACGACAGGATGTCCGTGATTAAATTCGCAATTTTTCAGCCAAATAAGATGACATAGGAGAACTGCAAAGGCGAAGGAATTTTGATGATAATTAAACTCTGCCACATTAGAAGTTGAGAGATCATTGGCAAATGTAGCTTACGTAGTTCTACTCCTATACCCCTTGTACTAGCATTTTTTCCTAAAAAATGGTGGTTATAGGGTTTCGAGAGGTGATAAAATAGGTCTAGCAGAAAAATGTTATTGGATGTAAGTGCAATGTAAAAAAGTGCAGTCGAAGATTTTTCCTGCAACCGCTGAGAGTAATTTGTTCCGCATATAATTTCAAGTTGTGCGCGGCGCTTAGCGCCGCGGGCTATAGTTATCTAACACCAGAATGGTAATTTGGACCTCAGGTAAGTTGAAGAAAACTGCCTCCTTACCAAATATTTTATTTCTCGGGGATTTCAAGAAAACCTCACTTTGCTAATCGGATTTTACTTCAGTATGCTAAACAATAATATAGATTGGAAAAATCTGCAGATGTCAATCCACAACATTTTCAAATACAAAAAAATAAAATTCACGTAGCAGTTATTAAAGTATATTTCACTGTATATCCTTTTTCCCACCCTCAAGACCTTTAAACTTCCATTTTCGTAAGACAGCATGCTGGGTCTAGGGGTGTAGGAGTGTCACTGCATAATCTACCTTCGTCAGTTCATCTTATGTCGTGAGTTACCAGTTATCGAAGTTGTGTTAAGGCTAATAAGGCTAACCTCAACAGCTGGGATCTACCAGGCGTGGTTCTTTATGAGAATAAATGTGTCATGGTAAGGCCATAGTGGTAGGATTAAATTATCGATAGTAGGGGAGTTGAATCCGATTGGCAGGCATCCGACCTTGAGAGCGCAGGGTCGTCAACGGCGCTGTCAGCGCTGCCTGCGGCCGCTCCCTGGGGGGGGGGGGCAGAATCCGAAATGATGTCTTGCGGCAGGCACCGCATTGAGGTCCATCCAGAGGGATTCAGACCAACCCAATTATAAGGCTAGTTTATTAAATACTAGAATCCCCATGGACGGATTGAGGTAAAGTTGGGAAGACAAGCGCGTTTGCACCTGGTCCCCAAGACAGAACGTAGCAGCAGCAGGGGGCTCGATGAGTCAGCATGCGTCGAACATTCACATGCGGCTCATAATGGATCTCGAGAAGCGCTAGCGACCACTACACAGACATTATCGACCAGATAATTGAATGCATGGGATGCCTATAAGCTTACATTTTGGTTAACCGCAAAATCTTTCCCTTCAATAGAACCCTGTACGAAGAAGTCCAAAAAACACCGATGGGATCGCCGCTGTCAGGCCTTATTGCCGAAACAGTATTGTGGCTACTAAAGCCATTGGCTTTCGCCCAAGTATGAATACACCTTTTTCAATTCTATTGGAGGTATTCCTCCATAAAAAGCATTTTATGTTCCCTAGCAACAACAACAATAAATGGCTTGTGCTCCGTAAAACTTAGCACAAGACGGCTCTTGAAATACTTCATCAAGAACAAGAATTTCTGAAAATCTCTTTCATGCCAACGATGGTTTAGGTGATTCTTGACACAAAAAATATGATGAATTTGGTCGTTTAAAATGACTACCTGAAATGAATATCCACTTGATTAGTCTTCAGGCTTTTTTCATAAAATATACCATTCTCTTAAAGCTGCCGCTACATATATACTATCGTTGTTTTTTTTCAACAAAACTTTAGGAAAAACTTGAATGAATGATTGTGTTTGAACTTCACGCAGCCATATTGATAGCCCTTTGTTGAAAACTACAACATCGACTCTTAGATTTTTACGAAGCCCAATATTTACACAGTACCCTACTTTGAAGATTCATTCTACGATGAAAAATATACTATAGGCCTATGACAAAATTACTGCAATGCTTTTTAGACCGCTAAAAGAAGATCTATTTTATTTTGCCTTATGTACTACCAGAAAGGAAACCGTACAAATACTTACTGTTTGCCGAAAAATCAAAAAGTTACTTGCCGTAGCTACTTATGGACTATTTGCACATGACTGTAACTCCTGAGTACACCTTTAATAGAAAAAAAACGGTTGTGATTCTATTTGTTGCACTTTATAGCATGAAAGTATATAAGACGATAGTAGCATCTTTTAAAGAAAACGAGTTTTTTCTTAAAATAATGTGCTAACCGACATCATGTCCAACCATATTCTTGAGGTTCACAGGTTATGCTTTAACCTCGCGCTGATCCTTTTAATACATGCACCTTGTTAAGGTTACTCTCCTTGAAAACAAAAGCAGGTATAAGTGCATGTATATAATTGATACGTGTCGATAATATATACTGATTTCAGCCCAACAATGCAAAGACTCGGGTTAACATAGTATCGCTAATATATGTCTTACAGGAGGATATTTTGGAAAGGATAACTTACTGATTAAATGCAAAATTTAAAGATTTTTCGAGGTAATCACGGGGCTTTAGCCCACCGGCTTCCATGCACTATTTGACCTACCCCAGAATAAAGTCTAAACTTAGGTGACGAAACTGATAGCTACCTTTGTTTCCTGTCTTTTATACGAAATTTAATTCTCCTACAAGAGATGCAAATTCCAATTTTTCTTTACAAAAAGCTTCTGGTTAGTAGGCGGATAAGGTTTGCAATGATGGTGGTGTCAGTGATATAAATTGTCCTTTTGTAGCGATATTTGTAATCGGTTTGTTTACTATTTGCGTTTTTGACGTTTTACTCTATGAAGCCAAGTTATTTCCGAATGTGACCGATTGCTGTGGATAAATTAGATTTACCTTCCACACGTAAGAGCTTCAAGTGATATTTGACCGCAAACTCATTTGTCAATAACACATGCCTCCCAATTTTTAAAGCTATCTATCAAAATATCAAGCTAAAGAGTCCCTTTAGACCGGGTATCTGTTTGTTGGTAGCATACAGGTAGTGTGTAACACAACATTTAAATTATATTTTTGAAGTGCAGCTAACCAAACCCACCCGAAATGTGCTATCAGGTGCGCTCGATTTAGTCTCCCTCCCCAACATTAAGAAACAACGGAAAGACTGTTCACCTAGAAATCTATTTTTGCAAATAATGGATTTCATTCAATGTGATTTAAAGTAAGAGTTTACAGTGGCTGAACATTGGCAGAGGGCCAGGTTTTCACCAGGAGTCATCACAGTCAGAGTAAGTAAAATGTCCGTGTGGTGTAGGTATTCGTGACAAAAAACGAAAAGGGACTACTCTGGCCTGTAGTAGTCTGAACTATCCTGAGTCATCCACTTCTGCCAGCTAGTTTCGCGGTCTGGGTAGAACGACGGAGATTCGAGAAATTGATTGAGTGACCTCCGGTTGTTGAAAACTGAAATAGCAAATTAAAATAAGTGAATGTGGTTTCGAAAGATGGCAGTTTTGATGCAATACTCGAGTAAGCTAGTTACATGGCAGTTCTACTCTCACCTGCGAATTTTTCTAATGTCAGCACGTTATCAGTTTAGTGAAAAAAAGCAAGGAAATCGTCAGAATATTAAAGAAAATACCTTCTTGCTCTGAAAAATGCATAATTTCGGTTAAAGTTACGCGCTGAAGTGTTACTAACGGAATTTTTGCAGCAAATACTTTTGCTGATTAATCAGCTTTGAATGACATTTCACCAGAAAGTAATTTGACGACGTAAGTACTGACTGCGTCCCTGAGATATCGAACAAGAGTATCCAGGAGGATAAAAAGCAGTATTATTTTTTAAGTTTAGAAATATTTCCACTACGTGCTCATCTAAAGATAATCAAAATTTAATGTAACAGATATACTAGGAGTGACCGCATGACATTTAGTGACCGGAAAACTACTTCTTAAATGCCGTAAATAAATCTTTTGATGTAAGCACACGAACGTGTGAAGAAGTTTCCATAACTACATAAATATATGAAAATATTGTTATTCGTCAACAAAACGGATGCACATCAAAAGTTCGCTGATGAACGATGCTGAAATTTATCCGGAAATATTCGTAGCTGAGTACCTGCAAATGAAAAACATGCAATGGACGTTTTTGCGGGCTAACGGTTCCATTACCGCCCGTTTTAAACTCATTTACATAAGTATTTACTATTTATATTGAGATGTGTAGAAAAATATCTAAAAAAATTTACGTACGGTGATAATGTTTTATTTTGCTTTTATCTACCATCGTTTAAACGGCCACATTATGCCAAAATTTTCATCAAAAACAATAAAATAAACTTATGAGCTAACATGGGTAGGTGTCATTTTGGAATTTGTATATAAAAACCCATCAAACTTACTTAAGCATGGACAGTTTGGGCATTTGAGACATTTCAGGTATTGCATATGAGCATATCGAACTGAATGGAAAGATAAAAAGGATTTAAGGTTAAATTTCGAGGAGAAAATGAGTAAGCATTTTAAAAGATTATCAAAAAAGACAGTTAGAAAGCAGAAGCATACTACGTTGAGGTTTTTATAAAGAGCAAAATTTTGCTTTGATGGGAATTTTCGCCATAAATTATTTTGGTCAAGCTCAAACAACTAACTCATTCGTTGCGGAAAGTCTCCCTTTGATTTTAGATGGACTATTAATGCTGCTTGAACCGAGAGGCATAACATCTCAAAGTTTGACACTTTTTGGGTCAACTCGTTACAGTTAACTTACTATTTTTTGCTCTCACTCTGAGTCGATAAATTATTACTTCACAGTCAACCTCAGATACATTATGCATTAAGGTGAGCCTTCGGAAAGTCAAGTCTCTAGGGTTAAAATTCACCTATTCTAATCCATTAGGTATACTTAACGTGCACATAGGAAAAAGACGATTCTACCTGTGGTTGGTGGTCAAAACATACCCAAGTCTCCGTAATTTTTATTGCTAATCATTTGCGAAGGTAAATGTCTTTGATGTGTTGGTTCCATCAGGGAAAGGAGACAGGACAGCACTGACAGAGCAATCGGTAGGTTTGTTCGTGGGTTCATGACGAGGAAGACCACGAAACCGAATCTGTAAGCCTCGAGGAAAGTTGCTCATTTATAGACTTGCTAGAACTCTGCTATTGGCCTGTCTACCTGCGCGTGTGCACTTGCGCTTAGCTCATCTCTCCCGGATATTTGCCGGTGTAGCCTGTGTCAGTGACATGTCCCGTAACATGTAATTTAGGACGAATGTGGAACCGAGTGGAAAAGGACTGCTATGGTCAACCACTAAATAACAGGCTTTATTTCGACAGCATTCCCAAAACTCGGTTAGTTAGCAAAAAGCAAACTCGGATTCATCTGTTCAGGATCGTCTAATTCATAGAGGAACTGTGTGTTATTACGCATATGTTTGTAAGACATGAACAAGGTAACAAAGGTTTAGAAAAAAAACGCCAACAGTCTGACTGACAATGAAGGTAAACATTTAAATGGGTTTGAGCGAAGCATAGCTTGGCACCAAGAGGCTGTCAGAGTTTTACGAAAATTCTTAGAGTGATTTTAGAACAGGACTTACATTTTTCAGGAATCCTGCCGCTTTCTATAAGCCCGAAACACAGGCTCCTCAACAAGCAAAACCAAAACCACGCATGATTTTTAAACATTATACACAGTAAGGCATATGCAACAATGCACAGTAAGCGCAAAAACTTGAATTATTCATATAACACGAGAAAACTGTCAAGTTTATCTTGCGCTCTAGGTTGCAGTGATATAGACATTTATATTTTGACTGTTGTTCATTTAGCAGTGGAAGTTTTTCAGTGGACTTGGAATTGTGATTTGCGATGTTTAAATTAAGCGGCCTAGAGTTCATTTCATTATGCTGAGAACTCAAGAATACATGCTATTCCACTAACGTAGGCTGTCTTTGACACCCAATTAAGTCTCTGCACTTGTTTTGGGGTTCTACTAATTATGTCATAAACATTGATCAATCAAACTACCGCCTCATATAACTGCAGTGTCTCATTAAACATACGATGCTCATTGAGCAGATGAAACTCATTCATTTGTGTTGATACCACAGCACTTTGTTGAATGTTTCAAAACGCTCAAAGTAACGTATGCCTATCCTCACTGGAATTTGCCCTGCGTAAACTAAATTTAACCGGTGAATTATGTCGAATTTTTTAAGAGCACAAATATTTATTCAAAGGTCTGTGAATATTTTGCACCAAGATGTGAAGGCTATTTTTCCTGCGTAGCCCTTAGAAGATCTCTTTTGGCGATTTAACTCGTCCCGGCGCTGACGATTGAACCCGCACCTCAAGCATATTCGGTAAAAACAACTATTTTTAGCGAACATGAGTGTTATGCTTAATGGATCATCTTTTTATAAAAAGCTAATAGGTAAATATTGCTTGTAAAGGTGGCTAAATAAAGGCTTTCTACATGCCTGACAGAAGCCGAAGAAAACATTTATCAAGTTTATTCTTTGCAAACAATGAGCAATAGGGATGTGTAAACAGCGTTTTCATAGTGTACCAGCTTATTCTTGAAGAGACCTGCTAAGAAAAACTGGAAATAAATTAACCATTTTAAAAAATCCAAAACATTGTGCTCAAATGGACAATTCTGTGAAGAGACGGTAACAGGAGCAATTATATTATTTTGAATTTTTTATTGTCAAGCGTACGCATTCTGTGACTGTTTGAAATATAACGTGAGCCTTGTTAGCAAAGGGGTCACAGACTTGGAATTAGTAACCTGCAGACAATAACGCATTTTGTATGCTTTGATGATTGTGGAGATGTTTTTTCCAAAAACTACCATGCGCCTTGAACAAAAACCAAGCCAGCTGCAGCAACTGAAAAAATATAACTTTATTATTAACATCAAGAAATGATTGAGGATATGTGCTGCTTTTAGAAACCAGGTGAAGAACAACTGATTTGTTTTATGTTGCAAAATCCTTCAATAACTGCAGTTTAAAAATAACAGATAGAAATCGAAAGCAAAGTACATTGCCCTACAAAAGTGAAACTGAGAATGAATAATATGGTACGTGAGAGGGAACTTCACGAACTGCATAACTTTCTAGATTAGATCTGTGGTGCGTACAACTACGATGTATGTGATATAAATTGTAAAAACGATCAGTCTAAACTTCAACTTGAGCTTTTCATCAATCCACTAGAGATTGTAGGTGTCAAGGCAATCCATAATCGAAAACGAATTGTGGAAATGTAAGAAACAAACGTGTTTATTCTGATAGAATTTTAGTGCTATAGTTTGAAATCGAATGTGCTGGTTAAAGTATGATTCTGCATGCTTATTAGCTAACTGCAGGCAAATTCTGACTTTTTATAAAACTATAGCTGGTATGAAAATATCCACTTATGATTTTCGTTATATATATATAGATCAAATTTGCGGGAATTGTAATTGTATCCTATCTTTATGCTTACTCGCTTGACGTACATTGTATAAGCTTTGAAATAAAATATCGATTCTAAAATGACATCGACAAAATCAAACACATATTGATTTGAACAGTAAAATTTCCATTCCAAGCATTTTATTTCGGCAAAAGACGTCCTTTTGAAAACGAAAGTTTATTGTGTGAGTTTTTGAAACAGTTGTACGAAACCGTTAATTCAAAATGGTGGCAAACACAAGATTATATAGTGCGTCAGAGTAATAGTCGATAATTGTCACCCGTGAGAAACTATTCCGGTAGTCGGGAACAAATTGTCGACCGCATTGAATCGTGCGGTCAGTGGTCGCTGGAGTTTGCTTCATCTAGTTCGAATAGGTTTTCGTCTATTTCATGCTTCCCTGAGGTTCGTGTACACCGCGTTTAATTTGCCGCGCTTGTTGATGCACGAGTCGTCAGGGTCGACGGTTTCTAAAAACTCACTGCGTTTCTTATGTGGGCAAAGGCCAACGATACAAGTTTCGTCCCATGCAAATAGATGTCCAGTTTCTAGTTAGTGCATGGCGACTTCGGATAAGTTATATTACTCCATTACCGCTCTTTGGTGTTCACGTAAGCGTATAGAGGCTGATCTTTCTGTCTGTCCACAATAAACTGCACTGCAGCCGCCGCAAGGGATCCTGTAAATAACTTATTTTCCCTATCCTTAGGGTGTACAAGCTTATTTCGCAAAGTATTCGCTGCAGTGTGTGATAATTACTTAACTAATTACGTACTATTTAACTACTACTTCTTGAACAAAATACCTCAGTTTGTCAGAGGGTATATTGATGACACGTTTGTCCTTCAGAAGAAGAAGATGCGGCCACTGGGTGAAGAGTATTAATTTCGTCAGGACTCTTAAATCATAGGTAAGGGTGGGTCCATCTGAATTTGACCGCCATGCACATGACTTAGGTTGGAGTCGGCTATCTGGACAGAATATGAGTCATTTACAAGATTCCTTGTGGCGGCTACAATACACTTGATCGTGGACAGACAGAAAGATTAGCCTCCACACGCTTAAACGAACACCAGTGAGCGGTAAGGGGTGATATTACTTGTTGGAAATGGCATTGCACACATTAAAAACTGGACACCAATTTTCATGAAACGAAACTTGCATTGTTAGCCTTTGCAAATACAAAAAATGCCGTGAGTTTTAAGGAGCCACCAACTGCGACGACTTTTGCATCAAAAGGCACGTCGAATTGGACGCTATTTACACCAAGTAAAGGGAAGCATGGAAGAGATGACAGCCTATCTGGACTAGATAACACAAACACCAACCACTACCGACCGCACGATTAAAGGTGGTTGACAATTAGTTTCCGACCTACTTCATAATTATATGCGGGGGACAACTGTTTGCCCCACTGACCGCATAATTACATGCGGGTGAAGCTTACAGTCTATTACTCTGACTCACTGATATAATTTTATGTTAGCCATCATTTTTAATTAACTTTTTCGCACAACACTCATCCATCTGACGATGACCTGGCGAGCCAGTGACGAAAATTCACACAATAAACTGTCGTCTGTTATTATTTTACCGACAAAACAGACTAAAATCACGAAGATTTTCGGCCTATGTGGACCTCATCAGGTGATGGCAGGTCAACTCTAGTTTAGCAGTGGAAATTGCTGCCACGCTCGAGTTTCAAACTCGCGTCTCTCCGGACAGAGATGAACGCTCTAACCATTGAGCCACGGGTCCGCCGTGATGTCGGTGTTTTATCGGGACTATATATGTTATAGGGTAAGTCTACTGCGATCTGTTTCAGGATGTACCCGTCCTCTATCATTGCCATGAGTAGCGAGCTAATTGGAACCCGAATTGTACATGTTACTCGCCAAATATTAGTAACAATGTTATTATTTTACCGACAACACAATATTATTATTTACCCAAAGGACTTCTTCTGCCAAAATATATTATTTTTCTATGAATTCTCGGAGCGGATTTGAGAGAGGATGTAAGCCTTCTTTACCTTCAGCAGTTATGCTATTCAACATAAATATGTTTAATTTTTAGGGAAGAATTCCTATCTCAACTAATTTCATAAGGTTTCTCAATTATGTATCCTATTTTATAAAAGGATAGTTTCGCACTGATCGTAGGCAAGAAGGTTGAGAATAAATGGAAGCTAACAGTAGGTCTCGTGTCCTCATAAATCTGCCACCAAAGAATTATGTGCGCTTTCCAATCTTCATATAGATGAATGCAAAACAGGAAAAAAGCTTAGAAGTGAAAAGTCAAAAATAGTCAGGTAGCTAATTTACTTGAAGATGCGATTCCTAAAAATCCGATTTAAGTTACCAGTTTCGTCTTCGGCTGCATTTAATTGCCTTTGGATTACTGGAAGTATATTACAGATGTAACCAACGTATACCTATAAATCTCACATAATCTGTCGATCGAAGTTATGGACTTTCTGCGATATTATTTTTGAGAAACCTTATCATTCTTTTCACCCTGTCAGTTAACCTGACTTGAACCTTCTCCACTATGAGCCTTATTTAGACTTCTACGCTTGCGACCGATAGCCGCAGGCAAGCATATATGATAATATTCAAAAAACATCTGTCCTTAAACAATGTCAACCGACCAGAATGAAAATACTGTGTGGAGCAGACACTTTTATGCTTGCATTAAATCCGTTAAACTATAGTCTTCTGAAGTCCGCAACAGAAATCGAATGCAAGATTTGCATTACGCCCATATTTTCACGCCTATAAGAGAGCTCTCAACGAGAGCACATTTTCCTTGGCAACATGAATGATGACACCCAAAACATATTTTTTAAGTCTGTCCTATTTTTACGATGAAGCTTAATCTTTACTGGCTAAAATAAAGCGAAGTAGGGATAGACAAATTATGTAGTCCAGGATCACGAATAAAATAAAGTCATAAAATATTAAGAAGATTCAAGCACAAATGTCTGGCTTACAATCGGGTGTGTGGAGTTGGAAGCAGTGATCCTTTATCTAAACGACGAGGGAGATTGTATGGCCATTTCTGGTTCATTAGCCACCATCAGCCAGTCACGCCCAATCCAAGTGGTGCAACATCCAAGGCCCCGATCAAGGCGTCACGGGTTCGAGTCTCGTTTGCTACACCACCTGGAGTTAGGTATGACCGGGTGATGACGGCTGATGAGTCAACAATAGTCATTCAGTCGCCTTTATCCTTGCCTGCAATGTTTGCCTGCCAATATTGATAGCTACCCTGCGGTGGCTGGCGAAGTTTGATAGTGAACCCCAAGACAGAACGAGACAAAAGAGTTCCGTGGATGTTTTTTGAGCCCACATTTTTGGTACTGATTGTGTTAGGGAGAGTAAAATCATTTATGAAAACGTTTCTTTTTCGATAAAGTAACCTACCGTCTGAAGTTTGAAGAAAGTAAATATCTGACTCAGAAAGTCTGCATTCAATTATCACATAGAACTTCATTTTTCCTCACATTGTCTTCTCTTTCAATATGTCCCATGAAAATATTCAAAGCATCTGTGGAATTAGATGAAATGTCAGCTACCAATATACATATATTTTAAAGTCAACTTTTATAAACGACATTCTGTTCCAAAAGTAGAGATCAGTCTACATTCTAGGCTGCCATTTGAAAGCAACATCCCTTGTACTGATGAAAAAAACCTAATTTACATTTCCTGAGCAACGATCCTCGTTATGGCTTGACCATTGGTAGGGGTTTCGTAGAGAAGGAGACGGGAATAACAAAAGATTTAGTAAATGTTTCCTACTTAAACAAGAATATAATTTTTTGCGCAATATTTACTATGTAGTGTATGATATTTCAGCATCGTGATATGCGTAAACATACACTTTTGTTTCAAAATATTTTTAATATCGCATTATTTAAGAACATTTCTTTCATATGAACATATGAATGTTCATATCTAGCCAACTTGTTTCCTGTAAACCAACGCGTACATTTTCTCGTAGGCTGATGTGATCCCTGTTCATTAAATATTTATTGCAATACGTTGACTGATATTTTTCTTCCAAGCTTACCTGTCACACAGTTGTACTTCTCACAGATAGAAAAAAAGAACACAAATAAACTTGACGCAGCGTTTCAAAAACGAAAAAAATATTGCGATCAAGTTTAGGCGAAAGCTCTTTCCTGATAAAATAGAAAAAAACAATGATAGGAACTAGAAAGCTGTGTGTATGATCATCATACACAGCTATTCTTCAGTGCCATGCCATGCCGCTTGCTGACGCCATCTAGAATGAAATTTTCGACAATTTTTTTCAGTCTCAGATGGAATTTAAACAAGCGAAGAATACGAAAATTTAACACAAAAAAGTTTGACGGTAGTCTGACCGTTCTAAAGTGTGGATGGCATAGAAAAAAATAATTTCACATGAGCACGGAAAAGACAGGGATAGGGCCGAGACGAATTCACTCAAGGCCCCACAAAGCGTAAGCTCGGTACTCTGAAGATGTCAATGAGCGTGTTTTTGAAACGTCAGAGTGGATATAATCTAGTCCCAGAAATTGCCCTCTCTTCTTCTTATTCCTCTTCCGGGGATGCTGAGCAGGATATGATACATGGACTCGAATATTTGCGCATAATAAAGACAGGGAGCTACAGGGAATAAAGTACAACGTATAGTCTGCATAACTGAAAACAATTTTGCAGGTGAGCTTGAAAAACTGAGAAAAATGGAATATTAATTTTAATTGCCATTTTTAAAGAATTTATGCACGATTTGCACTGGAAAAAATCAGGGTTATATAACGATACCCATGCAAAATCCACTTTATCTAATAGAAATTGCGCGCACAACAATTTCTGTTAACAGTAAAAAATATAACAAGATATCAAACAACACAAAATCGTACATAAATGCCTTCAATCGGATACCAGCGTAAATAAAAGTATACTTCAGTACAATCACGAATGACATTTTACTAGACCGAAACTGCATACAGAAGGCATTTTTCAGTTATACAAGACCTTCTGGCGCACAAAGTCCCATTTTAAAGAGAGAAAAATAATCTACGAAAATAAATGAAGAGTTTTACTGCAAAGAAAAGTATTTAAAATGTAGGCTATCAAAGGGGAACAAGTAGAAATTTGTTTCTGAGAATTTTTGCCCAAAACCTCTCTAAAGGACTTTTAACAGTGAAAGGTCTCAAACTGAGTCGACACAGATAAATCAAGCGTAAGTAGGTAGTCTTGCGTCTTCCAAGCCTAGTACTTTGCACGTCAAATATCAGAGTTCCCATCTGGTTTTCTCCCTTAGACGCACGAAGCGAATTGTTACTAAAAACGTAATTAAGTATGATCAACCGATATTAGGATACTTGCCAATACAAGCAACAATGCGAGTCCCAGGAAGTAATTGAGGAGAAGACCGTCCAATCAGTGGGACAGCAATTTTATTCATCTGACGTTTCGATATCTGTCGCAGATATTTCATCAGAGACATGATCATTTCCTGCTATTGCTTTCTTATGGTGTCTCCGATGAAGAATCTGCGACAGATATCACAACGTCAGATGAAAAAAGTGCTGTCTCAACAATCGAATCGTATTCTTCTTCTTCTCCATTAAGATACTTCATATCGGAGCACTATTTTGAGGTTAAAATGTTCACTATCACGCAGGCCTGATGAAGGCCACGTGTCTACGAACATTTAGGCATCACAGTAAACACTTTTCCTTATTTGCACTATGTATTCCAACTTGTTTTAAAATATCATAAGCGATTTGACGCAGATACAGACCCATCCCCCGGCACAAACACACCCTCTCTCTTCCGCCTCTGCTCGCAACCCTATTTGGAAAGTGAACTTCAAATATGTTGCAAAGTCACCCGGCGAGACGCGTGTGCGTGCATGCATGCGAGCCGGCCTTCGGGCAGTCCTTCCGGTTGATGTGAACAACAAAGGCCCATGCCGCATCTTGACCCTTTTCATCACCGTTGCTACAATAGCCGGGCTCTTCCCCAGGTTCAGACAGCGCAAAGAACTGAGAAGGAGCGCCACCTGCTAGGAGCAAATAAAAAGTGTCACTTGCCAGTGCTGCATTTTGATACTTGTCGCCCCCGCACACATTCAATCCAGCCACAGATCTCGCAGTAGCAGGTAGCCGCCAGACTGCTACCTGCATAAGAAAAGAACTTTTCCACGATAATGCTTACCTTTAGGCTTGATCTTCGGTGAATTCTGCACGACTCTCCGACGGTTGGAAACATCAATACTATTATCAGTACGATGGGCAATCAAAAACAAACGAACAGGGATAAGAGTGAGCATGAACAAAATGTGGAAGATGGGATGAACAGTGAGTGGACGATCCGGCTGAATGGACCGAGGACTCATTTTCAGCACTTTTTCCTACGCAAGATGATCAGATTGGATAGCTAAACGCTCATTATTTTATGTTCGCTACCTGCTCAATTTGCAAAAAGAGTAAAAACCGTAAACCATTCTAACATGGCTCTAGATTATTGAAGTTGTTTCGGGTCTTTTCTCCAAAATAACAACATAAGATGGAGAATCAAAAATCTTCCGCAACTCTGTGAAATATTTTAGAATCGAAATTACTTTTCCCCAGACAAATAATACTCTCACGAATAAAGTTTGCAAGTTTAAACATGTAATATTATTTTAAGAAGTGGATGCAGAGACAAAGAGAAGGACAATCTCTTCGTGTTAGTAGATTCATTTACCATCACCAAGTCCAACTACATGAGCTGTTTTTATCCTGAAAGGTCTCCCTGTGTATGTAGGGGCATTATACAGAAGAAAGTATTTCATTATTTCAAATGTTTGTGGATTTGAGACGGTCAGTGGAAGAATGGACCTAAGGGAACGTACTATCTAAGTAATATTCATGTAATGTCCCTTTATGCTATTTTTATGGTGCCTTATTTCTTTTATATGAATTTTTGGTAATCTTGAATTGCGCAAAGCAGCCCGTAAGGAACTTGTTTCTAATTAACCAGCATGTAAATTTGATAGATGTTATACCGGTTATAATAGTAAGGTATTATAGCAAATTCTGATAGATCACAGAAAAGCTTTGCAGCGAAATGTCTTAATTATGATGAAGGCGGTCAGACGCGAGCGAAGCAAAGTCGAAAATGTTTTCTGAAACGACTAAACGCTAAAGGATACAGCGTATTAAGATATAATTGAGGCACAAAATTCATCAAAAGGGGTAGACCATGCTCAGAGTAAAACAACTTAATTGTCGGGCGTTATGGTTTATTAAGAAAAGCTACATTCACGGTCCAACAATTGCCAAAATCAAATGGGGGAAGAATGAATTTCCCTATTTCTGTAACGGTGGAAGCCAATTTCTAAAGAACAATATAATTAAGTCTTAACAATACGCTTATGCCAAAACAATATACAAAGACAATTGCTCAACTAAATTAAAAGAAGCTGTTGCGTATTTGACATACCTTATTTGTTTGGCTGCGGCTATTAAGATAAAAGCGTCTTATCTTTTTGTTATTCTTTGGCTGTTATGGAGGGGTTGATTTTAAGTGCACCAGATCATTGTTCTCAAAGCCGCTACAAATATTCACAAATATGGAATGCTTGAGGTGGTTATCTCATCTAAATTTGATAATGACTGTTATACCCTTCATAAAATAACGTTTTCATATGCATACTGATAGATAATACGAATAACTGGAAAAGGTTCAGTGTAACTTTTATATACCAACTACCTATTTAGAAAAAATGATTTTAAATAGAAACCTTTCGTCGGCAATAGCTTTCCCTCCCCCCTTGACTGACTATATAAAAATGCGTCGTTAAAAACAGCCTTCTCTAATGGAAACCCTCCCCCCATTCTTAAGACTTCCTTGTCTGAAAATCGCAAACGTTTTAACTTGTACCCCGATTCCATATCAATGTACAAGTGCGAGGAAAATTTATCGAATGCTCTCTTTGCTGTTCAACTTTTCAAAATAATCGACTTGGAGTTTTTTTCACATCAAACCTGAGGTGCCGGCCTCGTTTCGTCGGACTACCACGCGTCCGGTCACTTTTAACCAAATGAGTAAGGTTAACCTCGATTAAGTTGGCGATAAAATAAAATTTGTGAAGTATTTCAATGAAAAAAATAATATACAACGCAGGGAACCTGAGACACTTGCTCCTTAGAGCAGAGATTAAAAAGCTGAACTTTCAAAACCGGTATATCAACCAGAAATCAGATAGAGAAAGCTAGGTGACCCACTGATGAGCCGGAGGCCTCGCAGCTGTATCAAGCAACGGCAGAATACCGGCGAAACACGTGTCTGGGCCTTTTAGCAAGTACCAAGGCTGCTAGTATGGTAAGTTACAACGTCAATTTATGCTACTAATGACTGTGTGATGGCAGCATGTGTATATTTCACAGGGGTTGACCGGTTTTTAACAATTTCGGTCTACGCTTATAGACCTTAAATATACTGATATATATTGCGATCAGAAATTAATTTCTCTGGAGATTAAAAAACTGAACTGTTGCAAGATAATTAACAGGAAAATTTCATTTGAAAAGCAACCAACTGCTTAATAAAAATAGCGTTAAGGAAGTCAAGTTAAGCGAACGAACGTTTTCGATTAATTCATCATCAGGCAATACAGTAATATAAGTGAGGGTAGAGTTAACGAAAGTTTTAGGCAAACCAATCAGTAGTAACAAGGGGGAAAAAGGGGGGAGAGAGGTGTAAAAGGATCAAGGGGAGATCAAGGGGATCATATTCTAGTCTTAATTGAGGAAAGAGAAATGGGGTGGGGGAAGAGGGGAAGGGGAAGGAGTCAGACAATTAGTTAATGTCATCCAGTGGTCCTCGTCTCGGGTTTTGTTGGGTTGTGTAAGGACGCAAGGTGTCAACGTCTTGAGACTGTGTCAGTTGCCTTTGGATGCTTGATGCCGCTGTCTCATCATTGTTTCGCGACGTAGTAAGAGGCGTGAGGGTGGATGTTGAAAAGGCTTTTGGCCACGGGAGCCTAAGGGCCACTACAAATGCTTTCTGCGCACATAAAATTGGGTTTGTGAGGCGAATGGCGACTGCTTCTGCCGTCTTAAGCATCCGCTGACGCAGGAATTTAGAGTGTTTAGCCGGAACTTTATAGACGACTCTAAATGCTTGGTTGACGTCTACCCGATGACCGCTGTCTACCAAGTGAGCCAGAATTGCGCTTGATATCGACTTAGTTTCGCCTCTGTTTAACCATGCAGGGTGATTCTCTTGCATGCGCTTGGATAGACGTCTAATCGTTCGACCAATGTAACTTGCCCAACAGAAGCATGTAAATTTGTAGATACACATTGATGTGGTCTGGAACGGCAGTCTATCATTGCTTTTAAGGCGAAGAAGTGGAGTGCTTGAGAACAATAATCTTAACTTTGCTGCTGGATATGTACGCACGATTGCAGCGTTCACACGAAGCTGTAGAAGTTCGCTTGCTGGATCACCTTGAAAAGGCAATGTAAGAAATACGGTTTTCTTCTCAGCCATTGGTACCTCCGGTCTTGGTGGACGTTCCTCCATAAACTTTTCGATGAACTTATCGGGGAACCCATTTTCTTGTAAGGTATTTTTAAGCAGTGCGAGTTCGTCCTCCAGTGTCTCTGGAGAACATATGCTCCTAGTTCGATTAGAGAGGCAGCGACTAGGCCTCCTTTCTGACTTAGTGGCACAAAACTGTAGAAGTTAGTGTATTGCCCTGTCCAGGTCTTCTTACGAAATACACTTCTAATTATTGATCCATCAGATCCTCTACTAAGGAGGATGTCCAGAAAGGGGAGGCACTGTCTGTCCTTTTTTTTCCAAAGTGAAGGTTAACGCTGAGTGCACTTGATTCACTTTATCTAAGAATGTGTCAAGCTCAAGTCTTCTGTCTGCTATTATAAATATGTCATCCACATAGCGAGCATAGGCTGGAAGGTCTTTTGTAATAGGAGAAAGTTTGTTGCTCTCCATTTTGCCCATGAAAGTATCCGCTAAAAGAGGTCCAAGCGGTGATCCCATCGCTTCTCCATCGATTTGGCGGTAAATTTGGCCATTAAAGCTGAATTACACGTTTAAAGTGCAGCTTAAGAGTAATTGCTTCATGTCTCCGATCGGCATGTCGATTGGGAACTCTTTTTTAACAATCTCGTCACACAAAAATTCTATGGTTGCTGTGAGGGGAATGTTGGTGAACAGTGACGCGACATCTAGGGATAACATCGTTTACCGTTGATATTAGTGTTTCTTATGGATTCGACGAATTCAAACGTGTCCCGTAGGCTATGTGGTGCTATTTGGTGCCGAATCGGTGTCAAATTTTCTGCCAGCCACTTTGCAATTGCATGATAGGGTGAGTTGCACATGTCCATTATTGGCCGTATTGGAACGTCTGGTTTGTGAATCTTTGGCAAACCATAAAGCCTTGGGGGAGCGGTGCCTGTGGGTTTCATTGCTTCTAACTCTTGTTCACTAAGAAAACCTCGGCCTTTCAGTTTTCGAAGACAAGTAGTGAGTTGAGTTTCTATGTTCTCCGTTTGATCCTTATTCTGTCTTTCCCTTTTGAACTTAGTTTCGTCAGCCAGGATTGATTGCATCTTTAAGACGTAAATGCTTTTTCTCATAAGAACGAGAACAGAACCTTTGTCCGGTTTTGTTATGAATTCATCAGTATTTTGGCGCAAAACTTTGAGCTTCTCCAAATGCTCTTTCGTGATGTGTCCAATACTCAAAGGTTTAGTTCTAAGATATTGATAGCAACAATTAACGAGTGTAGATTTAACATACTCTGCATCCTCTGGCGTTGTAGGTACTAAGTCATGTGTCTGACTCAAAAGATTTTCGAATTGCACTTCTGCCCTTAATCTGTTCGGCCTTCTATTAGGAAAACAAAATTTGTGGCCTAGGGATAGTATTTTAAGCAGGTGTTTGTCAAGCGTCATGTTGGTAAAATTATGTACGTACCACTCCGGATCCAAATAGCGTTCCTCGGAAAATGGTCCACTTTTATTCCTTTAAGTTGGTGAGAGTAATAGGTAATGCCTTTGAAAATCCTTGCCTTTTGATTATCTCTCGTTGGAGCTACTTTTAAACAGCGAATCATAATAAAATATCAAAACATTTATTTGTTATCAGATACTTGTGTCCCAGAAAAAAACTGTTAAATATGCGTTGTACCTTGACAGAAACGGTTTTTGAATTCTAACGCTTGTGCTTGTCGCAATGTTGTCAAAAATATAAAATATAGCCCTAAGTGTCTGTTAGAATGCAGGCCATGTTAGGTAATGTAATATTTAAGAGGATATAGGCTTATTCAATTAAAATTCTGGAAAGTTCAACTTGATTCTGATTTTCTGTCCGATGGCAGTATGTTCAGTGTAGCTGAATCGGATTACAGAAGAAAACACCACTTTGGTGGAATGGGCCATTCTGTATCAGTAAAATGAGTTTCACAAAAGGCGAATGCCATAATCCGTCGCATACACCATGAACAAAAATTAACATGATCAAATCTGGTCAGCCACCCTTATCATTTCAGAGAATTCAGTTTATAGCAAAAATGTTCAATATGTGGAACTATACAGTGTCCTGGAGGATCTCTGCAGACACTCGTTTATTATTGTTAGTTAAATGTTACTAAACATAGCGCTCCATGCAGGACAACTGCTTGCTAGTAGAGGTCTTACTTGATGCTTTTTAGCATCCCTCCACCATGAAGAAGGAGGCACAAAGTTTGTATAATTGTGTATTTATGATAAGCACCCTGCCAGCAGCAACCCGAATTGTCCCGTCCGTAGTGCCACTCAGTGTGGGGCCCTGCGCTGGCAGGGAATTGATCCGAAACAGCGATTCTCTGTAGAGCCTTCTCGATTGATGTACAGAACTTGTATGGAAAGGAAATCCAGTCAATTTGTCCGAAACCTAACAGGCGTAGTTGAAAGTGAGAGCAGTTGCTTTTAGTAACATAAGTCCCAGTGAAGCCGAACGTAAACAGAAGCTCAAAATGCCAGAAAAAGTTTGCTCGTGAATAAGTCAAAGGGATAACCCGGCGAACTCGTACAGCGCTTTCCCCAGCAGCCGAAGTACAGGATTCTGCATTCCAGACATCTGTAGGTACTATAGCTGTTCAGTTGCATTCTCTTTTAAATGTAATACCCGAGTTACAATTTCACCCACGAATGATTAAAAAGACCAGAGGCTGGAGCACTACCCAGCCGATAAAAGGAAAATCAAGGCACTTGCCCTTTACGCTTACCGTTTCGTATAGAATATGCACGAATTCATCGACCTGAACGATGTCATTTGCTCCTGTAGGCAGTTAAAAACTACTTGTAGTGGAAAAAATATTTACAGAGGAAAGTGGCCTTTTATCTGATGATGGCTTAAACGAATTAAACCCTTACACACTCTAAGTTCCGAAAATATTCCCATTCTTAAATTGAGAATTCAAGTTGACAAACACATGTTTTCAGCAAATCTTTGTCGGGCCAAAACATTTGCAGGGGTAATAAAAACAATACAGTTAGGCAAGATTTTATAAGGGAAGTCTGATTACAATTAGTCATTTACACGTGAGAAAAAGATGCAATCACTTGAACAAGAGTTTTATTTGCCTGACGTTTCGGATTCCCTCGGGAATTCTTAACCATAGGTGATGATAACATGGCCATAGTCATGCGCAGATGGGGTCGCCCGCATGGTGAGGTCGGCGTGTTGAGGTTCGCATGTTGTGGGAGGGGAGGGGGAAGGAGAAGGGGCTAGCGAATCCAGTGCTCTGTTGTCATAAGACGCTGACACAAGCCCTTGCCCTTCCGTAGCCGACCCCGAGGACAGATGACGATTGCATTTCGCCCCCACCATCCAGTGACTGTCGCTCGCTTCGTTCAAATAGCAGCAATAATCACTTCTCTGAGCAACGCCCGCAGCCTAACCCAATTACACCCCTTCCCCAACCCACGAACCTCTACATGCCAACTTCGCCGTGTGGGTGATGTGTAAATGATTAATTGGAATCAGACTACCCCTATAAACCGTACCTAACTGTACAGTTTTTATTACCCCTGTGAATGTCTTTGGACAATGTTCTTTCGACAGCAGAAAAAACCCAAATTCAATTTCGAGTAAACAGAAATGTCTAGAATCACTTGTTCATGCATGAGAGCAGCACCTCTTCGCAGCCAATCAGAGAGTATCAGAAATGATTTGCTTTCCATATTTGCCTTGAAGACTTACTTTGAGTGCATGAAGGGACTAAAATTCGCCGATTTCCTTCATGCATGTATAAACTGGTACCGGTGGACGCGCTTCGATGACCAACGGAAATAAAACAATCGAGACGTTTGGCGATACAAATGCCAAGCGAAAACAAAATAGTTCGCTGTTTCTAACAACAGAGCAGTCATAAGCAGTGAGGTACTGCAATCTACGACACAGCTCTGAAAAATAATAATGCTTTTGTATATTTTGGGACCGGAGGGCCTCGTCATTGCAACCTCAGTGCTGTGGAAGAATAAACACAAGCTTAATAAATCTTGCTCTTAATGAGCAACGACATACGCAGCGATAGTGTTAAGTATGGTAGGCAGATAATTTCATATCTGCCAACATATCGTCAATTTAAAATAATAGTCAACAGTCTCTGAAATGTATGGTGAACTAAGGAGGAAGCAGTGAAAAAACTCTTACCATTAAAGCTGGGGCGGTGTTCAGCGTACCTCCACTTAAAAACAAAACAAAACAAAGGAGAAAAAACTACTTCTATAAATATAGAGAGGTTGGTTGATAGAATTGTTTTAGTGCAATGACACAGGATTGTTAATGAGCACGTGTGAGAGTTGGAAAAGGCTTCTTGTCGTTGAAGAAATCGTATAGAAACAGAGGTTGTCGTTCATCACAGTAACACCGACCGATTGGCTACATGATCAAAAATTTGGCTTTATAAACTGCTAAGTTAGACGAAAGCCTATTTTCGAGGGGAATATTATTCCAGAGAAAGGCATATTTGGAGGCAAAAAAGCGAGAATTGTTAGATTTGGAGCTAAAAGGGATGCAAGTATCATGGAAAAATTACGAGTGGCATAAGTTCTATCTACCGGAGTAAGAGCATTGATCCGTGGGAGGATAGGGCTAGAGTTAGCGCGAAATAGGAAGCAGAGGCCCGCTTCGAGTCTTATAACCCAAAGAAATTTCATGTTCGCTAACTGACATCTCTCCATATAAGAAATAGTGGATCGAGAAAGAATAAATATTTTTCGAGTAAACCCTCTTTGTACATTTCAACCTCACCACGGCCAGATGCATTTGCTAGACCAAAGAGGGGACAGCAGTATTCTATGTAAGATGGATAGAAAATAAATGCGATCAAGTTTTAATTTTATTTCCGAGAAATTATGTGATACTAGCTCGGAAGGTCGGCTTCGCCTTCGGCTTCCTTACATGTTGTTGTCCTTTATGTAGGTAACCCGTATATGAGAACCTCTTAAAATAAATCTGTTCAATTCAGTGTTATTAGGGAAATATGGGTAAATACCTCTGAACTCCCTCTTTTTTCATAGCTGTGATTCAGAACATGTGGCGTTATCAGTAATGGAACTACGTTAAGGGGGCAGAACTTTTGTTGATATACTTGCGGCCGTACTTGACGGACTTCGCGGAGTTGCAAACTTTGACATTGATGTGGGTGTTGAATACTTTTGACTGTGGGGGAAAATAGGCACAATCCAACGGTTATCAATTACCACCCCACCGGTTCACCTTTCATTGATAACTGCTTCCAGTCCACCAATCTAAGGTTGTCGCCTTCTGTAGAGAGGGTTCCCATCGCCATCAGTCTGAGTTGCACCTAGGAGTCGCTTGGGATATATCCTGGTACATTTACCACCCTTCATGCAAGGACTGTTGGGATTTATCTGACCACATGGGTCATGAAACATTTGAGTTTTGATCGTTTCAAGCAGAACAGGGTCAACGGACCGGTCAGGCAACTCTGCGCATATGAATTTGTCGACATCAGAAGAGTGCAGTTTTTTCCTTCAGCCAGACCAAAATGTGAGCGTGGGGCAGGCCTCTCCTTTGCCACTCTACAGTGTACGTGTGATACTGAACGTCACGAAAATTGTGAATTTTGTGTTGATTTCATCATGGTTTTCAACGTACGCTGGAATACTCGCGCGGACAAATCATGGCGATCCTTCGGCGGACATGAAACTGTTAACGTAGCTGTTGCGTTGGTGTAGAATATCTTATAGGGACAATATTATGTGATGCTTCAAGTCTGGGTTCACTCAGGATCAGTTTTGAGCCTACAGGTAGATGTCTTCTACGATGTACACCTGTACAAATTTCGGCTCGCCATCAGGAGGAGGTAGTAGCGATCCAATCCGATCGCAAACTAGGCCTTCCACCTTAAAGGTTGGCATAAATCCAACCTTATGAACAATGTTGGCACCAAAAGAGGACATTTGAAGCGCCCCGTTGTGCTTTCTAATGTTTGAGAGAAAATGTTTCGAGTCATCGTTATCACCAACAAGCAATGTTTGTAGCATTTCTGTAGGATAGGGGAAGTAATGCAGGAGAACTTTACCGTTGGAACAGCACATGCCGTTTGTTTCACCAGTCCATTTTTTCGTCTGACAATGCCCGCAAACTTCCCTCACCTTCCTAATGGAAACATTTGCACCTCTGCACACGAAAGCGATGATCAAGAGGTTGACAAGATCATAACTCAAAAGAGGCATAAGCCTAAGAAGGCCAAACGGTTCACGGGTTTGCACGCAGTTAACCCAATAGCCAGTACGTCAGAACCGAGTGTACCTGATACAAGTGCTCCCTCGACCAAAACACGTGAGCTCGCAACATATGCCCCATTAAGTCGTTAGCAGATAATGTTTGTGAAGGGGGCCCCATAGTCATAGTCGTCAATTGCACAAGAATCAAATGACCATGACGTGGGTCTTAGCAGTGTTTACGCCAAACCGTTGCTAAAACCAGGCGAGTCTTTCCACATTCTTAAGGCATTTCGAATAGGGAAGGCTCCAACAGCTCCCGAATACATTTCTTGGCCATGACCTCTAAAAGTTATTTTAGAAACTGAAGCGCAGGCGAAACTCTTGCTAGAGCGCAAACCATCCTTTCGGACTCTGCATTCGTAAACTTTTTTTCAGCCGGATTACGAGTTGAAAGAGCGGAGAAAGATGAGGCAGCTAATAATAGAGCTGGAAAAACGGAGAACCAATGGCGAGACAAATCTCAAAATAAGAGAGGGAAACATAGTTCAGGTCAAAAGGACATCGCTCTGGTCGAAGCCAGTAACAGTGACAGCCTAGCTGTCCCGCCAATGAAACCTAAGACATGTCCTCTTAAATTGGTCGTTTTAAATATGAGATCACTGATTAGTAAAAATGCCTCTGCTCCAGACTATGGTTTTCGTCAACCGCCCAGACATTGTAATGGTAACTGAGACATGAGCATCGGCCTGTGTAGGTGACTCAAAACTCTCTGTTCTAGGCTATTCATGTGTTCGGAACGATCGAAACAATGGCCGTGGCGGAGGAAGCTGCATCTATATAAAGCAACCACTTGCATTTCTCCCGTTGGACTATCCACGATTCCCGGCGGTGGAGGAGAGCTGCTGGCTACGAGTTGTTCTAAAAACAAATACTCCTTTCTTGTTGGCTGTGTTTATTGCCCACCTAATGCCAATGCGGACTACGATCTTTTTTTCTCACAGGCATTTTATGCCACAGCTGACTTAAATCTTAAGTATGCCTTGATTGCAGGCGATTGTAACCTTCATGACGTGCAATGGTGTCCACCATTCGGTCCTTCAAAGTTCGAGAACTTACTTGAGGCAGTTGATATCGGCATTTGGGATCAGGAAGTCAATTTTCCCATTCAAGGAGCAAACATACTCGACTTAATATTTTGTAGGTGCTGCGAACCACTTTCAGTGTCATCCTTAGACGCACTTGGGAGTTCAGACAATCTCACAGTTGTTTGTGAACTAGAACTGGAGGCGGATGAATCATTTTCCCAAAAGTATATTTTTTATCATGACTTCCGATCAGCAAACACGGCGGTCCTACTGGCACATCTAAACGCTCTCGACTGGTCTGAATTTTTCCAATTTTTGGATGTAAATGTTTGTACCGATGCACTGTACAAAGTGTTGGATCCACTCATCCTCCACTTTGTCCCCCGTAAGAAAGTTATACATGTCAAGAATGAAGTGTACCTTCCTCTGTCTTTCCGTCGTAGGCTGCGTAAATTCTCTCGTCGTTTGCATCGGCAGAACGACACTTCCGTTCTGCCCTTGACCGCACTGATCTTTGAGCAGGCTGAGAAGCTCTCCGAAGAAAAGCAGATAGCCGATGAGGCCCACTTCGCTGAAAACCCTTCCCTAAATGCTACAAAACTCTTTTTGCGTGCAGAAAAAGCGCAGAGGAAAGCATAACACCCCATACTTCAAGACGCCTTAGGAAACCCCATAGCTGACGCTGAGTTAACTGCCGATAGCTACAATGCGTTCCCATCCAAAACTTTTAGTGAAAGCTCGTTCGCTGCACCTCCAGCTATCCGGGGTTGGACGGGTGCCGTCCTCGAAACCATAAGTTTTACCCTCTGGTACGTGACTATAGCCATTCGTCCTTATCGTCAATCTTATAATCCAGGACTTGATGGCGTCCCAGTTAGCCTCATAAAAGCTGAAGTGAATGATATCTTTCCGCCTATTCATTGTAAGTTATTTAATATTGTTTTTGAGAGCGAAACCTTTCCTTCGTTGTGGAAGGAATCGGACATAATGCCTATTCGCAAGCATGGCCGATCGACATCATTCGACAACTTCAGGCCAATAAATACACTTCTCGCAGCCTCGAAGATCTTGGAGACCTTAATCAAAGAAAAGGTTATTCGTCACTTGACAGAAAACAACCTGCTCAATACAGCTCAACATGGCTTTCTCGAGAAACGATCTTGTGACACCTGCCAGCTCTCTTTCTTTGATTATGTGCTGAAATCTAGAGACAGCAATTTTGCCATTTAAAGCGTCTATTTTGATTTTACTAAGGCCTTCAATCGGATCGATCATAATCTCCCCCATCTGAAACTGGCCTACTTCGGCAAAGGTAGCAAGCCTCTGAACTTCATATCTTCCTATTTGGATGCTCACACACAACAAGTAAAAATTTCCAATGTTATCTCCAACCCCACTCATGTGAGGAGTGGAGTAACACAGGGTAGTAAACTTGGGCCGCTCCTATTTTGCCTGTTTGTCAATGACGTTTCAGATTGTTTTCAGTATGGCAGACCCTTCATGTACGCTGATTATTTAAAAGTCGCTTATCGATATAAACCGGCAGATTGCAACATCGTCCTCGAGCGGATAAAAAGGATCTTCAGGCCTTCGCCCAGTGGTGTTGCACATGGCGCCTCACACTTTCATGGCACAAATGTTCCGTTATGGTTGTTGGCGACGATCATCAACCGGAATTAAGCACTGACGGCCACGAACTAAATGTCCCAGGAGTTATCAAGGATTTGGGCATATCCTATTCTAATAGTCTCAATTTGTCAGAGCACTGTGCCCTGATTGTCTGGAAAGCACGCCGAACCACCGGATTTATCCTTAGAAATTTTAAGACTATCAAGTTTAGAACTAACCTTTATACTATGTACGTGAGACCTAGTCTTGAATACTGCTCACCCTTCTTTAATCTTCTGCGCACTAGTGAACGGACGAAAATAGAATCGGTGCAGCACTTCTTCACTAGAAGAGTTTTCACTACAGAACAGCGTAACTTTGCTTACCAACAAAGGTGCGAACTTATAAAGCTGGATCCCCTGTGGCTTCGTAGTTTGCAGAAGGGTCTATTTTTACTGTTTAAACTTTTGAATAGGCAAACCTTTAATCCCCTTAGTACAATAAGGCAGCTTGAGCACTCTCGACACGCCAGTCATCGAAACGTATTTTATTTCTTCCTATGGCACGTAGAGTTAAGTACGGGCAATTCTTTTCAGTAAACGCCTTATCAATCTGGAATAAGCTGCCCAAAAGTATTAAAATCCTGCAAAGCTACCCTATGTTTAAGAGAGCTATAACTAGTTTTCTACATTCAGGGCAACTTTCACGAATTTTGGGTGCTGACTCGATGGAATCTCTCTTTCACTCTGATGGCATTCGTGGACTTTGAACCCCGCCAGGCTTCATGCTGAAGATAATGCTGCTGAAGCAGCAGCCCGAAGTCTGCTAACCCTTCAGCCGATAGCGCGCAACTTTTGCCGACAACCATTGAAGGAAGACTGAGAACACTGTGTTCTTGTGCAAACGCTCTCCGTCTCCAACTAATGTCCTTAAACAATATGAAACATTTCTCCTGCTGATGAGTCAACTCAGCTTACAACTGTACATTTATTTCGTTTGTATCATACCTTTGAGGGCAGGTTTTCCACTTGAAACAAACTCCTTATCTCGCCCAGTATTGACAAAACACAAAACCTGAAGCAAAACCAATACTGGCTGCAACAGAGGTAGTTTGTTTTAGGTTTTTTCCGATCTTCGAGGAGTTGGAAGGCGCATAAGAGGTGCATTATCAACTCTTTACAATTGACTGTAAACTGACATAATATAAATATTATATTATAACGAAGACTTGGGTTGTAATTTTGCGAGTCTTTGTTCCATACTTGAGCATTTATGGAAGCAATTCACGGGCCAGGGTCGAGAAATCGTGTGTGCAGTGGTTGCAAATTTGAGTTTTCAGCATCCACGGGCCTTTGATCTGCTCTTTGTGATGCTTGCATAGCCAGGCGTGCACTTCTGCGTCTAGGTAATTCGTTTTGCTGACGTAACGAATCTCTCTTATCTGACCTAGCTCTCTTCTTTGCAGAGTTTGGACTTCGGATTTTTGGGAGCGATTAGTTTGATGGCGAATCGCGTCTTCGTGCCCTTGTTGGAGCATTTGCTCTTCGGTTTCTTGGAAGTGATTAGTTTTATGGTGAATCGTATCTTTGTGTCTTCTTTGCAGCATTTGATCTTCGGTTTCTTTGGAGCGTCGATATCGCTGACGCATAGCATTAGTCTCCAGGCAAAGCCGTCTTTCTACTTGTGTTTCTTGCGAACGTCTATTAACATTGGCAAATTTCTTCGGTTCCATCGTGCGAACTTGTGTTCTTGTGGCTGCTCTTATTACTTTTCTACCTAATGGGGGAGAACCTACAAATAACAAAATAACATTGGAGAGAAAAGAAATAAGTTCACAACGTTACCTTCAGTCACCGGCCCATCATCATTTGTCGGGTTTTTTGTGTTCAGAACATTTTTAACGGCATCACTGTTGTCCATAATGATAGTTTGTAAAAGTAAGAATGAAAGTGTGGGGATTTATGTGGTAGGCCATTCAAGCTAATCTAAGAGCTCGCCCGGGACAACATACGCAGCGTATTCACAAGCACCTGTCATGGCGGGTATCAATCGCGAGTCTGAAACAGCTGCCTGCCACCAACGATACAGGGGAAAAACACGGACACAGTGACTCCAGCACACCCTGTGTGATCGACGTACAGACAGGCGCGCGAAAGGTGCGCAAAAGGCGGGCGGCGGGCGTGACTAATATTCGGACACGAGCGCATGCCCTGCTTGCGCGCGTGTGTGGGCCCACACTCCGTGATTGACTTAAAAACAGATACCATCCACCAATGATAATGGATATCTTCACAGATGGAGGCAAGACTTTTAGTAAGTATACATCTTAAAACGCATATCTGTGCAGCCTTCGCAGATATTCGATCCATGAGGTGACAATGCTAATTTATTTGTGTAACTAAGACCTAAGTCTTTTATTGTGGATCGTTCTAAAAGTTGAGTATTTTGAAGGACTTGGGGACTGGCGGTCCATGACTTTTAGGTGCGCCCCATAAACTGACCGCATTGTGGGTGCGCTGGACCAGCACAGTGCCAAATGAGGGTATCCGGGTTGCGCGCCGGTAACAGACGTCGAATTTGGTTGGCGTGGTGGAATGCATAGGTGGTGGCGTCGGCCACCCCAGCCACCTGCGCCCGACCCCGGTATTCTTGAATCTGTCGTGACGCAGGGCTCAGGAAGGTGGGAGAAGAGAGAGAGCGCCGTAGTTGCAAAGCAAGTGTACTGCTACTTAAACCTAATTTACGTGAAAGTCGCCATTCCTGCACCGCCCTGTCACCAATTGTAGATCTTCACTGAAAGAAACTTGCACAGCTGTTGTGAGTCAGTGATTGTTTACCCCAAGGAAAGCTTATCTTACATCTCTATAGCGGAGCTTCATATTACCAGCAAGTAAGGGGTAACTTTGAAAATTTGTGAAATGTGTGGATCGAATGAGTTGCAGTGTCGAAATTTTAGTAATTTGTTGATTTTAGCAGCATATCGGCCTTTTGCACCACTGAATTCTATTTTTTTAAGAGATGAACGTTATGTTCACCGAGAAAAAAATAGTAAAGCTAGTCCTGGAACCTGCATTACGAACCCAATACATGCTTGCCACTTTTCAATCCGATGATAAGATTCATTGCGTGGTGTGTGGGACACGTCGCACTGTGTGCAGGCTATTTGAGTTTATCCCTAACAGCTGCGTTCTTGCAGAACAGGCTGCTAAGGTGAAAAGAAAAGTCATGGGAAGGCCAGAGTGGTAGGAAGATGTTACGGGGACGCGAGCGGACACGCTACTGAACTCCACTGTTTCTGTATTACCCGGAATAAAGGCTCTGATATCAGAACCGGCTTTTTCTTTCGTCTGCCTATTAGTCAGATTATATAAGAGAAGAGTTTATTTTGCAAAATAATTGACGAAATGATAGTAAGAGATTAGACTCGGAAACTAGAGAATTTGTTCCCTAGTCCGATCGGGTCTGCAGTGGTGTCTGGGGACAGAAATTCGAGCGGGCACCGTTGGCTGCAGCCTTATAGGTCATTGGTTGGACAGCGCGAGGAAACGCACAAGTGTAAGCGTGTCAGAAGGTCGCGCCTCAGTGTGTTTGGTTTGAAGCACGCCAAAAAAGCCTTAGTGCGAGGTCCTTTGCTCTGAGCGACCTCAGCTATGGCATCAAGAGTTGGGATGGCGCCGAGCAGCAGCAAACACTGCAGATTTCCGAAGAAAAAGTGATCACTGGAACAAGAGTTTGATTGTTCGGACGTTTCGGATTCCGTTGGGAATCCTTAGTCATAGGGAATCGTGAACAAGTCTGAGTCATGCGCAGATAAGGGGTGATACATGCACAGATCGTATAAATAAAGATTCCTGACGGAATCCGAAACGTTGGGACAATAAAAATCTTGTTTCAGTAATCACTTCTTCTTCTTCTTCGGAATTGTTTCCTGGATTTCGGATATTCCCCTCTATTGGAAAACAGCAGATTTATTCATTAAAAATGAACGAATGTTACCTGCCAGTGGTCAGAAGAACCAAAAGGATGCCCTATTCGACAGGTTTGCTAGTATGTAATCATGTCACTATCACCATTTTTTAGAATAGGAGGATTTTGAACGTCGTAATGATAGTCAAAGCAACACGCTTCAGTTGTTTGAAAGCCGTTTAAAAAAGAGAAATTGGAAGGTTTTATAGCCCAGTTGTTCTTATCCAAATAGCAGGCAGAAGAAGATAAGGGACTGCTTCTGTTGGCAACGACTTTATTAAAGACAACAAAAAGACAGCGGGAATTGAGTTTTTTACTTCTCCGCTCCCGCTTATTAACGGGGTTCTCATGTTTCTAGAACATTCTTGGCTGTTTCGTTACCGAAACGTCACCCATATTTTATTTTTACGTATAACAGGTTAACAACACGGTAATTTTCGCAATACATATAGCCTGTATGTGTACATTCGAGCGGGCACCGTTTGCTGCAGCCTTAAAGGTCATTGTTTGGACAGCGCGAGGTTACGCACTGGCGTGGGAGGGTTAGTAAGTCGCGCGTAAGTGTGTTTGGACCGAAGCGTGCCAAAAGCTGCCTTAGCGCGAGGTCCTTTGCTCTAAGCAGCCTACTCTGGACATTCCGGATAATCCGGGGCCACATTTCCTCCCTAAAATTGGAGGATTTCTTCCAATTAGCCACCACTACTCACCTGCGTGGCCATCCTTACAAGGTCAAAAACGAACGCACCCGAGTAGACCTCCGAAAATATTTCTTCAGTCAACGCGTGGTCCGGCCTTGGAACTTGCTACCAAGCGAGATGGTTTCCGCTGACACAATTGCGGAATTTAAAAGAAGACTTGATGTGATTTTGTTTGACAAAAGGCGACTTTTACAACACGATTTCCTACTGCCAGCACTGTGAACAATTGTTCTGGCTTTAGACCGTTTTCATTCTTTTCCGTGAAAATTCACTCGAAATTCTATTATGATATCATATGTGCTCCCCCCCCCCGACTGCACATGAACTGTAAGAATAACCTTGTTTGCGTTACATTAATAGGGTCCTCAAGGGCACTTCTTGCCCGTTACCCTTAAAAAAATATACATAAAAATATGCAAGCAACCTCGTCTATGGCGTCAAGAGTTGGGAGAGCGTCAAAAATCAGCAAGCACTACATATTTATTCTTAAAAAATGGACGAATGTTACTTGCCAGTGGTCAGAGGAGCCACAATGAAGCCCTATTCGATAAGTTTGCTAGCATTTAATTGTAT
>JAYGXS010000002.1:88276787-88328445 GCA_036362985.1 Ligula intestinalis
TTTTCGCACTGACCTCATACAATTCTGCTATGAGGAAAGTGTCTTGGTCAGGAGTCTGATTTGGCGGGTGGTATGTCACCGAAGGCGTCGGTGGCCTGGCATACTAAGCAGATATGGTAATGTTAAGCATTTTCGCATCTCGTGCTGAGACCGGTTCTTCAGCCGTGGCTGTTAACTTGCAAGTGACATAGACTATAAGCCCTCCTCCCCTAGTTGATCTGTCTTTCCTGAAAAGCTGATATCCTCTAAGCGAATATTCAGAATAAGCGATATCTTTCGAAAACCAGGTTTCAGTTTAAGCCATGATGTCTGGTTTCACCTCATCGACCAAGTTCTTTAGTTCGTCCAGCTTGTTAAACAAGCTTTGTACATTTTTGGTTAGGATCTTTAGTGAAAGTTTACTCCGTGAGGCCCAAACCTCATCGTGACAAGTTTTTTGGCAAAGGTTGGGCTTCTTGACTTGTATTATTTGGCCATCTTTTATTTTGAGGCCCTTTGCCCCGCTTTCGGTCCTCTCTCTCTCAATTCTGTCCTTAGTTCTCTCATTTTAATCCGCTCCCTCCCCTCGTAGTCTGGCTGAAAAAACGCTTGCTTGTGCGAATTTTCCTTTGCACAAGCAAGTGTTTTTTCAGCCAGACTACGAGGGGAGGGAGCGGATGAAAATGAGAGAACTAAGGACAGAAATGACAGAGAGAGAGAGAGGACCGAAAGCGGGGCAAAGGGCCTCAAAATAAAAGATGGCCAAATAATACAAGTCAAGAAGCCCAACCTTTGCCAAAAAACTTGTCACGATGAGGTTTGGGCCTCACGGAGTAAACTTTCACTAAAGATCCTAACCAAAAATGTACAAAGCTTGTTTAACAAGCTGGACGAACTAAAGAACTTGGTCGATGAGGTGAAACCAGACATCATGGCTTAAACTGAAACCTGGTTTTCGAAAAATATCGCTTATTCTGAATATTCGCTTAGAGGATATCAGCTTTTCAGGAAAAACAGATCAACTAGGGGAGGAGGGCTTATAGTCTATGTCACTTGCAAGTTAACAGCCACGGCTGAAGAACCGGTCTCAGCACGAGATGTGAAAATGCTTAACATTACCATATCTGCTTAGTATGCCAGGCCACCGACGCCTTCGGTGACATACCACCCGCCAAATCAGACTCCTGACCAAGACACTTTCCTCATAGCAGAATTGTATGAGGTCAGTGCGAAAACAGATATCCTCATCGTTGGGGACATTAACGCTCCTGGTGTTGATTGACAGACATAGACTTCATAGGGTCTTCACGACAACTTCAATCACAAATTACTACAATGGGCCACAGACAAACTGCGCTGCTAAACCGTCGCGTTTGGAACGCGGGCTAGGGAAGGACAACAGTCGAACTGTCTCGACCTTATCTATACCCGAGAGGAGGAAACTGTGATTGACCTGCATGATCGACCCCCATTAAGTTCAAGTGACCATATTATGCTGCATTTCGAGTATTCGCTGTTCTCCAAACCCTACTTCTCCGACACACGGGAAAGAAACATTTGGAAGGGCGACTACCCACTTATGAGAAGAGAAATGTCAGAGGTATCATGGGATACAGATCTCCAAGGTTGGGCAAATGAACAGTGGATTACCTTTAACCCGACGTTTAAAAGTACTGTTTGTCTCAACCGTCCCTTCAGAAGAAAGACAAGTATGAATCGCCCGAAGTGGAGGAACTCAAACTTGCAGGTCACTTTCAAAAAAAACCACGTCTGGAGGTGCTACAGATTAACCGGCTCCGATAAACACTTAAGGGAGTATGAGCAACTACGTACCCTTTGTAAAAGAGAAGCTACTAAACTGCGCACAAAATACGAGTTGAACATATTAAACAAGATATTGTACGGTTATATACAAAGCACGAAGAGATCTCAGGAATTGATCCCTGCCCTAAGATCAGCCGATGGACAACAGGTGACCGAAGACCAGATGAAAGCCTCCCTTTTCTCCGATTTCTTTCAATCCGTCTACACCCGAGAAACTACATTTTTTGCTGACGGTACGTCCGCTCATTGACCGATAAGTGCACCCTTGCCCCCCTATTCATTGCCCAAAAGAGAGGACCTAGAGTTTACACACAACACTGTCAGGGCCGGTTTACTCCAACTTAAGCCTGCCAACTCACCAGGGCCGGACAAAATTCCTGCACTAACACTAAGATAAATAGATAACAAACTATGCAAACCCCTGGCTGCCATCTTCTAGAAATCTTTAAACGAAGGCGAACTCCCAGAACAATGGAAATGGGCAAACGTCACCCCATCTATAAGAAGGGTTCACGACTTGATTGCGCAAATTACCGTCCTGTCAGTCTAACTTGCATCGAGTGCAAAGTAATGGAGCCCATTATTAAGAAGAATTTAATGTATTTCCTCGAAAGCAACAAAATATTATGGGATGGACAGCACGGCTTTCGTCCAGGATACTCTTTCCTCACGAGTGCTCTTTACTCACAGGAAAAGTGGACCAAGGCCGCAGATAAAGTCGATCCAATTGATGTCATATTCTTCGACTTCAAAAAGGCATTCGATAGTGTACCACACAGGCTTCTTCTGCAAAAGATTTGGGACGTGGAAAGTCAAGGAAAAATGTATAAATGGATCAATAGTTTCTTGTCCCTCAAAGAACAGAGGGTCGTTGTCGGAAATGCAACCTCGAAATGGACAAAGGTCGAGAGTGGTGTACAACAATGCTCAGTGTTGGGTCCGCTGCTTTTCCTGATTTACGTAAACGACTGCCTCAGTGAGCTTGATTACGCAGCTGTCATGTTTGCGGTTGACATAAAAATACGAGTTGAAGTTAGCTGCGCCAACGACGCAAAGAGATTTCAGTCAAACATCGATAAACTGGTTATCTGGTCATCCACCTGGCTTCTTAACTTTAATGTATCCAAGTGTCTTGTTCTACACATAAGCCCGGGGCGAAAAGTGCCACCGAAACAGTTTTTTATCAATTGTACCGCATTAAAAGAGGTTGATACGCACAAAGGTCTGCGTATATGGACAACCGCGAACTTCATGCAAACAGAGCACTATAAAAAGTCCGTCCAGAAGGCAACAAGTACCCTGCACTGGATCAGACGAGAGTTCAAAATCTTTCCACCTAAACTGTTCGGGAAAATATTTGGCACCTTTGTGAGACAACATCTTGAATACGGAATGCCATTTTGGACACCGTGGTTGAAAAAAGATACGGGGCTTCTTGAAGAAGTGCAACGCAGGGTGACAAAAGATGGTCTATGGTCTCAGGAACTTACCATATCAGGAGAGATTGAACAAACTTGACCTTTTTACTTTGTCTTACAGGAACGTTTTGTGCAGCCTGCTCTGGACATATCGGACAATCCGGGGCCACATTTCCTCCCTAAAATTACAAGGTCACCAACGAGCGCACCCGATTAGACCTCCGAAAGTATTTCTTTAGTCAACGCGTGGTCCAACCTTGGAACTTGCTACCAGGCGAGATGGTTTCCGCTGACACAATTGCGGAATTTAAAAGAAGACTCGATGTGATTTATGTTGACAAAAGGCAACTTTTACAACACGATTTCTTACTGCCAGCACTGTGAACAACGTTTCTGGCTTAAGACCGTTTTCATTATTTTCCGTGAAAAGTCACTCGAAATTCTGTCATGATATAATATATGCTTTCCGCGACTGCACATTAACTGTTGGAACAACCTTGTTTTCATTACGTTACTAGAGTCCTCAAGGGCATTTCTTGCCTGTAATCCTTAAATATACATGTATAAAAAGTTGTTTGTGATGACACGACTATGTGGCGGTGAGTTTTGCAGAACGAAGGGGGACGTAGACGTCCGCCACATGTTCAAACAGCAGATGGATTACTTAATTTTTGATAACCAACAACTCTCACTGCAGGGCTGTCTCCAGCTAGCCATGACCTTTAATTCATGGTCAAGTACATGTTTCGCACGATTACAAATTTGCTGTAAAAATGATCCTTTAACCTTAAACCTGAGTATATAACATGTGACGGTCTATATTTTCTTGACTGAAAACTTGTTTACATTGTTTATAATTATTGAGATTTTGATGTGACAGGTAGGGAGCTCAAAGGCGCAAGCCTATTTTTTCCTCAAATATACTGAGTGACATGCTCTTTATATCAATGGAATTTTCAGTGGAATATACCTGAATAGGGCCCTCAAGGGTTAACGCCCGTTACCTTTAAAATGTTCGCGTACTTCACCTATCAGAAAGTTTACTTTCGCTAAGTAATATCTTTTCGTATAAGAGAATATTTGAATGCCTCCACAGATGGAACATAACAGTCGCTTCAGGTAGGTTATTTCGCAGGTTACAGGAAAAAACTTCCTCACATCCACTCGGCCTTGGGGTACATACAGTTGGAAGGGATGCCACAGGAGATTATATTTAGTGGTGAGTTTGAAAATGTCGTCACACATTAGGGCACAGTCCAAGACACGTACGATACAGAAGGTTTGAATGAAAACTCCAAGTCACTGACTGTAAATCAGAGGATAGAGATTAAGGTTATTTAGAAGGATTACATATAGTTGTGCACCTCTAGTAGTGGCCTCTTACTAATTTCGCTTCCCGCCGCTGCACCCTTTCGAATGCATTATAATCCAGCCGCATCCACGGTATTCAAGTTTGAATCACGTATGCAAATTTTGGCCTTATGAAGGTACCGAAGATTTTCTAAAAACAGTCTTCATTAAATCTGTGAATGCCCGCTTGATGGCGTACAACATTAAAATTGCAGCTTTGGTGGCCTTCCAACATTTTTAGAAGGTTTGAGGTTGTCTGTCATCCGGATGCCGAAGGCTGTTTGTATAAGTCACCTTATTAAGGAAATAAGGCTTTTGCCCTTTACCTCCCTATTCAAGGTCAAGGTCAAGGCGCGCAACTTATCTTTCAAAGCTAAGTGAAATAGATATTTTTATCAGATTTCATCGTTACTTGCTGAAGTTACTAGCCTATTTTTTGTATATGTAACCCTTTAGCAACTGCACATACCGGTAGTGGTCTTTTATACCGATAGGTCAAAATATACACTTTATACTGTTTCACCGACATAGCCTCATTCTAGTTCCGGTAGATTAACGTAAATAGCAAGTAATCTATTGCGTCAACACTGATAAATATCTAAAAATTTGGTAATATATCAATTTCCAGCAAGAAATAGTTTGTATTACTTGATATACTATTAGAGATAATTTTTATCCTGCGTAGCCTCTTCGGTAATTCAAATTTTCTGTAGAAATTTTGTGCCTTACTTTGCTTAGAACATACCCTTTCACTCACCTCCTATTCAATATGATACCCAAGCCACAACTGAGACGTAAATTAACCCGTAATACCAATCCTCCTAACGATAAACCCCTCTTAAGCATAGAGAAATTTGATCTTGATGCTTATGACAACTTCAGTAAGTTTTATAACCAATATGCTTGTCTGTTTACGGTCCTTGATGCCATCTTTGATGGAAAGGTATCTACGCTCACTTCTCATCAATGTGAGAAACAAGAGCCTTTCGTCAATATGGTGTCTACTGAGACCCGTGATCGGAATAAAAGTAATTTTACTTTTCTTTTGAAAAATGCTTCAAAAGGTAAACAACCTAAAGATGTTGTTGTTCAGTTTCTTAAATCTTGTGGCTTTAATGTTAAAGTTGCAGAAGCTAAAAGACTCTCATCCCGAAGTACAAACCCGCCGATTCTCGTAAAACGTTTTTCGGCGATAGAAGTAGACCTTATCTTCTCTCAGCATGAGCGGTCAGCCAACTATTTAAAGGATAATAAACTTTACGTATGCAGGGATAAAACGCCAATGGAGCGTCGGGTTTTTTCCAAAGTAGCAAATTTGAACACTGGCTTTAGTTCAACAAAACCAAAAGTTATCTCTGAGGCCGGCCCTCCCGCTCAGGTAAGCCCACATCCCTCTGGATCAATGTCAGTTTCCCCTGATACTTCTCCCATTCTCCATACTCGTGATTCGAGTGAGATTTTAGCCTCGTCAAGTTGTTCTCCTTCTAAGCCAACCACGTCTGTGATAGCTTTAAATTCCGATAAACCTACGAACGCCCCTAGTAAGTCAACGTCAGTTTTCAAATTCGGCAATATGATTACCGATAACAACTCAGTATCTAACAAAGACCTAGCCGTTCAAGCTAGCGCTTTTACTATCCCCAAACCTCATCGAAATCCCCAAATAATTCAGCCAGCTAAAAAAATTAACCACTTTTAAAAACCAGTCATGCAATTTTCGAAGGCAAATTTTCCGTCAACTTATGATATAATGCTTCAAAATCCTATATTTATGCCCCCTCCTGGTTTTCCATGCCACACTTCAGCCGTCCTTTCTATGGAGCCCCCTCTTATATGCCTTTATACAATAGGCACAGTTCATTTGATAATAATTACTTGATAAACTATAGACCAGGGCCAGTTTGCTTTCAGCCTTTTGTTTCTCCCATGCCGTTTCCCTTTCCGCCACCAAGTTTTCCTTTTTTTATAAATACTGACGAGTTTAACCTGCATCTGAAGGATACGCTCAGTATGGTCTCACTCAATTCGAGATCAGTTGTTAATAAGATGACAGAACCTAAAACAGTAGCATTTGAGCTTGATCCAGATGTGCTCTGTGTCACTGAATCTTGGACACACTCTCTTATTTCTCCCTCGACACTCGCCATAGATAATTATAGTTTGTACAGACAAGACCGCATTGAAAAGCGTGGCGGTGGTTGCCTTCTTTATATTTAATCATCCTTTGTACATTTCCCGTATCCCCTGAGCATTTCGTCATTTTCCGGAAATTTTTGTCTTAATTCAGTCATCCTGCAACACAATAAAAAAGAGATAATTGGGTCTGTCTACAACCCCCCTGTAACTCAAGTAATGTAATGCAGCTGTGTGAAATGTTTGAAAAAGTTGCAGGGACTCAATTCGATGTCAGAATAATTATAGGTGATTTTAATCTGCCAGACATTGACTAGCATGCAAATACCTGTCCACCAAGATTTAAGAAATTGGTTGACACTCTTAACTTTTCAAACATGTCACAACTGGTCAGTTCAGTGACCAGAAATGAAAACATATTAGATTTAATTTTTACAAATGATGTCCACCCTCTTTTTATGAATTTTCATCGTGATATTTTCACAAGTGACCACGCCTTAATTCAGTGTTGTTTTCCAGTCCCTCTTTCTAAAAAGTCTGAGGTAAAATGCAATAACCTCGACTTTGGTAACGTTAACCATGAATTACTCAATGATTTCGTAAGTACCCTAGATTGGCATAGCCTATTTTCAACTAACGATCCCTACTTATTCCAGGACCTATTGCTAAACCTTACAGAAAATGTTCAGGCTCTTATCCCACTTAAGATTTTTAAATCAAATTCAGCTTCTTCTATTGTGCCACATTTTTTCCAAAATAGACTTAAGAAATTACAAAACAACTTAAGGATACCTCTAATAGCTCTTGATCAGTTCACTTAAGAATAGCGCAAATATTTGAATAAGTGCTTAAAATAAGGCTTGCACGAGATAGGCGTAGGGAGGCCACAGCATTAAGTGATGTGAATTCTTCCAGATCTGTTACTCAAGTCTTCCGTCTTTGGTCGTCGCCTTAGCTTCAGAAAGTCATTCCACCCTTACTCAATAGCAACAATCATTTTGTTACAGAGGGTTTAGAGAAAGCAGCATTGCTAAATTCATTTTTCGCCAAGTTCTTTACCATCGAAACTAGCCCCACTCCTGTAATCCACCTGCTGTGTGATTCAAATCTCAGTTCCCTTTATTTCTCACCCGCTTGTATTCAAAAATAAATGAGTCGTCTTAAAAATTCACATTCGGTTGGAATTGATAACATTCTAAACTCGCTCATCAAACAGTTAAGAGATTTCCCACCCTTACTGAGTAAGTTATTTTCAGTGTTTCTTGAGAATGGCTTTTTCCCGGACTACTGGAAAACTTCTATTATAATTCCCGTATTAAATCTGGTTCCCGATCAGATATTCATAATTATCGCGGTGTTCATAAAACACCCTCTCTGGCTTAACTCTTTGCAAAACTTATTGCCAAAACATTTACAGATTTCTGCATAAACAATAACATTCTCAGCTCCGCACCGCATGGCTTTTTACCGAACCGATCTTGTAAAACATGCCACATGTCTTTTCTAAATCTCCTTACTTCTCTTCGTATTGATCATCTATCTGTGGTAGTTATCTATTTTGACCTTAGTAAAGCATTTGATAAAGTTCCTCACAGGAGGCTCCTAGCCAAACTTGAGGCTACAGGAGTTCGTAGTCCTCTTACCGACTTCATCAGATCTTATCTTTCAAATCGACAACAAAAGGTCTAAGTGGGATCCTCACACTCTACTCCTACCGCAATTTTGAGTGGTGTCCTTAAAGGTACCGTGCTAGGTTCTCTGCTCTTCTTGTTTTACATAAATGATATCTCATTGAGTTTTAAACACTCCCAATTTTATATTTATGCAGATGATCTCAAGTGTGTTTACTCCTTCTGTAAGTCTACGGCCGCGAGATGCCTAGAACAAATTCATTCTGATCTGCACGCTCTTTCGGCGTGGAGCTCAACATAACAGATGGAGTTCTCACATTCTAAGTGCCTAAACAAGTGCTTCGGGCCGGAAAGGCTGCCAAAACCTGTTATTTTTCAAGGTTACCCAATGACTGAATGCTCCAGTATCAAGGACCTAGGAGAAAGCTACACCAATAAATTAGACCTTTCTCCTCACGCCGATAGAATTACAGCCAACGCCGCACAGATTTGCGGCTTTATCTTTTATAATTTCTATCTTCCTGAAATGAAATTAAGACTTAATCGTATGTTCGTGCTTCGCGTCTTAGAATACTGTTGCCCCTTTTCGGACTCAAGAATTAAGTTAGCCGTTCAAAAATTGAACAAATTCAACAAAAGTTCACACGAAAACTACTGTATCCGACAGCTTATAATACTTGCTACTCAAATATGTGTCAATTAACGAAACTAAGGTTCCTTTGGGTCAGGAGATTGGATGCAGGCTTTTGTCTCCTTTTTCGGCTTAATAATAGCACAAACCTACCCAGGACTTCTGTCATTACCCCCATCAGCCGTCCCTACAACCTAAGAAACTCGGCACTTGTTATACCCCCTCATACATCTTCCTCATGTAAACGATCTTTGTCTTTTGCTTCCAGATATAGCTTTCTTTGGAATAACTTGCCAATCGAAAAAAGGTCTGCTTTCAAACGGAGACTGCATATTTATCTTAACATTGATTCTATTAACCTTCTATTCTTCTCATCTTTTCCCAGTTGCCTTCTCCGTGACTACGAGAAAAGACCATCGGAAATTAAGGAGATTCGTTTGAAATTATTCTCTCTGCCTCGTGTTCCCCGAGAACCTAGATGTTTCCATTTACCACCGCTGAATCACACGAAGCCACGCGGAAGTACTCAATCTAAAATGCTGCAGTTTCGTTGACTACTCACCTTCATCAGACCACCCACACCTATTTCTGCTCTATTTCTATCTTCCTAAGCAGTTTTTTCTCTTACACACTTTTAGAAAATGGAGGCCCGGTGAACACTGTCTTCATTTTCACTGTAAGAGGTTTTTAACTGCGATAAGTTTTCGTTTTTAGTTCAAAATTACCTGCAATACATTGCTAAATGTTGCCCCAAAAGGACAATTTCTGCTGACATTATTACGACTTTCTACGTCTTCATGCACATATTGTCAAATTCTTTTTTGAATTTTTATTTTTCGAAAGTATCTTTGTACAAATAGTGCGGTACCGGTGCTGAAAAATATCAATTCCAAATTCCAAATCCGAAAATCGCAAAATAGTTCAACCTTAACTATAGTACATTATGCAAATGTAGGCCTAATATCAGTTGCATACTGCTACTGTTGACATTATGTTCATTAGATCCGTCTGTGTTTCTCAGCTGGCGTTCGAAAATTTCAACAGTATTTGAGCAAACCATCTTATTAGGGAGTCCGTTCCACGCTCCGACGGCCTTCTGCGTTCCGTCGAACGTCCGTATGGGCCGGCTTCTTCTGCACTTTAAAGGAATGACCCCGCGGATGAACCGTTAGAATTAGAAGAATTCCTCAAATTCCAGGGCGCACTCACGGTCTCTGAAAATTCAATAGGTTTGGATGAGGTCACCGCAGAGTTGCCTTTAATTGAGAGGAAATAAATCAAGTTCAGTCAAGCTGTCTTCATAATGTGGATGACTGAGATTCTTGACCATCTTCGTAGCCCTCGCCTGCACTCGCTCCAGCTGCAGGTAATCCTTCTTAAACCATGAACGCCAGGCCTGGACGACATACTTTAAGTGGGACCGAACAAACGTGCCGTACGTTTTGCTGAAGAGTTCCTTGCCAATGTTGACGAATCCCTTCCTAATTGCAAACAGTAGCTGTGTCGCGCGTTTAGCTGCCTTTAGACACTGTGAACATGGTTTTAGCGAGGATTTTATGAAAACACCGAGATCCATCTGTTCGTCAATATTTGAAAGGGGTTGTTAATCAAGGAATATTGAAGGAAATTATCCTTCTCATTGGTCTTTTTAGTGCGGAGCCTTAAAACTACACACTTACTAACACTGAAGTTTAAGAGCCAATGAGCAGATCAGTTGCTAAGTTGATTAAGACTCTCTTGAAGTGATTGCATATGGGCGTCAGACCTGAAAGCTCTCCAAATTTTGACATCGTCCGCAAAAATGATGGCGCTGCAACCAAGCTGGTCTACACAGTAGGTGATGTAGATTAGAAACAGAATTGGCCCTAAGACAGAGCCTTGGAGTTATCAACTTAGAACAGGTGTGGGAGTTGACTTCAAGTCACCGATGCATATGGTTTAAGATTGCCCTGTGAGAAAGTGTTTCTGCATCTTGGAGTGGGATTCCGTTTAGATCGTAGGATTGTGCATCATGGATCGGCTCTCGATTTCTGAGACGCAGCAGAGTGCATTTGTTCGAATATAAGGAAAGGAGGTATCTGAGTGAACAATCGTTTAATCGTTTAACCACACGTGAACGCAAAACGCTAACATCGGCCGAACAAATGTTCCGAACACTCGCCGAAAAAGCTTCTCATAAAAAAGAGGCAGGAGCTTCTCATCGCTCCGAGGACGCCCACAGCCTTCTTTGCGATTTTGGTACAGTGAGTTGACGATTTGAGCTTAGGCGTCATTCATATACCTGGATCCCGTAGTTCGTTCACTTGCCACTGTTGGTGTCCTCCGATCACGTATTCATACTCAAATGGCATCACGTTTCTGCGACTAGACCGTAAAGGGATTACTTGGCATTTGTTTAAAATGAGCTGCAGTAGTCACTTTTCACACAATTTTGCTAGCGATTTTAGTCATTTTTAAGGTCTGTCCAACCTCTGAGATTTCTAACGACTCCAAAATCTTTCGATTTTCTGCAAACAGGACTCTCCCACCGGTGAGGCAGTCAAAGCAGTCGTTCACATATATCAGAAATAGAAAAGGACCCAAAACACTTCCCTGACAAACCCACTGGAAACGGTTATCCATTCTGTTTTGGTGTCTCTAATGCAAACAGGCTGACGCCTGCCTGTTCGGAAGTCGGCTTACCATTTGAGTAGATTTCCCCTCACACTCATTTGATGCAGCTTTGATATTATTCATTTGTGTAGAACCTTGTCGAATGCCCTGCTGAAGTCAGTGTAGATTGCATCGACTGACGATCCCCTTTTTCGGTCTCATGAATGAAGGTAGCCGTTCAAAAAGTGAACAAATTCAACAAAAGTTCACACGAAAACTGCTGTATCCGACAGCTTCTAATACTTGCTACTCAAATATGTGTCAATTAACGAAACTAAGGTTTCTTTGGGTCAGGAGATTAGAAGCAGGCTTTTGTCTCCTGTTTCGGCTTAATAATAGCACAAATTTACCTAGGACTTCTGTCATTACCCCCATCAGCCGTCCCTACAACCTAAGAAACTCGGCACTTGTTATGCCCTCTCCTGCATCCTCCTCATGTAAACGCTCTTTGTTTTTTGCTTCCAGATATAGCTTTCTTTAGAATAACTTGCCAATCGAAATAAGGTCGTTAACTAGACTGTCTGCTTTCAAACGGAGGATGCACATTTATCTTAACACTGATTCTATTAACCTTCTATTCTCCTCATCTTTTCCGAGCAGCTTTCTCTATGACTCCGAGAAAGGACCATCGGAAATTAAGGAGATCTGCTTGAAACTATTCTCTCTGCCTCGTGTCCCCCGAGAACCTAGATGTTTCCATTTACCACCGCTGAATCACACGAAGCCACGCGGAAGTACTCAGTCTAAAATGCTGCAGTTTCGTTGACTACTCACCTTCATCAGACCACCCACACCTATTTCTGCTCTATTTCTATCTTCCTAAGCAGTTTTTTATCTTACACACTTTTAGAACATGGAGGCCCGTTGAACACTATCTTCATTTTCACTGTAAGGGTTTTTTAACTGCGATAAGTTTTCGTTTTTAGTTCAAAATTACCTGCAAAACATTGCTAAATGTTGTCCAAAAAGGACAATTTCTGCTGACATTATTACGACTTTCTACGTCTACTTGCGCATAGTGTCAAGTTATTTTTTGAATTTTTATTTTTTTCGAAATTAACTTTGTATAGATAGTGTGGTACCGGCGCTGAAAAATATAAATTCCAAATTCCAAATCCCATTTCCAAATAATTCATCCAACTTTCAATGGATGTAAGCAGGTTAGTGAGACAAGATCACCCACTTCAGAATCCGCTTTGCGCTGTCCTGCGCTTAACAAGTTGTACTCCTCAATATGTCGCATAATTTCTGTTTTTATTTATTCCTTCATTAGCTTGCAACAAATGCTAGTGAGACTGACTGGTTGAATGCTATTAGGCGACGTCCTTTCTCCTGCTTCATAAATAGGGGTTATGTTGGTCAGTAGAAAGAGCCCCCTTCTTAATCAAACTTTCGAAGATCTTGGAAAGTGGGGAGACTAGATCTTCTGCGAGCTCATTCAGAAGTTTCCCTGGCAAGCCAGTCGATGGACTGTAATTTTCTCAGGGGTATTCTCACTGTCTTTGTTGCGAACGTTACCATGCTAATTGTATGCGCAGCTGGGACAATATGTCGCTGTACATCCTCGTTAAAAAGCGGCTCCTCGGTATACACAGACATAAAGAAATTGGAAAAGATGTTCGCCTTATCTGAGTTATCGGTAAACGTGTTTTCCTGGTTATCTTTCAGACAAGGAATGGGATCTCGATTGCGTTTTGCCTTATTCACGTAAGAAAAGGATTTTTCGTGTTGTTAGCTATTTAGAATTAATATTTGTTAGCGCCGGAACGGCATTACCCATACAAAATTAGTTTCCCTTGGCTAGTTCTGTCTCAAAGGTCAATCGTTCTTTTCGTAGTAGTTTTCGAAATATATTTCGCTGTTTCTTAAATTCGGAGAAGTGTTCGGGTCGTTGAAATCTGGCATATGTTTTCTATTGTCTACTATTGGAATTTATATTTGTTAGCACTACAGAGGCGCTATCGATATAAAATTAGTTTTTTAAAAAAATTCAATAACAAATTTGACCATGCGTGCAGGTTAACGTACAAATTTGTAATAATGTCAGCAGAAATTGTCCTTTTAGAGCAATATTTGGCAATTTTTTGCAGCTTACTGTGAACTTAAAAATACAGGCAGTTAAAAAAACTCTTAAGTTGAAAATGGAAGCAGAGTGTAAAGGGCCTCCATTTTCACAAAGCTTGTAAGAGAAAAACTGCTTTGGAAGATGCGACAGAGAAGAAGAGTAGAAATAGGTTTATGAATTCTGATGATTGGTTGAAGCCAACAAAACGGTATCAGTTTAGACTGAGTATGTCCACGTGGCTTCATTTGATTGTGCGGTAGCTTATGGACACACCTAGGTTCCCAGGGGCATGAGGCAGGTTATAATAATTTCAAGAGGATCTCCTAAATTCCCGATGGTCTTTTCTCGGAGTCATGGAGTAAGCTGCTCGGCAAAGATGAGGAGAATAAAAGATTAAGAGAATCAGTGTTAAAATAAATGTGCAGTCTTCGCTTGAAAGTAGTTAGTCTAGTTAATAATGTAAGTTTTTCCAAAGAAAGCCATATCTGGCAGCAAAAAACAGAGTGTTTATATAAGGAGGATGCAAAAGGAAGGAATAACAAGTGTCGAGTTTCTTTGGTTGTAGGGACGGCTGACGGGGGTAATGACAGAAAGCTTGGGGAGATTTGAGCTATTACTAAGGCGAAAAAGAGGACAAAAGCCTGCTTCCAATCTCCTGACCCAAAGAAATCTTAGTTTTTTAATTGGCATCAATTTGTGTAAGAATTACTGGAAAATGTCAAATTAAACAGTTTTTATTTAAAATGCCTTTAGACGCTGTCAATTTCTGAACAGCTAACTTCGTTCATCAGACCGAAAAATGGGCAACTGTATTTAAAGATGTGTAGCACAAGCCTACTATAAAGTCTTAATTTCATTTCTTCTTGAGCTTCTTTTTTATGATCGGTGTCACCCATTCCGTTAGGGAGACGCACAAGCTTTTCTTAAGCGGGCAACCGTCCTCTACTAATTGCTGAGTTAAGTGTCTAAAAAAGCGCAAGGCATCGTTCGGGTCGGGAACGTATGCGGGGCTCTAGTCAGTCGCGTAATGTAGTCCTTTCATTTTAGTATAGTCTCATTTCCATTCATTCATCCTGCTTATTGCACGAGCGACGCGTACCAAGAAATGGCTGTTCTCCCAGACAAGAACCCAATGATCACTTTGGCCAAAAGGTGTCTGAGTATTTGATCCGAGGATACATGTTCCATTTGTACAAAGGACAAGATCCAGACAGCTAGACTGTTGGCCACTTCGGAATCGCGTATCCATTGTGACAGGCTAGGTAAGACATTTTTCATTTACCAAACGAAGAAGGTTCTGTTCGAATGAGTTCTCTGATCGCGAGCTGTGCATTAAATCCCAGTCTATGTTCGGAGCGTTACAATCTCCAAGTATAAGGACATTTTTGCTACGGCAGATCTATTTTACCTCATTGATAAGTACATCGTCCGCTTCCGTCCTTTGTCCTGGGGGTCTGTATACCAGAGCAATATAGATAATGGTATTCTCAGTTAAGAACCAATTATTTCGCAGGAATTTTTCCTGCGTGATGACGAAATATCTGGGAAGTACGAGCAGTGCGCCTCCGCCACCCCTAAGTCCGTTTCTTTCCATGCGGATAAGCTGAAATCCTTCCATCCTGACCTCTGCATCTGCTTTCTGCTCATTTACCATGTTTGATTTAGCACTATCAGGTCAGGTTGCAGATTTTCCATGGTAAGATCGAGTTCATCCAATTTTTTGCAAAGACTCAGTTCATTTGTGTTTATTATCGTCATGTTCTTGACTTCGCTCAGTCTCGCCTCGGTTACCTTTATTGCTGGTCGCGTCAGTGAGACCCAGCTATCATTATGACGGGTGTTTCCCACCAATATGGGTTCTTTATCTGAATTATGATCGCATACTTGATTTTCAGGCCAATCTCTACTCGGTATATCCTCTCCTTCGTGTCAATCCGCAGTTCCCACATTTTCATGCTCTCTCTGGAGTCGTCGTCCGGCTGAAAAAAATACTGTTTTGTGCGAGTTCTTTAAGGCCATGTTTCATGCTAGTAAAAGCGCTGCCTGGACATCGATTTTCAAGAGCATTTTAAGGTGTCTTTGAGATTAGTTTCAATCATGACTTTGTTCTGATTTACCAAGTTGGATGATCGCCCCATCCGGCAGGACGCTGTCAATGTAATCATTAATAAGATGTATATCATATGTCCACTTTCCTTTAAAAAGTTTGCTGTTGACTCAGGATATCATTTTTCACATTATTACGCTGCCGCTTTATGGACAAATTTTGAAGTTTCCCATCTGCGCAATTGTGGTTTTTTTCCTCGATAAAACTGCCAAGAAGAGACTGGTAAGGGGTATAAGGATAACTTTCTTCAGAGAAAGGAGTTCTAAAAGCTAATTTTGTATGCGATGTTCTGTCTTCATACTGGCCTTCTTCAACACATTCAGACTCCGTAGAGCAAGAAAAATGGCCATTCGTGCAATTAACCTCAAACATCTGCCCCTTTTTGACTATTTAGAGACCTTTTTCCTTTTCTTCTTAAGTTTCCCTTGTGCTTTTTAGACATGGAGGGCTGTTTCGACCATTGCCATTTTCTGCTCTATTTCCAAGTTCAGGTGATTCATCTTCTTCTCGAGATTCAAAAATGTACGAAAAAGTGTACGGTGTGATAAGCGGGCTTCCTCATCGAGATGGAAATCCCTCAGATGTACTTATTTTTTATCTTTTCGGCGGGAGGCTTTGTAAGAGAATATGTAGTTGATTACCGAATTTAAAAATCGCTGCTGTATGCCTCCATAGACCTGTCAGTTAGCCGTTTGAATTGGACCCGAGGCGTCTGCGGTTCCGTTCCCGGCCCCGCCGACAGCTTTGTACAATTATCAAAGGCAATATTTTGGACTTCCATGTTAGAGTGCCAACGATAAACGCTGCTCAAGTTATTGCACGAAATTTAAAGCGTGAATAAACGTGCACAATCCTGTACACAATCATGAACCAACGCGAGAAATTGTGTCGGTCCGAGTACTGAACCTTGAGGGACTCCGCTCTCGATGACTGTCGGCCTTGATCATTGTCGTCCTACACATACAGTTTCGGAACGCCTAGCAAAAGCTGCTCGGAAAAGATAAGGAGAATAAAAGGTTAATTGCATCAGTGTTAAGTAAATGTGCAGTCTTCGTTTGAAAGCAGATAGACTAGTCGAGAACCTGATTGCATTTGGCATTCCATTTGCCTTCGATAAGCGAACTGTCTGAAATTAGGGGATTGGTCCATGATTAAGTAATGTATATAATATCTGGTATTAGCTTAAACGCAATGGTCCTTATTTGAGCAGCCTTATTCATTTATTGCATTAAGCAATGAAACATCAAATATATTTTGAGTAACCAAACTTGGGGTATCGTTATTTGGGAAAATGGAGGTGGCAAATGTAGTTGGGGAAAAAAAGAAAGCAAACAACAAAAATGAAATTGACTGGTATTTTATCGATTAGCATTTAGCGTGCGAAACGTTGTAAAAAGGTTAATAGAAAATCAAGAAGAAAAGAAGACCACGGAAATCATATGCCAGATATCAACAACCCGAACAATTCCTCTCTTCATTTTATTGAGGATGTTAAGTGCCAAAACCTCACTAATAAATTTAAGGTTTCGCTAGACGTCGAATTATTATTTACAAATGTACCACTGGACGAAATGATAGACATTATTGGTGCCCATTTGTCTGAAACCCGTCTGCCGCCTGAAATAGTGCGTCAATTGCTTTTACTATGTACCATATATGTTCATTTTACATTTGATGGACAAATGGACGGAGTCGCAATATGCAGTCCACTAGGGCTCACATTCGCAGATGTTTGCATGGGCCATCTAGAAGGAAGGGCGTCATTTACACTTAATATTACAAAATACAAGATGTCCTAACAAATGTATGCAGATTTTAAATAGCTGCAAACGTCGTGCATTATAATTTTATCATTTCAAAAATGAAAACAATATTTACAAGTATCATTTTATTGTTTTTTAATGCTATTTGACTATTGCGACAGTAGCTGAATTAGAGAAGCCATTGAACAGGAATGTACCTAAATACCAACGGCATTGTTTTATGGTGTGTGTCATTTGTGAGAGCCTGCCACTGTTGACTCATACTGCCTGCCTTTGTTCGCCGCGAACTTAGCAACCACTGACATTACGCTCCCTTCTTCTCGCCGCAGCAAGCCTTGCACAAGCGCCAGCCAATCGATGACCGTCTATCCACATGGTTGGCTGTAGCTTCACACTAAGCCACACAGCAAGCAAGGCGGACTCACTCGGCCTTCCGCCTCGGCTCGAGACGGACGCGACGCTTCAGTGCTATCTCACTTTGCTGATGGTCGAACTCAAATCCAGGCTGAGTCAACCACCTGTCTATTCTCTAATCTTTTACTTATTCTGTACAGAATATAACTTTCTCCTACTCCGGTTCTCCAAGACTTCTCTATCATCTCCTAAGGAAACGGTCCTGGAAGATCGCAGTCGTTAGGGTTAACTGGCTTAGCCTTAACGTTTTTACTATAAATTTCATTGCTTCGAATTTTCAGCAGTGTCATGATCAAAATGTACGTCAGTCTGAGAACATTTTGTGAAAAAGCAATAAAATGATACCTGTAAATATTATTTTCATTTTTGGAGTAACAAATTTATAATAAAAACCACGTTTGCAATTATTTAAGATGTGTGTACATTTTTGGGGACACTCTGTAATATCAACTATGTGTGGACGATCTATTCATGATTGTTGATCTAAAAAAATTAACAAAGACCTTACACCCGAAAATTAAATTCACAATGAAAAGAGAGCAGCTTAACACTCTATCAATCCTAGGCGTCTTTATACTGAGAGAGGATGATGGATCAAGATAGCCTACGATTTTCCACAGAAATACGTGGAAAGAGCAGTCGCTACATTTTATGAGTTTTGTGCCAATTACATGAAAACAAAATCTGCTACATCCTCTCCTTCAACGAGCAAGGAAAATTTTCTCTAGCGAGAAACTGCCTGCAGAGCGTTCCTGTATCAAAACAGCCATACTTAACTGTTTCCTAGGTACAAATTTGAAAACAGCGTATGTAGCAGAATTTAACGGCACCATAAATTTTGCGAGCGCTCATCAGCCGCTTCCGCTCGCTGCATAAACAGAATAACGAATGATAAATTACAGAATTGAATTCATACAGAAAAATCGATCCAAAACATCAAGGTAACTTGAGTTAGCCAAGAGGCAATCAATAAAGTAGGAATTCAAACATTGTGGGCAGCAAAAAAAACGCAGTAAACTGTCTAAGGCAAAAACATCTAAGGCAAAAATTTGGGAAGGGGGTGGGTAAACAAGGAGCCGGTGCTACCACGGCAGGGTTAGGTTCACCACATGCTCCAGTTGTTTACATAGGTCAGGTTTAAACCGCCTTATGTATGCTGCCTCCAGGTAGCGTAAGATACGAGTTGTTCGTGCCCGAACAAGTACTCGGAAGGATGTTTTAGTGTCAACAGAATGACCCGCATCCAATAGGTGTTCAGTGATAGAAGAACGGGGAGTCCTATTCTCCTGTCTTAATAACCAACTCGGCAAGTGCTCTTTTGCTCTGGCTGCCAATTGCCGTTGTGTTCGTCCTATGTACTTTGCATCCGCAAGTGCATGTAAATTGGTAAACAACATTTGAAGTGGCGTACAACGGCAAGGCATCCTTTGCAGTTGGAATAGGAAGGGTCTTCACCGAGTTGCAAAATACAAGCTCAGCTGCAAAATACGTCCTTTCAATGGTATTGCGTAAACGTCTCATGATGGTTTAAACCTGACCTATGTTAACAACTGGAGCATGTGGTGAACCTAACCCTGCCGTGGTAGCACCGGCTCCTTGTTTACCCACCCCCTTCCCACATTTTGCCTTAGATGTTTTTGCCTTAGACCGTTTACTGCATTTTTTTGCTGCCCACAATGTTTGAATTCCTACTTTATTGATTGCCTCTTGGCTAACTCAAGTAACCTTGATGTTTTGGATCGATTTTTCTGTATGAATTCAATTCTGTAATTTATCATTCGTTATTCTGTTTATGCAGCGAGCGGAAGCGGCTGATGAGCGCTCACGAAATTATGGTGCCATTAAATTCTGCTATATACGCTGTCTTCAAATACTTAACTGTGGCTGCCCTACACGTTTTATTCGGAATAACAGCAATTATCTACAGCCAAAATTGATAAGACAGCCAGCTCCAAAAGCCCATAATTACATACATATATATATATATTTATATACTGACATTTTTTATGAAATCAAGCGACGGTTGGCAGTACCACAGAAAGGTTCCACAATGCGGCAAAACTCGTCTTCTTAAGTCCTACTATAAGGCTTCCAGTAAAAGGGGCAGTGGATGCTGTTGCACGTCACCTCAGGTTGTGTATGAATTCACATGTACTTTCGGATGCTCAGAGTACATTGATTGCCTCACCTACGAGGAAGTTTTGTCTGTGGACAATCTTAAAATTAGAAATTCAATCGAAAGTTCGAAGGATGTGCAGAGCTTACTAAATGACTTGGATCACATGCAAAAATGGTGTGATAAGTGGCTACTGCAGCTCAATTTCAAAAAATGTCAAGTCATCCGCCTATGATGTAGTTGCAGAAAAGTGATACGATTCAAGTATGACTTCTTCGTTGGAGGTGATCAACTCGGGCAATTTAACATTAAGGATACTGTCGCCTAGCGCATCTAAGCTGATTCACGCTGCAATAGTTCGCCAAGGCTCGCCACGCGATATTGTCCTTTTGCATGCGCACTGTTGACTCACCGCATGTACACTCAAAAATAATCAATACTTCCGCTTCAATTAATCAGTGGCAGCAGGCAAAGCAATCATCCCACAGCCAAAACTTAAAACTGCCATTTTTCACCGATGCAAGAAGCCTTTGCACGCGGTGATTGCAGTTACTTTCGCGGCGACTTTCGCTTCATAAATCTGTTCCTTTCAACTCTTTTTTACCTGATTCTTGAATTAGGAATCCATCTGTTGTCGATACATCAACTAGCTCTTGATAAAAGAACTGAGGGATTTAGGTTTAAATTTGATTTACACTTCAAATCCTTTTCTCTTTGTGCGAAAACTACAAAAAGAGCTATGAGCATCGAAGTCGCAATCAATAAATCTTTCATTTATTTTAATTAGGAGCTTCTTGGGCGAGTGGTTGAACATTTGTTCGGCCGACTTTAGAATATTTCGTACAGACAGGTTGCCACTGGCTGAATTCAGATTACGAAGCGCTAGAGAAACTTCAGGAAAGGGTGACCAAATTAGTCAGCGCCTTAGATGATAAACAATACGAAGATCGGCAAATTCTCCTCTCTCCTATGGGCAATGCGAAGGAGATATGATAATGGTTTTGAAACTTGTTTGGAGAGTAGACTGTGATCTTCAGATGGCTGCTTTTTTAATTGGCAGCAACGATACATCATCGTGTTCATCCGTCCAAACCGAATAAACACCATGTCAATCCAGAGGTGCAAATCATTGAATACTGGAACAAAATTCCTTCTCTTGTTGTTCTTCCTGAAAGCCTTGACGCAATTAGAAGAAGACTCGATTATACTCAACTTTTAACTAACATGTAAAATTTAACTAACTTAACTTAACTAAATTGGCCATTATTCAGTATAATTCAGTATATATAAGGGAGAGAGACAGAGCCTTTGAAAAACCTATTAACAGATAGATGCTGTCAGATCATGCATATTGTTCAAAGTCATATATACACTATATAACTTGTTGTTGTCTTCCAAATGTACGACCAGCAAGCAAAGTTATATCAAGCCTTCTTTTGAATGCGTCGACGCTTTCAGCAGAAACAACCGAGGAAGGAAGTTTATTCCATTCTTCAATGACCCGCTGGGAGAAGAAGTGTGCCCACACTTCTAGTTTGGTGTGGTGTTTCTTCATTTTGTACGAATGACCGCGTAGATGTATTATTTGTGCAAATTCAAAGAAGTCGGTCATCTGAAGTGCACAGTCTACCTCCCTGACGATTTGAAACAACATGATCATATCTCCTCTGTATTGCCAATAATAAAGAGGAAAAAGATTATGCCTATCTAGATGACTTTCACATGGGAGACTTCCTAAGCTACTGACTAGCTTGGTCACCCTTCTTTGCACTTTCTCGAGCATTGCGTTATATTTCTTCATCCAAGGGCACCACGCCTGGTCGCAGTTCTTTAACATTGGCCGAACAAATTTTCCGAACACTCACATAAAAAGCTCCTCATTAAAATAGAGGAAGGACCTTCTGATCGCTCCGAGGATGCCCATAGCCTTCTTTGTGGTTTTAGCACAGTATGCTGACTGTTTGAGGTTGGGCGTCATGCGTACACCTAGATACCGTAGTTCGTTCACTAGCTCGAGTTGATGACCTCCGATCGAGTAGTCATACTCAAATGGTATCACCTTTCTGCGATTAGACCATAAACGGATTACTTGGCATTTGTTGAAGTTCAGCTGCATTAGCCATTTTTCACACCACTTTTGCAAGCGATCCAAGTCATTTTGTAAGGTCTGTCCATCCTCTGAGCTTTCAGTGGACTTCCAGATCGTTAGATTGTCTGCAAGCATGACTTTCTCACAGTAGAGGCATTCAAGGCAGTCGTTCACACATACCAGAAATAGAATGGGACCCAGAACGCTTCCTTGCGGAACCCCACTAGATGCGGTTTTCCATTCTGTTTTGGTGTCTCTAATACAAACACGCCGACGCCTGCCTGTTAGGAAGTGGGTTAACCATTTGAGTAGGTGTCCAGTCACACCCATTTGATGCAATTTTGATATAAGTCATCTGTGTGAAACCTTGTCGAATGCTTTGCTGAGGTCAATGTAGACCGCATCGACCGACGAACCCATTTCCAGCGATTTCGTCCAACTTTCCATGGATGTTAGCAGGTTTGTGAGCCAAGAGTTGCCATTTCGGAATCGGTGTTGCGCTGCCATTAGCAAGTTGTTTTTCTCAATATGTCTCATTAGTTCCCTTTTTATTAGTTTCTCCATTTGTTTGCAACAAATGCTCGTGAGGCTAACAGGTCTGATGCTATTAGGTGAAGTTCTCTCTCCTTCTTTATAAATAGGTGTTATGTTGGCCAGCTTCCAGTCAGTAGGCAGGGCCCCTTTTTCCATTGAACGTTCAAAGATCTTGAAAAGCGAGGAGGCCAGTTGTTCTGCTAGCTCATTTAGAAGTTTCGCTGATAATACGGTCGGACCAGGCGATTTAGTAGGCTTTTACTGTCTCAAGGCATTTATTAAAGTGTCTGTTGCGAACGATACCGTGCTTATTGTATGCGCCGCTGGGACTATATATTGCTGTACATTCTCGTCAAAAGGCGGCTCCCCAGTATAAACAGACATAAAAAAATTGGACAAGAGGTTCGCCTTATGTGAGTTATCCGTACACTTGTTTCCCTCGTTATCTTTCAGACAAGGGATGGGATCTCGATTCCGTTTGGCCTTATTCACATAATAAAAGAATCTTTTGGGTTATGAGCTATTCCCTTGACTAGTTCTGCCACGAAAGCCATTCTTTCTTTTCAAATTAGTCTTCGACCTAAATATTGCTGTTTTTTTGAAATTCTAAGAAGTGTTGGGGCTGTTGATATCGGGCGTATTTTTTCCACAGTCTTTTTTTCTTCTTGAAGTTCCTTTTTATGTTCGGTCTACCCATTCCGGCCGGGAGATGCGCAAGCTTTTCTCAAGCGGGCAACAGTCCTCTTCTAGTTGCTAAGCCAACTTCCTAAAGAAGCACCAGGCGTCGTTTGGGTCAGTTACGGATGCAGGGCTCCAGTCAGTCACGTTAAGTTGTCCTTTCAGTTTCTCAGAATCTCCTTTCCATACATTCCTCTCGCTTATTGCGTGAGCGACGGGTAACGAGAAATGGCTGTACTCCCAGACAAGAACACAGTGTTCACTTCGGCCAAAAGGAGTCGAAGTATTCAATCCAAGGACAGTTTTCTTCTCTACTAATGACGAGATCCAGGCAGCAAGATTGTTGGCCATCTCGAAGCCACATGTCCATTGTGACATGCTGGGTAAGAAATTCGTCATTTACCAAGTGAAGTAGTTTCTGTTCGAATGAATTCTCTGATCGCGAGCTGTGCATTTAATCCCAGTCTATGTTCGGAGCGTTACAATCTCCAAGTATAAGGAAATTTTTGCTACGGCAGATCTCTTTTACCTCATTGATAAGTACATCGTCCGCTTCCGTTCTTTTTCATGGTGATCTGTATACCAGAACAATATGGAGGTCAGGTTAGTTAGGTACTCACAGTTTACAACTAATCATTTCACAGACATTGTTTCTGTGTGATGACAGACTATCTGGGACGTAGTTGATACCAGCTCGTATGAACATCGCGATTCCGCCACACTTACGTCCCTTCCTGTCCATGCGGATAAGCTGAAATCCTTCCAGCCCGACTTCTGCATCGGCTCTTTGCTCGGTTAACCATGTTTCAGTAAGCGCTAGGAGGCCCGGTTGCACATGGTCCACGGCGAGTTTGAGTTCATCCAGTTTGGTAAATAGACTCATTGCCATGTTCTTGGCTTCACTCGATCTCGCCTTGGTCACCTTTATTGCTGGTCGTGATGGCGAGATCCAGCCTTCATTGATTTTTGGACATTTTCACAAGCCTTTCCTATCTCCTTTGTACGTACTGAATAATACATTGTACTGATTTATGAAATATTTAAACAAAAAATTATGCTGTGCCTATACCAATTTATTTTTATCATATGTATATCTGAGGGGTGACAGGCAAGAAATGCCCTTGTGGACCCTAATAATATATAGTAACCAAGTCGATTATACAGTTAATATGAAACTGAAGACAGTGAGTTGTTGCATGACATGGCGAATTCCTATGAAAACCAGCTAGAGACCGGAAAATGCTAACAAGGCTGTCAGTAAGAAATAATATTGTACTAGTCGCCTTTTGTCAAATACTATTCAATCAAGTCTTCTTTGAAAATCCGTAATGTTGTTGGCAGAGACAAAATCACTTGTTAGTGAGTTCCAAGGTCGGACCAATCGTTGTCTGAACAAAAAACTTTCTGAGGTTAACTAGAACAAGTGTTATAACTAATTGAGGTCAGAGCTGTTAATAGGGATGAAAAGATTTCGCAGCCTGCTGATGCCAGCCGTAGACTAAAATCTAAAATAGTTGCAAAAGAGCAAAAGGTTTGCACCATTGAGAAATTATGCTTGACTCTGCTTAGGAAAATCTAAACATATTAAGCGATCACTTAACTATATTGGGAAGAGACTCAGATACCAAGAGGACACTTATCGAAGTCTAAAAGTAGCGTGTTTGGGAAGGAAACTGACAAAAAGACTTGAAGTGTTCCAGATTTGAATGGCCTCGTCATTCGCCTTTGAAAATCCGCAATTTAGGCAACCAAATTTCGAATAGAATAATATTCCAAATAAAAACATATTTCGAGGAAAAAACGAGAACGGTGAGATGTGGACCTACGATGTGATAAAGTTATCACGATGAAGTTACCGCTGGAGTTACCGTTGGTCGGTTCACGGGAGTGAGAGTGGTAATTTATGGGAGATAAAGACTATTGCTAAGGCGAAACAAGAAGCATATACCATATTCACATCTTCTTACCCACATAAAATATAATGCTCGCTAACTGAGATTTATCCGTATAAGAAATATTGGATCTAGAAAGAGAAACGTGTTTATGAGTAAAATCTTTCTGAACTTTTTCAATCTTACTAGACCAGAAGACTGGCAGCATGAGAAGACACGTATAGTTGGCACGATTGGAGCCGCCCCTAGGTGAACCTACACTACTTTTATTCCATAGTACAACAGCAGCGATATTTAGAAGTAGATAAATTACTTTGATACAACAAAACACGTTATTGGGCTACAAAACCATTCCGTTTGCCTTCATTAAAACTGATTTGGGATATTTACTTCGCTGTAAAGAAATATTTGAGCCTCAAAACAATGTAAAACCCAATGTATCATAAACAACATAATCATATTTCAACCATTCGATATTTTGATGAGGTCATCTGCTGAAGGCAGAATGACGGTGATGTCAATGAAAAGTGGACCAGAATCAATCTATTTTACCTTGCTTATAAGTCATTTGGTAGCTATCTGTGGGGCCATGATCGAGGTTTCAGGCGGAATGAAGTGTTACTTAGTGCGTCACAGTGTCCAACAATTTTTCTATTCGCAATCGCCACTGAGATGACAAAAATGCTCACAGCTCACAGAAAGTGAGTTTTAGCTTCAGAAGTTGGAAGTCTGTGGTCAGGTTTTGCTGATATTCAGCGTTAAATCTGCTTGAAGGGCCATTTTTTTCTGTCAAGCCTTTATTGGCAATAACATCGGACGAAAATTTCTCATAATTTATTAGTATGAATTTATTGCCGTCGAATAGAAACAAACATGAAGGACGTGGTAAAAAGCTTTGCCGATCAAAATTATTCCTTGATTATAAAAACGCATTTATGTGTAAAACTCTAAGAAAACCCAATTGTTGTATGCATCAATCGTAGAAAGCTATTCTTCCTAAATTTATTCTAGCCTTAATCCTTCTGATATTTCCTTAATAAACATCATTTATGCATGAATTCCGTAATAAATTAACTGTTAATACCTCATATGGAATCAAAAAGAATGTAGCTCATTGAAATAAATAAATATTTTTGCATTTTCATCCCTCAATGAAAGCCGCTTGTTTAAAATAATGACTTTGCATCAATGAAGGTCGCGTTTATTTAAACAGACCTCGAAACTACTTTTCGGAAAAAAGTAAGTTACATTTATTATATAATCTAGCTTAGTATCTCCCTAGAAATTCCATAATTCCCTTTTAGTTCTGCAGGCCAAACTTCAGTTTCAATTTCTGCCAATTTCTGTGGGTGTTGTAACTGTTCTCGCGTTACGTCAGTTATACATATGTATAACAATATACATATATATGTATATTGTTTTGCATAGTTATATAACTATACGAAACATTAAATTTTCGCAATGCTCCAAAATAAGCAACCGTGGAGTGGAAATCAAAAAATACACCTTTTGAATGTCCTCTTAATTATTTTATTTAATTGACTGTAAATTAATTGTGTATGTATACGATTAAAAATGGTTTAATCCTCGGAAGACTGCTTACTAAAGTCTCCTTTGACTCTGTTCAACAACATATTCTCTATTTAACGTCATTTTTTTAAAATTTTGACCAAGAACTCGCTTCCCTCCAAGAAATTTAGTCATTCTTTTTGCTTTTACGCATACTACGTTTGAGTAAACATAACTTTCAACATATTTGTCACGGGATTTGGTGAAAGAATTAATGTTAACGATAAAGTTTTAAAATGACTCTGGTAGAAACTTTGATAGTCGGGTGCGTAGCAAACAGCATCCAACTGCAGTGAAAGTACCCTGATAGGAAAACGCTAGCGCCCCGCGAAGTCGCCTAGCACCGTCGCGCTATTCTGCCCCTGCGTTGCGCGCACGCATAGGTGTGCCCCCAGGTGACATGCGAGAAGCGTTCCTAGTTGGCGTCACACACTGTGACAGGGGAATACCATCCTTCTCTAGCTGGCGCAGGCATCCCGTGGCCGAAATCTGCGCCAAGTTGGATCTAGTCTATGCAGACAAAAGCTTGACACCCTGTGACAAGTGCAAGTGGGGGGGGGGGGCTAATCACGAGCACGCAGAGTAGCGCGACGGCACTAGCGTTTTCCTATTAGAATAATTGGAGGGTTGCCGATTTACTCTGAATAGTACTTATAATGTGTTTTCAGTCTCACAAGGTAATGAAAGCCTTTACTGAAATAAAAAAAATTTTTGTGTATGGCCGAGTCTGATGTGCACTTTTAAGATGAACGCGCGCCTCTTTTCGCGTCGTATTTTTGCGCTTTACAAGGATTTGCTGTTTTTATATAAAAACTTCAAAATCCTGCTACTATACACAATGTTAGTAAATGGTTTGTCTGTACTGCTTAAGATAAAATAGTTTGATGCTGGTTTCAGATAGAATTTCCGCAAACAAATAGTGTTGATACTGCCCTCAGTGGCATTTTTAGTGATCCTCGTAGATGTTTTTTGTATATCGAGTCCATTACGAAGACAATAACAACGATTTTTAACAAACAGACACCATTGTATAATTAAGGACTACTTTCCCTAGCCAAAAGCTGTGAGATTCTTTGGCGAAGTATTGTTTCGTCGGAAAATCATTTTAAACCAAAAAACGCAATTTAAAGTCAAATCCCCATAAGAAACGTGAGAAGGAGGTCTCGCATGTTCGATTGATGTGATATCCACGCAAAATTTGGGATAGTGCTATCACTTTTTTAAGTGAGCAGATCTTATACTTTCGTCTTATAACCTAATTTGCTACGATTATTTAAAGATTCGTCATCAATTCCTTCACATTTCTTTTACCGCTTGACAAATTATATGCATATGTATATCAAGATATACTTAAATTGTGCGCAATTCTATATGAATGTATTAATTAAAGTTTTGTCAATGCGATCAAATGGCTTGTTTTGCAACGGATCAAAGTCGTAATCGCATAGTCGTAGTTCATGCAACATTATTTTTGTCGGCAATTAACCGCATGTGAGCAGTCGTCGTTGTCCGTGTAAGGGTTTCTTTCTTAGGGTTGACATTCTTAAAGTGAGATAAAATTTGTTAGAATATTTAAGCTGGCAAGCAGAATACTTTCAGAATTTCTCAATTGCGAAATTTTCTAACCATAAATGTTCTCAAACAGTGCTTACTATGAGCGTGAAAATAAATTAAGTGGTTTAATCGATGAAAGTTTTTAAAAATTCATAGTTATCTTGTCGCCAAAATAACAGAAATTTTTCATATTTTATGCTAAAACTTCCACATCCTACACAAATTATCCTTTGCGTCGTTGTGAATACTTCGTATGGCTGAAAGATCACCTTGTTATTTCGTTGATATGTTTTGCCCAAGTTGGCCCCGTTCTGCTCTATCCGAACACTAACGAATCATTTTTGTACACATGTAGGTTTTAAGCACGTCGATATCACTATCCTTATCTTGTTTAAGACTGCAAGCGGTAGTCACACATTTATTTGACCTTAAATATAGTTTCCCATATATGAATGAAGTTTTTTTTATTGTTGTGCAACTTTCAGCATACAACGTATAGGTAACCGGTCATTTCATAACACTTCATAGGAAATTTTAATTATCAAACATATAAATATTTAAAAGCAATGTTCAATTGTCTGAAATCTGTAAAAGCCTCTGAGCATGTAATCGAGTTCGGTGGCAACAAACACTGCCAACGGAATTTTAAGTCGAAGCAAAAGGAATTTTTTGAGGTCGCAGTATGCCTAAATACCATCTCACATATTCCAACGTTATTCCTACATGCTAACTTTGTGGTCAATACATTTTAAATTGTCATCATTAATCCCTGAGGTTAATTAATAACCTGCAAGGCAGACGGGCGTTTTTTGCCGGTTTCTGTTTGCTTATTGAACTTGTCGTTAGTACCAGCATGCTACTATTGCAGACAGTGATATAAATCTCAGAGTATTTGCTTTGATATACTCATGCTTGCATTTTTTAAAGTGAATTTTGTGGAGAATGCATTAACATTATGCGTCATCCGGAAATTTATTTGACTATTACTAACTCATGATATTCTGATTTTACTTTTTGCATTCTTTCTGGTGGTTATTGGACCGCTAATAGTATGCCAAATCACAACCAGTATCTTAACTATTTAAATCTTCACTCAATTTGGAAATATAAAATTGAAAATAAATAGACCGTTCAAAATTGTAATACTTATGAGAGGAATTGTGATTGCATCCAGAAAATGGTTTACGTTTTCATTTTCATTTTCATGAGAGCTTTAAAGCTCCAGTTGACTCATTTGACCTGCATCTGCTCTTAACCTTTATAAATAATATTCAATGCTTCTACATCTGCCGATATATTTAAATTATATGCATGGGATCGATCTTGTTATTTTCATTGCATATAATGGCAAAAAGCCTGTGCAGTCAACATACCCACTGATCTTTGCGGTTTCTTGACAACCGATCAGTCTTCGATGTCTTGCTATGTGCGCTTCGGCCGTAGTATCCCCAATTGCCGACCTCATCCGGTTCTGCATAGGCTGCATTTTATTTACGTTTCTGATATGTCTTTTGCATTATAAATTAAGCATTCTGTTTTTAGGGACAAAAAAGACCGAAGTTGAAGCCTTTACACTTAGTTTTACCATCTGTATGTAAAATAATCAACGTTGTAGCATGATGGATATTTTCCGGATCATTGCCATATCTCTTCTTGCTATACTGAGGTCAGTCGTTCCCAGTTAGCTAAATCTGAAAGGACTTTAAAGAGGCAAATAAGAGAATTAATGCAAGCTATGTGACATATGAATCCTCATATGTTATGCGTCATTGTCCTTCTTGACTTACATATTGACAAGTAAATTGTTACTATTATATATTTCCATAAATTTCGCGAGCGTGCTACCTATACCTGAAGTGCGTTCAACTATTTGGATTCGCGAAAATTATATACATTTAACCTGTACAGTGGACTGCATCTATGTTTGTCAACCGCAGCTTCGAGCTGGATTGAAAAAGACGGACTTCCTTTTTTCAGAGAAACTGGTTTAAAATAAAAATACATGAAGAGGAGCTAGCAAGAAAGCCCTAGACCAATAATGGGACGTTTACCTGGGCAGATAATGCCATTTTTCACTGTGACAAAGCCAAAGTATGTGAATCTTTAACGGCGCACTCTAAGTCTAACTTGCAGGTTTGCTAGCCGAAGGGATAACTCGATCTTGTTCCCTGTTGTGGCTTGGTACACAAAGTATTGAAAAAGTTGTGTGTAGACTGGCTGTCAGCCATGGTGTTCTTACCAATCACTGGTCATCTTGGCGTTGTCCGGTCATTGGGAAAAAGGTATTGAGAAATTAGGTAAGGCAAGAAATGCTGTGCAAATCTGATTGGCACGCTGATCATCGGCGCCAGGTCCATGCGGAACCTGGTGCCCATTTTCGCTTACCTATTGTCTTCCCGCAATCCACGGCGCAGCGGATTCACTGAAGCGACCAAGGAGTCAGACTGCCTTACAACAGGCATTCATCGGACCACGCTGTCCGCGCGACGCCACTTTCTGCGTACTGGTGCGTGGTACGCTGTGTAAGCCAATGCGCCAAATTGCACTGCCGTCTGCTTAGCAGACTCGGACCGTTAACTTACGCACACGAGAGGAGTGAGTGACGTCAACACCGAGGAAATCGTCCCTAAGGGGAACTAGCACATGCGTCGGTGTGACAAGTCTGAAGCGGCTCAGTGTATCAGGGTGATCTTGAACAGTTGCCAACTGACGTTTCCATGACTTGTAGCGGTTTAAGCAGTGGTTGTACTCGGATCACAGCAATTATCAGGTCGAATCCCAGGTTGAAGGTAATAGGCAGAATTCACCAGAAGGAATGAATTATTGTGTACAGAACTCCCTATTGCTGTCCCAGGAGGCATTGGCCACTGAAACAGCCAGAGCTAGTGTTGACTGCGTCCAGCTAGACCTGTGAGAGAATGAGACAATGGTGGCAGCTGCTTAAGTAGGATTGCGGAGCAGGTTCAAGTGTTCTGTTATTGGTGTGTTGCGCTTGCCCGAGAGGAAGTCGCCTGCAAAGGTACCTGCTGGATTGACCAAAGAAGTGGCGTGGTAAGTGGCCCTTAGATAGTCGCTATAATTCGGATGCGCGTGTATGCACGGGAGTGTGCGTTGCTGAAAAAAATGAGGTCAGCTGTGGGGGCCGCAGGAAAGCCGAAGGACAAGGGACACTGGAGCAGCTGTTAGCCAGAAGCAGCTGTGAGGTCAAGCCTCGGGAGACAGGGGTGCTGGTGAAATAAAGTATTTGAACAGTTGTTTTTCAGATGGTGCATGACTTTGGTGCAGCGGGCGTTCGAGAACGAAGGGGGAACAGGCATTGTGGCCGTCTGCCACAGACTTAATGATAGGCTGCAATGTCCACCGTTTTTCTTACAATCCGCAACTTGTAAGCTTATTTCACATATATTATGAGGCAAACATTTCTGATAATTACATAAAGCAATGTAATGGTATGTTTCGGCACCTTAGCCGACACCAGAAAGCCATACCTGTGATTCGATGATCGGGAGTCTCACGCTATAACCATTGAGCCACAGGTTAGTGCTCTTACCGGTCTTCATCGGGAATATTGACATTCATCACAGAATTCTCACCTACTGGTGACGAAACTTAGTCCCCATATTTTGTCTTGGGACACACACTTGAGGCACATTAGAAATGGCTATAACAGTCTTCGTTGTCTTTATGGACAACACCAATCTGCCTATACGACTGTCTGTTGTGTGACTGCTGTAGAGTGAGCCTCTGAGCAGAACGGGACGAGCGAGTTGCGTAACCGATCGGCAAGCGTTCATCGACAAACACATGCTATTCTCGAACTTTTAATTAATTGCAATGCAAATACTTGTAGATGGAGATGTAGAAGGAGATTCGATCACCAGAATCCTAGTTTTACTTGTCTGAGCTTTCGAACTGCCAAAGGCGAAATCGAAACAATGGTCTACAGGAAGACGACGAACATGAAAAAGCTTCTCAACTTTCACAGCAACCAGCCGGCGGCTCACAAATAAGGGTGTGTGAAGACACTGTTCGAAAGAACCCAGACTTATTGCAGTAACCTGGAAGAAAACGCACGTAAGGCCCGATATCTCCGCGACCAGTTTATGCGGAATGGTTATTCAAAGACCTTCACAAGCCGATGCCTACGTGCTCGCCCTCCAAAGATCTAATCGGGACCAACCTGTACAATATGGCATGCCCTGCCATACATCAAGGATGTGTCAGAAGCGATCGAGTGAATTGCTGCGGGAATATGCGTCGGAATTTTAAACCGTTCCAAGGCTACCAAGCGCAGCCGGGTCATGCGAACCAATCGCAGTTTAAATCCAAGTAAGCATTCGGGCGTAGTGTATCGCTTATTATGTCTAAACTGTCCCCGCGCATACATGAACAAAACCTGGCGGTACGACGGGGTGACGCACTATCGCAAGTGGCTGTCCATACCTACGAGACCGGTCACGAGTTTAATTTCGCAGCTGCGCACGCCGGCAACAAAACAGGCTGCAAATTTAATTGAAGCCTGGGCCTTGGTCAATCGATTTATTGATTTGGCGCCGGTATACATCGCCCTGCGCAGGCATCGCCAGTCTGATGGCACTAATGGTTGACTGCCCCCCCTCCCCCCCCTCCATAACGGTTGATTGACTCCTGCCTCTTCTAACTGTTGCTTTTCTTTCGTTGACGCCTTTTATCCTTGAAGATAGACTCTAGCAAGTGCCCGAAAACTCAGACAAGTAAAACTACGAATCCGGGAATTGAAACGCATTCTACTTCTCTATCTACACACGTGCCTTGAATGAGAACATTTGCCTGAGCACATACTTGGGTAGTGTTCTCAGCATATAATCCTGTGCTGTGCTATCATCGTTTGTATTGATTGGTCGGGCTAAAATTAGAAGAATATGCGTTCTGATCTGGTAAACGTCCAGTCGCAGGCTCTAGGCAACCTAAAAAACTGTCCTTTCACTGAGGAACTTTTTTAGGCTTTTTCAGAAATCATTTGAAACAAGGTATCTTAAATATCCCATCTACATAAATTCATCGTCGTTTTACTCGGACAGACTTTCTTCTTTGACTTATAGGTTATCGTGCAAACACGCACACACACACTTTTATTCCTGAAAACCAAATGGCATGAGAGCGACAATTAACTGTCATTCCCTTTGTTAACCCCTTGGAAGCGCTGTATCCTCAATACAAAACTGCACGCATCTCTGGTGTTTATTTCCTTGAGCAAATACCTTCTTGGAAATCATGCCAAAGACTGGCGCATGGTGAAGCATGGAGGATAGCTGCAGTCCAAAGTTCACTGATCAGACCAGCTTGGCAGAGGAGGCCTGTGGCGATCTGGAACTCCAGGCACAATCTACAGGGTAAGCTTAACTTCAATGGTAACCAAATAAATGTCAAATGAAAATTAACTAAAGGAGTCGCTGGCTATTAAGCCCACTTCGGGCCCAGACCGAATCGGGCTTAATAAGCGGCGGGGGCACTAACCGGAGAAACCTAGTTCTTGATTAGCAAACGCAGGATAGGCACTTTACATTACATACATACTGTATTATGTGTAGAGCTTGGTTATATGCAAGAAAAGCATGCTGTTTGTCTGCATTTTACGTAATAACAAAAGCAAAAAATTATTTGCGACACGTTTAAAAAAAGCGGTCTAGTGTCAGTTGTTTTGGAGGAAACTTCACTCGCAAGTGCTCTTTGATGTCCTTCTCCAGGCACCAGAAATCGTCGAATTTTGTGAAATCTGATGCCTGTTGACCACGTCGCAGTCGATACGTGATGATAACTTTCGTTTGGCAATGGTGTGAAGCCTGTGAATGAAATCAACTTTAAATATTTCGAGACATAGGGAGCTAGCCAGACGACCTTGGTATACTTTGGGGTCACGCCTGTCGGCATCATCTAGCGTGGGCCTGAACGCGTTGTTCCCTTTTTGTGTGTGTATGTGTGTGTGTGTGCGTGTGTGTTTCCTCACCGCAGCAGTTCGGGTGCATTAGTCTTTTGTGCCTGCCACTTTATCGTGTTGGGGATTTCTCCTGTTGACCCAACATGTATGCTGCCATCAAAAAAGGGTGCCGCTAAATTTAACTTGAAAAACGAAATATAAATCACAGCCAGAAAACTAGGCTTTGTAGCCTGCAGATTTTGCTATGTAAAACTCCGTCCCAAGCTGATGTGGGCTTTATACGTGGCTGGGCTTATTAACCGTGGCCTTAATTGCCGGTGACTACTGTATTAAATGATACTTGAGGAAAGGTTTCGCGTCGAATGCTGGGACGCTTAATAGGTCTCCTTTGTCCTATCAATCTTTCACTTTGCATCTTGATACGATTAAGAAATGTGTCCGTAGCATTTTTTTAAAATCCCAACAGTTCGAAAAAATATGACATAGTTGAGTACAGATGAATGCCGATTTGTTTCCGTATGGAAAATAGAAAATCTAGAACAGTTTTTAATGAGCAATTTTTTTTAATTTTGGTCGACCTATATGGTTTCTACATCGTAATCTGTCCTTAGCTCTACAGCAAGTTCGGTTAATGAGGCTCATTGCATTTACCTTTTCTAACATTCCTTACACATATGCGTGCCCTATTGGACAACTGAGTCAACAGTGCCCTGCCTAAGGAAGGTCTCGTCTAAACTTCAAGAATTATTTTATCCCGTGCGAATTTGAAGCATGCAAAAAACACAGGATTTATTGGAAGCAAAATGTTTCGCGTTTGCTTATCAGCTACATAACACTAAAAAGGAATGAGAAAATGCAATTAATCGACTGCACCATTAAGCAGACTTGGACGAAAAGTCGTGAGCCTTTTTAGTTCCTGGTCCAAATGTTTGCCTATACAAACGAACATGCGAGTCCTAGGAAGTAATTGCGAAGAAGACAACTCGATCGGAGAACCGCCTTGGACATGCCCAAATCCTACAGCTCCTGAAGTTCTGTCTCAGAACGTGCTTCACGTTTGACAGAACAATCTACGAGCAGGTGAAAGGGATATTAATGGGTTCATCAGTTTTGGGACTCATAGCCCAGGTTGTCCTGCAACGGCTGGAGTCGCTGATCTTCCAACACCACAGACCGAAATTCTGATCGCGGTATGTGGATGACACCTTCGTCGTCAACGAACGGGATCAGGTGTTCACATTCAAGGAACGTCTCAACAGCGTCTTCCCGGACATCCAATTTACGATGGAGGAGGAAGAGAACAACCAGCTGGCATTTCTTGATGTCCTCGTCTGTCACAATGATTTTGATGGTCTAAAGTCTCAAGTATTCAGGAAAGCGACAAACACGATGCAAGTTCTGAAGTACAACAGCAACTACTCAATTAACCACAAGCACAGTTGCGTAAACGCGCTCTATCTGCGTGTTGAGACGCATTGCAGTGAACCAGAAGACAAAGGCTAATAAAAGTATTGTCCCAGCGATGGAGTCGTCTTCTTCGTCTAAATGATTTTCCAACAGTTTGTTCGATTATTATAGGAACGTCCTTTTCTTGGTTGGCAAGAAAGTTAGACGATCAGATTTCAAATGGACAGCGAGAAAGGATTCCCTGATTTATTAAAAACTGACAGGGTTTGATCCACAGGAAAAAGACGCGATTGCTGGAACAAGAGGTTTATTGTCCTGACATTTCGGATTCCCTCCGGAATCCTTACTGATAGGTAATAGTAGAACAGTCCGAAACATGCGCAGATAAGGTGATACATGCACAAATTACACGGCATTTATAGTTCGTAGCGGTCACCCACATGCGAACTATAATTGTCGGTTCCTTTAACCACGGCTTGAAGTCTTAATTTGTGCGGTGATGGCTCAGTAATTGCCACAGCGTTTATGTCCGCTTCAGATGCGGGTTCGATAATTGCTCGACAATTATGCCCGCTGTCGTCAGAGTTGTTGTTGCGCCCAGTCCTTCCCGTGTGACTCATTCTCTCGCTCAGACAATTTCTCAGTACACCGTATTGGAACGCCAGATGTTGACGCTTGTTGCTGGACTGGGAGTCTGAGAACCATGAATCTAGCAGCTCTAGGCTCAAGCTGTTCTAACCTCTTGCGAAGATTTTGGCCTCATCAAACTTGAAAATATGGCCGTGTACCGTTGAGTGAGCTGCAACCTGGGATTTGGCGTCTTTGTTCCTTACCGCCGCTGCTTGTTCGGCCATTCGCGTCCGGAGTAATCTCTCGGTTTCTCCGACGCAGTTGCTTTGTCCACAACTGAACCAGATCCGATAAACAACTCCAGCCATTTCCTGCCGAGGCAATGGATCTTTTGGTCGCATGACCCGGCGCCGGCTGGTTGCTTCTGGCCTGCGCGCAACTCCAACTCCAAGTGGGATGAGAAGACGACTGACCACTTCCGAAACATTCTTCACGTACGAAAGAGCCCGCCAAACGTTTGGACCAGTTGGCCGCGGCTTCTTCTCTCGTTTGCGTATGCACTGATTGACAAAACTGCGTGGGTAACCATTTTCTCTCAGTACCCGTCGTACGTATTGTTATTCTGCAACTTTGTCGTCCGCTTCGGTGCAATGCGTTTCAACGCGTCGGATTAACGCTCTCACGCAGCTGCGTTTGTGACCAATTGGGTGGTTGCTGTTGTAGTTCAGGACTTGCATAGTGTTGGCTTCTTTCCTGAACACTATTTCTGAGGCCTATCTGCGGATGTCACAGACTGTTCTACTATTACCGATGAGTAAGGATTCCCGAGGGAATCCGGAACGTCAGGACAATAAACCTCTTGTTCCAGTGATCGCTTCTTCTTCTGAACTGCTTCCTGGAACGCTGATATTCTCCTCTTTTGGCAGAATTTGATCCATCAAATGTCTGCAGCGTCTGAACCAAATTGGGCGGTTTTGTCATTTACATAACGGGGAAGTGGTCCACACTTGCAATTAGCACCTCATTGAGAGGAAACAGATGCGAACAATCAGATCATCTTTTTTACCAGCATTATTTTTAGATTTTGCTACAGCTGTTTATGTAGTGCACGTCATTTACCCTTACTACCTGCATTTTGTTTTCGGAAATGGTGGTTGTAGCGGTTTTATGGGTGGGGAATTAGGGTAGGCAGTGGAATATACTTTGATAAATGCTAAATGCATTTATATTTTATTGCATTCAAAACTGTCCTTAATTTATATATGTAGATTTTCCTATTCTGTATCATCGTTTAATGTATTGCGGAAAAATCCAATTGTCAAATTTTAACCTTCTTAAAATTCCTGAAAAATAGCAATGGTGGTTAGAATTTCGTCTACATCAACTTCCCTAATGCGCGGATAACCGTTCTGGAGTTAGATTAGTAGAGTCCGCGCCGCGAAGTGCTCCACACAAATTCAGCTTACATACGGAACAATTTACTTACAACTTGCGGGTTCGCCATGCTTTTCTGTGCACCGATTACATGTGGCAAGTCGGCAATATCCTGCACGTTCTTGACCCAAAGGAAAAGTGACAGGAGTTTAGCAGGGCGTTTCTGTACGGCTTATTACGCTCCTGTGGAGGATTCTATGGGCTCTTATACACACAGGCAGATTTATATTACCTTTCTTGACCGAGATGAGGTTTTGTAAAAAAGGCGCTTTATTTTCATAGTCTGTGTTTAAAAATATACCCAAACTTTTGCTATAGTTAAAATGGCGCAAATGTTTTTTATCTAGCGGAATTGGAGCAGCCCCAAAAGGATGGTATCAAGGACATGCATTTATCAAAAAGAATCTCCACAAGCCAGCCACGTGTCACCACTGTTGTGACCTGCTTTGGGGTCTACTGGGAACAACGGGCATGATATGCGAAAGTAAGTTTGTGATAAAAGCGTCAATTTTCTCGTTAATTTATGAAGTGTTTAATCTCTTGAAAAATAAAATCGAAATAACCAGAAAGTTACACTCTGTCAACCTATTATTCATTTTTTTTAAAGGTTATAACTCAAGCCTTCAGAGTGTTCATTTTGTAGGTTATTACCTCTGTTTTGGTCTACTTACCCTCTGCCCCCTACTTGATTCTATTTCTTGGGATTGGCATTGTCTATCTCTAGGCATTTAGTCTGTGTACGACACATGGATAACAACAGGATGTCTCATCACCAATTATCAAATTTTTTGAAGTTCTTCTTTGCTCCGTTACACTTTAATGGAACGTCTACAACCACAAAGTTGTAAGGAAAGCGACAAACGTTCAAATTCTAATCGAATAATCGGCAAAAGTGTCTTGTGAGGCCGCCTAAATATCTATATCCCCTCCCCAGTGTCTTAGGGAATGAGTGGCTAGACATTTAATTTTTGATTAATTTATGTCAATAAAATTTAATGATGTTGAGAATGATCAAAGAATATTAAACTAAAGCTACTTATGTTTGTTTTAATGAGCCACGTAGAATAAATTCCATCAATATAAACTCCTATTCATCTGGCAACTGATGCCTGTTGCTGGAAATTCGACCTTATAGTGACATAACTTAATGAAAAGAGGGAAATTTGACCTTATATTGGCCAAATTCAATGCAAAATGAAAAGTCGTTCTACTGAGAACGTTAAAGTTAGCTATTGTTTTTACTCAAAGGAAAATAGGACCTATGAAGACAGTCCTACCGAATAATCAATAGATCGGTTAAAACATAAACAGTCGAGCGGTTACCGAAGTAGTTCATAAATTCAGCCCCAGTCGAAAAGAATCTCCCTTAGGCATGTGTAGCTATAATCGCTTAGGAACGACTGAATGTACGCTGCTCTCCACCCTTCCGAAATAATGACACCGCTTTTGTAAAAATATCAGGTTGCACTATAGATCTTTAGTCCTTAATTATTTATATCCAATATCATTTCAGCATCATGACAAAAGAGTCCGTTTTCGTTTTCTATTTTTCCGTCCAGTTTGTAACTTCCTCGCTCACGAAAAGTGCATTCCTAATGTCGTGTCTCCCTGTACCTGCATAATTCCTTTCCTTATACAGGTTAGTCCGCCCGTTTTTCTTTTATATACTTCATTCATGTTTGTTTCATGAAATATTTATTATTATACACAGTTTGCTGTACAAAATGAAGGAATCAATCTAATATTTCCGCTATCGAAACATTTGATGAAAGTATCACACTTTTCAGCTGAAAGACGCCCTTGTTTAGCAGTCCTAAAATGGACGATAACGTAAACAAATGTAGTTAGCATGCACAGAAGCACCTTCAGGTGGAAATTTTGAAAAGAAGTCAAACTAGTATGGTTTATCTGGACAACAAGTGACACCACGTTTGGCTGTACGAAGACTGCACTGAAAAATACGGCCCCCCTAAACTATGGCACTCTTCCAAAATAGGTTTTTCCTTTTTTAAGTCAGAGATATATCGATTTGTTCATATGTATTCTAGCACCTTGGAAAGACCGTTATTAAGCTGTTCGGGCGCACAAGTCCAAACTGAATTTTGATAGATCTTCAACGCACATATCGTTATAAAGCGGAACGCCATCAAAAGTGTTTGGACACAGATAAAAAGCAGTCATACGTGAAAATAAATCGAAAATCATGAATACAAATAGGAGATGAAACCTTGCTTTTGAGCATCGTGGCACATCAAAAACCTGATGGTTAATTTATGGCGTTTGCAAACCCAGAAACACACTCAAGGCTCCTAAGTCACAGGCTAACAAGCTGCTGCAGTAGTTGAGTACACAGATTTCATTACTAAGTGGAAACTGGTCGTGCTACGGAGGCAGTTAAGAGGATCAGTCCCGAACACCTCCAAAGCTGGTTCAGGTAGAATGCCTAATCAGAAGTCTAGTGACCGCTAGATCACCAAAGAAAGAAATCACTCATCGTAGATCATGCGGAAACTTCCTGGCTATAAAATGAATGTTATTAACCCTAGCCATAATCCACAGACCACTCGGTGTTGAAAGGATTCATTTGTTTGTTTGGCTTATTAGGAGACACTTATCCACGACTCTTTTCTAAATAAGAAGAACCAATCCGATTTCTATCGACCATAGCATGGTTTTGATTGGAACATGCCTTGCTGAAACTGAATGTTCAAATACAGACGGGTATACACAATAATTAACTGGTGATGCAGAAGTTCGAACCTAATCACCTCGCGACGTACGATTACAAATTCTATGTTGTTGAAATCTTTCACTCAGGTGAAGACTGGTCACCAACATAATTATAGGAGGCACTTCTGACAGATGAAAACTCGATGAATCGCTTAACAGCGCTCGGTAACTTGCATGACCTGCCCTCATGTTGTCCAACAGAAAATGTGGATAAAAAAAACGGATAGCTTCAACCAATCTGCTAGGTAGCCTAAATGGCACATCCAAGGATTTAAATGCATAAGCTACATTGAATTTGCTCGCCTTTAAGACTGAAAAACTTATATTACCTCTCAAGCCGTCAGAACACTACTGTACGTTATGAATGGAAAAGTTCGCGTTTCAGGCATTTGCATAGACAAGGAAGAAAACGTTTCGGGCACTGGAACAATGGGCTGAGCTTTCGAACTCTTACAGGAGTCAATCTTTAGAGATGAGAAACATTAGCCAAAAGGAGGGTAATTATAGTGGCCATAAACCAGTCAACTGTCAGAAGTCATCAGGTTGTCAAAGCGTAAGAAACAGCAATTAAGAAGGATGCGAGGGCAATTATAATGGTGTGGGACACATGAACAGCAATTAGTGTGGTGTTTTGTCTCCACTGTAGAGGGTCCTGGTAACCCTGACTCCTTCTCTTGCTGGTTCGGTGTGGTATCTACTTCGCTTGCTATTCTGAGGTTGAGTTTGGCTCCGTTCTGTCTTTTGCCCACATAATGGCACAAGACTTTGTAGGCCGCAGGCAGGTCTAGATTTCTGTTGACAGATTTGGCGCCTGAGTACCGTGCCTCCAGCGTCAGCCTTTCGGCTTTTGGGGATCCTCGGCCTACGATCGGAGTCACTGTACGTGTTCCGTCAAATGCTTATTTGTTTTCTGTCACCCTTTTTAGAAGCTTAATTCTGCTAACAATGAAGGTTTGTCAAATACTGACATTCGCGGAACCTGATGATTTGATCGAAGTTACATTCCGATGAATGAACCGGGAGCACAAAAATCTCCCTTGTTCAGTGTTTCATGTTGTTTGTCCAACTAAACTTAAATACAGTACGGCCGGTATTTGATGAAAAATTCCGAAATTTACGAAAGATTGACAACTGTCCGCAGACCGGTATTACGTAGCGTAGTAATACTAGTTATCATGTAGCCAAATCTCAAATATTTTCTGTCACGAGAGAATGCCGGCTTTTTAAAGTATCTTTTTGATAACTTAAAATAATTATCTTCTGTGAAACCTGCCTATTAAAGCAGTATGCATTTAACTCCTTGATAATGACTGCCGTTATAAACTCAAATATATGTGAGAGAATAAATTCATAAAATTATTCGTTCCTGTGCTTGTTTGGAAGCAAATTACACTCTCTTCAAATCTTATACATTTTCATGTAAAAAAAGTTTCCAAAGTGCCGAATAGTTTTGGAACCTACCGACCGTTTGTAAACTGCGTCTTGTGTACATGCAGCGTAAGGTAAAGAACATTTCCCTAAGTTGTGAGGAAAAGGTCGCATAATTCTCACAAAATGTTGAAATATACGTGGACTATGCTGTTTAATTGTAGGTAACATTAAAAAGTTGATGGATACGAGATACTATGAATGAAGACTTCACGTTCGTTAAGACGTCTATAATATGACATTTTTAAGCCGAAATATACTCTTTCTTTTAGAACACAATTTTAGGAGAACGTAAGAGACAACCAAAAGAGACTGAAAAAGAATAATGTTGTGGATGGTTTCTATAAAATGTAATTAAATTTATTACTGCAGTCACAAATGAGTTAAATAACCATTTACAGGACGTAAATATTGTAAGTGGTCAGAGGGCAACTCGTTAAAAAGCCAGTGTCCTGTTGAGACTGATAGGACGTGAGATTAGGCTGCACGATACTAATAATAATAATGCCGCTTTTCGAGTGATTATCAATTATTCATAAATTTCGGAATTACGTGAAATATCGGCTGTACGGTATTTGGCCTACCCTACTTTATACGGTACTAATCGGTCAGTGTTTTTCGAACAGTTTTGATCGCGTATGTACCATTAGAACACACTTATATTAGATAGACCGGTTTTTGTCCTCCGGAAATCCAGGCAGCATTTTTAGCTCATTTTTATTGTGGTTTTATACACCCACGGAACAATTTTTATAGCCTGAGCAAGAATGGAAGCTGTGGGGAATGGTTTTATTTATTTGAAGACATTTCGCAGAAATGCCTAAGCTCTTTAGCAGAACGCGAATCTGACAGACATTTGAATAGGATACGGGAACAATTTTAATTGATCTGATTAAAGTTGCATGGGAACTTCCATCGAAATCGTGGCAATGTTTGCTGTAACTTGTATCATACATAAATTAAACAGATAAGTAATATGTTAGCTTGAGGTTTTGGTTTTAAAACATGAGCGTTATTGCTTTTTGCATCTTTTTTTTAATTCCCAGGATCCAATGGCGCACTGTTGGTCCGAGCTAGGGCACTTCAAGAGGAAATTCTGCAACGTTTGTCGTAAGCGGTTGGATGACCTACTCTCCGTCAGGTGTGAAAGTAAGTAGCTCTGTAAAGCACTTCACATCTTCAGCTTTCCAAGCCATCCTTTGAGAATGCCGCCTTATTTTCCGCCAGGTATACCATCTCACTTAAGAATAAACATAATAAGTTATTCTTTGAAAAAAACTGCCTGAAGTGGATTCCAGCTGTTCTCGGTTCATGACGACCCCGAAAACCTTAAAGACACAAACTGATTTTTTTCAACTACGCAATCATCTGATGATGTCACGCAATGCAAAGGGGATAATTTCAGCAGGTTTCTAGTACGTAAAAGTCACAGATTCCTGCTATAACCAAGTATTTTCCCCAAGACGTGTAAAAACGTCAAGGTATCTGGCCTTATCCCCTATTTATTTTCCTCGGCTCATGCGCACTCTCGCGCTCCCTCTCTCTCTCTCCCTCTCGGTGTAATACCCTCCCGTCTTCGCCTTTCTCCCCTTGCCCTTTACTCACTCACCCACTCACCTCCCTGCTCGTCTCTTCCTCAGCCTGGTGTCGTGTAGCACTCCACAGCCCGACTCTTCCTCATGCTGAAACACCCGTCCGTCCGTCCGTCCGCCCGCCCGCCCGCGCGCCAGCCTGCCAGTTGAAGGCATGCAGGCGCATAGGGTGAGAGACACGTGCTCTCGCAAGCGCACGTAAGCAGGGGTATTGACCGTCTTACGCCGCGTGACTGTTGCCTGTCGCCTCGACTGACTTCGAAAAACAAATGACCCAGCACCACCACCACCGGTAGACATGTACTGGTCCAGACACACACACACACATACGCAATTATATTATTAACGGCATTTGCGAACGCCTGTGCCTGTGTCCTTGGCATTCACGTGAATGTGGGTTTCATATGCCCTTCTCCTTCTTTCCCTCCCCACCCTCGACCCTTTATTTACCTCGTTCTTCCTGGTTGCCACACACGCAAGATAGGACCACGAAATCTTTCTGCAATCGATAACGCCGACGTGCTGGGCGCAGCATCGATGAATTGGTTTGTAGTGAGGCAGACTTGCACCGAATCTACCACACTCGCTCTCTCTCTCTCTTGCCTGGCTGACGGCATTTTGACGGCAAAAAAATAAAATAACCGGTGGTGGGCGCAGACGCAGTGTCCTCAATATTAGCTAAACAGCCCACATAAGCCTGTTAAAGAAGATGAAAGGCAAGCGACGTGCGACTTTTAGTCCGCCATAATGGATTGTATGCTTGGTGCATGAGGTAGGACGGGCATGTGCGTATTTTTAAGTGTGTGTTCTAATGTAGTCAGAGAACGCATTTGGGGGCAAGTACGACGCGGCCACCTCAGTGTGCTATGTGGGAGGCCAGGTCACCTGTGCGACACAATGCCTAAGGCTTGCTTTAAGCTCATCTAGTCACTTCGTCCAACCTCAGTATCAGTAGGCTGACCAATTTTGACAATGAAGTTGTTAAATGGGGAGAGGGGGGGGTTTACGACCGTCTCGGCAAAAACTTGTCACTATGACCAGTCTGACAACCCTGAAGCTATCACGTTACATTTGAAGCCACGGCTAGGAAGGTGGCCAACTGACGGAGTAACCCGTCGGCTGGTCAGTCGACTGGTGGACTAAGAGTCAGGTTGCAATGACTCCTCCTTAAGGTAATCTCAACGACAACCCCCATCGGCAGGATTCTAGCCGGTATGATGGTGTGCTCAGGCGTGGATTAGCTCCGCCATAGCCAGGCGTGTCGTCTGTCACCTTTGCTGTTCTTTATTCTGAAATGGCACCGGACTCATGTAGGAGAGGAGAATAAAATTAGCTTAATTTTGCGCAATTATACTATCAGCATAAGGTACTTCACACGGCAGTCACCGTCCCTGCATCAGAAGCATTTGGGTGGACTTCGTCGGAATTGACGGTCAAACTGTCGTGGGACAGTACAGTATGGTGAGTGCTACATGAAACATTCCGCAATTTGAAAAAGACCGGTACTCACTTGCAAGCCAACATTGAGTGAGGTTGCAATACTGTATATCATGCAGTCCAATTTCACTTATTTTTACAGACATTGTAGGATGCCGACCCTGTGATGAGTTTCTTTTTGACCGCTGCTAAAACGTTAATTTTGTAAAAAAATGGCTGCTTAAATAGTATGCATTTTTATCATTGATTTTGACTGACTTTATAAATTCAAGTATATTTTACTAAAAGCATGCATGAAAAAATCCTCTCTTTTACTTATTTGATGGCAAATTACATTTTCGTTGAATTTTATTCTTAAAGGAAGGGTTTACTCCGTTTAAAAAATTCTAATTTTGAGTTTTTACGACTGTGTGGTGTTCATTTTATTATACATCGCATCCGTCAATTTTTTAATGCTGCCACTGATATATACAGCATGATTCATTTTTATTGCGAAATTCCATGAGAGCTATGTAACCACTTCTTCGACCCAAAGGCAAGAACGTACTGCACCTTAAACAGGATGAACACAGCATTCATTAGTAAAACTTTATTTCAGTTCTAGTAGTCAGTAACATTCAAAATCATTCGGCAGTTAAGAAGCGTTTTGAAAACCGAAGGGCCTTCCCTTAAGAATAAAATTTAAAGAAAGCGTAATTTTATATCAAATAAGTGAAGAAGAGGATTTTTACGTTCATGCTTTCCATAAAATATATTTAAATTTATAAATGCAGTCAAAATCAATGATAAAATTCATACTATCTTAGTAGCCATTTTTTTACCGAATCAAATTTTTCGCAGCGGTCAAAAAGAAACTCATCACAGAGTCGGCATCCTATCATGACTGAAAAAGAATTGAAATTAGACTGCACGCTAAGCAGTATTTTAACCCTACCCATTGGTGGTTTGCGAGTTATTACTGTTCTGTTTCAAATTGCGGAATGTTTCATGCAGCACTTGCCATAGTGTAAGTCTAGTAGGTCTGTGCTGAAATTCGCAGATAGACGCATGGTTTGGCTGAATGTCCAGAAGGTATTATGGACAGGTAAGAAAAGGCTGACGAGTGAATATTGAGACTCTAGCCTCTGGTTCGCCTGTATTACTGCTATATATTTGTCAGTGACCGTACAGGTCACGGCTGATAGGCGTGATGACTGGTAGGGCGGCGCTGGTGGCATCCTCCAAGACCGGAAGCTGACTTCCTCAGTAGATATTAATATGGTTCCAAAAGCGGCTAATACGGTCTACTTGTGCTCCAATTATCCCTTGCCAGCGTGAATACGTCGGTATATGTTGTGATTTTCTGCCAGTTGACCACGACACTTGGATCATGCAAGTCGCTCTTCTTGCCCTGGCAGCAGATATCGAAAATGCCCGCTTCAATAAAAGCGAATATGTGAGTCTCAGGAAGTTATTGCGAAGAAAACGACTCGATCGCTGGCACAATACATGTATTAGCCTGACGTTTCGATATCCGTCGTGGATTAATCATCAGATATAAAAGCAGAGAGCAGTAGCAGATACGAATAGCGTATGCACAAGAGTTTGCAGTATTTATTGGGTACAGTCATTACTGCAAACACAATGACAATTAACGGTAACCACCGTCTTGTGTGTTGATGGTTTGTTGAATGGCATGCGGGCTTTGACCTGATGAACGTTTATCACGCAGGATGGAATCGGGCGTGATGATTGCTCGACCATCTGGCCGTCCGGTGTTGGCGTAGGATGACGCGGTGGCCTGTTCGTTCCCCAAGTGGCAACTTACTTCATTATCTGACGCCTTATGGTTGCCTCCGAAACCGAAATATCCACTGCCATCGCAACAAACATCTAAAGTCGTCTACGGGATCTGGTGCAGTTGCGGAAAAAGCAACTATGTCGGAGAAACCGGCAGAATTCTCAAGACGCAAAGTGCCGAAAACGCTGCAGTAGTGCGGCTAAGTGATGCAAATTCTCAAGTTGTGGCTCATTCGAAAAGACCCGGCTACACATTCAAATTTGATGGTGCCAAAATTCTCACCAGAGGTAACAATCGGGTGAGCCGAGAATTACTTGAGTCATGGTTCACGAGCCCCAATCCATAAACAAGTGCAACGATTTTCCCAATGCATATTCGGTGCAGAGACTCAATTTGGCCAAAGCAAGCTGACACTTAGGGAAAGGATAGGCCACCGCATCAGATAGCTGAGCAATCATCACGCCCGAGTCCATCCTGCGTGATAAAAGTTTATAAGGGCAGGGCAGTTACCGGTAATTTTGTTGGAATTTTGCAGTAATGAATGCATACTTTAAATACTGCAAACCCTCGTGCGTACGTTGTCTGTATCAGCTACTGCTCTCTGCTTATATATCTGATGACTAATCCACGACGGATCTCGAAACGTCAGTTGAATTAAATATTGCGCCAGCAATCGAGTCGTCTTCTTCGCGATACCTGCTGCAAGCTTCGTGGCGGTATACCAGGCCTGCCGACCTTTAGCGAAATCTTTCCTAGACTCAGGGTTAGAACCCCGATTTCAACTGACAAAGCAAGGAAACCCTGCTGTCGTGATAAATTATTGAACTCAATGACCAAAGGTCCCGGCTTCAAATATCGAGGGTTTCAACCCTTGATATAGGGTATGACTGGCTAATGATGGCTTACAAGTCAGAAATGGCCGTTCCGGTCCGCCTTTGCTTTGTCAGATCCATTTCAGCATATCAACATGATCACTATGTGACGGTCTTGCGGGTTAACGTTCTGAGCTCCTGGGCAAAGGGAAACTTAATTGATCCTCTACTAGATCGGCGAAGCATATATATTCAGGAGGTCTAACTGGATGTTTATCTGACACACAGCGTAGGGATAGGTTTATGTACAAAATCTTGCAAATATCACCGGTTTCGAGGACATTTAGCAGTTGCAATGCGTATTTCGTATCAACCATCGTCTGCGTTGTTTTGGACTATTCATTTCCTCAAACTTGAAACCATTTATCTGAGTAAGTTCAGTGGGAAAATAATTTTCTTTCGCGTATTAGATGTGTAAACTGACAATATTCACAAACTAATTTACAATAGTATCACCCTATCTGCTATTGCCCTCTAACTTTTTCTCTGATGACGAATCTGCGACGGATATCGAAACATCAGGCGAATAGAAGTATTGCCTCAGTGATCGAGTCGTCATCCTCTCAGCATCACCCTTTTCAACCATAGTGTACGTGCTGACAAGACAGCAGCTAGACTAGCGACAAGCCTCTACTTTCAATAAGCCTGTTATTATAGATAAAGATTAGGCTTATTTGACGTGGAATTCAGGTTGCACGGGAATTTGCGCATGGTTAGGCGTAGTATGGCCCCAATTAGTCTCGGGTTCAAAGTTAGGGTCTTCCTGGTCTGAAATTTGATTGGGAATGCCGATACCAAATAATTAAGAATGATTAATGCATTTTCCCGCTTTGTCTAGAGTACTTACCTGTGCATATTTCTTCTGTAACAGAGATTTATTTCGTAGAATTGACATGACATCGAAGTTCTTTTCACTGCGCGGCTTTACATAGACATTCATTATCTTTTCTTGATAATATGTGATTATAAACTCATCTTCATCTTTGCGCTGTTTTTCCCCTCCTGTTATCTTTGACAGTATGCGAATACTATACGCATTATGAATGCCTCGAGTTCGTTTCCGCCGACTGCAAGCTCTGTTCTGTATCGTCACAAATGGCCGTTTCTGCGGTAAGCCATTTTGCAGAGTTGCTGGCCCTCAGCTGTGCACTCGGGATGCATTAAATGTCGCAGTAAACATCTTTCCTGCTCTGATCATGGGTATCATCCTTTTGGTCGACAGTAAATCTACATTCTTAATGTATGGGTCCGACGTATCCTAAACGATTAACCCAAAATAGGTGGAAAACACTAAAATACAGTGGCAATAAGCGAATATGAAGGCTGCTTATCGTGCAAACGACAATAATAAAGTCCAAAATAATAAGATACGATCGCTGGAACAAAATATTTATCGGCCTAATATGTCAAATTCTCGCTTGAATTCATCCTCCCAGACAGTGGTTTCACTTCAATGTACAGCAGATGATTACCAAAGCTGCTCATAAAATGGTTGTTACACCGGGAAACTGGCATTCTTACCTTAACACGTTTTACAATCTGGTCCATCACTCTCTGACATGGTGTATCAAGTAGTGATGTCCGGAAGAGATGGAGCTGTGACTTACGCAAATAGCTCATTGTATTTGGAGAACGAATTTAGTTGAACTTAATTGGTGGTCCATTTAAGATGCTGCCCAATCGCTTCAAGAATAAACCAAGTCTCTCGCCAATCAAACATTTATCTATAAAATTCTCTTCTGATAATAAAGTTTTTACCTTACAATAAAAAGGTAAAATGTAGAACAGAGCCATGGAATACACTTAACAGAATGACGTGTCCTTCGTCACGCTTTTGTCTGTAACAGTTATCGATAGTCTAAAAAATTCTGATTTCCAATACTTTGTGTGTTTAAGCATGTTGATGGGGCTGCCGTTGCTAACATCAATCATTTATATTCAATGAAGCTATTTATAAATGAACTCACTTTTGCGCTAAGTTGCCTGCCCTCCGGAAGCCGAGTGGTCCTCCGCCAATCAGTGTAGCAATTCCGGACCTGTCTATCAGCGGCCGGAGCCAACGAAGTCCTCGACCAGCAACCGCAGAGGAAACAGTGGATGCGTCGGCCACTCCCTCGACTTTATTTGGAGATGGCAGTGAGACCGGGAGTAGAGGGATGGCTGCCTACGCTGCCTATGCAATGAAGTCGATAAGTAGCTCCGCCGGAGGCCCCATTGATGCTTCGGGGCTTCCTTTGTTGCCACCTTCACCTTTGCCCTTCAACGTGTCGCCGCATGCTGACGGTCCCGTGCATCACTGGAGGGAGGGTAACCTACCTGTTAATTCTAAATGCGGCAGCTGCAAGAAAACATGCTGGTCGGCTGAATGCCTCACTGGCATGAGGTGTGAGTGGTGTGGCGTTACAGTGAGTTTGGCCTATTGTTCGTACACTACATCTATATATTATGTCTACTTAATCAAAATAAGTAGCATTTTTTGCAAGATACTTATTTTCGTAAAATTATTTGTAGGTACACTACACCTGCTACCGAAACCTGCCAGTCGAATGTGATTATGGGGCTCTTCGTGACATTATGCTCCCACCCCAGGCAGTACTGATTCCTCGGACCAGTCTCCTAATAGAACACATTGTTGGGATACCAAAGCCGCAGCCGGATATCTACCCAGGATGTCAGTTCCTCCATAAATTTCCCTCCTCTTATGCCAAATAGATACTTACGACTCGAACTTTCATTTCAACTGAGCAGATAATGTGACAGCATTGAAGGTCACAGAAGAAACGTGGGTTGTACGAATTTATACTACAACTAATAATCAAATTATTCGAATATACTGACGAAAATTCAACAATTTTGCGAAATACAGCAGAAGCTCCTCTTGTAGAATAACTTCTTAATTTACAGGAAGCCTTTAGATCGACGGCCGGCAATACCAATCCTGAGGTTCTTATGCTTGTTCAGTTGATGGGAACGAATTCAAATGGTCATAGTTAACACGCTCGCTTGCTAATATTTACAAGTGGCGATCTGGGTGCATATACAGCTGATCCAGGGAATTTCTAACCAATGATGTATTTTGCGGGCCCTCCTTATTTTTCTGTTTTGCTAACGCAAGCCTGCTGCTTGAATTTGCTTAGATTTACTTTTGTTTTTGCCACATACTTCTTAAAGGGAAATAAAATGAAATTGAATAGAGGTGTCGTGTTAAGTATCTGCACACAGGGTACCCAAGGAAGACGTCTGGAGGAAATGCTTTAATTATATGGACCAACTTGGATGATCGACGCTCCGAAATGCAGGAGTTATTTTTCTTTTGAAACGAATCGATGGTTTTAAACAATCTGGGTCGGTTAAGATTTTTGATTTCGAAGTTACAGAATACCTGCTCAGATGTGTCGTCGTTTGACCTATCTACACGGACAGTATTGTGGCAACTAATAATAGGCCCTTCATACAAGCAGTGTGTAAATCTATTTCGTTTGCACCGATTAAAAGGCGGAGAGATAACACTCAGAAAGGTTATAAGTATGCTGATTTTCCTACCTGAGCAATAAGCAGGATGACTTATAAATTACGTGCGCACACTCTGAATCATCTTCTCAGCTAGCAAACACATTGTGCTAGAAATATTACCAAAAGTCAACTTCTTGAATTATACGCATACGCACACTTGAGGATTCATTAAGATGGAAACTTGAATCCCTTGTTTATACTGTCCTTCTGTTTTAGTACCTGCGCTCATGGATGGGTTCTCAAGCAGTGGTGAGAGTCTGGACGAGACTGGCTTCGAACGGAGAACTACACGTGACAAGTCTGATCGGGATTTTGATGGTAAACATCTTTTAGCAATGCCTTATCAGGATTTACATTGGATATTATGTAGTGGGCGCTAATGGCCTTCTTTGGCACTAAAACCACCTCGTAATGTCCACTCTATTGTCGGGTAATATCAGCAACTATATCGTATTTTCCTTCAGAAAGTGTTCATGGCGGTTGATGCATCAAGTTTTTACATGCGATAAAATATTCACGAGTATGGCTTATTGGTCTTATCTCTTTATCCTTATTGGGAAGGAAAATTCCGCTCTAATA
>JAYGXS010000002.1:88348450-88363447 GCA_036362985.1 Ligula intestinalis
AAAAATAATTTTTTCGTGCATGTTTTCCATGAAATAGATTTGATTGTATAAAACCAGTCAAAATCAATGACAATAAGGCATACTACCTAAGTTGCCACTTTTTATGGTGCTGCTTTTACGAAGCGGTCACAAAAAAACTCATTAAAAAGCCAGAATCCTGGCGTGACCTAAATATCTTGAGATGACACGAAATTAATATGTTTGAAGTGAAAACGTATTTCAGAATTCCGGGTGACATTTCATGAGATATGGAATCTGCTGTAAGTAAGAAGGAAAAGGTGCGATCGTGGAGACAAGGCTTTTATTAGTCTGACGTTTCAAAATCCGTCGCGGATTCTTCAGTAAAGATATTAGCATAAACATAACAGAAATGGGTGATTCATGTAAAGAACTTGCGGTATTTAGAAGATACAGTCGCTATGCTATCGACTCCCCTATCGATGATAATTGCCCGCTTGTGCGCTAATTGATTGATGATCGGTGTGCAGGCCGATAGGGGGGTCGTTAATTATCATAAGTGTGCATTATCATAGGCACTAAATCCCATTACTATTGCAACTCCCTGTTCATGGAGTACCCGGTTTTCTACTGTTTATGCTTATGCCTCTGATGAAGAATTCGCGATAAACTTCGAAATATTAGGCACATAAAACTCTTGCCCCAGCACTCTCATCGTTCTTCTTCTCACCTGCTGTATTATTTTGAACCCGCACTGACAAAAGAATCATTGTGGCAGTCGGTCACAAGCGGAACACCTCAGGAAGGCTGGCATGTGATTAGGCTACATTCCTAAGCCTAAAGCATTCAGCGAGATTCCATCAGTCAAAGGAATCACCTCACAAATTATTTAACTAAACCGATTCGCGCGTCGTAGGCAATGCCATTCAAAAGCTCTCGATGATTAACATAGCTGTTCGAAAATGCAATCTTACTCGAACTAGATGTGTCGCCAGTAATATGTTCGTGCTAGTTAAGCATGAATAATTTTTCTAATAATTTTCACCATTTGTTGTCAGAAAAATAAATCATATCTGTACCGAGATTTCCAGGGATTCAAAAGAACCAATTTACTTGGAAATCTCTTTTTAATGGTCAGTGTTTGTAAGTTTATTTTCCATTTGAAAAAAAAATAGTCGTTCTGATTCCGAGTAATACTAGCATGAGTAATTGCCATATTATAACAAATGAACCGTTCAGGATTTCTGAAGAATTGTGCGTTCTGGACGTTTCTGTTGTGAAAAACCTTCTCCCCTTCCGCAATTCTTATTCTATAAAATTTAACTTGACTGAATTGCGCACTCAGAGCTCATACAGTTTTGCCGATACGCGGATATTCTACAGCATGAGTTTTTACTGCACGAAACACCAAATCTTCTCTCAGTTCTCATGCTCCTCAAAAACACAATTTAGTGCTTTGGAGGTGCGAAAGTTCCCATCAGAGAATTCAGAAGACTAGTTTGGCGTGCGTGCGTGCACTTTCGATAAATTCTCTTCAGGCCAATACATTTAAATAGGAGGGGGTACAAGTTAAACAAACGGTCGATAATATTCGTCTTTTCAGCAGAAATGATTTGTAGGGCCCCTGTAGATATCTATTCTCCCGCCCAAATGCTTAAAGTATTTTGTGGTCAAAAATTTAATTATTGGCTATTGAGCGTAAATAAATATGCAATTGCGGCGGAATTTATCAAAAAGACGATTCAGGGGAAGGAGTTGATAAGAGAAGGCCGGTTACGCGGGTAGAGCCCGGTGGAGCCAGTCCAGGGGAGGGGGGAGTGGAGGGGCTTTAGACAACCAGAGCGCGGATGAGTGCATGCCACTAAGAGACTACGGGCCACGTCAAATGTGGAGCTTGCATGAGATTCTTTTGCGCACACAACAGCGGTCTCTTCTGCTGTTGCTAGCAGGCGCTGACTCTGGATAATTTGGTGGGACCTTGTATATTCATCGGAAAGCTTTGTTTGGGTCAACACGATGTCCGGAATCAACCATGTGCGCCAGAATAGAGTTGCTTAGGCTCCTGACTTCGCCTTTTCTCAGCCATGGCGGGTGGTGTTCCTTTGAGAAGTAGAAGATGACTCGATTGCTGGGACATTATGTTTATTTGCCTTACGTTTCGAAATCCGTCGTGGATTCATCATCAGAGACATACTCACAGAACAGTAGCAGAAACAGTTTGTGTGTGCACAGCGTTCCGCCGTAAAATTTAAACGTGCAGAAAAATCGTTAGATGCCTTGATTGTGCTCTGATTCGTTGCGTCAGCCATTACCATCTGGCCTGGCGGTTCTGTTAATAGATAGTGTTGTGGCCTGTCAGTTCTCTGAATGGTGATTTCCTTTGGCCAAATTTACTCTCAGCATCGAATATGGATTGGGCAAATCGTTGCACTTGCTGATGTATTGGGGGGCTCACCCTATTGTCACCTCTTGCGAGAATTTTCGCCTCATCAAATATGAATGTGTGGTCGAGTCTCGTCGACTGAGCTGGGATATGAGAATTGGCATCATTTCGCCACACCACTGCCGCGTGTTTGGCCATTCGGGTCTTGAGAAGCCTGCCAGTTTCTCCATCATAGTTGCTTTGACTGCAACTGCACCAGATCCTGTAGACGATTCCAGATGTTTCTTGTCGTGGCAGTGGGTCTTTCGGTTTCATGAGCTTATGCCTTATGGTTACTCTCGGCCTGTTTGCAGTTGCGGGCAAATCAACTATCCTATTGGAACTACCTTATCCAACTATCCTTTTGAAAAAAAAGCATGTTTATTATTAAATCATGGACATCCATGCAGCTTTTTACTATGCCCCATGCTCTTAAGTGGTTTTTTTATCGTTACGCGCATAAACCACACTCGGCACATCTTAGTGCCCTTTGGCCACCGATGATGGTTGGTTGGAATAAGTTGGAATCGTTTTCCGCATTACTTGGTGTAGAGATTACATTTGGTTTTCCCAGATTACGACCTGCCTGATGACGAATGGCGGGTGAAGCCACGCCTGATGACGGGCAACATCGGTTGCGACGCAATGCTACTAGGTGTGAGCGCTCTAGGGTTAACCAACGAACCCAACTGTTACTCCGCTGCACCATTCAATATTGCTATTGCATGCCCTATGGCGGCCAAATTGCCAGATATGAAACCCACCGAATTAACTTTCAGTTAACCTCCGCTTCTAGTACTTGCTATATTCGTTACTATTTCAGGAACGCAGTGTTCATGCGCTTTTTATGGTCCTATACTCTTGGCATTTTAATGGAAATTCCAGAAGTAGATTTACTGACCGTAGAAACGAAAACAGTCATATCTGAAAGGTGCCCAAAAAGTCATAATGCGACTGTACGTTTTACATCACTTTGCATATAAGTAGTTATGGTCAGGACAGGAGATGACAGTGGGCCAATGCAACACTCTTTTTTAGCATTTAGTCATCATTAAAATGAGCGTTTTGCACTCAGTTCTGACTAAAGTTCCCGTTAGAAGTTAGCACATATTTTAGGGTAATTTATGTGTGCAATAATGAAGAGTCACGCAACAAGACGCAGGCATACCTGTCAATCAAACTTTAACTTAACATCCGCAAGCTTACCAAAACTCCTACAGAACTTTATTTGCTCTTTGAGGACAATGTAGGCCTCCATTTCATTTAGACTTACAGTTTGTTTGCTGATAGCAATCTACTCTCATCTCACAAACGGCTTCCTCTTCAAGCATACGTTCCCATGCGCAGCTAGAACGTTCTAATTTATGTAGAAGGTGGCATTGATGACTTTTTTGCTCGGTATTCTAATTTAAGGAATATAAACTCTTCAGTTACAATATGTTTTAAAGTTTTTAATTTTTATTGCGATTCTTATCGATATTTTAAATCACTGCGTCATTGCCTCACGCTCCTTCCCGAGGCTTTGCATTAACTGAGCTTCCTAAACTGACTAGCGTGTAAAATTATTTGGTTGTCTGTTTAAGATATAAAAATGAAGCCTAAGTCCGATTCGAAGTAATACGCTCAGCGTACACTCAGCACACTGAGAACCGTAGGTGGATGGTTTAAAAAAAAGGTTTTGTGCAGAGCTGGTGTTCGTCTACTCCTACAAAATGCCTCCCAGTAGTTCTCACCAATAAAATACAGTGATTTCGATTCAACCTGCGAGAGCTTGCAATCATCTGAGCCCATTGTTAATTTCAATTTCCTGTATTCTCTTATCCTCAATCGTTTTTGGCAAGGAGTGCTGAGCATCGTGAATATTTTTTAAGTAGTTTTAACGCATAAATTTAGTGGTGAAGGGAATTCAAATTGTTTGTATAATACCTACGGCTCGCAGTCTAAGTCCAAACATCAGTTGTGTATGACGACATTGCCCACGCCACGCACTTTTAAGAACGACTTTAGTAACTTTTCAATTATTATTCTGACATAACTTTAGTTGCAACAAGGGAAGGTTTTCACACAAAAACTTACGATATTTCTATTCGAATAGGCTCATCAAGTTCATCCTTCCAGCGCAAACGTGTGATTTCTTTTAACTGGCTTGCTTAGGCCAGGTACTTGACATTTATGGTGAATTCCAGTAGGTACAATAAGCACACTATTCACTAAAATTTCAGCGTTTTTATAAATGCTGGCGTTCGGTATACCGATCCCTCGGATATGAAGAGATTTTTCATCGCTGGGCAGACTGTGGTACACTTCGATGAATGGGGGAGAAGTCTCAATCCAATTTCCCTTACATCACCTCATTAAATCAACCACGGGCACTACTGACATCCGGTATATGGGCGATCAATTTGTGTTTCACACTTTCAAGCAGTTATGTTCAGTTTGTACGAGCCTACCCTGTCCGCTTCAACGAAGACCTATTAATAACGGATATACTTGCGCCAATGCTGTGTCCACTTCGAATTATGCTAAAGTCAGAACACGAGTTTATTACTGCAAGTTAGTTAGGTACGATGTCCATTCAGACAAAGCAAATGATTTTGTTTTCTTTATTCTGAGTGGTGCATATGTTAACTTAAAATACTCGGAACATACATTTAAATGAATGAATGAAAAACTTTCTTTTTCTAGATATTAATATGGATGAAGACGAAGGAGTTGTCGAGCACCGGGTCACTTCGTTTATTGCCCTGAGCTCTCTAACTTTTGCAGGAATCCATTGTCAAAGGAAAGAAACAGCAACAAAAATGTACCTAATCACAGTGAGTGGACACCAATCAGCTGTCGGGGTTCATCAAGTCGTAAGGAGGTAAGACACGATGATTAAGAAGGAGGGGAGGAGGCGACTGTAGGGGTATGCGTTAATTAGCTGTCAGTGATGTCAATGTTCGTCAGGGTGTCAGCAACGAAAATGGGGCTAATTGTAGAGGATGTGGACCAGTTAACTGTTACGGACGTCTGTAACCTTTGGAAAGTTCAGGATAATAAACAAATTGATCCGGTGCTCGAAAATCCTTTTTCCCTCATACAGACTAATGTTTTCTTCAAATGAAAAGAATGGGTTGTGAGGGCATGGATCAGATTTAAGTAACTGGAGTTTAAAAGCAATAAGGATATCTCTTGCTGTTTTCCTAATACGCAGGATATTTGCGGAACGAATACCTTGGTTTTGTTAATCTCAATATAAATCTGGACTGTTTGTGTAATAATGTAAAAGCCATAAATTCCTACTCCGTCCTAAATTCAAACAAATGCGATCATTGTCCTTTTAGCTGACTAGTTTATCTGCGATTGCGGTTCTGGTTTATTTACCGTTGCCAAGCTCCTATATCCCACCTATGGACTTCAGTGACCTCCATCTATCCCTATCTGCAAAATATTGATCGCCATTGGAAAAATCAAGTTTTGATGCCATTGTGTATAGTATTTCAAAATAGTGGGCGTCGTATGTTCTGATTTTTGCAATTGCAAAGTTGGTTAAGTATAAACAAACGATAGAAAACTGTATGTCATAGGTGGTCACCGCTTCCCTGACAGTACGGGTATCAGAAGCGGACTGTTTGAAACTATTCGCTACGGTAATCTACCTTTCATTCATGTCGCCAGCACCCCCTAAGTAAGTTGGATCGGCCTCTCTTGTCTAGAGACTCGTCCATCTACCGGAGGAACGTTGCATGTTAATTAGTTTTTCCAACACAACTCGCCCTGTGGGCATGCACAAAGAGCACATGTCACATCTTCTTGTATCACACTCGAGCAACCGACCCATTGGATTACTGAAATTACTGAAATATCACTTCATTTGAGAGCATTCGCATACGCTCACAACCCCACCATAATGTTGTCCCCTTTCTGTCGTCGTAGCTTCTTTCACGCAGTTAAGTTGGACCAGTTCGGTGAAGGGATGCAAACGCGGAGACTGTACTCAATCACAAGGGCCTTTTTGTGAGACTTAGTTATAGACTTGCCATTATATTCCCAGGTATCTGTCCTTGTATCCCCTCCCCCCCTGATCGTCCGGCCTGAAACTCATTACCGAGCCTTCTAATGCAAGCCTATTTTGTGATCTTTGTTCAATAGACCACCATATAAGTGGGTGAATGATGCCATTGTGCATAAGCGGACAATGCAGTGGGTTTCCTCTCCCCAACCAGAGTTATGACAACTAGGAGTGGACAAGTGTGCTTCGGTTTTATCGTTTTTGCGCATGGGGCTGTACGCAAAGTTCCTCGAAACTGGCAAAGTAACCGTTCTGCCCTAGAATCGTTGCGCAATTATTGTTCGATGATACATGTAATGGACTGGGAAAGATTGGCATATCTAACGTCGATGAGATTGTTCATTCCGCCTCCATTTTCTCTTTCTTCCTCCTAGTTTAGGAGAACGCGTTCAACGCAGACTTGCATGCGCACTTATAAACGCTCGTTTGGCCGGTGCATGCATTTTTTGTGTTAAGTAAATTTCCGTCGGGCTGAATCAAAGGAAGTTTAATCTATCTTATACAAAGATGCGCTTTCATTGGGCATCAAGCTTTACTTTATTTCTGTTGGTCGAGCAAGCGAGTAAGGGGTTCTATGGATTTGTGGGTGTGGGTTGGATGTGGTCAGCTTGATTAAGGTGGGTTTACTTGTGTTGGGCATCATTCGACTCTTGTTCTGAGTGTTGCAATGCCAAAAAAGTCGCAGGTGGTGAGGCATGTGAAATTTAGAGACGATGATACTCTAGCGGTCCAATTGGACGCTTTGCCACTGACTACAATCCAAACATCCACTAACGAAAGCGTAAAAGAAGGTTAATTATTCGAGGGGCTTATTCTAAGTAGTTCAGGACAATTTTGGTGTTAGAGTTCTACTTAACAGGTTTTGAGTGCGGCCTCGGGTAGCGCACCACTTGAAGATGGGTGTTGCTGACTACTGATGGCTACTAAGTATGAAATGACCATTTCAGTCGTTGTTGTCTTTCTCTGCCATTTTTGTTTTCAATACTATCGCACCCATAATCTCATTGGAATCAAGTTAGACCACGAAAATGGTTAAACATATGTAAGCACCTTCCATGAAAGAACAGATATGCAGACCTAGTATCGCAAATCTCTCTGCCCTTCTGTGTGATGCGTTAAAATGTTGGGTCAAGAAGGCAATTGAAATTGAGTGGAAGTGGATATGCGCGGCCCAGGTTCTTATTGCAAAGAGGACAAAGGCGTAATCACTTGGACAGAGCTTTCATTAGTCTGAGCGCTTGGAGTCGTACAAGAGGCCATCATCAGAGAAAATGAGAGAACAGCAAGAATTGACATGTTTTGCAGTTAACCTTTGAGACAGTGGGGAAGGGGGGAGGTTGGCCTTAATGATTGGTTGGGTCCGTGCTACTTCGTCTCATCGTATTGGTGTGCTTCCTTGGTCCTTGGCACCGTGTCATACGTCCTTGGCGTCGTTTCGTTCTTGCTTGGACGCAAGCCAGACCATGCTTCTTGGTCGCTCGGTGGGCAAAATAGCAATACATTATATACACGTGTCTGGTGATGGAGTTGAAGTCCGATAACCAGGCCTTCAGGGGTTCTCGCCCCGTCTTATTTCTGGCTCGTGCCATTATCCGCGTGCCCGCGAAGCCCAATTCGTGGTCTTCTTCCAGGGTGTGGGTTGCGATCTGGAACGGTGGGTCGCCTTTCCGCACTGCCCATTTGTGCTCCGTTATTCGCAAGTTAAATCGTCGGCTGCTCTGCCCTGTATAATGGCAAGAACAGTCGCCGCATGGCACTGTCTCCTAGCTGAACTACAAAATATGTTTATTTTTGCTGTTCCCTCATTCCTTTCTGACGATGGTGTCCTGTACGAGTCCGAGAGCTCAGCCTAACGCAATTGCTGTCCCAGTGCTTGCACCCTTGTTCCCTTTGCAACTTAAAACGGAATTGGTCATCCCCTTGCTAAGTCATACAGTAATTAGGTTGATACATAAACTTTGCACTAAAAGCATGAACTCCATCAAACTAAGTGAACGATTCAACGCACAATATTTACATTTGAACAGGCAGTTTTTCTTTATATTCGAGGCTAATTGAAGAATGCGAGTCCTACCTAGAGGAAGCACTGAGTGCGTAGTTATTTCAAGGTCTTAACTGATATTTGAATCCCCATTCAAAAATTTCTAATTTGTTCGATAAATTGCATATTATTTCGACAAATGGAATTATGGAACGTTAGGTACGATGTCAAATAGCGGGAAACGTCCCTATAGTATCCTTTTCCTTAATAACTAAAATTTAATTAGGTATATCTATAGACATAAGCTATACTTATCGTTTTAAAGCATTAACTGTATCAGACATTTTCGAGATAATCCCGCCACCATAAGCTTGCAGGTTCAATACCTGGAAAGTCAACGATCGGAAGATTAAAATTTTGCGACGCCTTAGCAACAGCTAGTGTTGCACTGGGCCAGATAGTTTACGAAAACTGTTATCAGGCAGATTGTGGCTTTCTGGATAACCGTGAAATGGGACGGATTGAAAGATTGATTTCTAACCGAACCTGACTAGGGAGAGAGTGAAGCTACAGTTATCTACGCATAATATTCCTGTTTCATATCGAGGGGCGGGTGAAGCCTTACTTGACGACAAACAGTACTTTTCATTGTGTCATATCATTCTGGCTTGCGACCCCTTTCGGACTAAGCAGCTTGCCCGGCCGCTGCTTATCTCTACCCATAATGTAGGATTGTTTGTCTAATTTCCGCTTATTTAGGAGATTTGAGATCCGATAATCTAACTATCAGCTTGTCTTTAATTAAGAAAATTTTCCCAGCAGCCGCTTGTGTGCAAGTTGATATACTACACCTAAGCCCGGAGCTCATGGCCTCTGGAGCGGTATAGTACTAAAGTCCAAAAAAGGTTTCCATCTGGCGTGATAAAAGCATTTCTCGTTTTTTGGTGATTTAAATTTTTTACGTCGTCAGTAAATTATCAAAAAATATTAAATATTTGTTTGATGTTCAGCTGGTGTCAGATGCGCATCATTGCATAAGTCGTAACCAAGATTTGTGGCAGTATGAACCTCTCTTAAGAATAATTTCTGCGGAAGTATAGCCACAAGAGAAAAGGGACCGTAGTATAACATTCTCAACGTAATCAAGTTGAGTTTTACGATTATTTTAACTTCTTTCTGCCTCTACATTTGGTTTGAACATGCTTTTTTCTTTTAATACACATAAGTTTCACGCGAGGTTTTGCTGTTACGCGCTAAATTATATCATTTGTTATGCATACGCATGATTTTCAACTCACAATATCAAGGATTATTTCTCACAAAACTAAGGATGCCTTTCCATGAAAAAAAGCATTTCTTGGGATGCCTGCCTTTTGGTTTATACGAAACAAACTTGGGTGCATTAAATAATCAGTAATAAAAACGACATTCTGCACTTTAATGCGGCAAGGTGTTACTTTAGGTTGCCTGGTGTCAATAGAACAAACACTGCACGTATAAGTCGGACTTAATCGATAGCGTTTACGTGTACTCGGCAGCCGATCTTGTTAGCAGCTTAATCTTGCGCCTGCATATATAAACCGATTCTTTAAAACCACGAGTTAGCCGGGTTATGTCCGTCTAAGAAATGTGTAGATACCATATCCATATATTCACAGGCCATCCTCTAGGTTAGTGCACCGTTTCCTTTTCTAGCCTGCACATTTAACGATTTATTTATTTTTGTTCATTTTCAGAAGTCATTTACTATGATTTTGGTAGTTTGGTGATTGTCTACACGAATGCTGAGAAGGCCGATGAAGCCTATCGACTGCTCAAGAGCAGCACCTTCGAGGACCGCCCTATTCTTGCCATGATTCTGCCACGAATTCAACCAGAACGGGTTCTCGAGGGTACTCAACCACTCCTGGTTTTCGTAAATGTGAAATCAGGTGGATGTCAAGGCCTAGACTTGATAACCTCTTTCCGGAAACTGCTAAATCCACATCAGGTAGGTGATGTCATAAAGGAACACATTTTCTCCCTCCCTGTATTTAGTGCTGGTAAAAGAATTTTCAAGTGAATGATTTATGTGACTCTCCGTTTCACAACTGGTATTGTTGATGATAAATTGCTTACTGAATCGGCATTAAGTCACAACTGATTTAGCCAATTAGTGAAATACTTCACTTGTGTAGCGAGAAAATGTTGCCTTACAGTAAAAACGCGAATCTAGAGCTGAAGATTCACTGTACATTTTTTGAGATAAGTGATATTTTTAGTCCTTTGGATGAATACGGGGAAATCCTCACCGTATTTTCTTTGTTCTTATCTTCTGCCCTCACCGTTGGTCCGTAGCGCAAATGCCTGCACGTTTTTTCTTCCAGAAGCAGCTGATTGCATACTCTAGAATATAATTCCTCCGCTTTATCGTTTAAAAGACAAAAAGCTCAAGGTTCTTCGGCGCTTTGTTTGTAACTTGATGTTCACAAGCGCGCATCATACAAGAAATGAATATTTTTATGGGTTCAAAACCGTACATTCATATTGACTACTATCAATAGACTACTTTTGAATGCTAAAATTGCTGAGCCTTTTACAGTCCGTACTGATGCCATTGCTGCGACGCCAATGAAGCATACAAATATGGTTCGATTTACTGAAGCTGTGCAAACAAGCATTACTTTATGTTGTCGGCTGGCTCTTAAGTCCTACTTACGTCCAACATAAACCAAAATAAGAGAATATTTGCAGACACAACACTTTATAACTCCGAGCAAATGGCAAAGCCGTAGTTGTGACGTGCCGGTTAATAATAATGTCTTATTTGTCTTCGCGTATGATGACCAAGTATGGTTAAGGCTTTGAATACCCTCCCGTTTCGGCACCTCATTTGACGCCCGGAAATCATGCAGATTGCATTCTTACCAATGACTCAGACGGTTCCCTTAAGTAATGTAAATTTTCTTAATCTCTTTAATTTAACTTGAGTCAGCAGGTAGAGAGGGCAAAGTGCCTAAAGAATTGAGCAACATATGGCGCACTCTATATTTCGCAGTAAACTGGGCGGATAACTTGTCAAAAGTGCTATTTAACTCACATCATCTGGTGGAACCTTGTAGTTTAGGTGGTTAGCGTGTTGACTCTTGGATACAAATATCCCCTAGGTCACCGACTTTTTCACAAATGCTTTAACATAATTATTTCATAATTATTCCACTCTTCTCGATTTATCATTTACCATCCAGAGCTATTATCGCTTACTCATAAGATTATTTGTCTACTTTCACACTTATTTTACCGCCAGTATAGACCTCATCTCCTATGGCTCATTTCTACATTAAGAGAAAGGGGTCCTCTCTTGGCAGCTGCCTCGTAAAGTTTTGCGTGATTACGCACTTCTCTTGACAATCTTGCCAATTGTCATCAGCCCCAAACAGTTAACACCCAAGTCATATTATTGTTAAATGTCTGTTAATTTCATCGGTGATATCCATGTAAGCATTCAGGCGAACGAGCGTTTCTGATTAATTCATTATCAGGCAAATACAATAATATAAGGGAAGGTAGATTTAAAATGTTTAAGCAGCCAATCTGTAGAAACCCGGAGGGGAGAAGGTGTTTAGGGATCAGCGGGGTCGGATTCTAGTCATAATTAGGGACCAAAGAGGGGAAGGGGTCCGATAATTTTTTCCTGTCGCCTCATCGTCCTTGTCTCGCGTTTTGTTGGGAAGCGTGAGGACGCACGGTGTCATCGTCTCGTGACAGTATGAGTGGCCTGGGGATGCTTGCTGTGTCTGTCTCCCCACTCTCCCCTTAGTTACCACCGATTGGTTGCTTAAGCTTTTGTTAACTCTATCCTCCATTATATAATTCTATTTACCTGATGATGAATTAGATGAAAATGTTCGTTCGCCTAGCTTGACTTCCTGAAATTTCTATTAGTTGGGTGTGGGGGGGGTAGTCCTGATTCGGCCTAATTTCCTTTTAGGTCTTCAACTTGGAGTATGGCGGACCGCTCTCCGGCCTGCACTGTTTTCGCCATCTCAAGCGGTTTAAGATTCTCGTTTGTGGCGGTGACGGCACGGTGGGCTGGGCACTCGCCTGTCTGGATAACGTCGGCCAGGACGCAGCCTGCCCAACTCCTCCAATGGCTATTCTTCCCCTCGGTACGGGAAATGATCTAGCCAGAGTGCTCCACTGGGGTCCCGGATACGCAGGAACCGAGGATCCACTAACCATTCTTCGGTAATTTAGTCACTTAATTGACTCGGTGATCTTACTACGAAATCATGCAAAGGCCAGTTTTATGTATGCATAGAATTGTTATTGTCCATCTGTAGAACACAAGCCAATACGAAGACGCAAGTATTTCTTTTTTTAATACCTCCATGCAACTCCAGCTTGCTGAAGATCAGGTGAAAATGAAAACTTTGGCTAACTTCCTTGTGATAAAGCTCGGTCCGTTATTTAAAAAGCTATCTCAATTGCCTTAATTCCAGGGTCTTTCCACTACTCTATCATTAAGAACATAACATTGACGCTTTGGGGGATGATGCTGCCTTATCTCTACAGCTCTTGGCTTCTTAATGCCATTTCTCGGAGATGCGGAGTAGGAAAATGTCGTTTTTAATTCACAGTGGAGTTCCGAAGAAGGGGACACGATCATTGGGACAAGAACGCTATTAGTCAGACGTTTCAAATTCTCCTCCCCTAATTCATCATCAGAAGTGGTTACAAGAAATGGTAATAGGGGGCACAAGGGGCGTAGTGTTTATAGGGTGTGGTTGTCAGACCACCATATGCCTATGACATTTGACTGTCATAGGGGGGCGTAATTGATGCAATAATTGCTTGTCGGTCCGTAGCTGAATCGTTAATTGCCGTGATTACATCACCGTTGACGGTTCGTGGCGTGATAATCACTCGGCGATTTGGTTTGCCGTCACCAGGCCTGTTGGTTAACCCGCCTCATCCCCGCGTGACTAGTAAGTTTGTTTCAGCAAAATTGCACCAGGGAATTTGGGGTCCCAGGTTATTGCACTTGTCATTGAATGCCAAATTTAAATTTCTTTCTTTTTAATTCAAGTGTTGGAATATCGCATAACACCGATATTGGATGGCCCTCTATTGTTGGTAAAAGTTAAGCCGCAATAATAAGGCTAAACTCGAGTTATTAAAATTAATAGGCAATAATTATAGCTGGTTAAATATGCATTATATATAAGGTGGCTTTCACTCGCTAGTAATGGCGAACATTCATATAAGGGCTATAGAAGGTTACTCAATCGACTGGCTCCGAAACTGGCTCTCATGGAATGTGGCTGGGTGACTGGTCTCTCTCATTCGGCTTTCGGATTTGAGTGAAAAAACTGATATTATATAATAGCAGAGCAGGCAAACTTTTGTTAGATATCATGCTTTTTCTTTCAAAAGCTGACATTTTATAAAGGCCTTGGGAGAATATTAGACAGTCTTGAGGTATCCGCGTAGTTTCGTCATCTTCGCCAGTAAAATATATGGACGAAAATTCATTTCCTGGGACTTGTGATCGCTCTACATAAGGATTGTGCTTCCTCCTTAAGCATGTTATAATTGCTTCCGTCTTTTCCCGTAAGGAATGTCAAATTGCCAATGCAAGCGTACATACGAGTCCAAGGAAGTAATCGAGAAAAAAAATTATATGATAGCTAGGGCAAGATTTTTATTCACCTGACGTTTCGAAATCCATCGCAGATCCTTCATCAGAGACATAAGCAGAATCAGAAGTAGAAGCTGATCTGCTACTAGCTCTGCTTATGTCTCTGATGAAGGCTTTACGATGGATTTTGTAACCTCACACGAATAAAACTCTTGTCTCAGCAATTAAGTCTTCTTTTTTCTTCAGATGACTCTAACACAACACATTTCTTCAAAAATATCGTCTGGGCTTCATATTTTACATTCATCTTATTTCCGCTCACGTGGCTTCTTCACTGCTGCGCTTTTAGGGACGTCGTTGAAGCCGAAGAAATTCGACTTGACCGATGGACGGTAGTAATTAAACCCGATCAGGCCGAAAGCGATGCGCAAAAGAAACAACTGCAGATAGAAGCGAATGCCTGCAACACCAATGAGGATACAAGCCGCATCTTCGTTATGAACAGCTACTTCGGCCTGGGCATTGATGCCGATCTGAACTTGGATTTCCATCTCGCACGGGAAGAAAACCCGGCCAAATTTAACAGCAGGTAAGAGGACGGACGTAATATTTTGTAACCTGGTGGTTGTCAGCCTTTGTACGTCGCGTGCAGACACACCCGCGCTAATACACACTCACGCAATCGCATGACTGTGCACTAAAATTCCAATTTACACCCTTCTGTACAGTCGGCTCATTGTACTTTCAGGATACCTGGTGCAATATGGTCACAACTAAGTGTTCCGACTAGGCTGTTTTCTAAATCAACTAACCTTTACCCATGCAAGCTGCTTACCACCCAACCACCATCCATATCACGAAGTCCCATGCTACATGTCTAAGATCGCTCTGGGTCGAGAGAAGCCGCACCCTAAAATGTGCGCAACGTGGGCACGTATTGTCTCGGGGTTTTCTGTAATCTC
>JAYGXS010000002.1:88373447-88396144 GCA_036362985.1 Ligula intestinalis
GGAATAATTAATTTATTAGTCTGACGGTTTGGATCCACTCTCTCTCATACCTATCATCAGAAACAGCCAGAGAAATTATGGGTTCAAGCGAGAATTAAAAATGTGGGGCTACGAAAACTCCCGTTCCAGTGTTCAAGTCTCCTTCATCGCGACTACTTCCTGGAACTCGCCTTTTTGCTTATAGTAGTTTTTAGTTTATTTTCGGGAGAAGTATCCCTAATTCAGGTTTTGCCGTTGGAAAAAACGTACTATCCACAGAATTCATCTGAGAGTTAAACTGAGTTGAAAAGGCAAGAATTTTGTATCAATGCAGTAGGGCAACTGCTGCAAGAAACATTCCCAAGTTGCAAAACACCGGTCATCACCCGTAAAACAACATTGAGTACGGTTGCGATGCTGTTTATCATGCAGTCCAATTTCAATTCTTTTTATAGTCACGCTAGGATGCCGACCCTGTGATGAGCTTCTTTCTGACCGCTGCGAAAAAATTGCTTCGGTCAAAAATGGCTACTTAAACAGTGTGCATTTTTATCATTGAAAGGCATGGAAAGCATCCACGAAAAAATCTTCTCTTGTACTTATTTAAAAGAAAACCACACCTTCTTTAAATTTTATCGTTAAAAGAAGGGTGTCTTCGGTTTTAAAAGAGTTTGTTAATTGCTGAATGATTTTGAAACCTACTGACTGCTACAACTGAATTCAAGTTTTACAATCTGAATTCTGTGTTCATCCTGATTAAGGAAAAGTGCATTCTTGCCTATGGTTTGAGTAAGTGGTTCCATACCTCTCATTGAATTTCGCTTAAGAGATGAATCATGCAGTAAATATCAGAGGCAGCATTAACAAATTCACGGATACGATGTGTTATGAATGAACGCCGCACAGTCGTAAAAAAACTCAAAATTAGAAATATTTTTAAAACCAAAAGAAACCGTTCCTTTAAGAATAAAATTTCAAGAAGGCGTTATTTTCTTTCAAATTAGTATAAGAGAGGATATTTTCGTGGATTTTTTCCATAAAATAAATTTAAATGTATAAAGGCAGTCTAAATCAATGACAAAAATGCATACTATTTAAGTAGCCATTTTTACAGAATCAAGTTTTTCGCAGCGGTCAGAAAGAAGCTCATCATGGAGTCAACATCCTAGCGTGACTGTAAAAAGAATTGAAATTGGACTGCATTATAAACAGTATTGTCACCCTACTCAACGTTGGTTTTCGAGTGATTACCGGTGTTTTGCAAATTGCGGAATGTTTCTTGCAGCACTCGCCATACTGTACATAAAATGATTATATAATACGTATAAATTGAAAAATATGCATTTTAAAATATATTAGTACCTGCTGCCACTGTTTAATTATCTCGTTTGCGGCTGTTTTCAGTCTGCTATCCCCCCTGTTCCAGGCGCTGCTAATACCGTGGCAGAGTGACATCGCGCACCTTAGAAAACAGTTGACGTTATAGTACAGTTCGTTCCCATTCGCTCTCAATGTTCGATTCCATGATCGCTTCCAATTCCATGAAATATAACTTAGAGGTCTGCCTAATAAGGAGACTATTACATGAAACGTCTTCTGTTTATTCAGTGTGTTTGACATGACCTTGTAGAGGTGGAATCTGTTATCTGAATACTCCTGTCTGACAGTCTCCTCTTGCTGAAGTTAGAGCTGATCGTACTCAAAGAGTCCTCTAAGTCTTTGCATGAAGGGGTGTCATGCAATTTAGCTATATATCTTGTTAAACGGCATCTTTGCTTTGTTTTTTTCGCATACGCATTTTGAGGTAATCCCTGTAAATTCCTATGTTAAGTGCAGCTCATATTACTGGCGGCCTTTCGATAAATTCCCGAAGTGAGCGTAAGGGTTAGGCCTACGACACCTGAATAGACGAGACCCGCTGTAATCGGGGGTACGTATTTCCGTGCTCAAGTATAATATCTTGCCTGTACTTTGACATCAATTCTTCTTCGCTGTTCATCTCGTTGGCCTCACACAGCTAACGAAAATCGTAGATTAGTTCAGTATGGTTCAGTATATTTAGGGTAGTAGGCAATGCCTTTGAAGACCCTATTGAAAACAGTATGCATGAAATATCCAACACAAAATATGTCACTTTAAACAGTGAGTAACATATATACATGCACAAATTTTAGCGTGTGCGTGTGAGCAGTCAGAATAGTCTTTTGTGTACATAATATGTCCAATATAAAATGTGTAACTGTAAAATAGTGAGAAGCATATAAAAATTTAAAGTTTTATCTATAGGTATTTCCGAAGCGTAAATTATTCCTGCTTCCTTGTTCGCATAAACGGTAAGTGTTAAGATGTTCATCCAGTTTCCGTTTAAACGCATCTGTGGAGTTCGCCATTACGACCTCCTCAGGCAGTCCGTTCCAGACACCGATGACTCGTTGTGAGAACGACTGCTTGAAGACCTCTAGATGGGAGGGTTTCCCGCAGTTTGAGGGAATTCCCAAGGAGGTTGATTGAAGTGGCGAAGGCGAAGAAGTCATCAAACTTCAGGGCACGCTCCCGATTCCTCACGAGGCGGTACGTCTGTATGAGGTCACCGCGGATTTGTTTATACTCAAGGGGAAAACGTAAAGTGCGTCTAGTCTACATTCGTAAGATGAAACCTTTAGGTCCTTCACAATTTTTGTTGCTCTTCGCTTAATTCTTTGCAGCATCTGGTTATCTTTGTACATCTATGGTCGCTACGCCTGAATGCCATACTCCAGATGTGAGCGAATAAATGTTCCACAGATTTTGCCGAATAGTTTGTTGTCTATGTCGACGAAAGTTCGCTTAATGGCCAACAGAACACTGTTCGCCCTCTTGGCTGCCCTAGCGCACTGTAAAGATAGCTTCAGGCATGGCACAATAGCAATACCCAGATCTTTTTGTTCATTGACGTTCGACAGGCACCTTCCATCGAGTACGTAGTTGTGTGAGTCATCCGTCCCGCTCACTTTCTTCGTCTCGAGTCGCCATGTGCCACACTTCTCAAAATTAAACCGCATTAACCATATTTTGGACAATTCACCTAGGTGGTCGTCTTGCTTGCAGAGTTTGTTCATCATAAGCGTTTCTGATGGGTTGCCATTTCCTAATATCATCTGCAAACTAGACTCCATTACTGACCAGTCCATGCGTACAGTCGTTGACGTAGATTAGGAACAATAGTGGCCCAAGAACGGAGCCCTGAGGCACTCCACTCGCAACTGGCACTGAAGAGGATTTTGCGTTTCCGACGCACGCGGACTGCGATCGGCCTATGAGAAAATCTCCTACTCAATTTAGTAAATTGCCCCTTATCCCGGATTCGCCAACCTTGTAGATTAGCCGTTGGTGAGGGACACTATTGAAGGCTTTTTTAAAGTCTATGTAAACAACATCTACGGGGGTATTTTCGTCTAATGACTTGGACCACTGCTCCATAGAATAAAGCGTATTGGTCAGGCAGAAGTGGCTTCATCGAAACCCGTGTTGGGCACCATGAAAGGAGTCTTTTTCTTCGAGGAACTTCATAGTGGCCTTTTCTGATCATCCTTTCCATAACTTTACAACAGATGCAAGTTAGGCTCACTGGTCGATAGTTGTTTGCGCTGGTTCTGGATCCACCCTTGTGAATAGGGTATATGTTCGCAACTTTCCAATCGGATGGGAGGAGGCCTTGATTAAAGGACAACTGAAAAATGTGCGTAAGCGGTCTGGAAAGTTCCGAAGCCAGCTCTTGCAGTACCTTTGCTAGTATTTTGCCTGGACCTGGAGACTTAGATTCATTAAGCGCAAGAAGTTCATTCCTTACATCTTCTTCTTTGAAACGGAGGTCCTCCATGATTCTGCCGTAACTCTCTGTCGGATTACAATGCAGTTCCTCAATGAAAACAGACGCAAAAAACTGTTTAATGTCTTCTGCTTTTTCAAGATTATCTATAATTTCCTCATTGTTTTCACCTTTTAGTACTGCAACTGTGCCTTTGTTTTTTAAGCTTGCTGTTGATGTAACTGTAGATCAACTTTGGCTTCGTTACGGCCCGCTCGATAATTTTCGCTTCGTAGTCTTTACGCGCTTTTCGAATATTTGATCTGACCTCGTACCGCTTTTGTCGGAATTCTTTGTAGTGTGAAGGCTAGCGTGGTGATGCGTACCTTCTCCAGATTTTGTTCTTGCGGTTTATTTGGCTATTCAGATCTTGCGTTAACCAGCGGGGCCTGCTCGCCTTTTGTACTTTTTTCAGTGGACAGTTTCGATGCATAACTTCGCTTATAAGATATCTGTCAGTGTTTCAGTCGGCATCCGGACTACCGGTTAGAAGGTCATACTAATTTATTGCTGCTAGTTCATTTCTCGTTGCGGTGTAATTTCTGCGCCAGTAGTCTAACCGAACCTACGTATTTCTCGGTTGATTGGTGTTTGAAGCATATTCCCACAGGATCATGACATGATCACTCTTTCCAAGAGGAGCGATTGGCCTTATTTCGTTTGTATCAATCGGGTCTTTCGATAATACGAGGTCAAAACAATCGCTGCTTGTGCTTCTTTTCTTCTCGTTGGGAATCCAACATTCTGCACGAGAGAGAGGTCCCCCGTCAGCTTTAAGAATCTGGAGCTAAAAGACGCACGAGAACCCTTAACTGATAGCTCATCCCAGTTAATCAGTGGGGCCTTAAAATCTCCAGTGATCAGCGCATTTTCATTTTGAGCCAGTTCACGCATTAATCCAAACAAGGTCTCGCCACCCTCTGGAGGTTGAATTGGGGGTCTATAGACAGTTATGAAATGTAAAGTGGGTGCACCACGCGTTTTCAGTTTAAGCCATAGCGCTTCACAGTCATGAGTGGAACCAATTTTGCGTTCTGACGCAATGATGCCCTTCTTGATCAACACTGTTATTCCTCCTCCCCTCCTATGTATCCGGTCCCGACGAAAACTTGGTACTCTCCGGGTACAATTTCGGCATCCATTACGTCGGCCTTTAGCCAGGTTTCTGTAATGGATATGACGTCCGGCTGTAGGTCAGCTATACAAACTTTGAGCTAGTCAATCTTCTGAGGCAAACTCTGTGCGTTCGTACATAGAAGGCGCAGCTTTGCCAGCATAGATTTCTGACTGATTTGTGGGTCGAGGGAGCCGGAAGTTCTCTGCGAATTAGCTACTTTATTGCCTGAGTTTTGGTCTGCTTTTTGTTTGTAAAACTCAGCGTTTTTAGCTGTCTCCAGAGGAATGACCTCTGGGCGGTGATGCTTTCCCGTTCATCATTCGCAGTTTCCTCCCACCCGCATTAGATCTCCTGTGGAGTTCGGTTATCGGTGCCCTCCACTTCTCCCTCTTGGCCAGTGAGTACTCTCGCTGAAAAAAACCGTTGGGTACTTGTTCCGCAGTTGCGATTTCCTGTTGAACAGTAGCTTCGCTTGTTCTTCGTGCTTGAGTATAAATTTCATTGGTCTGGGTTGACCCGAGTCCGTATCTGGACCCTTTTTCAGGCCCATCCTAAATGCTTTTAGGTCGGGGACCACCATTTCTTCATTTTCATGTAGGAGAAGTTTGATGCATCCGCGGAATAAATCCATATTTTGGTCAATACTATTCTTTGGGGTCTCCGAAGAAGATTCAAACATGCCTTGTATGACGATGCACTGGCTGCGATTAAATAACGGGCTATGAGTTTTATTATTGGACCCTACAGACGTGTGGGTATCCTCGACTTGGGCTGTGAGATCCCAAAGCTCCAGCATTTGATAATTGGGAGGACACAACAGCTCCTTTTTTGTGCCAAGGCCCCTTTTTTGTGTGGTAGTTTCTGGCGTCTTGGGCTTTTCGGGAGACGTAACCAGACTAGTTCTGACTGCTATCTTAGACACCGCTTGCTTGGTTTTTGGGACTGGTTTTAGCACGACACCCTTTGCGTTAGCAAAATGTTCAGTCCCTTCATCGTGGTCTACTAGTCTAGTGGCGATACCGTCTGCCTTTTGGCCCAACGTACAGGGTTCGAATCCCGGGTTTTCTACATTTTCGTGGATTTCCGACTCTTCGACTAGGTCGAGTTCCACTACTGGTTCTGCTGTAGTTTGCTTATGGAGTATGGAAACCTCCTCTGTTTTCTTCGTTTTGGCCTTTTTTCGGCTTTCAGTCGTCTCCGACATCGAGCCATATGTTAGAATATGCAAAAGTGACTTCAGTTCCGCTAATTCCGTTCAAGGTATACCATATCCTTCTGAATGACGGAAAATACTTTGGAAAGTTCCATGTCTGATATGCCATCTCGGTCTTCGTGCTTTTTGTCCATTGAGCTTCGAGGACTTCTAGGCCTTTTAGCAGGACGTGATTTCGTTGCGCCAACCATGCGGTTACTACCCTAGAAATTGCGATTTGGGCTTATATCCTGAATTAAATCAGTGTGAACCGTGCGCCCTCGTGGTCTAATGGTAACGACCGATGCCCACGAACCACGGGTTTTGGGTTCAAATCCTTCTCGTGGCAGACTTTTTAACGTAGCGCTGTACGTTTAGTTTTGCTTCCCATCATAAATCGAAGCAAAGTTAAACAATATTAAAGCTCTATGCAATATGGATAAAGCGATTAACTGTATGGAAAGGATGTTGGAACGACTCAGCCGTTTGTAGATAGCTGGAATCCCTGAGAATTGTTGACGGAAGGGGGTCACGGAGATTTTGCTCGTTTTGACTAGTGCCTCCCATGGATTCTGAGGCTAGGGATGTTGTGAAAACGAATCCAATAGCTAATAACGGGTGTCCGCCAGAGTGCTAGCTGGTCCAAAATCCCGAAATCCCGAAAATAGTATTTCCCACGAAAGAGGAGAAATTTGAACCGCAATTCGAAGCGCGCGCGCACAGACGCAGGAATGTCGCAGACCCTTTAATCGAAAACAAAAAGCCAATTATTTAAGTTTAGCCAGAGGGTGTTTTGCTCGAGTACTTTATCTTATTTGTTTTGCTAATATGTATGGTTGATAAAGCTAACTAACTGAGATAACAAAGGCGTATTTGCGCACTTCCTTGAGTGTGATCACCAATTCAATTGGAATGCCACCGAGATGATCACCATGGCTAATACGAAGCAAGCGAGAGAATTCATCGAAGCGTGGCGCTCGAGCCTGGCTAGCATTAACAGCCACGTAGAGCTTGATTCACGCTATCCCGGCTTTCGTGCCTGGTCGACTAACCTGCACCCAGCCTGAAACAACAGAAGGCTGTCCGTGCTCGCTCAAGTAGAATTTTATTGACTCTGAACCCCCCCCCCTTCTCCCCCGAACAGCCCCGCACCAGCACAAACTATCGCGGCAGGATTCACGTCACCATAACCCTCCTGCCCAATCCCACCCCGTTCGTTGTAACCTCTGCCCCCAAAACATCTAGTGCGACATTCTCAGCCTTCACTTTTAATTTAGTCTGACGACGAACAAATGATACCTGTTCGAAAATTCACGAGTAAAACTCGATTTTCCGAAGATCTTCTTTCTTTTCATCAGATCATCTTGGAATGCAACTGACTTCACTTATCCATAACAAAGTCCGTAAAATGGGTCTGTCTTATTTTCGATGACATCAAGCCTTCCAACAACAAAGGCAGTCTTCCGGGTATTTTTGAAGAAAGGTCATTTTGCTTTTTTTATCCCGCTTCATAGAATTCACATGTTAAAAAGTGAGGATAAGCGGGGGTAAAAACAGTAACGTGATGTCATGTAGTCTGCACATGAATGTGCCAGACAGAGTCTGTTGTTACATATTTATCCGTCTTCATCATCTCGGGTATCAGAGAAGTTGCCACAAAATATTGCATTGAAAAAGAAACAGTTGCAACAATGGGAGTATTGGACTAGACTGACGGCACTCAGCCAGCTGTCAAAATTTATTTCGCCTGAGCACTTAAAATTATAGCTTATTTCATAGAAGACCAAAGCGGAGAATCTGCCCTGCTATGTACCCCTTCCGTTATTCATGAGATACACGTCAGTTTCCAGACTCGCTCATGTACTGTGGGCTAGCGGAAAATTAATTCTCTTTTTCCACAGCCATGCCTGACAAAAGCTGCTATTTCACTCCACGCAATCTAGTCGCGTACTAACCTGAATTTTATATTTAGAAATTGACATAATGGTACACGGTGAAAAATAGGCCAGTTCAGATGAAAGCGAAGCGGGAGACAGCCGCCGAGAAGAAGGAGGAATAAGCAGTGAAACAGGAGCTTTATTCGTCTATCCTTTCATATTCAGACCCACGTTCATCATCAGGGATTCAATCAGATAACGATGGGGGGACTGAACATCCAGGAAACTTGGTCTCCTGTTCCCGCGATCATGTCTCTCTATGTTTTGCGACTTATTGTCACTTAACGCTCAGTGTCTGAGGAAACCAAACTCGTTTGCCTACCTTCAGCCTTTTATGTCATTATTTCTGCGTCTGGATAACGACTATCGAAAGCAGGTTTAGTATCCATTTCTTAGTTAAAGGAAAATGATTTTATCGTATGTGTTAGCAGCTAGCGACGTATGTGCGTTAGACTACAAACCAGTGTTATTACTTATTTATTCACTATTACGTAGAGTGGTAACCTCAAGGAAATCACTATTGTTTCTTCCTGTGTTCTTTACTGGAGGCGTAGTAGGTATGGCCGATTAAAGATTAGATACGAGCAAAATGTCTCACGCGCAATTTATTAATTCATCGTTATAACGCAAAAATTGGTATAGAACATTCGAAATGGCGACGGTTTTGATTACCACTAACAAAAGATGTTCACTGCAGCTTTTCGTAGCATCATTTTCGAGTTGGCAGTCATGTGGAATCCACTTGCGCATGTTGTTATCGTAGATGAGGAAGACGGCGTGTTGAGCACCAGATCAATTGATTTATTGTTCTGAGTTTTCGAACTTTTACAGGAGTTCATCTTCAGAGCGGCAACTAAAATGAGGGTACTTATAGTGGCCAAAGGCCAATCAACTTTCTGCGGTCGTCAAGGGGAAAGAGGTCTGGGGGGGGAATTATAGTGGTTAACGCTAATTAACTGTCAGTGAAGATGGCGGTCGTCCGGGGTCATAAAAAGTAATTAGTGTAATGCCTTGTCCCCGGGGTAGAGGGTCCCTGTGATCCTGCCTCCTCTTCTGGTCGGTTCGTAGTGGGGTCCTTTTGGTTTGTATTTCTGACGTTAGGTTTGGCCTTGTTTCGTTCTTAGCTTACATAATGGCGTAAGACTTCGTAGGGCGAGGGGAGAACTAGATGCCTGTTGACGAAGATGGCATCCGAGTGCCATGCCTCCAGCGTCAGACTTTCGGCTTTTGAGTTTCCTCGGCCTATGATGCTTGCTCCTTGAATGTCTAAGTCGTGGCTAGTTCATCCAATGTGTGCTGCAAGCTGTGAGTTATCGTTATGTTATAATTGAAAAGGTGACTGGCATACATCTGCTTTCTGTAATTCGTCAACAGGCGACTGCAATTAAGTGGGAACTGAAGTTGTGGGCTATGACTAGCATGTATGTGTGTTTCTTGAGGCGAGAGGAAGAAAGGGTTAGTCTCACTCTTCTTTTCCATGCCGCTTGCATGAGCGAGCCAGCATGTGTGTGTGTGTGTCGTAGCCCATTGTTGGATCAGGAGTTCCCACCGGAATCCAAACTGGCAGAAGTTGGAAGGCTGAGAAAAGCCGAGGAGACCTCGACCGGCTTGAGCCAAAGGTCCGTAGGGGTGAGGTGGGTGCCTAGCCGGAGAATGTTGGCAAACTTATGCTGACAGTCATGCGGAGAAGCATCGCAGTCGGTCGAGCAGTGGGGTGAGGACGGGTCGAGCCGGCTGGCTGGCTGGCGGTATTCCTTGTTAGATCCGGAGCCCCGCCTGGTGGGCCTCAGTACCGGCGACGAGGAGCAGGAGTCGGAGCAGCATGGTCGGTAGGGACTGCGTCGTCATCAAAAACATAAATGGAGAGGAGGGGAGATACATCTACCGTAGGGATATCGGTGTAGCAGACCTTGACCACCGCGAGGGCGGGTGGGAACGTGACGGAGACGCGTCTGCTATGGTTCCTGGGTCGAGCCGGTGTTGGTACTGGCGAAGGAGCACTGGCGCTAGAGCGGGCTGTTTGGGTGTCGGGTGTGAGTGCTGTCTATATGTCAAACACGCGGGGCTGAGGCGGTCTGTGACCACTACTACCACATGAAGCCGGTCAGGGCAGACCTACTGCCTGTTTTAACGTATTCTGAAGCCGGGACGCCAGTGACCGAACAGGTACTGCAGCATTGTTATTCACTCATGGCATTTGTCCCCTTTCCTCTTCATCTCGTCTGCTAACCTTTCACTGACAGGCTACCATGCTGAAAAAGCGGAAACGGCGGAAAGTAAATCGTCGACACACAGAGCCCGGCCTCGGGGCCTGTGACTCCGTGGGCGGTGGTAGCAGTGGAAGTGGAACTACGCAACCAGCGGTATCGCCCGTGGCAACAGCAGCTAGCGCTGTTGCTTCCGTGAGCCCTGTGAGCACTGGCCAGCGAAGCCAACAGGAGGTCTTTGGAGGCGCAGGTCAGAAGCATGACACCGGGCTACGCTCAGAGGCCGCCATTGGTGCAGCCCAGCTCTCCCTGCACACTATGGTGGCCCTGCCGTCAGACGCCCGTGGCCTTCGGCATCGCAGTGCTATTCGCAGTCCGGAGGCCAGGCGCCACCGACATGGCGCGCGCAGCAACTGCCATACACTGGCTTCGGAATTCCCCATGTCAGGCACAGAACCGCCTGCCGATACACCGCTCGACTTCCTCGAGGGCCGCGAATTCACCTTCCTGAAAATCTCCGATTTTGGCAAAGAGTCCGAGCAAGCGCAGGCCGAAGAGTTGGCCACCTCCTCGTCACCCGACGTTCCGCTACAGATGTCACCGGACTAGATTGCTTATCTGCATCGCCGCCTGAACTTATTCTGATCGTCCTCTTTGTGAATGCTTTCCGGGTTAGTTTTGTTCCCTTACAACATAGGATTAACTTTTTTATCCGTTGATAAGTAGGCGTCTCTGTGCAATTTGAAAAGAAAACGAATTGCCATATGTTTTGCATTCACATTATCTTTTTGTTCTATATGGAGGCAATTAAATTTGATCGATCCTCTGTAGGACTGACTAAATGATTAATAATTTACAACTGAAAAATACAGCACGTTTAGTATCATGTAACGGAGATAAAAACTTTGAAAGCAACGCTGAGAGAACCGCTAATAAGCTGAACCTTATCAACTTCGCTGAATGCCTGTATAAAACCGGTAAACTCGTGTCATGCTAAATGTAGGCCTTAAAGACTTGCCTTTCTTGTGGAATATTTTATTTCAGAAAAGTATAATAACGCTGTCCGAAACAAAACTGCCTGAGTAGTCTTTCAATTAACTAACTCTCCGGCTCGTGGCTTAGAGGCGCATTTTACAAAATATTTGAGGCCCACATTAAAACCTTGTCCCTTCGAACCGAAGATCAGCGGAGAGGGCCATTTTACTTAGTCTGGAGCAGAACCCTACGGTAACATATGGAAAGCATTAACGGTATATTAAGAGAGTATCTTTCGAACCATCTGCATGAGTAACCCTTTTTTTAAATTTAATTTCGTGAAGCTTACATGAAATCAGATGTTTCCTCCAGGAATGCCCCAACTTCCATTATGTTCTCATTTTGCACTAGATTGGTTTTTGATCAATGTTTTTTTAACATAAACTTTAGTTTTCTCCAATAAAAATGACAAATAATAGCATGCTTTGAAACAGCGTAGCTTTCTGGCTTTCGAGGGATTTCCCAGCTGTGCGTTTTTACCGTCCAAACATTAGCCTAATCTACCTTTTGCAAGCCATGCCAAAAAGCCGTGTGGCGTTCATAAAGTATTCTAATTAGTATAATATGTCGCATGTTTTGAGAACGCTGCAAACGAATTGCATTGTTTGTTTTTTAAATATTCTCGTCAGGCCTCTAAATTTATATGGTTATTAACTAAATAAACTATGAGGGTTGGTAGAAAAAGATGGTATTGTTGTCACGGTAGGTGGTGGGGAGGCGGGTAGGGGTCAAACATCTGATCGGCGTTAGGGGGTACTGGTAGCCGCAAAAGATGACAAGCTGGGGGCTGTTGGATTACCAACTTTCAACCATGGTAACTCTGGTGCCGCGACGAAGTTCTTTTGGGCGCACAGGACCGTTTGGCGTAGCCTGATGGCAGCCGCTTCTGCCGTAGCCAACGGACATTATCCGAGGAATTTTAACTAGCTTTATGGCGACTTTGAAATCACGTGGAAGGTTCCTCTGGCATCCACGCGATGGTCTGCGTCTACAGGGTGCGCTAGTATGGAATAGCTTGTACCCTTTGTTTGGCCCTTTCCTAACCATGTTTGAATGTGTTCTCATACTCTTTTGGAAAAACGCCGAGAATTTTTCTGAAACAAGCGTATTTTGCCAATTTATCTTCTGAAATTTTTTAATGGGAATTTTTGCAAATGTAAAAATTGCACTGTGAAAATCTTTGTAGCTTCCGTAGGAATAGAACCCGGAATATCAAGGGCAAGGCCTAAGTACAGAGAACTTTTACCTACCTGGACTGCAAAGTCAAGCTAGAAACACTGAGCCTAATCACATCTGAGTCAAGGTACCAATTCGATCTGCCAGAACGTATAGAATCTACCAATTATGCTACGGTAAACTGTTTGCACAAGCAGGATTTACTTTGCAACCAATCGGGAATCCACTTGGTGACCACCAGGTTCCCATAGTTTCGTCTCGCCCAGGTTGTCTTGCATCAGATCCTCTCAAGACCGCTGAGGTTTTCAAAATTCCTTCAAATGGATTTTTAAAATTTGTTTACGCACCCTTTGAAATATGGATACTAATCTGGACGATGATTTACGCCATTGTCTAGAATGCCTCAGGATGGTGCATACCTTTCAAACTAAAACGCTTAACTCCAGTAAAACCTTGGTGTAAAACAGCCATTCATTAAAATGTATATAGATACCTGCTTAGGAAGGGTCTTCTTTATAGGCGATCTATTTTGTAAGAGAACCGTACATTGTTTCTGTTAATTTTCTATCGCTGTGGCCACAGTTATGTTTGACCAAAGTCAACATACGATAGTGGATGAACTCATTTGGGATCACTTTCGATGATAGTCCTTTATGAAATTCAACTTAAGAAATATGTTTTTGCATTAAGTCAAATGAAAAAAATCGCAAGGTTGGCCATCCTATGCCGTGTAAGCCACATTAGGTGAAAATATTTTCTTCTACGGAAGATTTCATTCAGGTTTATCAAAATCGTCTTCTCAAATTCGAGGTCAGTTATAGTAGCGGTGCTTTCTGATCACGGCGAATGGGTGTTGGAAACCGATAGACCAACTTTTGAGATTTTCGTCCAATAATTATCCGCCTGACTTTCTGAATAGACACCTTCCTAAAAAAATTCGTCTGCAATTGCATATTCCCACGATTTATGTTGCGCGATTTGGATCACTGTTTGCTATTTATAATTCAAAAGTCAAGCTGAATATTTATCCGTAATGTAGTACAGCATTAAAGTAAAGTAATATAGTATTAACTTTATTTCACATATATTAGAGTTTAAAGTCTAGCGACTTCTCGTACGAAACAGATATTGAAAGAAGCACCAGAAAAAGGTAAGGGAATGTTAAACACGGTGTGGCGACGTCTAAGCTCCATGCAACTTCTCTGATTTCAGGTTTACATGTTTCTTTTTCATGCAGTAAACGCGTATTTTTCTCACATGGTTTTGAAGGAAAGTAACAGGGAAAGGTAAGTTCTTATTACCAGTGCACAACTTAGGTAGGGTTTTTGAATGTACGCTTTTGTCCTATAAGAGTGTTTTGATACAATGTATGTTCGTGTTAACATGGAGCTGGTCCACCACTTGAGTGCATTTGTAAACTTGCAGTGGGAAATCATCTACCTGCTTTTTTCTTTGTTCGACAATACATTTGGGCATACAAACTTTTCTTGAGGTATTCATTCATCAGCACTATACTGGTCTCCCATGGTGTGATTTTGCTGTTCTTCAAGACTTGCTGATGTGCTATTGACAATTTCTGGCAAAGCCGCTTTTCTGCTTTACGTCGGAAGGTACTTATAGAAACGCTAAAAAAATTAATCGATGATCTTTAGGCAAAAATTATAGCACTTTTTGCAATAGGCAACCAATAGGTTATCTGGATTTATCATCATGCCTGCGTAAGCCTAACCATGTTTTGCATCTTGTTCGCTTGGTTGACGCTGCATACGAAGCTTACAAATTTTTCTACTATTAGTATAATTACGTTACTGAACCATGACCGGGCCAAAAACAGGAGACCAAATTGTGCACACCGATTAACCAGGTATTTCTTTCCAATAACGCAGGCTAAACGCTATCAGGCTTGGCAGGCAAGACACTCGAAAATAAGAGAAGCCACTACAGCCTAACCCCTGTTGTTAAGGGCCAAGGCCGTTGCTAAATCACAGAGACGTGACGTTTTAAGCGTCACTGAAGTTTGTCTTGGAACTGCACAGATTATCTTGTAAAAAAGTGGTGCAGTCTCATCGTTGGTCCAGTTTCCCACGCCCACACTGTTTCGGGGAGCAAACAAGAACAAAGAAAAAAGTGGACTCGATGGTTGCAGGAAAATTCAGTGCATGTGCGCTGGCTTAACTTTAGCGCACAACCAGTTGGCCGAATAATATTGACCCACTTTGAAATTTAATAGTGTGGTGGACGGCCACAATGTCTGCTCCCCCGTTCGTTCTCCAAGGCTCGCTGCCCCAAATTCGTGTCGTCACAACCAACTGCTCTATTCACTGGCGTCCCCCGCTCCCCGAGGCTTGACCTCGCAGCTGCTTCTGTGTGACCGATAGCAGCTGCGTCAGCGTCCCCCGTCCTTCGGCGTTTCTGCGGCCCCCAAAGCTGACCTCAGCTTATTCAGTCACACACACACGTGCGCACACGCCCGCGTATACAAGGACGTCGAAATAAGCGTGTTCGCCTTAGGGTCATTTAACAAAGCCACCCCTCGGCCGATGCAGTAAAGACCTTTGCAAGCAACGTCCCCTCGGGCACTTGCAACACACCAATAATAGAACGCTTGAACTCGCTTCACAGCAACAGTCATCACTCCACACAACAGACAGTCAACTCTCTCAGGCCTGGCTGAACACAGTGGTCACTGCCGCCTGATACAGCAACAGGGAGTTCTGTACACAATAAACAACTCCTTCTGGTGACTTCTACCTTTTAACTTCCAACCTGAGATTTGGTCCGATGATTGTAGCGATCCGAATACAACCACTACTCCTACAATAGCCCCTTATCGAACCCATGTCATTGTCTGGTCTCCGTGACCCACATGCGAATATGCTTATCTTCAAGCAAACTTGAGGTGTGTCTAATTTTCTTTCACGCTGACGCGCCTGCAGTCTCGATAACACTAAAAGATCGGCGTCGAGCAAGTGATTTACAAGTAAAGAAAAATCTACGCGTACCACCCATGCCCTCGTCCCAAGTTTCGTGCATTTTATGCTTCAGTCAGGCCGGGGGTCAGATCTCAAATGCGTGCAAATACCTTTGATGCCCGTTAGATTGTCTTCTCTGACAGTATCCGCCGTGTGCACCATAGCGTGGTTGGTGCTTGGACGATTACCGTCTTCTTGATTAGTTGACAATTATTTTAGGATTTCGAAACATCCACCAAATTTCCATCCCTTACTCGAGCAAGTCGGGTTTATGGCAGAACCAAGACGAACGGAAATGGAATCAGGCGCAGGTGGCTGGCGCGGCTTGAGCCTCCGCTTAGGTCTGCTATTCCACCTCCTCCTGTGTGTGCCATGTTTTATGGATGCGTGTTCTAAATAGCGCCTGTCGTTTATCGGTCTGGTTTCCTTCTTCTTCTATGGCGTTGAAGGGAACAGAGGGCCTCTTATAACAGAGTGGCAATGAGCCCTTTCAGTTTGACACTCGGTCTTGTGTAGGACTTAACTATCCCGTCGCCCGCAAATCTTCATAACAATAAATTTTAGCCTGCCATCATGGGCTCCAATTAAACAAATTTATTATGGCGAGGAATGTTATGCTTTTTTCAAGAGGATGCAATTTTAGTAGGCCTGCATAGATGGCAGTTTATAAATCAAGTTAAGGTTGGGTCATCACTGTGACTTGCATGCAGATTGGATTGTACAGGACGAGATGTGATCAGCATCCAACATACTATTTATTCGCAGATTTTCCGCGATTCAACGAGAAAACCGAGCTTAGATTATGATTAACTCAGAGGTGGAAACCTGAGGTACGGTTAAAAGGTGGATAATGTTTCTGAAAAAAATGAAAAAAGGCATTAGTAGAGTGCCCCAGCACAAAAAATAAAAGGTCCAGATGCAGATGGTTTTCCCAATTTTGAATAGTCCTTCTCCTCCTAGACTTGTCGTGTTACCAATTAGTTGTTCTGCCCCCTTTCCGCGTTTGCAGCTAATAACTTCCCAAGCGTATTTATTTTTTATTGGCTTTACGTGACGAACTCCGTCACGCAACTATGCAGTGCATTGGAGTGCGCTTAAATTGATTGATCATAGCTGCCAGACCTTATAAACTAATCATATGAAAATTCGTATTTTCATCTTCTGGACAGGCATTAATTTTAAACATTAACAAGTACTTTTATTTATTGTATCCTCGGAGAATATTCAGGCATCCAAAAACACTAGATGCCAGAACATAAACTAAAGGTAGATAAGCGTTCCATTAGAAGGCTAAATTGCCTTCATTGCAAAGGCTAGTCTCACCTTAGATGAGCATCGAACCTCCTTTGGCTTATGCCTGTAAGACCTGAGAACAGCAAACTGCACCCCGGTTGCAAGGGTGGCCTTGTACATAATTTCGAGGAGGGCATGTTCGTTCCATGGCCCTAAAACGATTATATTCCTAAGCCATACCTTAAATCTAATTGTCAACCTAAATATGTTTGAAGTATTGTTTTCTCGAAAGAAATTCGAGACAGCAAAGACCACGAGACTGGAAGGATTTAGTGACATCATGCAATTTCGTTACCTCTCGTTCAAATGCATACGGTCATTGCCTATTTATAAGGTAAAATAAACTGTGCAATCACGCTTGACAGACCTAGTGGACACTGACCATATGGTCAACCAAAGGGCTGCATTTAAGGTTGTATTTCGGGCTACGACCGGGCCTCTTGCGCGATTTGCGAAGGCCGCTTCAATACGCAGAAGAAAACCAGGCCTCTGAAACCTACCAGCTCACGTGAGCAACCGCGCATTTTCGTGGTAACGATCGGTGAACTCACTCCCTTTCAGGCCTCCTCCTTCCCCCCTTATGACGGACCGCTGCCCCCCCCCCCGCCTTTTAATCACGCTTGAAAAACGATCAATGCAACGTGAACGGCCTGGCTTCCATACATACCTCCCCCCTCATCGTCCCCCTCATCATGCGTCTGCACCTAAGACTAACAGTTCTTACTTTATTTATCTATGAAGCATAAGCATTCAAGGTCGATACCTAATTGGACACTTTATTTCATTTTATTGATACGCAATGACTGTATGCAGCTGAGCGAAAGGCCACAAAATTGTATGGCGTCATTAAATTCTGCTAGACTCGTGGTGTTTGCCTGGTTTAAATGTATGTCATTGCCTTAACCCTGACGTTGAACCGAATCTTCAACTGATGGTTAATGTTGACCTTGACAGGATTCAACATCTCCCGGAATTTAGCACAAGGACCCTTTAATACGGGAATTTCCTGTGCTGGGCTTTGCCTACTCAACTACAGCTTCTTTTACTTTATATCGATATATTGAAGGGTTCTGGGAAATATTTCTTGAACCCTAAAATCAAGTCAATCGTGTTCTAACACATCAATTACGCGATAGCAGGAATATTCCTATCGTCACGGGCCTGTCGAATGCAAACCACGAACTCATCAAGTTCCCTAATCGGAGGACGGGATGATATTTTACTTTTAAGTCAAACAATTCAAATTGGTAGTTAATACTTACCAATTGTGCTTAAGTTGGAATTTCCTGGACGTATGGGCTCAAACATGTGACTGATGTGAGTGAATTTGCCGGGTTGTGTGACGTCGATGTCCGTGCAAACCAATTCCTGTGTGCGTGGAACTGACCTGTCACTTTTCAACTTATTTTTGATCCAATCCTGTGCACATACTTAATGCGTGCACAAGACTAATGGCCTTGAACAAAATTATGAACAACTAGAGCCCTGGGTGCAGAAGGATCTTGCTTTAGGGATGGGTTGATTTTTGTTATACTTTTAGTAGAGACGTAAATACAAATAGAAGCCCGTTTTTCCTACTGCCCTGTTTATTTTCTTCATTTTACTCACACACATATGCCGCTTTTGCCTTAACAGAGTTTGGTGCTCACCCGTTTTTCGTCGACAACAACCAAAGTTCTCGACTACAATGTCCCCCACTCACTTTTCCCCCAATGAACCTTCGAAGGAAGGGAATAGCACAGCGTGCAACCCTGCACAACATTTTCACCGTGCACCAATCGTGAATGAGGGGGGAGCCGAGTGCTGTTTGTCAGAATTGTGTGAGCTCCAGGTATTTCTTCAAACTTGCTGCACGAAATGTCTGAACTTTGTGATCCTAGCTGTTCTCCTTTTACGCCCCTCCTCACTGGCTTTAATATCCCTATCCCTATGCTCCCTGTCTCTTTCTCTGTCCATTCATTCCCTGAGAGGAGGGCAGTACAAGATGGAGTGTTAAATACACTACCACATATTCCCCGAGCTTAAGTCCCGCTGTGATTTCTTCCCCTTTCTCCGTCTCCCACCCGCAGATGTAAACTATTTTATCTCTAAAGCCTTAACAGCACTCTGCAGTTCATTCCCGTTCTCACCTGTTTCTTAGTTGTACCGTTTTTATGTTCCTGCATTCACTCAAACCTTTTATTTCTGGGCTTTGGTCCCTGTCTATCGCCCCCACCTCTGGTTGACGTCTTGCTTGCCTTGCGTGAATTTCCTGTCCTCAGCAGTTGTCTTCTCTGCTTTAGCGCTCTTAATCGTCAGCATTTCATTGTCTGCTCTGTGTGTATGTGTGTTTTATCCCGACGCTACCAATTCTTATACCATTAACTCGGCACGCTTTTCTATGACTGCTACCTCTTTGACTAGCGAAGCTGATGAACATGTAAAGTGCGCTGACATACTCTTCCTGAGCACTGCGTTGAGCCATTTTACAGGAGTAGCTTTTATGAGACTCGCTTTAGTGCAATAATACCTCCTTTGTCACCGCAACGATATTTTTCTTGTCCTCTCTCTCTTTCCCCCTCTCTTACTTTTGTGTGTGTTTGTAGACGCATGCGTGGTTGCTTTTGCCACTTCTTGCTCACACCGGGGGCGGCAACAACATGAACCCCTTGCCATGACTCCTTCACCGGAAGCTCCGTATTAAACGTCCCTGATACTGCCCGCTTTCCCGATCCGTGCATTTGATCGATTATTTGTGATTTGGTCTCTTTTTGGACATCAGATTCTTTTGTAGCTCTATGCCATACACTATCCGATTTGTCAGCGTGACTGTAGGCCCTCCGTGCAGCAGTCAGAACACTCTAATCAGAACGCAGAAGATGCGCTTATTTTGGTCATGTACTTATTGACACACACTGCTCTTTACGCCGGCATTTATTTACCCCCTAATTTGTCCACTGCCTCAGACAAACTCGCCCCCTTACAATGCAATTTATTTCTGCCGAAGCGCAGTCACCACAATCGTTAATGATCATTCTGCTACACACTGCTAAAATAAATATGATTTTTTTGCCTACCTTTATGATCTTTTTTTACTACATCATAATTGTGGGGTGAAGTGAACGTCGGGGTGGGATACGAAATAGTCCGGCCAGATAAAACACAATAGAAGGTATCCCAACAGATATGAACTAGTTGATAGTATAAGGCGTTGAAGGCCAGTGTGTTAAGGATAATCTAATTAAGTGATGAAGGAGTTGAACATGAGTAATGGGTAAGCGACTCCCAGACCAATGCAAGTCCAGCCATGAGCGGGCCGCTCGGGGAGTGTCTGTTCGTGAAAATCCCCGCGCTATGGTCCTTTGTGGATTGGCCTTGAGAAGTGGTTGGCCAGTGAGGTCAGACACGTCCGTGACCTTGATATGTCTGGCGCGCACGAGAGTCAGACATGCGGGACATGCATTTGTTAGAATGCAAGGTCGCTACATAGCTATGGATAACGGAATCTCACGAAGAATAGCACAAAATAGCTACATCAGGGGTCGAGAACGTGACCCAGGTATGGTGGCTCTTTTGCTGATTGCATCTGGCTCTGCCTCTCAGATAAAATTGGAATTAAAAACTTCAGATTTTGTGACTTTGGTTCCTTCAAAAGTAAATCCGGTGGCTTATTTTATTCACACGTAATTTGATTCACTCTTAAAATATATTATGTGGCTCCCACTGCAACATGTTTCCAAATATTTCCTTTCATGGCTCTCTGAGTCAGAAAAATGTTCCCGATGTCTGGGCTAGATTACGTATTGACCCACATGGATGCATAGTGTATAAGTTCCGCCTGCTTGCTTTCTCAGACTCCGGAGACTCAGGCCCCGTCATAACTGGTGGCAGTTTTCATACGGATGCATCAGCTGATTTTTCTGAATGTACTAAAAGGGATACCGGCTTCGCGCAGTACGGTATCTCGGACAGATTATAGTTTAGAGAATACGATGACAGGTGTCCATCAACAGCGAAAGTAAAAGGGGTGAGACAGAGGCCGTTTTTGAATCCACTAAATTATGGTTGTTTCTCGGGGGACGATGACATGATCGTGCGATAGTAAAAATCCGACGTTTGCAACGTGGTAGGTAGGATGATGTCACTGTTCGAGTGACAGAGTTTTGACATATTCAAAGAAACGACAAAGAAGATATGAACTATTTTTAGTTAGCATTACTGCAAACAAAAATTTTCCGTGGGATTTATGAGCAGTATAATTCGGGCACAATTTCCTGGCCGCGATACGGGAACCACAAAAGGAAATGAATAAAAATAGACATCGAGTTGGTTTTTTGCAACTGTTGCTTAGAAATAAATTTATTTCCGTAGGTCTTACTTTGAAGGGTATTTTTACTTAAGGCAGCAGGGAATCCTCACAAGACCCTTGCACTTCCGGCAAATTTAACAGTTATGGTTTGATCCTTAGAGGAAGTGGGAATGTTAACCAGAACTGCTACCGTTTTGAAAAGCAGGTTCGGTAATCATTTTCAGCCTCAAATGATCAAAAGTAAAGCACAAATGAAAGTGCCATGCCGATCTAATCGACCTTGAGTTGACCTATGTTTTCCTTATTTATTCGGCACCAAGGCGTTTTCGCGGGTGCTTGGCGGTGGTTTGACATCTATTTTTTAGAGAGAGAGAGAGAGAGAGAGAGGGAGAGAGAGAGAGAGAGAGAGAGCGTGCACTCAGACAAAGTCGTTCAAACACAAAGGCTAAGTGCATTAAAGGGGGAACGCGAGAGAGAGAGAGAGAGAGAGAGAGAGAGAGAGAGAGAGAATGCTTCATTTTGAAGGTATATCCAAAAAATTTAGCAAAAAATGACTCCATTCACGGAGAGTAAAGGATAAAGCAAGGTAAAATGTCATAGAATGCTCAAAGTTAAGGTTTACACTATATTCACATCTGTTATAGAGAGAGGTCGGCTTTCAACTTTTCCATTTCCGTTCCTTCACACGTGAGGTAGCGTGCTAGGCATGTAAGAACAGAGTGCTGATACGCCGATGTACGGCAAGACAAATGACGGAAGCTTAGGCGCTTAGTAGAGCGGACTTCGCAGCCCATAGTTCAGACTGAAGGGGGCGAGCGACCATATAAGTATGCTGTCAGAAAATTGCTTGATCGCTTAGAGTGTAGCCGTATTATAATTTCAGCTAAAAAAAAACATCGGAAACACTGGCAGCTGAAGAGAGTATTCGGCGTATACGTTTAAAAATGACTAGGTCTTTTTTTAGTTAAGTTGGAATAATAATTGGAGAGCAGTAAAGAATGAGATGGAGAATGCAGGTGTCTATAAACTGTCAGATTAGGGCTTGCGGTGTGTGATATGAACGTAAGCGGTGGATATAATGCAAAAGTTTACGGATTTTAATTTTTAAAAACTTCCATATGAAGAGTAAATGAGAGGTTAAATGCCAGAGTAACACCAAGGTACTGCAAAGAGGATACCTCGTTACGCGGAATGTCAATGGTTTGAGGACTGGGAGGGGGTCGCAGTCGAAAAACACACTGGACTGATTTTCGGTCGTTAAGCAGGAGGCCATTTGCAGATGACCATGATGAGACATTGCTAAGGTCATCCTCCAGTACTTGGAGATGTATCTGACTTTTGAGAGGATGACCAACAACCACATGATTAGCATATTTAACAAACAAACTTTCGTTTGTTGATCGTAGGTCATCAGCGTGGAGGGAGAACTGGTAAGGAGATAATATAGACCTTTGGAGAACTCCACAGTTGTTGGGAAGGGCCGTGGCTTTTCGCATGCCGCATTGAACGAATTGAGTACGGGGTGTGAAATAGTCCCCAAGCCATGATGATGAGGATGATGATGATGATGATGATGATGATGATGATGATGATGATGATGATGATGATGATGATGATGATGATGATGATGATGATGATGATGATGATGATGATG
>JAYGXS010000002.1:88405608-88535631 GCA_036362985.1 Ligula intestinalis
TTCTGCTACGCATGTCTCTGATGACGAATCCGCGACGGGTATCGAAATATCAGGTGAATAAACATATTGTCCCAGCGATCGAGTCTTCTTCTTCTTCTTCGTCTCATGATGATCAAGTAGCACGAAGACAGTCTGAACCCACAACCGGAAACTTGACTGTCCGCTTGTCGCGCGCGTGTGGCGCTAAGTCTGGACAGAATTGGCAGCATACGCGGCAGCACGTGAGGAGCCAAACACAAACTGGAATGAACGAAAGACTGGAGAATCACTTACGCCATCAAAATATCTTTCGTGACAGGCCAAGGGATATGACAGACCAGGAGATGATAGTTCTGTTCAATGCATAATAAGAAACATTGAAATACAGAGGTGTGCCCTAGCTCACTCGAAGGGCATATGCTAAAAGCCTGCCCTCAGGGAAGAGCGTACGCAAAAAACGATTCGTCTACAAAATTGCACAAACATTGCTTAAGGTCTCGTCACTTGGTCCTAAGCTCTGCGGCGTTTGTCGTAAGGAGCATTGATTTGGACTGGACATTTGGTTTGAGTATCTCGGGAACTAACGCAGTCTGCAAGCAGCAGCCAACACCTAAAATAAACACTGGCAAATTTCTGTTATTGATACTCGAACGAGATTTTGTGGGTTCGGGAACTGCCCAAAAGATGCACAAAATATAACTAAAACAGGTTGTGAGAGACAAATATATTCTGATCTTTAGACCGTTTAAAGTCAAAGATGTAGTTTTGATGAACTATTTAGACAACTCAACAAATATCCAGTCGATACTGCCCATTTAGAAGAAATTCAAGAATATAGACATTGAACGTCATTGTATAGATGAAGCTCCGACACAAGTGGCCGACTGTAAAATCATATATTTTCATAAAAGATCACGACCAGCTCCAGCCTATTGACCAGTATATTTCTCGAAGCTGTGGTTTACTGAAGGTCCATGCGGACCTGCCTATTCATCCTACTTCAGATGTAAGAAAATCCCGCACCACATGCTTTGAAAATGGTTAGCATAAACATTCAAGCCAACATAATGGCAAATACCGTGTCATGCTTGTTGGCAGACCTCTAACTTTTGATGTCACTGAAGTTTTCCTACTCCTTTTTAAGAGTGTGTCGGTCATCCAGACAGTTGATTAGCTCTGCAAATTTATATAAAGCAATCAAAAAGAAATTGGAATATTCATAAACGTGCCGTAGTACTTCCTTATAAGACACGAATTAAACTGCCACTCCCAATTTTGACCACGGCCTGTATAAATAACTGAACCTGACTACCGTGCGATCCTCACCTGAAAATTGTACCCAAAGCCAATATGAGGATAAATAAAAACTGAAATCAGTTTTTCAAAGTCATACAAGAGCTACGCCCTTAAAATTTTTATAATTAAGATCAAAAAATTGACATATATGTTGCCGTGAACACTTTAGAATAAGTGAGCTCTTCAAGAACTTGTAGAGGAGCGTGTCTCGGTGGAAAATTGTCAAACTCAATTTACTAAATTTAACCGTTAGATACTGTTTTAGTTAGAAAATAAATTTTGCTCGTTATGCCACACGCAAAGGGCCAGGAATTTTGACGGAGCTTGCTTCGTGGAATCGGATATAGTACCCCACTTATCGCGACGATTATTGTCGAAACACCGCCCAAATTTATTTCAATGACAGTAATAGGGGAAGCAATTTCTCTAATTTTATTTTTTAAATGGAATAGTCAATTAAATTCTCAAGCTCTTGTCCCAGTAAATTCATTTACGGACTTATATAGTGACTAGATAATGTGCACAATTTTCGACCAGGCACATTTACCACAGAAAAGGTAAGTCTACAAAGCCTGTTCAACTCAACTTTCTGCTTCTTTGTTTCCTTATTTGGTCTTGTGAAAAAAATACCTACTAGTCGCATGAAGTGACACAGATGAAAAAGTATGTGGGAACGCTTGCGAGCGTGACTAAACGACTGTTAATGTGGGAGGCTAGGCAGCCGCAATTTCGGTCATCTGAGTGATTTAGGCAACTTTTGGCTCTGAACTTAGCTTTCCATTTATTTCCAAGGTTACATCGAGCAGCCTAAAACCACAAAGACGCAGTTACAACAGAAGCAGCAGCGATTACATTACAAAATCGACCCAACCCACAGTGTCCATCCTTACCGCGGCCACATTTTTTCCCTTCTGTTACCCTACGTAGCACACACGGGACGCGGCGAACACTAATCCGACTATCCATTCATCCACCACCACGTTAAGTTTAAGCGTATCTCAGGGCTTTTGTGTTGGGAATGCGCCCATTCCCACGATTACTTATCTTACAGAATGGCCCGCGAGTGCAACTTATGCCGCTGTCCTGAGAGCGCGCTGTGACTATCGATTTTTCCGCATAGCTGATTGGGCCCAGGCCGCTGACGCCTGCTCATAAAGCGGACTGAATAAATACTCCCCAGCCTGTGATAAAAGTGACTTGATGTAAATTGCTTGCCTGAGTGCACGTGCTCTCTCTCTCTCTCTCTCTCTCTCTCTCTCTCTCTCTCTCTCTCTCTCTCTCTCTCTCTCTCTCTCTCTCTCTCTCTCTCTCTCTCTCTCTCTCTCTCTCTCTCTCTGGCCAACGGTCTTCTCTCTTCTATCGTACGGGCGTTGGGAACCGGGGTCGACTAATTCACCGTTCGTGTTAATTAAAAGTACCAGACACGGGCGTAACAGTTCGTGACCATCACCCACATAATATAGTCACCCTAGTAACCATACAAATGTGTTGGTCTGCACAAATTGTAACAAAGAAAGTGCATGTTCATCAACGAGCCTTCTGAATTGTTGTGTGAGGACCTTTACGTCTTTTTAGTTTGTTTAAAAGTTGGGTTAACTGCTTAACGTGAGCTGAAAAAAAACTCAAAAATAATAAAAAGGTATATTAAAAGGTCAAATATGACAGTGAGCACCGACGGAAGGTATGGCAAATGAAAGAGTAATGTCGTATGATAACATATACAGATACTAGGCTGATTATACCTTTGAATAGAATACGTACGTCCGTTGGACACAAAAAAGATCTTTTTTGCTCATGGCCATCTACGCTCTTTAATTATTAGGCACAAAAGCAAGCTGCTCTTGCATCTATTTTTTCTCTTTTGCTAAACGCGCCGGCTCAAGACCGTTCTAAGCTTTCTGATTGACTGCGATTTCTGTTTAGACGATTAATTTATTACGCCCTAGGGTTCTTGTACATATCACATTAAATTTTGCCTTCTTCTTTCGACTCCTTTTTAATTCACCGAGAAGTATACTATCCTTGGACTTGACACTATGCACTTGTATTCATTTTCTTGTTATTCAGTCTACTAGCCGATTTTCCGTTTTCATGTCAGTGGCATTCCCAGCTCCTTCTTACACCGCGGTTTTAATAAATCAATTACCGGCAAGGCCTAGACTGATTCCGGGATATTTTCTGTTTGCAAGATAACTTATAATACTGTACTATGCCGAAGAGTTACACACGTAGTATCATGCGCAAAAATTTGAGGTCCAGCTATCTTATCGCTCTCATCATTTCTCAAAGAAGACGAAGGAGAAGGTACAAAGACATGGACCAAGTTACATTGAGACTGGCGTTTCGGACACTCGCTTGTTTCCATCGTCAGGGTAACGTGGTAATTGTTCCTGTTTGCCAGGACTGTCTCAGCCTTGCTGAATGCCGGGTATTATATCCGTGCTCGGTGCACAAACTTTGACCTGCTCGTTCGCTGCTGACTGTCCGCGAGATTGACCGCCAAGGGGCTCGTGTGACCTTTGTCCCCTTTGCGGATGTCTTAATTGTTGGCAGGTCAGCGTGCTTACTGGCCTGTCCCTCGTCCTGGCGACGGGCTAATCACTTGTTGTTGCCCGTGAGAGGCCATGCCAACCTCGTGTGCGCGGTAGCGGTGAGGTAGCGTTCCCCGCTGGTCACCTGGTCCCTGGCCGACCCCTCTGCTATTTTCTGCTGACCTCACATTTATTGGGGATGATGAAAACGACACACAGTATTATAGGGCATCCTTCCACTTTGTTCGACTGAGATCTGCAGGCCGCTTTCGTGTGAAAATATACCAAACAAAGTAGAAAATATGAAAGGTGAGCCAGTCTTAGGATACCAATCGGCTTATTTACATTTTGTTATAATGAGCAATCTGAGATTGCTCCATTTATGCAAACGAGCTGAAAGTTCTACGAGGTGCTGTAAGAAACCCGGTTGGTTTCTTTTGAAAGCATGAGCCCTACAAATGAAGCTGGCATTTAACGCTAAAATCGCCCGCTGAGTTTATCTGATTTTCGGAACTAAGTGGTTATATTCAGGCTCCATGCAATCGTAAAATATATTGATACTTGGGGCTGCCACTAAGCGCTGCAGCGCTCTCCATCGTTCTTCCGTTTATTTTGCGATTTTTCCCAGTAAACATTGCATGTCACATCCGCTAGAGTAACTTTTATTCTACACCTACCAGGTTCAAAAAAAATTCCAGAAATAACGCGCACGCATCCTTGCTAAACGAAAGAAAGAAAGTAAGTAAGTAAGTAAGTAAGTAAGTAAGTAAGTAAGTGTCTGTTTTGATGATATCAACCAAGTGCACCAACAGGTTTATACAGGAGGTGACGGCCTCAGGCTTTAGTTTAAAGTGATAGAGGACGTAGTTATCGGCTTTGCACTCTTCACTTTCTCCCATGAGTCACGAAGACTAGATGGGAGCCGGCGTGGCTGCTGTATTAAATGCAAGCCAATACAATACAATCGCCTAACTTAGTCTTAAGTGACAGAAGCCTTTTGCGCTGGCACTACTCTACTATCTGTCCTCACTCACTCATAGGAGGTGTCTGGCCAGACTTAGGTTAACCTTTCTTCTAATACTACATACTAAGGTGTGACTTTGTGATAGAACTTGTTCGTATTGGTACTGCAAGTCAGAAGTGACGCTGATTAAGGTTTGCACTGGGCTTATGTCTACTAGTACTGACTGACACCACCATTTATCAGAGATGACGCTGATTTAGACAATGCTAGGGCTCAAATCCCCTTCGTCTCAGCAGGGAGTGTTTATCTGTGTATAAATATTTCAGGTAAGTGCATGCTTGGGGTCATCAGCATGGCTGCGTTTTTCATGGTTTCTGCAATTTCATCTCTATCCATGGTACTGTATGCACTATATGCACTGTATGCACTTGTCTATGCTAGAAGTGCTAATTCAGTAAGGCCAGTACTTAGTATGCTATTAGTACTCCCTGCGTATGCTTTTTAAGGAGTCGCACCCAGTATGCACTCCCAATCTGTGGGATGTAATAGTGATTAACATTTATACAATAATAAAGCATTTGTAGTGCAGTGATTAAAGTCAACTCTGGGTTCTTATCTCCACATGTCAGTTATAAGTGTAGTAGAACTTGTGCTAGCTCTGCCGTTATCATTTGTCAGAGGTCTGCCCATCGTCTTTCTAAATAGGTGGCTACAAGTACCGCTTATAGATGACAACCTTGTTGCTGAGACTGCAATAGACTAGAAGGCTTGGGCTAAGCTTTTAGGTCTCGGCTGTACTTTAAAGCCAAGCAGGTAAAGCTTAGAGACTCGACTGCATGAATTAAGGGGTACATTTGTGTATAAGCTGGATAATTATTTAGCAGCCAATTAGAGTTTAAGGTAAGGTAGGTTGGAGTTATGTGTAGCTAATAAAACAATTGTTTATGATGCTGTTCGGAAAAACTATGCTTTAATCATAGAATTAACAATAAATGTGCTTACACGCGTCCCAAGCTTTCCTTCGGATTGATTTGTAAGACAGCCGGCGAGAATGCGTGTCCACGATGAAGATACGACTCTCATCAGGAATAAATATAGTCGTAACAACGGGCCTCGGTGTCAAGACCGTCCTCTGGCGATATTAATTGTAATTGGCTAACAGCTGTCCACGTATGGTGATCACGATTGTCGTGGCTTGCGCAACCGTAGCTTGCAGATGTCGCGTCATGTCATGCTATATCATGTCCTGCTGTTTCATGCCCCCCTCAAGGGAGCTGTGTGACACAGCTGGCCCACTTGACTCTCGTGCCCTCAGTCGTGCCAGTTATTCCGCCATTTGAGGAAGTATCACATCCGGATGGCCCATTTGCGTGGTATCACAGTTGCTTTAAATCCTTGCTACTAACGACATTTATTTGCAACAGCAAGACCTCATAATAGTAAAATAGTAATAGTCATCATCAGCAGTAGCAGCAGCATGTGTTCGTTATCTATCGGTATTGGTTTCCCTTCAATCATCCTCAGAGTTTATCCTCTTGAGTGAGAACCCAGTTGGGTTATTATTGTAGTTACCTCCTGAAGAATACCTGATATGGTTGCAGTGAGCTATGACTTAGAAACTAGGTTAAGAGGAAGGGTATAAGCCAAATAGTTGTATAGATCTGAACTAAGAGACTCGACTACATATGCTTGGAGATAAGCTACCCTCCTTGTTTAATAGCGATAGTTTGACAACTCGCCTGAAGCTGGGCTAGATTTGGATTTTGTTTAGGTAGGGCTTCAGTAAGATTATCTATATTTGGCTAGGGGGGTTATGCTAAGCCAAAGCAGAACCATATAGGATCAGAACTAAGATCCTCAACTATATTTCTGAGATCTACTCTAGTTGCTAGATTTAACTAATGATAGCTCAATATGATAGGGGGTATTTTCGTAAAGTGGTCTTCGGATAATCTGTATTGGGTAACCTTACATTACTCGTACCCCGAGTAGTGTTTGCCGTGTATTGATTTGACCCCCGTGTTTACTAAAGCGCGATCTTCAGGTGAGTCGTTTAGGGGGCACCCAGTGGCCAATGCACTGTAGTAGTTTCGCATTAATATAGTTCAGCAATGGTTCCGGCCCGCGAACGATGTCATTTCTGGTAGTAGAAACGCACTAAGAAAGAGTTCAAGTCACTTCAACTATCATGGTCAGGCTGTTAGTCCACTGTTCAATTCACAGAGCATTTCCTGCTTTGGGCTGAGGGCGTGGGCGGTTGCTCGACGGATTGCGATTGATATGATTTTACTGAGTTTTGCTTTTCGAAGTAGCTATTAACTATGTCAATAGCTGAATAGTAAGCAATAAGCATAACATGGTAAGATGAGCTTGCCAAATTTCTCAGCTTTACGTGGTGATTCTGTAGAACACTTGGGATTTCCTGCGAGCATGTGGTCTCTTTGTAGGGGTTCGGAGATCAGCAAGTACAGGCAGATTACGCCGGACTGCACGGCAGGTTGGGGGTTCCCACGAGTGATATCGCTAAGCGAAAGTAGAATTACTATGGCAACACGAAAAACACCTTGTCCACAGCCAGTGGACTAAGTGGTTCCTTTTCATTTGCGATAACTTTTTCCTTGTTTTTCCCATTTGCATTCTCTAACCTAACATGAATTTCGAAAAAAGACTGTTCACATGCTTTAGTATGGAGTCTAAAAAGACCATGGTTGACGAAGTAAGAGTAACAGTCAAGCTCTTGTTAAAAACAAAATTACGGGCCAAATTTTGATTGAAAATTCTAATTTGAACACTGCTCCTTAATTGTAGTAGAGAGAACCAGGGATTATGCCAACGAATGAAATTTGTTTTTTGCAAGATTTCAATTTATTATTTTATGACAATTGGGGTAATTCAAACACAGACAAGTCGAAAGTCTGCATCCTAATCCTACTGGGTAAGTCTCACAGTATTTATAATCAAGAATCGGTTTCGCTTAAAGCCCTTTCATTTTTAATTTTTATGACAAAACTGTGTACGTGCTCTCAGATGGTAAAGTATGCTGTAAAATAGCTCCCGAAAATAGTCCGATGGCTCAAATCTATTAGTCTTTCTTTATATTTTTAATATAGCATTTGATGAACGGCAAATTGAAAGTAGTCCCCAATATCACTGAAAACTTCATCTGTTGCTTGTAATGCGTGTTGCTCAAATAATCGTTATAAAATGCAATAAACGTCTCGATGTGATGGAAGTGAAACATGACATAGGTCAAAACTGCCAATGATATTAAATGGCGTGTGACTTAATTGAAAGGTGGTTTAACTCAAGTGGCAAAATTATAGATCTAATGCAAGTAAATAGTAGTTATTCTGGGCTTGGGATAGGCAGTCAAAATAAGCAAAATGTCGATCCGGAAAATCGAACTGCTCTTCTTTATTGTGTACGTTTAGAGCCAACGGCATAGCTACTGATCTCTTAGCGTAGATGAGGTTATAAAGATTTATACTCACGTAAAATACGAGACTCAGTTAATTATACGCATAGGGTAGGTTGCATTTCTGGCAAGGTTTTTCTTTCACCACGGAACATCTTCTTACCTTACTTGACGGACTCAAATTTCTAACACTTGTTCCCCATCCCGTGTGGAAAACGTTGAACGCTATCGGTGTTTCACCTCACTTTGAAATTCCAAGCAGGAACTGAATTAAATAATATCGATTCTCTCATAGAAGAAACTGATTATTTACGGGATTTACTTATGGGCTCAGTATTTCCTGCTGACAGGAGCATCTCAGCGTTCAGCGGCGTAGGAGGAAGCACTGGTTCATGGGCCCCCATGCTCTAATCGAATGTCACGACCTTGTTAATCCATATTCGGTGCTGACGCGCAATTTGGCCAAAGCAGGTCAGCACTTGGGAAACGCACAGGCCAACGCGTCATCCAACACCAACGCCGGAGAACCGAATGACCGAGCAATGTGATTAAAGTTCAACTGGTCACGGCCTGCACGTTGGTCATAAAGCAATTAGTGCACAAACGGGCCATTATGCTCGATAAGGGAGACGTTAGTTTTCATATGCGTGCATTATCATAAGCACTTAATCCTATAAATATTGCAACTCCCTATGCATGAGTTACCCGTTTCTGCTAATGTTTATGTTAATGTCTCTGATGAAAAATCCGCAAGGGACTTCGAAAAGTCAGACGAAAAAATGTCTTCTTCCAGCGATCGCATCTGCTTCTTTTTCTCAATTACTTTCTGGGACTCGTATGCTCGCTTGTTTTGGCAGTCTAAAGATCCCTCGGTGTTATTGAAATTAAATGAATTTCTGAAGTTTTACAACAGAATTATGATCACATATGGAACCACACAAACTATAGCCGGATGTATTGGTCGCGTTGCATTGTCAAGACACAACTGGATAACCACACGAAGTTTACATATCAAAACCACCTAGGCCACATTAAATATATATGCAAACATGCGGTTTGTGACAGTTGGCGCAAAAACCGAGGAACTTCAGTGGAGCGTTTGTCAGAAAACAGGCGCCCTCGACGGTCTGGGTAGCTCAGAAGAAGAAGATGCGATCATTGGAAGAAGAGTTTTATTTTCCTGACGTTTCGGATTCTGTCAAAAATCCTTAAGCATAGGTAATGGTAGGGTAGTCTGAGCCATGCACAGATAGGGAGGGGGTCTGGGTAGTCTCGCGAGACTGAAGCCTGAAGGCTACGTGCAGGCAGGCAGAAATACGAAAATTGAAACGTTGTTTTCCCAGAAGAAAGTTGAACAAGGCAAAGATCACGGGGCTAGCAGAATTTATTGACACCATAAAATTTCGCGTCCCCTTTTTCGACTACAAACAGTCATTGACTACTAATGACAGCTATGTATCGACCTAGAAGGATAAAACTTTGTAGGTGAATAGAGTAGGAGCAATTAGTCTTGGATGTGGGTGCATAGCGAAGTGTAAGAGGAGGCGTGGGGTAGTTATCACAGCACAATACGAAGAAGAAAACCGGAACTGTGCAAGGTGCTGGATCATGTCATCAACCTCACCTTGCCGTGGTAATGATCGAAAAACTAATTCCCTCTCGCGCTTCTCCCTCCCCCCCGCAATGACCGACTGTTGTCCTGTCCTTTGCCCCCTCTCCCGTAATCACGCTTTACAGGCTTTCATTGTAACATGAACTGCCTTGCAGTGATCGTAACCTCCACCCTCCTCTGCCCTTTCACAATGGACCCACATCTAAGACTAATAGCTTCTTCTCTCTTTACCTATCAAGATGCACGCTTCTAGGCCAGTTAATTTATCCTATTAATCTGAGTAGTCGTAAATATGTGAGGCCCAGATAATTGAATAGAAGGCGGAATGACGTTCTCTGGGACCAGTATTTTATTCATCCGACGTTTCAGAATCTCACTCGATGTCATTGTTAAGGAATAACAAAGTGCACAGCTCACCGTCTATTTAGCTCAAATCTGCCAGCAATGACGTTCAGCTCTGCTATCGATTTTTTGCGCAACGCAGTCGACAGTTGTTCTATACAAAGAGGACTATGTCGACAAAGTCGAGACACTTTGGGCGATAGAACCGCCTACATCCCTCGGGAGGATGACCCAATGAAGAAGCTAGTCAACAGCACCAACACGGACCTTGCAAGGCTTCGGAAGTCGAAGACAATAACACAGATCAACTGGCAAAAATGAAACCAAAGGATGCAGCACTTGCAAGATTTTATGGCCTCCCCGAAATCCACAAACCATGAACACCCCTACGACCAATCGTTTCCCTCAGGAGCATCCCAACGTTTGGCCTGGCCAAGTGGCTGTTTCAACGTCTCAAATTTCTAACAGAGGGCTCTGCAACGACTGTTAAGTCAACTGAACAATTCATACAAAAGCTGTAGGGTATTCGACTAACGCATGACGAATTGATGATATCCTTCGATGTGATCTCACTTTTCCCTTCTATACCGCAACATCTTGCAGTGGAAACAATTCAAACCTTGTTAGAAAGATCGTAAAATGAGACGGAAATGAAGCTCAAAATAAGTCATCTTATTGGGCTCCTGAAACACTGCCTAAGCACCTTTTTCACCTTCAATGGAACCATGTACGAGCCAGTAAAAGTTACACCAATGGGGTCATCGTTGTCCGGCCTGATTGCCGAGGCAGTATTACAACGCCTAGAGGTACTGGCTTTCGACCACTATCGACCGCGACTGTGGATCCGGTATGTTGATGATAAGTTTGTCATCATCAGTCGAGACAGGATTGGGGATTTCACAGAAAATCTGAACTCGATCTTCCCTGACATCCAGTTCACGATGGAGGAAGAAAAAGCCTGCCAGTTGCCGTTCCTTGACATGATGGTGTGCAGAAAAGGCGGTGGGGAACCAAAAACAACAGTTTACAGAAAGGCGACAAATACCTGACGTATTCTGAGTTACTTCAGCAACCATCCCGCCACGCACAAACGTAGCTGCATGCGAACGCTATATCGCCGCGTAGAAACCCACTGCAGCGAACGAGCCGACAAGAAGGCCGAAGAAAAATATCTGTGGAAACTTTTCACAATCAATGGTTATCCCGGTGCATTCATCGAAAAATGCAGGCGAGGAGCCAAAAAAAAACCCAACAGGAAGGCCAGAACCGACACGCTGGCGAGCGATACCTGTTCATGCTGGTGTATTCGAAGAATTAGCTCCACTGGTCAGCGAATTTGGGATTGGCGCTGATCACAGGCGGGAAGTAACAATCCGCAGACAACTTATGCGGCCGAAAGACCCAGTACCCGTTAACCAAAAGTCTGGTGTCATTTACCGCATCGACTGCCTTTGTGGTCGAGCCAATTATGTTGGCGGAACGGGTTCTCACGATAATACACCACCATGAACTCGCCAAGGGACGGAATAACAAGCTTTCTTTGATAGCCGCTCACGTATCCATACCAGGGCATGGCTTCGATTTCGGACAGGTTCGAATACTGGGTCAGTCGGACGACCGAATCCCACGCCTCTTGCAGGAGGCATAGCGCCCAGACGCGGATTCAATTAACAGGCATATCGATCTTCCTGAAGCCTTCCTCGCGTCGCGCAAAAAAAATCGATAGCAGAGCTGAAGGTCATTGCCGGCAGATTTTAGTTAAATACATAGTGAGCTGTACATTTCTTTATTCCTTGACAAGGGCCTCGAGTGAGAGTCCAAAACTAAATGCGAGAAAAACAGGCATCGGACTGGGACCATTTGGGCTCAATTAACGAAACTGTTCGAATATCTCCACAAATAAGGTTTTTGTTCAACAAGTTATTTTAAAAACTCCGTTAATTGAGTATGATGATGCCCTGAATGTTCAAACTGTTTAAATTTGCAAACTAGGGCTACTCCAGCGTTTGGGAAGGTGCCCTCTTACATGGGTAAAAAGATGCTGGTTAAACTATTAGAACCCCTTCACATTAGTCTATATATGCAGAGTTTAAAAGAGACATTCTAGTTATCAATGCTCTCCAAAAAATTAACTTCAGCGGTTGCTGCTGTTAGATGCTTCAGCAATGTTTACCAACTTACCGTAGTAGACAAAATAAGCTTCCCATGTGGTTTCATTCGGGCGATAATATGCTAGATAGGCATAATATTGGAAACCCTAAAGGAAATGGCTACATGATACGCACACAAAATGTCCAGTTTAGCTGCAAAAGCCACCTGTGCAAGCAACTAGAAGATGTGGCAACGGGTTTGCCGTTCAGTCCATTTTTTCACAAGCATTTTCATGGCCAAGTTTGAGCAAACGGGTATAAAGACAACTAGCAAGACCCTTTATTTCTACGAGCGTTTAGTGGACTAGGTTTGCTGCCTAACAAGTCCTGTTGCTCACACCGATGGTCTAGGTCTGAAGTTAAACAAGGCGTACCCCTGGCTAAATTATGCTGCAGGGACTGGGACTGATAAAGAAATCGTGTTCCTCAATGTTCGTCTACACTGAAAGCTAGGTGGGTCTATCCAGCGCTAAGTATTCTGGAAAAAGTATGCACGAGATAATAATTTACTGTTCAAGCACTGTTCTAGTCAATAAGAACCACCAAGTCAAAGCAAAGAAACCTTTGTACTTTTCTACCGGGTGCCAGAAAACTAGTTCATAGGCCCCGCTAATTGGTGCTGGCAACCACTGAGATAGTGGCTATTAGATTAGCGAATCCAGCGACCACGACAGTTTAACCATCGATTTCGACGATGTCCACCACATGCTCCAGCAGGCTGAAGCAACGGGGTGACCCCGCGAGGGTATAGTGAAAGTAGATTTGCAGAGAATCTACCCCACTTTCTCACCACTCCCACACCGCGACGTGGTATCAATGCAAAAGTCAAGAAAGCCGGAGGTGGGGAAGGGGTGCAGGCGGCTGACACGACCAACACTCAACACTCGTACCAACAGCACGCCTCGCTAGGTAGGCTTCCGAATGGAAGCGCCATAAAGGCCGCATTAAGAAGGAGCTATTGCAGTCTGACTCTCAGGCCGCAGTTAGCCACTCCACACAACAAGACACACACTAGGTCGACTGCAGTGTCCAAGTTATCCCGTCGGTTGCCAACCCTCTAAGCCACAATTTTCATCACACCACGAATCCAGCGCATTGTTGTCAGCAGACGGTGATACGGACAATTCATATTTTCTGGCGGAATCTAGGCGGTGATCGTGGCTCCTAGAACGTCTGTCGTCCACAAATGTCTAATGCATTAACACATTTACCGAAAGAATTTTGACAAATTTGGGAAAAGTGGAAGTCACGACACACAGTCAACTTATGACACCCCCGGTACATGTTTATCTTAACGCCCTCAGTCCTCTGCTACCCACAACGGAATTGCAAACTCATTCAGTATGCAAAAAACAGTCATTTACTAGTGCTCAGAAAGAATATATACAGTAGACGCCAAACATCATGCAACATTTCGACATGTGCCGAAGTCTGATACACTTTCGCTTATCGGCATTGACTAAAGTTGTAATGCTGATTATCGTGTAGTTTATTCTGAAGTCAGTTCAGTCATGATAGGATGCGGGCCTTTTAACGAGCTTTGTTATGACCACTAGCAAAACGTTTCTATTGTAACAACTGGCTACTTAAGTAGCATGCCTTTTTATAATTGATTTTGACTGCCTCTATAAATTTAACTATATTTTATGGAAAACATGCACGAAAAATTATTTCTTGTAAATTTTAGATAGCAAATTATGCCTTCTTTAAATTTTAAATTCAAACAAAGGATAGCTTCCAGTTTTTAAAAAGTTGCTCATTATGACCTTTTTATGCTTGTGGTGTCTTCATTCATCATACATCGTATCTGTCAATTTATTAGTACTGCCCATACTGCATAACATATATTTTAAATCTTTTTCAATATTTTATGCCTACTGTGTGACTTATCCTCAAACTGTAGGCGAAAATGTGCATTTCCTTAAGCAGGATGTACACAGTGCGCAGTATTTAAACCTTGAATTCGAATGTAGCACTCAGTAGTTGAGAAAATAATTCGGCAATTAAAATTTTTGTAAATCCGAAAGCTTCCCCTTGTTTGAGCATAACTTTTAAAAAAGGCGTAATTTTCTATCTAAAATATACAAGAAATAATTTTTCGTGCATGTTTTCCATAAAATATAGTTGAATTTATAAAGACAGTCAAAATCAATTATAAAAAGGCATGCTACTTAAGTAGCCAGTTGTTACAATAGATACGTTTTGCTAGTGGTCATAACAAAGCTCGTTAAAAGGCCCGCATACTATCATGACTGAACTGACTTCAGAATAAACTACACGATAATCAGCATCACAACTTTAGTCAATGCCGATAAGTGAAAGTGTATCAGACTTTCGCATATGTCGAAATGTTGCATGATCTTTAGCGTCTACTGTATGTCTCTCTGCAACAAGTTTAAGATGTCAATCGAAAGCAGTAATTTTCACTTATGCAGCGACAGCATATCTTCAAAAATTCCCTGTTTCGAGAAAAACAGTAATTTAGCCAACTTCACTGGGACAGGCAGAGCAGCTTTCGTGCCTCAATGTCCATCTACCGTAAAGCACGAACCTACAACTAAATTTTATTTGGTTTTCTTTGGTCGGGATATAAGTCTATTATGTTGCTTCATATTGCTCCTATTCGACAGGCGTACACAAAGCGGTGGAGGTGAAATTTAATCCAACGCCGTGAAGAAGTTTTTACGAAGAGCGATTTCTGCAAAATAATTTTGATTGAAGTGAAGGACAAAAAAACCATAGTTTAAGTTTCAACCATGATGCGGTGACTTACTGCATACGTTTACACGGTAACCGAGGAGTAAACAAATCATTTTGTTCTTGAATTTGTAGCGTTAGCTGTGAAGCGGTATAACTATTTACGTTAAAACGTGTGTAATCACACTGGCATACTTGTTCCACAGAGACTAGGCCAATTAAATTCATAAAGGCACTGAAGTTGTCCTATTTAGAGTCGAAAAATGTAATGAGTATAAACTTATAGGCGATCCCGTTTTACTTTGTTTCAAATATGAAGAATAATATGCATTCCTCGTTGAACCCACAAACATCGTGAATGGGAGTTCGGACAAGCCTTGCCAAGCCATAATCTACCTGCATATAATTCAAAGTTATAAAACTAGGTGGGCCAATTATAGTCATCTACTAACTATGCAATAAACCATATAATGAATGGACTGTTCTATGTGTTAGGCATTTATTATTTTTCGGGAATTGTAACGGATGCTCCTAGAGAGTATTTTCAAAAAGCCTTTTGTTACATCCATCAAAGACTGAAGGGTGAATTCATTCCCCATTGGTCGCTAATAAAAGCTTTGAAGCTGTGTCTTCTAAAGGAAAGAGAAAAGCAGGCCAAATTCTATCCCCTTACCATTAAGCGCAACGAGATTGCTGTTTCAAGCAGATCAATTGTTGCAATGAAAACAGACAGGACTCTTTCCATGAATCCTACAGCCGATTTATAATGAAATCATTACGAAGGAAAATAACACCAGTAAAACTAGAGTAGTTGCGTTAAAGTGACGATTGATAAAAATCGATGTGACCAAATAAATAGGAGAAACTACTGCAGGCAGTTTCTTATTTATATTACCTTGCTCCTCTTATCAGCAAATCACTTTGCATTTTGGCATAAATATTTCGGTTTTAGCAATTTTAATGGCCATTAATCTAGCTTGACTTCGAAAACCGAAGGAAAAAAAATCATTTTAGAACCTTAAATTTAGCCAAGATCTCCCGTAAGCTGGAGTTGATTGGCAGACGAAAAATACTGATTCAGGACTGCGTTTTGTTTGTCGATAGTGTGCTTTTATCGGAGACTGACACTTTTTTTAAAAAAGAGCTAGACTTAGCCATCTAAAACCAAATACCCAGTAAGCTATCAAACTTTACTTAACAGTTAATTATTTCTGCTTCCATCAGGACGTACTCCTCCCTACGGCCGTTCTTACTATCCTTATTGTTATAATTGAAAACCGGAAAGAGCGCATACCTGCGGAATATTTTCCACTATCAACCAGGACCAAGTCTCGTTATGAAGCATACAGCAGGTTGGATAAAAGCGTTGCCGAAAAAAAATTTGTGATGAGCAAGGATGGTGGCATCTGAATTGGGCTCCAGTTTTTATAATAGCTTAACTTTCAGTTAATGGAGGAGAGGAGGATAACTGATGTAAGCAGAAAATCTTCATGCGATGTGACTGCGTGTGATATTGTTATCATAAAAATCAGTGTTGAATATGCTTAAGATGTGTTAGTAGTTTGCACAACAAACCAAGACTTCATTTTGTACATTTTCAGATTAAGAACCTAATATACTGTCCATGGTACATGCGTCCTATAAATGTCGATACCGAGAGGTATTGATGCGACTCATACATTTCCTGAGAGTGCAGGGATAAATTGCCCTTGATGTTGCATATAATAAGATAGAATTACATGCTGCATTCTCCACTCTCTAAGCGTTTTTTATGTTAAAGCAATGACGCAAAAGCTGAAATCTTGCCTGATCTGAACTATATGTTTGAAAACGTGCGTATACTGTCCCCTAATTTTATGAGATTCGGACAAGAGCAACGCGGCCTCAAGGTCGGTCAGAATTGAAATAGAAATCACATTTAAAGAATGCACAGCAGCTTGACCCTCAGCTTCTATTGGTTCTAAGTTTTTCCAAATTCCACCACGTTGCGGTGGCTTAACTCAGCGTCGAACACCTTCTCCCCCGCCTCATCTCTGGCTTTCCCGATTCGTATTTCTATCCTACTGTCAAATTATCAGAGCGGAAGAACACTTATACGAATTGGCTGGATAGTTTTGATAAAAGCAGCCCAAAGCACCGTTTGCAATAACGTAAACTCTGAAGTGGTCTCTGGGGTATAGCCGGATATCATCTTTCAACTGACGGCTAGAAACCTTTTTTTGATGGCTGCTAGCAACATACTACCCTGATGATGAGCCAAACGTTAAAGGTTTTTGGTCAACGAACAAGTAATTATCCACTTCAATAAGAAAACGTGATAATAAAATCACTATTTACCATGGTCTTTCAACGAAAAAAGGTAACTTTTGCGATCGATGACTTTCCTCGGCTCAGTTCTGTCTGCTGAATTAGAATAGATTTAGGGCAGCCACATTTATGAAAATATTTGCCTTCCGTTCATTTTTCACCAAAACAAAACGCAAATAATAATATTCGGACAATATGGAACTGTAGGAACTGCAGATTAAAGACTTAAATCCATCTTTTGAAATCATACTGTGACTCGAATTATCTTTAAAATATTAATATCACCCTAGATGGATAGTAGTAGATTTTGGGGGTTTATATTGATAATGGGCAACAAATGCGTGTTCCATCTTCTTAAAGCTGACGTTTCCTATGCAGCTTGGAAGCGGTTAGCCTCTTTACGCTCCCATCGGAGTTGAGGCCACCGAGTTTGAAAACTATCGGGGATATTTCCAAATGCCTCTATTTTGCAAGATAAGTGGCATTCACAACCGCCATGATGCTGCAAGAACTAATATAGTGTAAGTTTTGGGTGCAATATTAGGTAATTCTTTTAGTGAGATTATTTGTGTTAGTCCTTCAATTCTAGCAAAACATTTCCAAGGCCTTTGCTGTTGACTGTGATAGAGAGATTATTTGGAAGTCAAGTTATGTTCCGTTCCCAAGGTAAAAGCGCCTTTTAATAAACTGACTATTTAGCTCCAGACAATTGTAAAACATTTACAATTTTATCTTGTACTCCAGTACGCTTATCAGACAGATGACAATCTATAAAAATTTTTAATTTGGTTCAAAATGTGAGCCTTTATTTTAGTTTTATTTTATTATTGCAGGTGGATTGGCATGCAGATTTCAGTGTTCATATTAACACTGAATATGGAGCTTGTAAAAGACTACATAACGTTTTAGCTGATTTGCTGAATATATTGCAGTGCATCAAACAAAAGAGTGGATTAAACATCTTATACCTTAACGGAAACTGGTTTGGTCTCTAATCAAATTAACGTTCACTTACATTCCTAAATAAGGCCTCTATGGAAGGTTTAGATATCAATTATAAAAAAGTGTTTACTAACAAGCCACCTTGTTTTTTGTCATTGTAAAAAGAACTGGAAGGAAAATTAATAAAATCGGAAGTGTTACGGCTACCATAAATCAAACTTAATCCTTTTCATGGTCTGGTGGATGCTTATTCCTGTTCCAATTTCAGAGTTTATAACGTCTTCTGTTTGAATTCTGTATTTTTAATTTGTGTGTGGTTATGTCTGTGTGGGGAATGCGCTCATTCCCACGATTACTCCTCTTACAGAATGGCTCGCGAGTGTAACTTACGCCGCTGTTATGAGAGCGCGCTGTGACTATCGATTTTTTGTCATAGCTGATTTGTCCCATGATGCTGAAGCCAGCTCATGGAGTATACTAAATAAATATGCCTCAGCCTTTGATAAGTGTGACTTGGTGTGCTGGGCTTTGTTAAAGTACACGTTCTCCCTCTGGTCGACTGGTCTTCTCGCTTCCCTCGTACGGACTTTGGGAACCGAAGTTGGCTAAATTACCGTTTGCGTTAATAAAAAGTACCAGGTGCGGGTTGTAAAAGTCTGAAACTCAAAACTGAACCTAAGAAAACTAAATGTTTTTGGATGGACCAGTGGCTTCCTACACCTGTGTGCTCATTGTTATTATACCACACCAAAAATATGCTGTTTGGCCATTTTCATTCAACTTTAACTGCATTTAAGGGGGGAGGTTAAGGACATGGGCAATTACCTGCTTGGCTGGCAAAGATGGTGCTAACCGAGATCAGTGATCTGAATTTCACTATGCTTCAAGGTCTTTCTAACCGACCATTCATCGATCATCGTCATTTTACTGTAGCTCTCAGCAGCTTCCATCAGAAGGTAGACAATTATACACCAGAACCTTACAGCATACAGCGATGCGTATCCCAAATGTTCTCCCTTCGTCTTACGCTTGCTACACGCAAGGCAAGCTAACTCAACTCAATATTCAGTTTTTGGAAGATTTTACACCACGAAGTTTTGGTTACTTTAGTACCATAAACGACCGTCGGTGACATTTTCCCTGATTCAATGAGTATTAGCGAAAACACAGTCAATGTTTTGCTTCATAAAATGTAAGTCGACATGACAAGAAAGTTTCCGGTAAGAAAAGTTTGATTAAGTAAGCTGGCAAGATAAACCACCCTGTAGTATAACCCCAAGATATTTCAGTCACAACAACTGGCCAGCTCTTAAACAGGTTTTATTTCAGCCATCTGTTTAATTTATGTTGCATACTTTTTTTAGAAAAAAGACATTTTTCAATACGTATACTAAAAGAAAACGTAGCTTTTTCTTTTAATTTTGTTCCAAATTGCGATATTTGCAATATTCTCAAATGTCTGTTCCTAGCATATCGTATCACGTCAGCTGCTAAAACTACCTTCAAAATTTTTGATACGGTCCACATCAGTTGCCAGTTTTTGTATATATTATTTGACGGAAATTCCGCAGTTGTTAGAGCAAAAACTGTGAATATAGGCGTAACAACAGAAGGTTTTTAAAAGCAGTCGAGAATTTTAAAAGTTTGCGAAATTAAAATACACTTTTATTTTCAGTTTAAAATTAGAATGAGATGTTACTCGCTACTTGACAAGTACAGGACAGATGACATTTGAGTATTTCTTTTAAAAAACCATATTTAAATTTGTAAGGGGATAGAAAAGAAAAAAGCCTTGATGTCTTCATAAAATGACTCAAAGTGACTTAAAGATGGATAGAACCCATGCATACTCTCCAAGTTTTCTGTTTAATATAGTTCAGTTTTTTTGCATGCAATCCTGAAAAAGCCCATTTAAAATTTGACATCATAGTATGTTTGGAATATCTGTGGATTCTTGCAGCAAAATAATTAAAAATGCAACACTACCTAGGTCATCCATCCTAATAAAAAGAAAAAAATCAGATTTCGGGTGGCATTTGATGAGATTGCACATACCCTTTTCCGTTATTCATCTATTTTTTAAAATTTGAAATAAAGTTCAAAATTTGCTTTCGATTGGAACGGTGGTTGTCCGATTAACTTAAAAACAGCATACTCTAAAGATTTTTCAAAAACTGGAGTATTTTGTTTTTTGAATTGAAATTTTTAGAAACACCTTTAAAAATCGCAGCATATGTACTCCTTACTGCTCTCAAGTTATTTTTTCAGCCTTAATTAAAAACCTGAGCATTATTACACGCATCCTCCGAATGCTCTTTTTAGCTGCTGGTGTTGCCTACGTTTTAAGCTGACATCATAATACAGCAACACTTTAAAACGGCCAAGCATTTTGCTGACTGCAGCCTTTATGAGGACGCTCACCCTCTCCAGTCTAAACTAATGGCTCCGAAGTCCGCCCTACTAGGCGCCGAAGCTTTTCTCATTTGTCGTACCGTACGTTGGCGTACCAGCACTTAGTACCTCCATCCATAGCACGCTACATCACGTGTGAAGAAATGGAAATCGAGAAAATAAAAGCCGACTTGTTTCCGTAACGCATGTGGATATTGTGTAGACCTCTGTGTATTCTATGACATTTTACCTTACCTTAGCCTTGCTGCCCATGAATGGAGCCATTAATTGCTAAAAATTTTGGCTTTTACCTTAAAAATAAAGTCCTTGTTCTCTATTTTGCTTTTTTCCTTGGCTTTTGTTATCTTTTGGTACGAAATCATGTTATCTTTGAGTTTTATACTCAATAAAAGGCTTTGTTCATGTTTTAAAAACCTTTTTTATGACGATAGTTAGGTTTGCAAGATGTGCTATAACGACAGCATCCAATTAATGCGATGGAACTCCGCCTCAACCGGTATAAAACACATTTCACATGCATTAGCAATATTTGCAAGTACTATGTGATATCCTATTATTGGCCGAGAAGAATCCATGGCCTTCTCTACAATGACAAAATAGCGAGTAGAAAGGGAAAACCTTAAAAATCAACTGTGACGGCAGATTGATTACACAGAAAAAATTGTGGAGAATGCATCATGGTAGATTGTTTAAGACGCAGAAGGAACAACTAATTAATCGTGCCTTGGAAAGAAAAAGATATGAAGGGAGATCGACCATGGTCTACAAAGATGTCCAATGCGCCTCTCACAGCATGGCTAGCGCATGGGCGAGGCTTTGCGCATGAATTATTTATAGTGATAGCCTAGTTACACAGTACTCACCGTGCTCTGTTACCTAGGCTAGGTTTGAATAGCGCTCGGATAGCATCTGGGGTTTGCGTGCCTTAGAGGCAATTTCGGCCTGGCTATTTGTCCGTATGGAGCTGCGCTATACCCTCCGCGGCTACTATTTCTAGTCTCCCAGTGCGTCGGATGGTAAGGAAAGTCCTGTGAGGTTCCCAGAATCGGCTACATTCTCTTTCTTCGCTTGCCTAAATTACTCTGCAGTCCTGTTTAGTCAGGCATCTGATACAGGGAACTGAAATAGATGCCGATAAAACTCACTGGTCCATCCATACGTGCAGCAAATAACTAAGTCAGTCTTCAGTGGGAAAATAAGATCACATGCACATGCGAGTGCTACGGACGTCAAATAACTGAGCCTGACTTCCTCTTACCTACTCAAACTACGGCAGGACTGATGTCAAATGTCAGATGTCAGATGTCAAAACTCCAAGCTGTGATTTATAATGAGTCGTGATCTATTCAAGAGCGACACATTTTTCCTAGTCATTGAAGCCTACGTAATGCTGACCAATATGTTACATCACTTTGCCATATTTGGCAAACACACAGGTACATTGTGCAGGTCAAAGCTGGATCAAAGCGGTTTGCCGTTCATCTTACTAGAGACACGTAGTAAAATCCTGTTCTTTCTTCTAGCGCTTTCACCACATGGACCATCGTATCCAATGCATGACTGTGTTTTCTTATCCTGCATCATCTGCTTCATTAAAATGCTATTTATTTTGAACTTTACCACGCAAAACGGTGCCTTCTGCTACAAAATAGAGCCCTTGATTAAACCAAACCAGCATAAGTTTTCTTACACATAGGTTTCAGCAATTTTGAGTACACATTTGGATAAAAGCAAATTACAAACAGTGCAGAATGGTTAGTTCTAGACCAAGCAAGAAATAATTTAGCTGCTTCTGTTTGCTAATCCCATGCTGGTGGAGTAGAATTAAACAGGTATCATCCCAAGAGTATATTGAATATCCAGTTCTTTCATTCTTGTTAGTCATTATAGATCATCCACTTTCTTACCTATAAATAATGGACATGAATATTAAAAGCCCGAAGGCATACCAAAATTAGAAAAGTTTTACCAATCAAAGAAGAATTAAGAGCAATAAATTGAAAGTGTAGGTGTTTTTGAAAAAACGGCGAGATAATTTCTTTAAAACTCGATTTTATTATATTATTAGAAAAGTGGAAATTTCTACAAACTTACTGGTGAGCTTGTTCTAAACTGCTGTTTTTTAGATAGCGCTTACTCACTTATTTAAACGGGATGTTTTGCTTTTCAATTGTTAGAAAATTCCAAATTATATTCGATGTCAACTATATGTTAGAGCCAAGGTCAGCAACCTACGGCTCGCGAGCCGGGTGTGGCTCTTTTGATGATTGCACCCGGCTCTCTTAGGTAAAATTGGAATGAGAAACTTCCCATTTTGTGATTTTGGTTCCTCCCATGAAGTGCCACTATCGAGACGCGTACTAAGATTCATTATAATCTCGACTAATCTCTGGCGGTTTGGTCCCCCTGAGTTTGATCTAGCAGCTGATTCAGTGAGTAGACGATGATTAAATCGCTGGGACAATATTTTTATTCGCCTGACTTTTCGATATCCGTCGTGGATTAGTCATCAGAGACACAGATAGAGAGCAGTTGTGTTCCCTTAAGTGTTCTTTTTCCAACTAACCGACAGCAGCTGGAGAATTTCAGGAGCAAATTTGGCTTTTGAAGTTCATCATCTATCCAACTGAATGTTCACTGAACGCAACTGACCTAAGTTATATTCCTGGTGTCTCCGTTAGAGAGGTCAAAGAACAGGTAGCTGACCTGAAGGTGTAAGACAAGGGGTTGAATAAGTTCAAGCCCCTCAATGAAGATTTGGAAAGAATCGCACAACATAAAGCGGACTTGGCAAGCAAGCATATGTGCACAGAAATTAAAAACTTCAACCCAAAGACCAACTGATAATCAAAACTCGGAACACGCTTCCTGTCACATACCACATACACTGCAGCGTGTGAGTATTGCTGTATTTACCTCTTTTTGATCTAGGTATGCATATGAGCACCCATTCTTACATTTTAAATGAATCAATCCTACCTTTCTATCACGGCTGACAGATAAAAGCTTCAACACTTGCGTGAAGCATGACGTTACCAACTACCAACCAGACTACAGAGCCAGTAGTGAATATAAGCAGCACCAGAAGTCGCATAAACAATGAGTATTATAAGAAAATTACTAAAAAGAACAAACCCAAAGGATAATCATACTCACCTTTTATTAAATGTAATCTTATAATATACATTGAAATATATTTTCAAAGATCTGCTTTCTTGGCTCTCTTAGTCAAAAAGGTCACCGACTCCTGTGTTAGGTGATTGACTGTTGGCTCTATTAATCTTAACCGCATACAGAACAGTGTATTAGGACAAAATGCCGCTTTTTTCCGGTGTAACCAGCAAATTCAAATTAACGTACGCCACTATTTCCTAGTAAGTCTGAGTTTATGATCGCAGGTATTCTTTGCGTGAAGCTTTAATCCCTCAAAATCTTGCTGTTTCTGCTTATTTCTGTACAAAACTTTATTCAACGTGATCCAAAGAAGACGAAAATGCTTTGGCATGACAAGCTCTACTATCGATTCAGGAGGAAAAAGCTGTACAATAATAAGGAGAGATTGTGTGTGTTTATATAGCTAATGAATATATAAACATAGGAAATGTAATTGTCCTGCATATATTACCTTAGTAAATTTTAGATCGGTAATAGCCTAAGCCTCAGGGTTACAGTGTTTGCAGAGTTTCCATCTGCGTTTTTAATAATTCCGTAGCCTACGCAGCCCTTACAACTGACGGTTGACAACAGCTACTAGGAAAAAGGTTATTAAGAGCACATAGACCCTGATTGCACGTAAACACACTTCATAAGGACATGCTCCCCTGCCCTTTTAAACTCATAAGCACACTAGCTGTTTAAGTTGACGCTCTATACACACAATCAGTTAGACGCAAGAGCTTCCTCCGCTTGAAAACGCCCTCTCTATTTTGTACAATAAAAGATGAATAAAAAAATAAAAATGGGAGATTTAAAACATTAGTTTAAACATAATAAATGCAGTCATTGGAGCGAAAATCCTATTTCACTGCTGTTTTCGAGTACCTCTCGAAATACTCATCGAAAAAAGGATGTGAGTGCATTAGATTCTCCCATATTTTTGGACTGTTTTAAATTTTTTTAAATGTCTTCATTATAAAATTCGATTGGATGCATTCATCTTAATTGTTATTTTATTCGTTAACACAAGCACGAGGAATATATAGGTTTTCTATGATTTTTAATTTGAATGAATGTCTAATTTAAAAGACAATCTGATGGGCGTACGTCTGCTTTCAATAACTTTTCTTTCATGCCAGTATATTTACCTTGCTGCGGAAATCAGTTATTTGTGCTGCAACTAGAAAACATCATGCAGTTCTTACAGTGGGGTGACAGAAGGGGAAAAAGAAGATTTCAGTCATTGTTTTCTGGTCAGCGATCAACGGGAAAGGTAATTATATGTGGGCGGTTGAATAGATAGCTTCGGGCCACGATAACTGTGATGTCAATATGCAATTCTTCTGTGAACACAAAACCAATTTGCCTAATGCGATTGCAGTTCCTACAACTTTAAGAGGGTGGAGCATCAATTTGGCATAAATGAAAATTTTGTATCTATTTTGTCCAAAGTAAAAGGAGGAATCAAAAAACTGGAGGCGGCTCGCAGCGGGAACGATTACAAGACTTGAAGAGGAGTTGAGGTACAGTTTGACTCTTCTCTTCTGCATGATAGATGCTTTGCACTCTGGACGGAAATCAGGCATCGATTTTATCCAAGTACATCGCCAGCAAACAATTCCGGTATTGACCAGAGATACGAGATATGGGAAATCAGCAGCTGGAAATCTTTCAAAAATTTAGTCCTGTGTTATGTGCGCTTTGAGTTAGGACAGCCAATTCGACATATAAACATTGTTTTCTGTGTGCTTGTACTGGCCTGATATCGCCTCAATCGTCAAGAACATAAAACATTTAGGAAACCGATTATAAATGACGATAAAACATTTTCGTTTTGCGTGAATATTATTGAATGAAAAAGTGAACTGAGTCCCAAGAATCAAGAAATATCACAACAGATTTGCCGTCGAGACGGCGCCATTAAGAAAAAACGCCTTCATCTTTGAGATGGTGTCAATCTGAAATGTTGCAAAATTCATAAAAATGTCATCAAAGAGTTTTCTGAAAGGCTTTTCGTATTCAGCGTATTCCACCGGAGCTTGCCTTGGTGGATTATTATCTTTGGCGGTCTCAGCAAAGCACTTTGATCGGAGTATCTTTCACCATTGGCACAGATATTCAAAGTCGGATCAATGACTTATGCGTTTCCAAACCCCACGGATATCTTCAGACGCTAGATTTAAAAGCAGCCTGAAGCTTAAGAGCAAGCTATGGTCAACGCTAACTCCTGTGAAAATGAAACATTGTTATAGATTATAATGGTATATCATCAGATGATATTATTAAGCATAAGTTGGAATCGCACGAATTTTCGGGACAAAAAACTCAAAAGGTTGCAGAATTTATAGAACAAAGTTTTCATGTGTTCACCTACCAGTTATAAAAATAAATGCGGCACTTATTGAAAATGGTTCTATCTGTCACGATAAGAGGTTGATGGCCAGCATTTGGGTCGCTCATTGTTGCAAGCTGGTCGTAAATGTCAATTATTACAGAAATGATTGCTTGGCCAGTGTACTGAGTTAAATGCCTTTCTAAATCGGCTTTATGGGGTGACGCCAACAATACCAATTCACTTATAAGGACGCTGTGGGTTGGAAAACCATAAATCAGGCAGCTCATGTGAGAAGTTCGGTACCTTTTAGTAAGGCGTGACTTTGAAGACGGCAGCTAGTCTTATGACTACTGCGTCAGGTTTTGTCCCAAGCTTTCAATATGATCGTTCAAGTGACGCCTTCCTCAACTTAACAGAGGCGTGGGCAGAGTCTAGACATCTCCTGCGATGAGAAATGTGAAGGTGTTTTTCCCCGATACAATTTAAAAACAGGCAAAAACAGCAGAATTCATTGATATCAACAAATTTTGAGACAGCTCATCAGCTGCTTTTTGTCGTTGCACGTAATTGCGGATGCAAATACATTGGGTGCACGCAAAGGCAACTCGCAGCCAGGGCCGCTGAGCACTTGTCCAATTGGCTTTTGAAGCCAGAAGACAGAATACCAAGGTCCTCCATTACCAAGCATCTATGAGACAGCGGTCATGTTGTCGACGTTAAAACAACGTTTCGAGTACTTGTTCGAGCTCGAACAAACCAAATCCTGCTCTATTTAGAAGCTGCATACATACGGTGAAAGAAACTTGACCTATGCAAGCAGCTTGATCATGTCGTCAACCTCCAACTGCCCTGGTGATTGGCCATTTAATTTAATTTTCCACATGTTTTTCGATCACTTCCCTCATCCACTATTCCAATATGTTAACTTAAAGTTCCCGTCCTTTATCGATGAATATTTAAACTGACTCAGGTTCCTTGATGTTACCGGTAATTCTGTGAGGTACACCACTCCTGCATGTGTCTTCGTTACCATTTTTACGCAAAGAAGAGAAGCAGCTGATGAGCTGTCTCGAAATTTGTTGATATCAATGAATTCTGCTGTTTTTTCTTGTTTTCAATCTCCTGCTATAGAGTTTCGTCCTTTTTCATCACAAATTGGTTTCAGATAGTCGCTGTTGGTCTAGGTCACAATCGATGTTCACGTGGTATAAGAGAACCCAAGGAGACTGCCACTAAGGTCTTGACGTAAGGAAAGCATTCGGCGAAATGTGAGAATTCATCCAGAAGTAACGAGTAGGATTTCCATATGATAATATTTGAGGGGCGGATGAAATATTTTATAATTTACAAGCGGGAGCACCAAACTACCAAGTAATATTTCATAAAGCATGGTGCGCTGAGCACATAATCACTGGCTACAGGGACCGTTTAGGGTTGAAGCCGCTATATCGATAAATGTGAGTTGCACGGAGTAGCCATGGAAAATAATTTTTATCAGCCCTCAGTGGTTATCGAGTGTCCAATGTAAGCATGAGCAACATAAATTAGGGAAACAGAATCAGAAGGATAGTTAAAAGTTCAAAGAAAGTGTGTGTGAGGACCTTGTGTGGCAGGAAATAAGAACAGGCGCTCACCGAGACACTTTAAGCACCGATTCCGCCACTCAAACAAAGAGACCGGAAACGCATGTGGGTGTGTCTCTCTATTGGACTATTTTGTTTGATTTGTAGGAAAAAATTAACGATGGGCCGGTTGAATCGAAGCCCGTTTTTATCTCGATCTGTGTCGCCGCCACACTCGTTTGCTGAGACAGTAATGGGCAACCCCAAATGTTTTCATCACCTTACCGTCTCCTATCCAGAAGGCCTGAAAACCTGACAGGGGACTGATAGAATGCCCCAGCACGCGAGTCATCGTTCGGGCCGTCTTGAGGTTGTGAGAACAAAGAAAGCTCATATGCCAGCGAGCGCACACAGGACTGGCACAGAGCGCGACCTTCAAAGGCCGACACCAGGCGAGGACGCACGGTTATGTGCACGCGTGACACAGCCACCGGGGCCAATAAGTAAAGAAGACTGCCGGTCCTTAAATACGCCTTCATCACTGGAGGCGGCATTCCGCTGCTGGCGACACGAGACTCTGTTGTCCTAGACGGGGGACACAGGACGCTGGTGCCCTAGACGAAACTTGCTGTTGGCCGGGACGAGAACGACGCTGCTGACGGACACAGGACAAGCTGCCGGACACACAGAAGACAGAGCAGATGGACAGGTAGAAACAGGGACAATAAACTGTTACCTCCTATCCTGTCTTCCTTCTCTTCCTATAATGCAACTGGGGTATATTACCAGTGTCAAGGCAGGCACACCCAAGTTTATAACAGGAAAATATTTATTTGATGACTGACTTAGTAGTCAGTGAACATCCAACCTTCCTGCCTCTGTCTTACTAATTATTCCTTCGGCCCGCTATCTCAACGGCGTCAAACTCAAAGGTGTGCCACATTTGAGTGGCAATGGTCCAACATTCCCACCGCCAGCTGGTGCTTGTGTACTGGTGCTGGTAACCATCTAGTCGTTTCACGGACGTTATTGGGATTTTTTGCAGCTGTACTGAATTTGGCAGCCGAAAGTTAACTTCCCTGATTATGGGTTAAATATTTTGCTCATGAAGGCAGAAAAGTTAGCAAATCCTATTCTGAGTGACACGGGAGCTCTAATTTTGGGCTCTAGAGATATAACTCATAAAGTATTTTGCTTCGCTGAGATTTCCGTTGATTCTGATCTTGCCATTTTTTGTGTGTCAATCACCTCTACCCAGCGAATGCTTTTTTGAAGCCTTTGAACCTGAAGTTTTCTCGAAAGACCGTTTGAAAAGCAGTCTTTTTTGCGACCGACATGCTGAAATGAGTTTCCATCAGCCAGTGTTGCGTGCCTAAAGAGGTTCGTTTTCGTTGGTTTGTGTGTTTGTGCTGTTTCTGTTGTAACTGAGCATTTGCAGAGTTTTTATCGGTTTTATGTGGACTGTCGCTGCCAGCTGGCCATGTGGTGGGTAGCAGACTAGAACATCGAACAAACGAAGTCTGGACTCCCCCTTCTCTACAACTGTTAACTACAAATCGTCACTTATCGAATGCAAACGCTCATTATAATAGAATACTCTTGGGCCTGTTGATTATGACAAAACTGGTGTCGTCTAAGTATCATGGCTAGAATTTAAGCTTTTACTGCTCGATAATCCAAATTATGAAAAAATCCTTTGACCTTAACTCAACTTGCTGCGGATGCAGCATCGAATTCAGACTTGCTACCATGAGGACAACAGAATATGTTGCGTCAATATTTCTTCACATTTCTGGCAAAGGCCGGTCAACAGTGATCCTTAAGCAAACGGACGTCTAGAAAAGTCACAGCATGCTTTAAGTATCAGTCCTCACTAACGCTGATCAGATTTTGACTCCGATTCCTCCCCTTTCTTCCCCCCCCCTGTAAACTGTACTATTTTTTTCTACCACACCACATAAATTATTTACTTAAGTACTATATAAATATAAGGGCCTAGCGGGAATTCATCGAAAAAAAAAACGTTTGTCCCCCAATTAATCTTCTTAATTTATAGTTGCTTACTCTTGTTGAAATGGAACATTGTTATAGATTTTAATGGTATATCATCAGGTGATATTATTTTGAATAATTGGGAATCGCATGAATTTATTGGACAAACAAATAAAAATGTTACAGAATTTATAGGATACAGTTTTCATGCTTTCACATACCAATGATCAACATAAATGTGTCACTTATCACAGATGGTTTTATCTGTTACGATAAGGGATGACGGCCAGCATTTGGGTCGATAATTGCTGCAAGCTTCTCGTCAGTCGTGGTTTTTAGAGGAATAATTCTGCGGCTATTGCACTCGTTTATATACCTTCTTAAATCGGCTTAAGTTGGTAACGCCAAAAATGCCATTTCACATATCAGGATATTGCGAGTTGGAATACCACGAATCAGGCAGCACTAGTGAGAAGTTATGTAACTTTTCATAAGGCAAGGCTTCGAACGCGGCTGCAACTCTAATTAATACTGCTTCCGATCTTGTCCTCAGCTTCTAATATGATCTGCCAAGGTTCCGAAGCAGTGACCCCTTCCTAAACTTAACCAGAGGTGCAGACAGGGTCTATGAATCTCGTGTCGTTATGCGCTTCGTCTTTACAGATTGGTATCAGCTGTTTGCAATTGGTCTGGATCACAGTCTATGGTAAATTTGCATTAGAAAACCGATGGAGACTGCCGCCAACTCCTCGACGTAAAGTGAGCATTCAGCGAAGTTTAAGCATTCATACAGAAGTAACAAGAAGGATTCCCATGCGTTTATATTTGGGGGCAGACGGAAGATTTTCTAGTTTACAAGATGGCGCACAGAAGTACCAGTTGCTCGTCCATAAAACATGGTGCGCTGGGCACATTAGCAAAGACAAGAGGGACCGGTTAGTATGGAAGCCGCCAAGACGATAAATGCCATTTGCGTTTCATCCTTTTTCCTTTTTAAGAGATCAGATCGATTGACTTTAGTGATATATGTGGTACAGAATACCCCTGAAAAATACCTTTTTCTAGCCCCCAGTAGGAAAACAGCATCAGTATGATACTTTTAACTTAAATGTTAGTGTGAGTGAGGACCTTGTGTGGCAGGAAATAAGAACAAGCGCTCACCGAGACACTTTAAGCACCGATTCCGCCACACAAACATAGAGACCGGAAACGCATGTGGGTGTGCCTCTCTTTTGGACTATTTGTTTGATTTGTAGAAAAACAATTACGATGGGCCGGCTGAATCGGAGCCCGTTTTTATCTCAATCTGTGTCGCCTCCACTCAACTTTCTGCGGATGCAGCATTGAATGCAGATTTGCTATCATGGCGCCACCCAAATTATGTTGCACTGGCCGGTCAACCGTTTACTTTTAAAAAAGGGACTTCTAGAAAGTCAGAGTATGTTTCAAGTATCAGTCGTTCTACAAAATCAGCGATACTGCTTGCTGAAATTGATCACTAACGAAGATGGACAAAACTTCTTCTCAAAATTAAAAAGATAAGGTCATTAACAGGAAAGGTGCCCTTAAGCTATTCAAAATTCCTTGAAAAGTGTCTGCTGGCTACGACAAAAACAGCCGCCATCAGGCTACGCTGACTGGTTCTGTGTGCCCAAATGGACTTCGTCGCGGCTACCATGGCCAAAAGTCGCTAATTCAGCAGCCAACAGCTTATCCCCTGGCTCTACTACCAGTCCCCCGCTAACGCTGATCAGATTTTTCACACCGATCCACTTTTCCCTCAACCCGCCCTGAAAAAGCCAATGGCTTATTTACTTAATTACCGTATAAATGCAGAGGCCTAACGACTGTTTATCTAAAGCAAACGTAGGTTCGTCAATTTATCTTCTGAACTTCTCGAAACGCTAAATTTGCATGGACTGATGCGAAGTGCAATTCAGTCAAACTTTATGATAGCAAATTTCTGCCATGTCTTCCATCACTTAGAACTAAGATACTCGGTATAATTTGAGCAGGCCAAATTGCCTTTTGCTACAGTCAGCTGACCAAGACGTAAATCCCTCGGCCAAAGAATGAGTTGGAGCTTGCCGTTGTTTTGGTTATTCTGATACTGTGACTGACAGGCAGACACTATTGGGGATATGAATGCATAACTAAATCACCCACAAGTACCTGTGCTGTGGAAAAAACGGCGATTTTCGTCGGGAATGACTTGCGATCTCTGATCGGGCATTCTACTTTGCCAGCTGAATGAAAGCGTACTGTGAGGCGATATCTGAGGCAACCATCTATGCGTACACTTGCAACCTGTAGTTTTTGATTTTGTGTGAAGAAAACAGACTTTCAAGTTGGCTTTCTCAAAACATTCTCAGCCAGAAAAACTGGTTAAAATCCTAAACGGAGGTTTCTGCTATGCATTTTTACAAAAGAACAAGCGCTGTCACAATGTCATTCAACTGAATGTAGTGGAAAATGATCTCGCAGATTGTTGGGCTAGCTAAGCCTCAGGAATTTCTGATCTGCTCTTTGACTTTTGCTGCTCCAGAAGACTCAAGAAAATTGGCTTTTTCACATGGAATCCTTGATTTCTGATGCGGGTCATAAGTACACCTCTCCGGATAGTACTTGTAACTCGAATCCTCACTGACCTGACATAAAATGGCCCTGTTGTTTCTGCTCAAACTATCAAGTAATAGTACTGAACGCCTTTAAGATTCGAGGAGCTTGTTAGTTTCTGTCAACAAATACGCATATATAAAGCACGGAAGGCAAAAAAGTTAAGTGATTATCAATTTTTATTCATGTATATTTGACGTAGCCTTATAACTGCATAAGGGTTTATAATTATTATATAGGCATTATTGTTGATGCTTTTGGACCGAATTGTTGTTTATTGAAATGCTGGGACACTAAAAAGCACCGAACATATGATTATTCGAATAAAAAATATTGTATCAATAGTGTTAAATAGTCTTTGTTGATGGTTTAAGAGAGAGGCTAATCATTTAACTTAAGAGTCGTAAATTTCAAGAAACAATGTCTGCCAAACCAGATAGGTAAGTTTATTTGAATAAGCAAAGGATGTAAACATTAATGAGGATCATAACAATTGGCTGGCTCAAACAAACTAACGTATAACTAAAAGAATGATCAAAACATGGAGACTCAAGACATAAATCACCTACACTGTGCCAAACGCAGGATACAAACATATGCACATGTCTAATACTATTCAATAATGATAACAAATAAACCGCAAAACATTAAAAATATCGTTCAAATGCCTATTGCATTGCCAAACCTTACAAAATGAACTTTCACGTTATGAATTTGGACAGTTTTGTTCCAAAGTAAGGAAGAAGTATGCACATCAGTCGCTGGAGTTATAGTTTTATTCCTTTGGACTTTAAAACTTTTATTGGAGTACTTCTTGTACATCTTCAGAGATAAGAGCAACGATGACCATACAAGGAACAGTTAGCCGGAATAAGAAGCACGTGAAACCCAATATCTGCGTAATTAGTTTATGCAGAACGACAATCCGAAGGCCTTTATAAGTCGAGGCCTTTGCCTTTGCCTTCCTAGGACTCAACCAGCCTATACGATATGGCATGCACTGCTATGCGTCCAGAATGTGTCAAAAGCGATCGAGCGCATTGGATAAGGCCTTGAAATCGTACACTGGTCAAAGGCTTCGATGCGCCGCCGACGCATGCAAATTAAGTACCGATTTAAAAACCGTGAGTAATCGGGTGTAGTGTATCGCATACCATGCTTAAACTGTCCTCGAAAGTACACAGGACAGACTTGATCCATACTTGGTTCGGGCACACACAAGCATACATTAGCTTTAAGATGGAGTCACGCATTATCCAATTGGCTGCCTTCACCTATTATACGGGTCACGAGCTTAACTCCACAGCCCACGCCGAGAACAAGATAAGTCGAGAATTGATAGAATCCTAGGCCTCATACGAGAACTCTGTCCATCAATTTATCGATCTGGCAACAGTAAACAAAGGCCTGCGAAGTCCCTACCGCGCCGACGTCCTCTGTGATTGAATGGTCCCTGTTCTATATAACGCTTGCTTGTCTGTTCTTGTCGCTTTTATCTCTGAAGATGGACTCTGGTCAGAATTCGGAAGCTCAGACAAATGAAACTATAATTCCGGTAATCGACGTACCTTCTTCCCTACCCCATACACACCTCTTATGCAAACATTTACCTCAATTTCATTTACCACGCAGTTTTTGTTGACATATAACCAATTTTCAAAACCATACTTTTCTATTTAAGGCAGTTCTAGAAATTAAATGCTATTGCGATTTTCGCAAATTCAAGGCTCTCGAATGCAATTGAAACCGCTATTGAGTTACAAATGCAACAATCAACGAGTTATGAGACGGTGGTATAACAAGATATACGGTATCTCACACTACCGATAAAATGTGTAAACGTTTTTTTTATATTCGAAGTTTATGTTAGTATCACAAAACTGAGCACCTTATCTGAAAATTTATAGATGCCTGCATTATTACGCCAAGTTTCTGTGATTCACCGGCCTTTGCTGATTTGCTCACAAAGAGATATGCTTACTTAGCAAAACGTTCTTCGCATGTAGGCTTCGCTACCGGTGTTTCTTATATGATTTTATCTGATCTTTATCTGATATATCCTCGTCACCCTGAATTGAGCGCTGTGAAGTGTTTTCCCCTTTCCGCCATTGCTTCCGACGCATGGTTTGTCCTACATAGGGATATTCGCTTTTCGTAGTAAAATATCCGGCCTACTACCCTGTACACTGCAGGACAAAAACACATAAACTGAGATCCTTACTATCTCATGAGGGCGATCTTATTTTATTTTGACGCATTTGTTATCCTCGACCTTGAAGACATATATTGGCCGAAGAACGCGACGTCTGGGGAAGCGAATACGCGAGCACATACCAGCCTGGCATAGCAAAGGAGGGAATCAATCGGTCTAAAGTAATATTCTCGCCCACCTAATTGATACGAACTACCAATTGGACGAAATAGGAGCCTTTCGAGCCATATACCACACACCGGCACACTACTCAAAAGGCCTGCTTGAATGGGTGTTAGCCACAGCAGAGGCAGTGGCAATCCGGTAAGTAAAACCAAATCTGTGCTGTCAAAAGGCGCTGGTACAAGCAATCTGCCTCCGTTGGTCAACTGCATGCGAAAATTTCACGCCTTCTGAAGCCACGTCGTCCGAAAACACACAAAAGGAAGCCGCAGAGAATATTCAAGCGCACGCTGCGCGACTGACATAAAAACCTCAATCAGCTAATCGTGAGAACATCACCCCGTCTTCTCTGCGCATCGCGACAACGTCCTTCACGCACCAACGCGCGCATTCATGAGATGAGGGAAAACCCAGATGCTTAACAACACCCATCCAGCAACCCCGTTTCTCTACCTTACCCCACCTGACGATCATATTAACGCCGCAATTAACTTCCATTTTTAGCCTCTATCTCACCGAACCGGCCTGATGAGGAATGATAGAAAACAATAATTTTCTAATATGACTTTTTTTATACTGAAAATTGTAGAAATATACTTTCAACAGAAAGCGTAACACTCTCTTACGCTAAACTGGCTCGGCCTACGAGCCTGAACCGAGAAGGAGGAGACGGACAAAGAGAGGTCTAATTTGTGTGAGCTTAATCTCATGATCCAAATGTATGCATACTTATGAGCTTATTATATTTGCCTCTGACTAATTTGGGAAATGGTGCGGGACGCCTGTCTTGCAGCATCATTCCCCAGGACTGTTATATACGCCATGGTTACAAAACGTTTTAACATCTTTTATCAACCAATGAAAACGTAACTGAAAAAAACGTTAGCTTCCATACATTTTAAAGCCTTCAGAACAAAACAGAAAATAATAATTTCATCAATAAATAAGCGAAAAATTACTGCAACACATAAACTGTCAAGTGTCAATGTTTACTACATACTCATTCGTTTCATAAAATTCACGCCCTCAGGCTGTTTTAAATTGTTTTGTTTCGGCGTTTCGACCTCTTGGCAAAAATTTCGGGTTGAGTATGTTTACTTGCAAATTTCCCAGCCACAGAAAAAGCATGCGTGGTTTCTGTGTTATTTTTCCATTCTTAGAACGAAACCTAGGTTTTAAACATAGGACGAAACATTTATTGCTGCGACATCCGCTGTCTGAATTGCAAAGTCTGATGGTTGGGAATAATAAGACGTTTGTTACGCAGGCAAAAAATAAAAAAGATTTATTTCAAAGTGGAACTCCTAAATGCGCACATGTTGATGGCTTTTCGCCCCACAGTCCACCTTAAGTACTGATGCCACCTATGAATACAGTTGGATAAACTCTATAGTAGGGTGTTCTCTAGAATTTGTAAGATTTATTGAGCAAAGCGTTTAATAGAAACGGATTTTTTGTTACCTTTGAGAAATAACTGAAAATTCGCAAGGGGAATCTTATCACCTTGAATTTCAACCAATTGCCATTTCACACAAGCGCATGCATAAGTTATTTCTAGAAGCAATATTTTTGATAAATTAACCGCAGGGGCACTGCATCTGCCGTCGAAATTGTCGACCTATAGTGGAACGTCTGTTAACGAGTCTAATTTGTTTCGGCACCGAGCGCTTCATATGAAATACTCGTCTTGCGAAACATAGCCAATCAAACTGCAGCAGTTTGCTGATTGACTGCAGGTGACAAAGGGGACCCACGTCCTGACGGATCGTTAACTGAATGGAGCCTCGTCGATAGAAGCACATTTTATGCTAGCGGCTCGCTCGTTACCTGAACTCAAGGTCGATATGGCTGCTCGTCAGTTGAGGCTCGCCGGTAACGCCACTGCATTTTGTTAATGCCTTTTAGTGCTAAGATGAATTCTTCTCCATGACCGCTACCGGACAGGCATGTCATAACTTTGCTAACGATGGACATGTCACTATCTTGATGAAGTCAACCAGAGCTGTGCTCTTCCAACCGCTTTTATTGACGCACGGTCTGACAGCTATTAACTGCTTTCCAGGCATACGTCAACGCGCAACCAAATACTTAAAACCACCATACGGACATCATAACATCCTCAAAACTAAAAGCAGCCGTATACTGCTCTTATAAAGTAAACCTTACTATTGCCGCTGTGTAAACTGGCGAAATTGCAGACTGCCTTAGGCCCGCGAAACAAGCACTTGAGGAATAATTGCGATGCACGCGTTTTGGCTTTCCTAATTTTCTATTATAAATGTATAGGGAATGCAGGCTTCTCGCAATGTTTCGTGTGAAAGCCAGTTTGTCGTACACAGTGTCTGGAGGATATATGGTCCTGAAGCAAGCTTGGAATTTTTCGCTCAGTCTGGTGCCTTACCGAATAGTACACTTTTTAACGTCATTTACGGGGTACGTTCAAAGTGGGGAGACGCTTTTCCTTCTGGTTTGCTTTATGTGGGGCTTGAAGCTAGTGGTATTGCTTCCTTGAATGCGGGAATTTGTCTAAATCAGGCCCATCTATTACTGCCACTATACTATCAGCAATATGCTGGCTAAAAGGAATCTGAATCTTCCATAATAGGCTAAAGCTGCTTCTTCGTAAAATGTAGGGTAGGTTATCATTTAGACCGGGTCCATGGGGTAATCACAATACTAAAATATCGAGCGGACTTGGAAATCGTCAGCTAAATGTGAATTGAGTACTGAATCCGCAACGAAGGGTCGGCTAGTGTTAAGATTAAACTGCTGTGATAATTCAGAATAGCTTCCTTATAATGCCGCCATAAAAAATTTCAAGAATTTTTTGCGTGGGGAAGACAAGTGGAGACGGGCGATGCGCCCAGACATGGCATTGATTTTCTCCATAGAGATTTACCTTTTTATGCGATGAATGAAGTTAAAACTGTCTCGAATCCGTGCAAAGTATCAGTATGCCGCCTCTGATATGCGAAATTCGCTGGAAATCTTAACCCTGCTCCACCATTTTAGGAAATGAAAACGAATCTGAATTTCTTTATATAATTGGCAAGTCTCAATGCAAGTTTTCATAGAAAACTGTAGTCAACTGTTTAGCATTCTAACATAGTATTTTTTAATCAAGCACAGGTAAATCTGTGTTTGTATAGTGAAATCTGCAATTCTAATATTGATCTTTTGGTGTTGATCACCGGTATCATAATATTTATTCGTCTGAGGCTTTCGAACTCTTGCTTTTTGAGACTCTTGCGTCCTTATGCATCACGCTCTGCAGGCAGCTTCGCACGACCCACACTGGGGGTTAATGGGTTCCCTCCCTCTCGCTCCCTATAAGAGTTGATTGGCCCTTGCCACCTATAACCGTTGCTTTTTTCGTTGATTCTTTTATCTCTGACGATGGACTACCGCAAGAGTTCGAAAGCTCAGAGGAATAAAACTGTTATTCTGGTGATCGATACGGTTTTTGCTTTTATATTTATACATCTATCAGGGATGCGAATATTTGTCTCAATTTCTGGATCCATTAGTACATCCAGCCGTTAAACAACAGCACGAGTGTATGGCAAAAAGGCTTAATTTGCAAAAACCAGGCGCATTTTTCATGAATTAATGGCAATGCCTTAGGTCAAACAGTTAGGCTGTTATAGCTAATAGCATTAATAATTGCAACAGACTTTGCGTGGACTTATAAACGGCAATTTAAAAGTTGGATGAATGCCAAAAATTAATTGTGGGCACCGCCCATTTTATAGTGTGAGAATTCTCTGTTTTGCGAACGACTACGGAATTGTTATCTTGCTTTCTGAATTGGTTTAATGAAAGCACATACAGTAGATTCTCAAGCTCATTAAATCTCAACAACGCTGCGTCCCCAAACGTTTTTTCAATAGTAAATGGTCGGCCTTTCTCAAAACGAAGCAGTTAAAAGTGATAATTGCATTTTTGAGAGCTATAAACTTTTTTAAAAAAAACGAAAAATTCCGAAACAGTGGAAATTAGGGCTTACTAATTAAACTTGAGTTTTAAATGTAGAGCAAGTTTATTTACGTAAAAAAACAAGTTAAGAAAGCAGCATGAATACGATAACGTCTTAAAATAGTCTTTTTCTAAAGTTTTCGGAGACAAACTCTTTCCTGTTACGTACAACCTAATGTACGGCCATTGCCAAAGTGCTAAAAGTTCGAGCGACAGTTCGATGATCGAGATCGATAATGTTCCTCGTGTGCTCCAGAACACACTGACTTGCGCGTGGGTTAGTTTAAAGCAACGAAAGACTTGCGCCACATCTAACGCAATCTCTCTTCGCTCAGTCACCTGTACCCGGTGTCAATATTTAATGAAAGGGACTGGGGCGGGATCGAGCGCAGTAGCTGCCAGGGCCGGTCAATCCGTCTACACGCACCATGGCAGGACCTTCCCCCCGGACACACACCAGGATTAGCACATGCATGGAATCAGAATAAGCCACCGCCTTCTGACTCCCAGTCCATTAAACAGCCCCTGCACACACAACACTTACAGGCTTGCTGGTGTGTCTGCTAAATGCGTCAGCTGGCTGTCTATTCAACCACGGTATACCATGATAGTCTCAAAGTTGCTTCACACTTGTATCATAGTAGCTGCCTGCAGAATGGCCTGATGAACAGCATAAATTACTTAGCTTATAAACTTAGTTACATGTTTCTCAAAAGCCAACTGCAACCTTAGGTGTTACATGGAATTAAAGTGCTGTCTTAAGTCAGCGCTAAGGCCGAAATCTGATCCTCCGGGGGTACTGAAGCCTTCTTTATCTAATGCCGCCAGTCTATCTCATGTTGGAGCGTAGCGCTGGGTTGAGGCAGCTCTAAAACTTGTGCTTAACTTCGCTTGAGTTAGAACAAGAGTTTGTGCCTTGTCTTATGGGATATCAGCTCTCCCAATATCAAACGCCTGCAGACTTTTTCCTGTACAAGTGAGGCGTTGAAATACGGCAGAGTTAAAGTTGGTATGTAGTCTGCCGGGCACAAGCAGTCTTAACTAGATCCCCCCCGCCCCCTGCTATCGAAAAACCACTGAGTATCTTGGGTTGATATGCAACGTTGGCCCAAGTTTGCACTTAAGTTTGCGTTCCGAGGACGGTCGTTCCTGCAAGCTGACTCCAATCTGGCCTCTGACTATAGCTTATCACTCTTAAGAAGTACATGCTACTCGAATATTGCTATACGCCACGGCGTGGTATGGGAATCGACCAGAAATGCCTGACTCGCAGTCCACGCATCTGTCACTAAGTGGACAACACACTGTAAACTGATTAGTCTGGTAAAGCGTTCTTTGGCTGAACTAAAAACAATCTAGAGATAATCGTGACAAAGCCGAGAAAACGACTTACATTTCGGTGGAGGTGCCTATGTTATCGCCGAAAAACTAAGGTGAGCGGAATTGTTAAAAACAGGCTGTAGACATGCATGGGGATGAGGCTCCTATACAAAATGAAACCAAAATAAGTACATTAGAGTATCACAATTTTCACATTATTACGAGAGTTGCCTGCTTTTCATCCGTTTATTTCAGATACGTTGGATTAAGGTAGACAGATTTGTTACTTGACTGCGCCGATTGGGACGTCACGGCAAAAGTATATTTCAAAATGTCACCCATAGGCATGTCGAGCGGTGGCTAATAATTTTAAATAAACTTACAAGTACAATCGTAAAAGTATCATTTTGTGTATATTAAAAGAAATGTTCTCTGGTACCTTCCACAGAAATTATTTCGGAAGTTTGGTTACTAGGACTTGCAGATTGTTCTCTGGAAGTTTTCGTGTTTTCAGTCAATTTTCCAAAAACATGAATATTGTTTTAAGTGTTTTTCAAAAAGTTTCAAAATAGAATATTTCTTAGAAGCATTTACGAAACAGTGAGGCATTGGACATAATTTTAAAGCAGCTGGGTGTTTAGGTCATATTTGTGGACCCACCTATGCATGTTAACACACTGAAGGGAACAATAAACGTCTACAACACAAGTCACATATTAGTCAGCCTAAGATAATTTTAAAAAACCTTCTATAACAAAGTTCCTCTTTAGAAATTGCTTTACCTGGATATTTCGATATCGAATACCTGCATACTTTACCTTCTTTATGGTTAAGTCGAGGTAAAAAGACGGAAGTTTGACTGGTTTTTGGTCTTCCAAAAAAGTTAAGGTAAACATTCTTCTGCAAAGGAAGTAACACATATTTCTCCTTATATTGGAGTGGTTTTCCCTATATATGTTTTAGTTTAGGCCTTATTCTATGATTAAAAAGGCACCACAGCGTACTCTAATGTCAATTATAAGCTTCTGTAAACTGATAGTCTCTTTCCTGTTCCTTCTCAAGTTGCCGTCGTCAGTCAAAGCCAACTATAGATACAGAGGTTTTAAACAAATTTCGCAAACAGCATGACGAACAAAAGAAGCGGCATTTCAAAGAACCATATTAACGATTCCCATACAATTTAATTCTCAGAATTTATGACACAAAATGGGGCAAATTTGTTAAATTATGTTTTCGAAATTGAACCACCTCTTATTTTTCAAATAAGAATTCAAGTTCTCATGCAACTGGAAACAGAAAATTGCACAACAGGCCCAAAAATAGGTCTCTGTCTGTAGCATTTAAAGTGTAGGACAATCCTTAGATATCGAGAAAGATTGGATTTTGAACAAGTCTGGCCCGCTCTTTTGAAAAAATGTTCTGCAATTAGTTCATGTTAGCCAAAAGCTAATAAACTGACCATTAAACAATATGGAGACATATTTGCTTTTGTGGTGAACATACGTTATATTACAGTGAAAATTTATAACTCTCGTACTCATGTCGGATTTGATTACATTGCTACTTTTATCACCATGAGTCAAGTTACTGGCCTTTCACCTATGCTAAGACTTACTTCACTTAAACAAAACCAGGTTTATGCACAGTTTCTTTCAGACCAGTTATTTATTTTCACCAAGTTAACTTACAAACGGGCGGTAGATTGGACACTTCATGTAATGTAAAGATTGTAATTTGAACTACGCCTAGACCCTAGTCCTGTGGTTGCTTATAGTTTGATTAGAATTAGTTTAGTTTTAGTTTATTATGTAGTCTATTAGTATAATTTTACTTAAACCATAGCATATTTGGCCAAAGAAGCTTTTGCTGCCGCACTCATACATCCCTAGTTGCAGCATTTTGTCCTGCAAAAACGATGGTTATATAGTTTTTTGGGGTGGGGAAATAGGATAGACAGAGAAGAGCATTTTGGAAAAAAGTGTAGAGCGAAAAAAATGTAGTCGAAAATGCTTCCCGCGGCCGCTGGGAGCAGGTTGTTCCGCATGCAAATTGAAGGCGTGCGCGGCACTTTGCACGGCGGATTTTAATTATATAACACCAGAATGGTAAGTTGGACCACATGTGAGTTGAAGTAGACAAACTCCTACACACTATTTCAATTTTTCGGGAAATTCAAGAAACCTGCAGTTTGATAATAAGGTTTTCCCGCAATCAGTTAAATGGTAATACAGATTAGGAAAATCTGCAGATGCAAATCAACAACACTTCCAAATACAGTAGCATAAACATTAATTTAGTATTTTTAAAGGTATATTCCACTGCGTCACCTAATTTCCCACCCATAAAACCCTATAACCACCGTTTTCGTAGGAAAACATGCACGGTGTAGGAATAAATGGTTTAGGCTACATAATCTACTGTGGTCGTTTATTTTTTAGTTCGGGAAGGTCTTGCCAAAGTTCGATGAATATACTTAAATAACTACTAAAAACTAAGATAAGCAACACTAACGTAAAATAAAACTAAAAGGTAATTTATAAAATAAATAATAAACTTAGAAATAAACTAAACTTTTACCAGCGGAGTCATAAGATATAACTCTGCGGCTAAGGATATCTAATCTGGACGACCAACTGCACGTTTATCGCCATTTTTACTGAAATGTTTAAGTATCTTTAAAGAAGGATTGAGGCTCAGTCTAATTGGTCATGCAGAAAGTACAAGCGTTTATTTTTTGCTTGTTTGTGAGAACATAAGGTGGTAAATATAAAGGCCTACAAAAACTGATTTGCATATAAATTTTGATCAAACCGATTTCGAAAGGGTATGCAGTGCGTAATGGCAAGTAGCCTGAACAAAAGTGACCTTACTTAGATTGCTTTCAAACGCAACAGGGCTGAAATTCATAATTGTTATTAATGTTTAAGGGTGTTAACGCATTTGGGATTCTAGAACGCCACTCTATCAATGTTCTGTCGCCTGATATTCTTGTGTAATGCATTGTGGCTTCATGTGCATGGTCAGTAGCGAATATTGGAAAAATGTTGCTTCCAAATGGTGTGCTTGGTTCAAATTAATTGGTAAACCTTTAACTTATGTTTCAGCTAAGGCAACATAAATTGATTTTGCTGGTTTTTTTAAATTTGGCTGCTATATACGGGCTACAAAATCTGAATATAAGTTGTGGGGAGTACTCAAGTTGACTAAATAGTTAGTGTTGAAATGAACGATAGCATTGCCTACAGATACAAGGGAGACTGGAATAGCCCTTCCGGGCTCATAATCCGTCATCAGCCCGTCATATCCAGCCCAAAACGGTGTACCATCCGATTATTTTTTAATGATTGCCAACGGAATTCAATGGCCCATACTTAAGCTTCACCAGCAGCTACACAGCGACTAGTGTTCTATAAGATAGTATTGCCAGTTCTCTTCCTCTTGTTGTTCGTTCGTATACTTAAAAGATTCTGTGTATTATATCCTCTTCGTGTGTTAAAGCACGATTCTTTAATTACTTCTGTAGCATTTATGGATATATTTGACGACCGAATGTTTGTACCTTTCACATTCATTCATTCATTTCACCAAGGTGTAGAGCAGAAATAAATTTTAAATGCTACAGGGAAAAGGAGCGGCAACGTTGCACATACAAACCAACAGACGAGACATTCTGCCTACCGGAATAGGCCCATTGGCATTTTGGATATTATGTCAGTTCTTTGTTAGTGGTATCTTAACACTTTGAACGTTCAATAGCAAGCGCCAAATGGATTAATCATCCAGCGCCTTGGCTCTAAAATCGAATATCATTGACTCGCAAAGGTTTCTAATTTCAGGAATGAGGCTTGTATTCCGTAAGAATGGATTACCCCACCTTTCCCAGCAGACAAGGAGTCTGCTGATCGAGACTAAATTGTTTTTAACTTATGAGTACTCGGTAGATAGCTGACTTGAATTTAAAAAGCATTTAGATAACTGTGATTACTTTGCCACCTTTAGCCCAAGATAATTAAAACTAGGTCGTTATATATCTCTGCATTTTTATTACCGTTTTGGATATTGATTGGCATGCATAATTACTTCACTTGTGTAGACTTCATCTTCACAATTGATATAACTCATCTTGGTCTTCTTAATTGTAAATGGGAATTAATGTGAAAAAAGTGGAAGTTGGAACGGGATATACAACTGCTATTATGGACACTGATGTATTTAGATAATTAGTAACACCTTAATTGTCTGCACATTGTTGGTCAACGTATATCTGCCGATGACTCCACTTATAAATATGGTAAGTTTTTTGTCGTACTTTATCTCACTCAACCTTCATCGGAAGAAAACGTTTGATAGAAACGAATGGATGTCGGCAACTGGAAAATTTTTAGTGAATATATAGTTACTGAAGAATGTATGAAAAATGAAAATAAAATGCAAGAGTAAAGATGTTTTTAGGAGAGTACGTTTTGGTTGTAAATACGCAGCACTAAGCATCGACGAGATAAGCAAAACCAGCAGTGTTTCACTATTTCCAGGACGGAGAAGACGATGGGGTATCCAGAAGGTAGGAGTAACGTCCAAAAACAATTCGGAAACCACCAAACATCTTTACCAGTATGAAGCATTGTTTCCCCCGGAAATCAAAGGCAGCGCAATTTGCAGGATCCATCCACGTCATAAGATTTTGTGACTTCTTATTCAACTCCATATGGTCATGGCCTAGGTATGTAAGTGGAGCATGAACTGTTGCACTTAATTGCGGGTACGCAGGATGAGAGAAAAGAGGAGGGAAAAAGGGTTGGTTATCGAACTAAGACAGTTCAGGTTATACTGAGGGCCTGTTATGTATGATAAGAGGGGTGCATAGGGCAGAGCAGCAGTCAGTCATGCGAAGAAGGAAGAGGTTCAGGAATGGAGTTACGTCCTCACCACTGTAATTTAAATTGGTGCGGAGGCCTTTTCTTCAGGGGGTCTTACTCAGATGGTGGCAGTAAGTCGGAGTTTGTCTACATGACTGCAGCAGATCACATTTAATCTTTCTTTGGGTGATTTTGCATTTTAATTAGACGGGCTGATCTCGAAATTTGACAAGTGTGCCTGGTAGGTTTGTACAATTGCTAGCTCAGATCATCCAATTTCAATGCAAAATCAGCCAAGGAAAGATTGGATGTCGACTCCTAGATGTCGACGAATTCTGACCTACCGCCACAAATTAAGAACCTCCAAAGAGGTAGCCTGTGCCCCACGCTTAAAAATATTGGTCTACTCACTCTATCAAAAATGGAGGACTGTGGATAATTACACTTACAAATACGCTGCCTAATCGATCAATCAAATAATAAGGTCGACAAGGTTAGCCTGATATACTGATAACTGATGATGAAACACGTTTTCAACGTGCAAGTAAAGATTTGACAAACGGTCCACACTGAGTTTATCCATTCACTGAAAAAACCTACAGACGAATTTTATCCACTTAATCCATATGCTTACGTTTTTAATGAGTCAATGCGAATATTTTTGTTCCAGGTTCTTGCAGGAGGAAAGGTTAAAGCTGGGCAAGCACCGAAACGATCATTTAAGCATTCTGAGATTTAAAACTCCTACAAAAGTCCATTGTCACAGATACCAGGAGCGAAAAAATAGGCTTTGATTATAAAAACTCATACCTTACCAACTATTATTAAATACGTTGGGAATTGACTAAGCAGGGCTCTGTATCCCGAATCCAAGTCGATAAGTCGATTGATTGAGTACCTAAGCTTGGACTAGGCATCAATATATTTTCAGTTCGCCTCATTCCCGGCGTGGGCGAATATTCTTACGGTTGCGATATTAAATTCATGGCCCGTTTGGTTGGTGTGCGCAGCGACCAGCAATAATGTGTCGCCTAGTCTTACAGCCAGCTAGTGTTCATGTATGCGCGATCCCAGCATACAGTCAGTGTGACCTGTGTAAAAACAAAGACAGCTTAGATACGGGATGCGATAAAATAGCCCAGATTGCTCTTTGGTTTTCACTACCCTACTGCGTGTGGCAACGTTGGGTTGGTGTACAATTCAACAATCTAGTCTCGCAGCGATGCTCTCAGTCGCTTCTGAGACGTCCACGATGTATGGTGGAGCATGCCAATTTGTTGTTGGTGCCTCTTTTTGGGTCCTTCAAGGCCGAACGTGCAATGATAGGCTTATTGACGCCTTCGGATATCCATTCTGCATAACTTGGTCGTGGTGATAGCGAGCCTTGCATACCATCTCTTGCCTGCAGCAGTGAGTCTGAATCCGTTTGAAGAACATTCTCACACAGCTTTGTTCATGACCATCTGGATAGTTTCTGTGAAAGCTGACGAGTTAGTTTTTTGCTTCAATTTTAGCATTAGGCTTTCCCTTGACGGGGATATCAAAGAAAGGCTGCTGTTGTCCCTGTTATAGTTCATTCGTGAAATTATACATCAAGGGATTCTATTGAGCAAGTTCTAGACACTTTGCATAATGGTCAACTTGAAGTTAAAAAACGTGTCGTCAACGTAGCGGTGCTATAAAAAGGCTCATTTTGGTGAAGGCAGCGTTTTTAGTTCCAGGAGGACCAAATGTTAAACGCACTCTTGTTTCAAAAAACCATGGAATAGCAGCTGATTGTAAACGAAAAATGGTTCGTAAGGTATGACCGGCGCGGAGTGCCATTTGCAGAGTGCAAGACAGAAAATTAAATGATAACTTGAAGCAAGTAGTTTTTAGTTTTTTAATCTAACTAGGGACGAGTTTTCCTGTAGGTTCGGCAAATAGAGCTTGAAATAAAGCAAGTGTATGGTCAAAAGAAATTCCTTCCGAATGAGCATTTTCCTCGCAGATTATCAGTCTATTCTCAAACGCCTTCTAACTATCAGATGCTAGCGTGATTAATTCTCCTATCAAAGTGGCATTTTTCAGATACGACTATTTGTGCCTGCGTTGGGTCAGAAAACTTAACAGGGACACCATTCGCCAGATCATGCGAAAAAGAACGCTTCTGTAACAGACGTGACTTTGCGCAAAATCAGGGGCAGTGAACTATGAACCGTTTACCAAAGGTCTTGTATTTGCTAGATTCATTCACTAATTCTTACCTTCCTTCACTCCTAATCCACCATATTAACAAAATTTTCCTAGAAAATTGGGCCTATTAGTCTACATTATTGGTATTTTCTGTTCTCGCAGCCTGTCGAAAGTCAATGAGAGAAGCTCATCTTGCAGGATTACCAACGTTTGCCCAGGTGTCCTTGTTGACGACCTGTACTCTCACCTTACCTTTCTTGGTCATTGTGACAACCTTTTTCACGTGGTTTTCATCAAATTTGGTTGTTTGATCCACAACAATTTTCATGCAGAAAAAAACTCATGAATAGTCACACGGTGTCGTTATCGTTTTTTCTTATTGTTTAATTCTGCGAGGCATCTCTATTTAATCCGAACAAAGATGACGCGGTAGCAGTAAGTAGCTTATAATCTTTCTTATTTCGCCAGGTATATCACGCTAGAAACTTAGTTTATCATTGGGAACCGCAACCCATATAGAAAAACTTTTTATAAATTTGATATCCTTAATTACTGCTAGTTGAAAGTGTAGGAAATTTGGCGTCAATCAGGTCTATATGCAGAACCATCAATAATTAAATGAGCACCAGCAGGAAACTTCTCTTGTCAGAGTTACTTGCAGATACATCTTTTGGAGGACCAAATTTCCTTTTGTTACATCGCATCTAATAGCAACCATCCGTAAACAATCGTCCGTTGCTAAAATTTTTTAACTGAAATGTCGGGAGCGGCTTGCATTTGATCTATGTGTACAATTTGCCAAAGTGGTATGTAACGCAGACAAAAAGACGACATACGTACTTTACAATTGCTTTCATCTATATAAAGCAGCCAGCCTCCTGATGAGACGAGATGAAAAATTCGTTTAAACCCTCAAAAAATTAGGATAGGCTTATATTCACAGGATACTGGATGTATAAGCAAGAACATATATGGAAGAAGAAAAACATTTAATCAATAATGAATTAAAATATTGCTTATAATAATAAACACCGTTCCATGCGTATTCACTAATAAATAAGGTAAGCGGTAAGTAATTTTCTCAAAAGTAGTTGTGTTCGATTTTGGTGCACTATTAATTTGCCTCACGACCAACATAATAGAAATGATGCCTTTAAGATTAAATGGTAACAGGACACACGTGAGTGAAGAAAGGATGCGCTTAGGTAAATTCGAGAAGTATGTGGTTAATCAAAGAGGCCTTATCCTGATGTTTTTAATTACAGCGTGCACACAGTGTCCCAAGCAATGAACAGTAAAGAATAAAGAGCTTTTATTCGAGTAAAATCACTCAAGCAAATAACTCAAGTGTCTGGGCAATTATCATTGGGCCGGTGTTTTTTCTAGGGAAAAACCAATTAAAGGTAACTGCTTTGGCAGTTTATCTATAAAAGGTTGTAAATATACATTTAGCCTTTCCGTTTAGCTTATCGTGTCAAGGAAATCAGTGAGTGCCTGTACTGTTGTAATAAGACACAAGTAAATAATTTTTTACATATTTTCTGCCGCGCGCTGAACCACGTAGGATAAAGAAAAGACTTCTGAAGGGTGAAAAATCGATTTGACTTCAAAGCAGAAAATAAATTAGGATCATATTTGCCAAAAACCAAATAGAAGGCACAATGACACATTTTTGCGCCGTGCAAAAGACGATGCCACAATTTGGTATCTGAAGACGTTGAACATCCTCCTTGCGAATCTAATATTAGAGTAAATAAGACGCGTCTTTGAGTATTCTAAAGAAGATCAACAATTCCCAAAATAAGTTGTACTTACTGGATTGAAGCAAACCAGACATGCTGTTACTATTTTCTCATAAATGGACGCCATAAAGCATACTGGTTAATATAAATCAAGGTTTCTTACTCCAAAGCATCGCCTTGCTTCGATTTAGGATTGCTTGTTCAATTTTGCGCACCTTTCCTTTCAAATTATCGGAAATTTTAATGTTACATTGCATGGACAGCAGTGTTTTAATTCCCCATTCCCTTCCCCCAGTAACTGTTTTCGTATTTTTAAAGGATGAATGGAGATAAGTGGAAAACCAATTCTTACAATTAGGATGTTAGCCTAAAAAGTTTATGTTAAAAGTTAATTATGCGAGATGTATCTGAAACGTACATCAAAACTGCTATTTGCTTCTAAGTGTGATAACCGGTGTTTTTCCGATTTCGTGCATGCCCTCTCATGAGTTCACTTTGCCTAAAAATCAGTTAAAATAAGATTGACCAAACGTATCAAAATGAAAACCGTACTGAGATTGTAACCCATGAATCACAGCCCATGTAATTCACGGTCAAAGGTCTCACCAATCGGCGTCCTAAAAATGTGAGTCATTCACTTGGATGCATGTGAGTTGAAGCATCAGTTTTAGAAGAAAAATGAGCCTCTGAAAGCCAGTAGTAGTGAAGCCGTTTGCTTTTGGGCTTAATCATTCAGAAAAACAAAACAATTGTTAATGTACTCCTGCGGTTTAAATGGTCTAAATTTACAACAGTCTACAGAGATTTTGACAGCTTTGCACTAGATGCTTAGGTTTATGGTGGTGTACAGCTGCCCTTCCCAATTAAGTACAAAAGATAAGCTGGTGAGCTAGATGCGGTTTAAGTTCGGAAAAATACTAGACTATAGCAAGGTAGTCATTTTGGTTGTGACAAGTAACTAAAGACTATCGAGCATGTTGTTCTTGTACTGTGGAAATTTTCCAACACCTAGTACTCTGTAATTAGCAGACCTACATAAAGCTAAAAAGAAGTAATGCATACTGAAAAGGCGCAGGTGCGATCGTGCTAAAAACATATTCTACTGACACGAAGTTTCAAATAATTGTTCAGAAACATCATCACATGGAGCATCAGCTACAGGCAATCCATACAATGGGCATTACAATATTCACAGGATACAATGGCTACGCTACTGCATACCTAGGAAAATGACCACCCCTCCTTTCATCATGGATTATTGCCCTTTGGCATGATAATTGCGTGATTGGCGTCGTTTGAGTCATTAATCGGTGGATTTCCATCACCCATGTTAAATTTGGCGTGAGCATTGCTCGGCCGTCAGGTCCACCGGCCTTGGCGTGCGATATTATTTTCCCGTAAGTGCTTCCCAGTGGATAATTGCCTTCGCAAAGGAACGCTTCGTAAAAAATAATTTTTTTCAGGAAGGATTTGAATCTAACGAGTAAAAGCTGCTCTTGCCTATTAAAGAACCTAAAAATATAAATGACGTTGGCAAATACATTTGTGACGCGTTTTTCTACATACTATATTTTCATACCATAGATATGAAGCATTGCATTATACCGTTATTTCAATAATTCTTTGTACTCCTGGTTTCGTTATTTTAAGCATAACAGATGCCCGCATTTCGATCCTCTCTCTGACTACACAGCCAATTAGCTGATCGAAATACATACAGAGTAGGTGCAGTAACTCATGAGGTCATGACCAAAAAGATTTGGTAGCATAGCACAAATTTGATTGCGTTTTATTGATGTAAAATAGGAGTTGAGCGTCACAAATTGTAACAGGAAGAAAAATTACAGGAAACAGGCAAATACCTTTTTTCTAGTTTTTTCAGGGAAAGAGGTTGATTTTTGCCGAGATCGGTGGTTAGCACATATGTTGTGCTATTTAGTAGGCCAGAATCGAATCTTTTATTTTTGTGCGCAAAGGAAAAAAAATAAAAGAACTTACCTCCTAAAGTGGAAAATCTTGTCCTTGATTAACGGAATTACAGTAAGGATAGGTTTTGAGTAATCGTATTTTTTTCAGAAAAAAAAGGATTGTTGTCTTGAAAAGTATGTTTTTCCCATGTCTGAAGTTATTTTTAGTAAGAGACGTGGTAAAATGTGCTTTGATCATATTTTTAACCGCACTGAAGATATCCAAACGTAAAGTAGAACGTCTATATTTTATCGAGTATATGGATATAGAAAGCAATCTTCTATATCTAAAGCAAATGACAAGATGCTCTTTGCGCAACATACTTTTTTGCTAATACGTAATTCTGGAACGGAACAGATAGCATATTAACAGTTTTTGCGTAATCAAAATAAGTATTAGGTTACGTTTTTTCATTTACAACCTAAGCATTGAGGCCAGGTGTAAACAGATATAGTTTCAAACCTCCAATTTAATGAAAGGGGGTAATTTTGTTTAATTTTGAATCAAAACTGCATTATTTCTTTCATGTTAAATCAAACGTTGTACAGATTTCCCCATTTGCACTTGGACAGAGGGTACCATTCATGGAAAACATTATCTGAATATTTCATTAGCGTATCTTTTAAAGAGTTACTCGGTTACGGAAAGTATTATAATTAACCTTGGGCATTATAATACCAGATTTCTGTTGTGGGCATTCTTCCTGCTCAAAAAACCTTTTTGTTTCAGAGAGTCAAAAATATGACCCACTTGGCCGTCCTTATAAGAACTAATATTCCAATTTTCACGTTCTTGGTTGTCAATTAGAAATCTTGAAAACACTATCAATCATCAAATCTTCGTCTAAATATAGAGGAAGCTCTAAAAACAACCGCAATCCACTACCTGACACGCCTATAAAGTAATCTGATGACAGTATAATTCTCGTAAAGTAAAGAACATGGTAGGGTAACGAGTTTACCTGAGGATAAATCCACACTTATTATTAAACCTTATGGCTTTGTTAAACTTTTTTGATCTTAGCGATTTCTTAAAATGATTGTTCGTGATGGCTTCAGAGTTAGCGAGAAAGTAAAAAAATTTCGAAAATTACGGCATTGTATATGGGTTTTAGCACGAACTGAACATTTAGTTGTGTTGAAATATCCCCTTGCGGACTTCATTCAGTTGTATGATTACAGAATATTAAGTTACCCCAAAAATTGAATAAATTAATTGTCTCCCCAACCCAATGGTTAGTAAATTTGATCCACTTTTGAAAGTTGAGTTTAGGCAACGTTCTGACGGCCCAATTTACAAAGCCCCACGGGGCGCCATACATTAACTCACAGTACACATCTGTTGGTTGTTAGCTTTATTACAATGGAAATACATTTGGACAGTCAGTTGACGGTATAAAATTTGGCGAGTCCATTAAGCTGCAAATGTATACCTCTAACCAAATCTGATTTTCTCCTATCACCTGCTGAACCCTTGCTGCTCAAGCAGTTTGAGTGTTGACTGTACTGAAGCCTTCACTTGTTTTCGTATATTCAAGTTCCACCAAACCCATCGACTGTTTGCACAGTCAGGCCAAATTACTTATTTAGATCTGTCAAAAAGCCTCAATAATTTGTTGATTATGTTATTCTTCCTATGTTACCAACCGCTGGGCAGCTGCTGGCTGAGCTCAAGAAAGGGCTGCATGCCACAATGGATCAAACACTTTTGCTATCTGAGAGCGTCTTACTAACTAGATCTCTCTCCTCGGTTACTATGCACGCAACTCAAAAAGAGGTAAAATCAGATATGATATAGAAAATACTCCTTTCTGTTATTATATCAGTACCAAAAGTGCAGTATTGCCCAAAGCAGATAGTAAACATGTCAGCCTGTCGAAATCATACAGTTTACAGTGCTTTAAAGTTGATAAACAACTCTTCACTATATGCTTTACACTTTTGAAAATGAGGTAAATGAACCCACGCTGTCATAACATTATCAACACTCAGAAACCCAGAGAGAATCATGAGCCTTCGAAAAACTTTAGTGCAATATATTAGGTTTAGGTAAAAATAATTTAAGGTAAAAGCGAAATATAATCTAGGGAAATGCTAAACAGGGTTGCCTAGTGGTCAAATCTAGGGTCATATAAACTGTTATGCAGTTTGATTTCTTTTCGTCGATTTTGTTTTCATTTGTTCAAAAGTATTTTGAAGCAGCAGGGAAAAGATTAATACGTACACAATTTGTACCTTATTACCCTTACCATTTAAGCACTACTGACTGGTTGCTATAATAATTTTTAATCTACCTCTTTTCGATTATTGTATTTGCGGATGGTGAAAAATCAAAGAGGTTCTTTTTCACAAATTGACTTCGTAAATGCAGTGGTCTGGTTAGTGTGCATTTTTAATTATTCAGAGGATCAAAATACACTCAAAAACTATGTTGCATTATTTTAAATAACCATCCAAAACTGAGTTAAGCTAGTGCAAAATTTTGGGAGTAAGACGTTTCAAATTTTACACTTTTAATGTCAGTTAAAATAATATATACTGAATTAACATCGGGAAAAATCGTTGATATTGAGATCGATAAAAAATAAATTTGAAGTATTCGCGTAAATGTATGGCAAAAAATTTCCTCTAACCGCTGAATAATTAAGTGGTGTACTTAAACTAGCAGCTATCGAATAAAAAAATCATAATCCACTGGTGTATCAAACTAAACTTTGATCCTATATTTTCAAAGTTTCGGTGATATGTAAGCGCTTTTTGTTTATCACTTTTTCCGGTTATGTAGGATTTATGTTTCATAAAAAGTTAATTAGTGTTCAAATATGTGAAGCAAGGGAGTGATGACACAGCAGAGTGCATCCGGTTAGAGCTTCGGTGGCGCTGGTTGGCAAATCATAGGTTTTCGACACTAGTTAGTAGAGAACCAATAGGATGCGTGCTTTAACTACCGCGTTTTCTGTTGCATTGCAGGATCTACATACATGTAGGATAGCCAAAGACGATACGTATTTAATTGTTATTCTCGCTGCAGCCACCAGATCCATTTGAATGTTAAGTACAATCAACAGTTTGTGAGGACGTCGAGGTGGGCATTTTACCGATAAAATGACTATAGATGGGTAAGTCAGATTCTCATTGATGTTACTTGGTATGTGTAAGGACAGGTTCTGTCAAGCCTTCTTTATTCTATAAAACGATGGGCATATATTTGATGTCCGTAAACGCAGTAAGCGCAAAAACATTTTTATAAATTCAAAAGCCTTTGGGTTTTTGGAATTATTATTACTCAGATTGAAAAAACTCGTGCAGTATGGAAGAAGCTATCTGGTATAAAATCATCAGCTTGATTATTTCACGTTCTATAGTAAAATTTAAAAATTTTCCTTTTAATGGTTAACTTGAATTGGAGTAGAAAAATTAGTTGCAAGCATTAATAATTTTAAAATGTTATCGATATTTTGCTTTTTGAGGCGCATTAACCACTTCTTTATGCTTACCTCAAGAAAAAAAGGTTAAAACCATTCAACGAATATAACATCAGATTGCGGTCAAGTATTCGCGAAATAAAATAAATCACAAATTAAGCTAATATATTTGTTTCATAGTGCAAAAAAAGTAATCAGTCACCGCTTCAATCGTAATTGAGTGTAGTTTTTAAATTTGGAGGTACGAAAAAGTCGCAGGCAGTTCATGCTTAATATTAATTTCCGTGATATTTTTAAGCAACGATGCAGACCAGTGCAAAGCTTTAAATCTGTTTTTACATAGCTTTTGATAAAAAATAACCACTTGATCTTGAACCAAGTATTTCAAAGTTTAAGCTTGTAATCGTGCAGTCTTAAATGCATCCGCAACTTTGATGGCATACCAAAAAAAGGATTGCAAAGTTGTAGTTCATACCACGATTTTGGCATGCAGGCTGCTTTTGAACTGTTTGAAGAAGAGTAAAGCCAAATGTTTTAACTTATATTTTGCAGTTTCAGATTACAGGATGCATATTTGTCATACTTTGGCATATATTTTGGCATATGTTTTGGCTTATTTTATCAGTAAAAATCGGTAACAATATAGAACAGCTTAAAAGCAGGATAGGAACGGAAAAGAATAATAAATTGAGATCATGCATTGAACCAATCAAGATAAGAAAACGAAATTATCTGTTTCAATGTTTTCAGCCAGGCACCACTGAAAACATTGATCAAAAATCTTCATAATAGAAATATAACTGAATTGAATGGCGATTGCAGCGTTATTCCGCGGCACTGATCATTATTACGCTAGGCCCAGGCAGGCATCTTAATCTTGTTTGTATAGCAATTGTGCACCAGCTAATTAAATATGGCTTGCTGATTTCGCAATAATTTTAAAATGCCTGTTTTTAACACCGAGGATATTAAAGCCTATAAGAATATTAATACTTAGGCCAAATGCCCTGTGCTTAATTTGCTCGAGGAGTAAAAATATTAAATTTCAGTGAATAATTTATCAAAATATGTGTCTGGTGAAAAGTATAACACTTTGGTCCTGTGAACTCAATCGTAAGTGAACTATGTTAACTAAAAAAATACTTGTTTCTTTTCAAACACAGCACGTATGCTTATGCGATATTGCTTTGTCTTAATGAGGCATGTTCGTAAAAACAATTTTCAAATAATCAAGCATAACAAAAATCTATTGTTTTATCTCATGGTTAGCTTAATACATTAAAATTTGCTAGCAATAACCTAGGAAGCATACGCTGTCGGCAAAAAATCTCTACCGATACCCACACAGAAATGTTTGGATAGAACATGGCCATATCAGTCGGATGAGCATGATTTTATAAAACCATGATAACTTTAGTTGCTGAACGCTCAACTTTCGCTAACAGAAGTCTCTCGTCCTGTTCTATCTTGGGTTCACTTTCAAGCGCCAGTAGCAATTGCACGGCGGCTAGTAATAAAGGCATTTGGATATTGCCCAGGAAGACAAAGGGGGTTGGAATGACCCCTTCTGGCTCAAAAGCCGTCACTGATAAGTCATATTCAACTCCAGGTGATGCGTCACCCGAGACTTGAATCCGCAACCTGCGTTGCTTAGAAGTCGAACGCTCTTAGCCATTGAGCGACAGGCTCGTTGTCTTGCCAGTTTAGATCGGAAATTGATTAACGTCTAATGAACTTGTAATGGAATTTTTTCAACCCTTTCTGTCTTAGGGCTCACTTTTAAGCACCTACATCAGTCAAACAGCTGATATTTGTCTACATAGCTGAAAAGTGGCCTGATAACTTTGTTCTTTTTAAAATAAATTTAGCAAACTTATGGTATTTCGCTAAATTCCAGGGTAATATCTAGTCAGACTAACGTGATGATTTGCTCTATTTCATTTTCTAAACTGCATAGCAAAATCAAAATTAGGTAAATCTACATAAAATATGTATAAAACTCCACCTTTTGTGGAAAAAATCGTCCAAGATTTATCTAAGTTTTAACGTCGAATATAATGAAAGTAATCTAGTAATACTAATGGTACCGAGAGTTTTACAAATTTTTGGTTAGAGAATATTGGAGGATTTCAACGTTTCCGTTTTCTATACGCTAGACTTAAGACATATAAAGACTGCAAGCGCAGCTGATTTTGTTTTTCTGCAAACAATGTATGTGATTGTTTTCATATCTAAGGACCCATTGGCGTTTTATCGAAATGGCGTAAAAACGAAACTTCGAAAGAGCTATGGTTATACAAATGCAGGCGACAGTTTTTAGTTGGCTGTTTACAGTAAGCAATGTAGTCAATATAAAAAGCGGCGTACTGTCCTGAGGTTTTTAAGATACCAGATTCGTCGGAGATACCACGGGATAACTTTGGACATGGAAGGCTGACCATTCAGCAGCAGTGAGTAGTAATTATGCCAGTGCTCATATCGTGGTTCATTCGAGGGGCGTCAGCTACACTTTTACAGTGGGCAATACCGAAGTGCTTGTAAGGTGGGATAACAGCGTGAGCCGCGAGCTGCTTCGCGAACACAAAACCCATTAGCAAGTGCAGTTTCTTCTCACTTCGATACACGCTGTTACGTCATTGCTTGAGCAGAGAAAGGAGTCACATAGGAAGTCGCGAGCGACGAATGCTTAAATAGACAATGAGGCCAGTCGAAGGAAAATTACCATACTACTTGTCACAACCGTGCTGCAGCCTCCATTATTAAGGACTCGGAGACGCACATTTACCTGCTATTTATGGAAGACAGTTGTGTTTTTAAAAAAAACATGCTTTATGCTCCCAACATCCTTATCTTCGCTGCCAAAAAACATGATACATTAAGTGCTGCTTTAATATATTTCTGTAGATGTAAAAGAACCACTGCATTATCTAAGAGCAGAAAGAGGCTTGCATGACTACTGAACTATAAGAATTACTTGAAAGTTTAGGCAATGGCAGAAACCTATAGCAGGAACAAAGACGAGGGCTGTAGAACACATTTCTCGTTTCAATCTAGCTTAATTCCCATTTCGTGATTAAGTAAAGCTGACTTAAATTTAAGGATAAAAAGATTAGTTGATGAAGGACGGACTTATATGCCCCGTACTCATGATTGATTGGATATTAAATGTTTTGTTTTAATTTAAAAGCATAAAACTAGCACTTAAAATGATGGGACTAGAATCAAAAAAGCTTTTAAAGACGATGCATTAAACTGTGCACAAGGAGTTATTTAACGCACTTTGGTCCACAGACAAAAAATATGTCAAGTGTCTACTATAATTTTGTTCATATTATTTTTGTAATTATGATAAAAATCTCCAAACTAAGAAAGTCTTAAATACATCGCCGACCTAATGCATTGAGTATATCTTCCAACGAAATTAGGAAGGATAGAAAGTTGGCAACGAAAACGGAAATTTTTTCAGATGACGTTGAGCACTGATATCGTATACACTTTTAATAAAAAGGCCAAAATAGTAACGCATATACAGTAGCCACCAAAGACCATGCAACGCTAATTATTAAATTCGCCTGGACCTTTTAGCATATTTTTGAAAACACCTTATGTGATTCATTCAGTTTATTAAATTCCGCAAAATTCTTCTACTAAGTTAAATCGTCATTAAAGTTAGGTTTATTAAGAAAAATAACCATAAGTTTTAAGGAAATTGGAATTTACCTCATATGGAAGGAATTTCCTACGCTATAGCGAAAGAGAGAACAAAACTGCACATTAATGTTGATTATGCTAAAAATGAACTGCAAAATAAGTAACTAAGGTATGGTGGATATCCTTCCCAGAACTAGAAAATTTTATAAAAATTTTTTCCAGATTGAAGTGAAGCCAAGCTTAAGGAAACAAATTTGTTTGCAGTACCATTAAACATATGTGTTTAAAAAATTATGTTTAGCTATCTGGTGAAGTTTCTTTGTAAAAAGGGCATTAACAGATGACTTTTTGTTTGAATGCAGCAAAAAAACTCAAATTTCCTTCAATAAAAACCAAATGTCTAACATTTTATCGTAGATTTAACACACATAATGCCCTATTTAATGTAGGTCGTGAAGCAAAATAGTTTTTGTAAACTTTAAAATCCCTTTTTACTTTATTTAGAGCTGGAACAGACGAAAGAATAATCAGTATTTCAAAAAATGGCAATTTCTATAGCCAGTTTTTTAAATTCACCAGTATGTATCTGAAAGTGGAATTAATCTACTCATGCGGACGGTAAACTATTATAAAGAGGAAAAACATTTCTGTTATTTCCAGTCAAATTGAATCGTTTTGTCTACTAAAAAACGTAAAGAAATTCACAAAATTATCAAATTTCATTCTGATATTACGTTGGAGAAATTAAATGTACACAAAAGTTCGTCAGCCGAATATCTAATCAAAGCAATTTCTAAGAAGTAACCTTTTACGAAATGTTGCTTATAAATCTTAGGAATAGTAGCTTCAGAGTTTGACTGCTGACGTGATTTACTCTTGACAATGTGGTTTGCTGTTTAGAGGCATTTCTACAAAGAATCAACATAGTCATCATTCTAAGAAATAATATCCAAAAGCACTTTCTTTTGATAAATATTCTATATATATATACCTTATTTTAAATATTTTGGTGTAAACGTCGAACAGATGCGCAAATTATGAATCAATCAGTGAAGATAGTAAAAACAAGCAATTTGATGACACACTCTTTTCGATGACATTCCATTAAAACGTCACCGGTAAGAGTAGACTTTTCAGAATATTTTGACTATGGATAAATTCTTGTATTAAATGAAAAGTGTTTGCTTTAAGTTTTCAACTTGACACAATATCTTAATTTATTGTCTTAATTTGGAGCTCTTTTTGATGTCTCTAGAACCACGGCATTATCGAGAAAATTTTATATTCCTTTACGAACACTTAGTAATTCCTATAGTTATTTTAAGTACTTTATAGGCCTTATGCCATTCATTGTCATTTCTTTGTTTTTCTAAATTCATTCACACTGGTATTGGAGAAATGATCAAACTTATACAAATTAAGGAAAATTACGCGGTCAACGGCGACCATTGTATTATGATTGGCATTTCTTGCTGCCAAGTGTTGACTTTTATAATTTGTACAGGATGAGGATGAATCACGCAAACACTTTCACTTTTCTTAATGACTATTATATTCCTAAAAAACACACGAAGGTTTATTGGTTCGAATGCTTTTTCCAGTATTGCGCAGAATCAGATATATCAAAAATCCCCTATGGCCATGAGCACGCGCACCAGATTACTTCCTGACTTGTGCAATGAATGAAAGAAGTTGGTATTTGTATATCTTTACCATCAGCTTTTAGCATGAACGTACTATCTACTGGTCCAATGACCATTGTTATATGCTTTATTATGTTAAACGTGAACCAATACAAAAAACAGAAAAAAAAACGATCAATCAGACGTTGGGTGTATGTTTTAAAATGACTTCCAGAATATTAACTTAAGTCTAAAATGTATATGTAGCAAGTTATAATTTTAAAAATATTCACTTTTCTTGAAAACAGAGTCACGTAAGCAATTTACTTTGATATTCTCAAGCAACAAAAAAACTACGTTTTTCAAAATAACAAATAATAAACTTACCGTAGATCTGATAATTTAGAAGTATAGTTGGCGAGCGTACGTAGGCTTTCGCGAGACAGTATCTACTTCGCGAAAATGGGTATCCTGAGGGATTTATTACAAGAACCATACCTGCGAAACAAATAAAACCTCGCAAACTTACTGTGGAAGAGAAACCACCATTCCCCAAACTACCGTTTTGAGGGGACAAAAAATTAAATGTTGAAAATATGTCTTGACCAAGCCGTGACAAGTATTTTCCATTAAGCGAGAATTCAGATATTATTCTCAACAAACCCAGTCTTAAATGGTGGAGGTAAGGATAGTTTGCCAGCTCATACCACCTACATGTCCATCTACTCGTTAACTCGCTCCTGTGGAGCAGGCTATTTTGGTCGCATGAGTCGGCACCTATCCAAAAGCATATAGTAACACCTGCCTGTGTGGCTGAGAAAAGATAAAGTCAGGAGCATAAACAGCCCTATTCTGGCGCACATATTTTATCCCTGACACCGTGTGGACACCAAAGAAGCCTTATGGATGAGTGATAAAGTACCACGAAACTATTCACAGTCCCCGGATCAGCTCCTGCTAGAAATAGCGGAGGAGACTGCTCTTAGATCACTGAAGACGGCGCTGAATATACAAAAGAACCTTTCAAAAGCCCCGCGTCTGGCGTGGCTTACAGTCACTTAGGGGCATGCACTCATCCGCCCTCTGTTTTTCTCTCTTCCAACCCCCTCCTTCATCTCCCCTCCCAGGCTAGCTTCACAAAACCCCGCTTTCATAACCGGCTCTTTCTCATCAACCTATCCTCACCTTTTCTTACGACTCACTTACGGAAAGAGGAACATGTTTGACTTGTACCTTGGTCACATGTAAATGTACTGGCCTGACGGGAATGTATTTAAAGCCCACGTTTATAGACGTTACTCTCGACAATTTGTTAGTTTTTTTATTTAATCTTGCCAGCACAAAGACTCCAAACAATTAAGCATTTTATAGTATGCATTAAAATATAAAGCATCTTCCATATTTTTTAAGCCTTAATGTGTTCATAGGTGGTGACGAAATGACATAGAAATCCCCTGCCTCGTGAAAAACCCTTCATTGACAGTATGGGTCCAAATGGCAGGTCAGTGTCCTTCTGAATTTCAATTGTCAAGTTTTATTTATTTTAAGTAGTGGGGGTAGATGATTTAATTAATATATTTGACCCAACTGTACAAAACTGCATAGTGTCTCATTCACAAAGTTTTCGGGAAGGTGACTTACAAAAAGAGTTTCTAAGTTCACTTTTTATTGGCGCTTTTAGCGTTACTTCGCATTAAATAAATGCAGATTAAACCCCTGTTTATTCTTTTACGAGGTCATGGTCCTCCGGTCTGCTGTTTTCATCTTCCGCAAAATATAAAAAAATTTGATAATCACGTAAGAGGACAACTGGTTGCTTTGTTTTTATTTTGCGTAGTTGACTTTTTAAGTCTTCATTGAGCTATTTTTCATTTTTGGGAAATCCATTCAACTGGTATTCTTTGTGACTTGCCAAATTTTGCATCTTTTGCACCACCTCAAGACCACCTGCTGTTACATGTTTTACATATTAAACGTTTTATGATATACGCTGTATATAGAAAATATTAGTTTCAAAAAGGAAACCACAAATGTTGCAGTAAAACTGCAAAACTTTGTGCTCGAATATGTTATCATTATATGCAAACGAATATATTTAAATGACGTTTTAAATTTTTGCCAAATTTGTACATCGACCTTTAAGTGCAAAACGAAGCAAGTATTTGTTTGCTTTGATAAAGCACAAATATTTTTATTGCTTATGAGTGCTAAGGATAGGTTGAAGTTAAATATCTGTCCTTAACATGTGCGACCTTTAATGTATAAGATCATTTTTCTTGACTTCACGTCACTGTTGCGATGAAATTTAACCATGGTCTTTATAGGGATGCATCAGCCTAGAAAACATTTATGTTACCTATTCAATAACTGAATTCCTTGACGGATCAACTTTAACCTTAAAGAATGGACTTTGACAACCGGGTGATTTTAAATGTCGGTGGAATTCGACACGAAACCTACAAAGCAACACTGAAGAAGATACCTGCTACACGCCTGTCCCGTCTTACTGAGGCCCTAGCCAACTACGATCCAATTCTTAATGAATACTTCTTTGATAGACATCCCGGTGTCTTTGCACAAATACTTAATTACTACCGGACGGGAAAACTGCATTATCCTACCGACGTTTGTGGTCCACTTTTTGAGGAAGAACTGGAGTTTTGGGGCTTAGACTCTAACCAGGTAAGCAAACACGTGAATGATATCTGGCCATTAGACCACATATAGTCTATGGTAAGGATCTTAAATCTATCAGACCTAGCACTGACTCTAATGCTGCGTATCTCGACTAAGTGAGTACATAAACTCTGTTAATTTACTATTTATTGAAATTGAAGTTTTGATGGAAGACAATGAATTTTTAACATCATTCGCTTTTTGCTTTTCGAAAGATTAAACACTTAATAATATTTCATTCTGCGATTGCCTAGCTTCGACATCGATTATATATTAGATTTTCGAAAATAAATGGATTTTGAGCAGCAGTTACAATGTTAACTTACCAAAATGGATAATTTTATGGAAAGGTTAGGGTTGAATTACACTAAAAGCGGAAACCCCGAGGTGGATGTAAGGCTGTGGTCAAAATTGATTCAAAAAAACCTTTCCCACAATGTAGTTTGCCAGGTTTATAATTTCGAAAATTGTGTTCTTTCATTTTCTTATCCCCGAATTTTAAAACAGTGCAAAATTTCTTGTACAAAAAAAATCATGTTATCTTCCTATTAGTTTTTTAATTAATATATATATATATATATATAAGAAGTGGATCCGACAAAGCAAAATGGAAGCGGAATGGCCATTTCTGGCTTATTAGCCGTCATCAGCCAGTCAAACGCAATCTCGAAGGATGGCATCGCCGAGATTTGAATCCGGGACCTTCGGTCATTTTGTTCAGGACACTACCTCTAGTCCATGGATCCCCCTGCTTTGTCGGTTGTGATCAGGAATATGATGAATGAATGCAAGTGTTTCACCGACCGTGTCAAGGATCTAGGCTGATGACAGCTAATAAGCTAGAAATGGCCAATCCGGTCTCCCTTTGCTTTGTCGGATCCACTTAATTATATCAATTTAGTCACTATGTGACGGTCATTGAGGGTTTGCGTTGCAAGCTGCTTGGCAAAGCGGAACTTGATTGTTCCTTAAGTAGATCGGTGAAACACCTGCATTCATTCATACATATGTATATTAAAAGACTGCTAATGCTATAATTCGAATGTGACACTCATGGGATTGTTCACTGAAAGTTATTCCATAGTTTTGGGAACTACACATATGTGCTCAGTAAAGACTGCTTCAGAAACCAATTTACTACATGAGCAATTGAAAGACTAATATCAGCCGTTTACTATGGACCGCTTTCTCAATTGAATGCTAATGTAACATAAGCGTATTAACCTAAATCGTATGAAGAATGCGTTGTAACAGGAACTGCATGCTAACTTAATACCACCTGAATGGAATGATGACTATCAAATACGCGTGATATTGTATACATTTTTCGTATTTTAAAAACTGCATATCCGTATTAACACCAAAAGCCCGCTAGTACATTATTTACTTCCAGATGTACTGAACATTAATCTGTCGGTTGAGCTATAGTGTATGGGTGTTTTCGAAGTAAAGAAACAGCTCCCTTTCCGGGTGAATTTGAGTGCAATATTTATAGGTCTCACAGATGACAAGCTTGTCTACTTTATTCCAGTTGACAGTTTACCTCGGCAAAGCGCAATTGAGCTGTGAACCTCATTTATACCGCACAGTTCTTAACTATTAATAGTGTAGATCTTAAAGCCCTCTGTAGTTTTCAGTTTACTGGAAATAATTGCTTGATTGATATTCACACATACGTGCGTAAGAAAGCATGCACATTACCCAAGGATGGCCCATAGATCCTTACCCCCTAACCTTTACCTCGACGATGATTAATTATGTATCATTCAGGTGCACAATTTACTACATACAAGGAACCATTTTTCTTCAAGTTTCATTGTAACTGAATTCAAGCATGGCAACTTAACGCATAAAAATATTCCCCTTAACTATAAAGCCGACTCCAACGGTTATTGCTGGTTTGCTAGTCATAATTTCAATAAAAAATTTTGTAGCCAAATGCTGCCAGTACCGCTTTATTCTTCGCGTCTTTGACGGCATTCCTGCCGCGGACCATTTGTTGTTGGTCGGATGCTAATTAGTTTCCAAGTTTGAGCTTTAAAGGAAAACAGACTCAGAATTTGCCATGTTTTGACCATATTTGTGAGAATAAAGTTCAATTCCAAATTTTTGTTAAACGAAGGCTGCAAGGGAGGCTACAGGGACGGTTTTAGAAAATGCCAGCTTTTCTTTAACGGTTTAGTGTGGTTGGCGGACCTTCTTGGATGCTACATAACACTTATAACATTACGTACTCGGCAGCTGATTTCATTCATATGTACTTGTTTGACAGTTAATGGAAAAGGTTGTTGTTTTCGTTTTGATTAGTAAGCCTGACTTTGTAAGTCGTAAATGTCAGGCCGACAGTTGTCTCAAATGGCACCAACAACGCAAACCTCGCAGGTGACCAGCACGTTCAGCTATTTTATCCCACTGCAGAACGCATATAAGTATGAAGCTTCATTGTGACATTTGCCGCCTAGAGCCTATTCGTTAAGATATGCTTTGGACAGAAGTTAATAAGATGCAAGATTCTAAGAGCTAAGCAGTTACTACCAGCGGAAGATCAGACATCTGCCCATCGAAGTATAGCCAGAGATAATGTTTTTAGGAATAACAGTTGCAGTCTTGCTGTTATTTGTGAATAGTACTTCTCAGTAGTTGATTGCTCACATACACAAATGATGGCTTGGACAGGCTGTAGCCAAGGAGTACCAGAGAAAAAAGCAAATGACTACTTCCGTTCTTAAAAAAGAAAAGAGCGTGAGCGCAGTCCCATGTGAGTTAGGATAATCCAGCTCTTCGTTGACTGAATAGAATTTTTGTAGTAAAAGTCGTTTCCATTTAGATCCTAAGTCAATGGATCGTAAACTCGAACGCACAAAACCTCACTGTTTTATGACAGCAATGCATTCTGTTAAGGTCCTTGGTACCTATTTTCCTCATCACCTGTGGTTGCCATTGCGATTTGTGTTAATAAATTGTTGGAAACGGTTGTGGAACTGAAATCTGTTAAAAACTCAAGCATCCACGAAAAGAAGTGTGAATAAAGGCTATGCTCATGTTTTTCACTACTACCATCTCCCCACGAAGTGGAAAAGTCGAAAAATTAAAGGCCAAGCTACCCATCTGGAAAAACTCATTCAAACTGATGTCTCCGAAGTTAGTCAATACAGAATTAACTTGAGGCTTTTTATTCTGACTTGGCTTTTACATGGTCTGTAGGGAAGCTATCAAATATGAATAGATATGTATAAAGAGATTTTATCTCACACGCCTCTTTCTCGCTATTTCGCAAAGGTACACGTTATGCAAATACAACGACGGTATTTATAAGTTATTTTTAAACTATATTTAATGATGATTTGCAGGTTTTCGAAGTACAAAAAATTCGTAGGCTGATTAGATCACCTGCAATAGTGAGCCCACAGTACCTTTCCGTGCACTTTTTCAATAAAATTTTAATTAAGGCTTCCTTATGATTATGTCACTAGGTTAAACTTCCAATTTTAACAGCTGAACACATAATTACTAGAAATCAAAGCGGTCGAGCAGTTGGCATCTACAGCAGAAAATCTAAAAAATTAAGGTTGATGTGCGTTATTTTCTTTAGCACTACGTCCATAAGTGTATGGCCTTTGCTAAACGTTCTTTTCCACTCATCTATATCTGTATAGTTCGCATCTGGTAAACGTCCGGCAACTAGGTACTGCCCACATAAGTGGTTGTGCAACAAGGTTAAATCATTTAAAGTTAACTAAATAAGCCCTTCTGCAAACGGCTCATACCAGCCGTAAGTATGGAAGAGATCGAAAACTGCTGAGGCCAAAGTGCTTTATTTACGTCAATTATGCTGTCACTGTTCAACCATTTGCTTAAAATTCTTCTGCGTGCATGCTTTTAACAAGGAAAGGAACAGCCTGCTGACATAATAAGGTATTGTATTGAGGCAGTAAATTAAGATGGTCAATAAATAGTTCAGAATTGGAACTGAGGTGAATTTGTTTATAGGATACGTATGACTTCGGCTCCATACGCATGAATAAGTTTGTGCGCCATAACGTTGTTAATAATCACAGCACGGTTATACGGTAAGAAAAAAACTGTCGAAATACAGCCTTATATATTTATGCGTCGTTCTGTATGTGTTTGCTTTTCAGAACTTGATCTCATTTATTGCATGCAGACTGTAATTAAAGTCAAGACCATGTTGAAAATGTTTTGACTAAATGTGTAGAAAATTTGAGCCATCAAATTGAAGTATGAACTGATAATAGGGAACATATTAAATCAATGAACGACTACATTGTCCGAAGGACGATTTAAACCCAACGTTTTTTGCGCTTGTGCTTCGAAAAAGTATTGAATTATTTTTAACACCATTGGCTTTTCTCAGCCAATTATTTTTAATACGGAAAGGCGTGTCTCTTTTGACTGAAGGCCGCATGCGGGAGACTGGTTTGCTCGCTATTTGTTAAGTGGCAGTTGGCAAGCGACAATTATTTTTCACCTTTATCTGAAATAAAATTTATTAACTGTCTATCAGTTATATCAGAACACTTGGGAAACTAGAAGAGCACCCTTTTGCACTGTTTCACATGCAATTCTCTTCCGGTCACCTTTTCAAACACTGACATAAATTGCAAACATATTGAAAGTGAGACCATGTCTATGCCCGAAATAGTTCTTTCCTAGAAAATTATGAAATAAGGAAAATGGTTGTTTTGAAAATAATTTTTCAGTTAAGGGAGTATGAGAAAGGCAAACATTTTCCCATACTCTAACATTGCAGGCATGAATGTGTCTTATTGCCACATTTACAGAACCAATTAATCTCATGGTGGATAGCTTTGTTCCAATTATAGCGTTTAACTCAAGTTATAACATTGAAAATTTTACACTCTGCCTTAAAATATTTGATAAATATCAAAATATTATACGGCAATATTAAAAAGTTAGAAAAGTGATGTGAAGAAGGAGATGTGATCCCAGCGCTTTCATCTTCGTCTTTTCAATTACTTCCTGGGACTCACATGTTCGCTTTTATGGGGAAGTTACAAAGCAGCCTACACTAACTGCTAAATTATTTACAAGCTAAGGCTCTTAAATTAACCCTCCAAGCGCCATAAACGTTCACTACAGACCCTTATATTAGTATCAATTTAACAAAAAAGTAATATATATAGAAACGGCAAAAACGATCACCTTTTATGCAGCAAAAATGTTGATTGGATTTGTGACGGAAGCTGAAAAATCAGCTTTCGGCAGGTAAAAAAGTACGGCTTAAATCGCCGTTTAAGTAAACGCACATCAAAAGGAAAAAGGCTGTTCAGAATGGAATAGCAAACAGAAATGTCAGGACTCATGAGGTTTTGCAGTTACTATGCTTCTAAGCCAGCCTACATTTTCCAAAATATTTATTTATTTTTCGTTTTTTTGCTGCAGTTACTATCTCTGTCTATAAGCCCCTACACGAGTTAGGAAGCTCCGAATAGTAAACAAACTGCTCCTTTGCTCCGCATTTTATCTTCTTTACTTAAGTTAATTATTCTTTATTTGAGAGGAGATGCCATCTGTGGAAGCGATGTTTTATAGCCTACCGTTTTTGATTCGCATTCCTACTTATGGTTATCGAAAGCTCAGAAAAGTGTTATGGGTGCATATAACATGCATCCGTTTACAAAATTCCTGGCAATGGCCGTAAGTAGTACTGCAGGCAGAGAACAACCAGCTAAGCTCGGAGCTGTCGTCTCTCGCGTAAAAAATAGGTAAAAGTTAGAAGTTAAAATATTTTCCTACGCATTAAACGCGGACATTGAACCCAACAATCAGTCACAAAGGCGGTTTTTTAACATCGTCAGTTAACGACTTGTATGCAACCAGCTAGGTAGCAGAGTACGACTCTCAAAAATAATTTTTGAAGCTTATGCATATAAAAACTTTGCTATTGGGTGCAATTCTAACCGAAATTTTAATATTTGTGTTTAACTTGAAAATTTTATGTTACTAGGATATTGTCGACAGTTATTTTGCAGCAAAATGTGACCGTATTAAACGAAGGTTGCACTCTGACTCTTGAATAAGCTATTTTGGCCTAAGCCAAAAAAGAATTTTTTACTAACGGATAACTTCAATTGTGTGAATTTTTAAAATTGACTTTTGATTCCCATAAAAGTTTGAAGCTAATTTAGACAAGCATTTCAATAATTGTTGCAGCATCATTGAGGTAGCAAATTGCGCCTTTGATAAATTTTAAAATTGAGTCATGTTATGCTTTTGGTCTTAAAAATATTTTGAATTATAAATAACTTTAAATCTGTGAAATTTTTATTCAGAAGATATGGCGCACATTCATTTATTAGTGCTGCTTTAATAGCATGCAAGATGACTCACCTCACTGCCACATGTAACTTGACGTATATAACTGTCTAATGATAGCAAATAGAAATAAATTATTCTCCTCCCATGAAAAAATATAAGGCTGGTAGTTTTTAAACCCTAAATAAAACTGTAAGACTTAGTCGGAGGCAATTTTATTCGGGCATGGATAGCGTATTTCGTAGCCGAGAAACAGCCTCTCTTCAAGCATAAACTTTGAAGAAGTTATTTCCTACAAAGAGCGTACAAGTAAATTTATACTTAAGTGCATGGATTTCGTTAAGTCTTTTGAAATCTATAGGGACACCAGAATCGTAGGGAAAACTAATGTGAGTGATTCACTGCAGAAAGTTGCTTTTGCAGGTGACCATTAAAAAGTTCATCGAGAAGTGGGTAATCTGTGTGACTGAACTATTTTCAGATTTTTTTGCATGAGAAATATCCCAAACTTGCCCAATTAATCGCCACTAATCGCTCATGAACGTTCACCGACCGCTACAGGACCTCTCTTGCTTTGCCCTGGGTCTGTTTTCTCGGGCCCTGATTGCAGCCGTGGGGACTGTCTTAGGTAGATAGCATTGATGAGTATGAGCTTCACGTGGTGTACCACTTTGGGCTCAAAATGACTGGCTGGTGGCGTCAAATAAGACAGAAATTCTCATTTCACTCTCCGTTATTTATGCCGGTTATTTCAATTTTTTCTAATTAAAATTTCAATTCAGAATTTTGGCTTTTCTCTTGAGGTCGTTTATCACTTGCATATGCCTTGCCTCGTTTAGTAAATAGACATCCCCTGCTTGGTGTTTGTTGTGGGCAGACCAAATGACACTAAAGTTAAACTAGTTTGGCTTTATGCTGCTGCATTGAATCCCTCTCGTAGCTGGCTGTCTGCATAGTATTTTAGCACACAGGTGATTTTTGACGGGAGGAATATTATCGAAGTTTTTGCCGTTCTTGTGAAAGGTGTCCCAAATGATTGATGGACCTACATTAAGTACTTGTACTACCAGGCAATGTAGGCTTATGGACACAACAAACGAATATATCAACGGTTACTTTACAGAAATGCTGGCATAATGTAGTGCACAAAGCTTGAACGTAATCAGGACCAGTTTAATTCGTTCATACAGAGGCAAAGTTTCTGCACAGTATATATAAGCAAATTCTTACTTAAACTCAGAAACCTATATTAAAAGGTTAACGCAGAGAACAGCTGGCTTTAATTTTTTTGGAAAAGATTTTAATCCTCTGATATTAACGATAAGTCATTTTATTTAACAGGCCCTTTGGAAGGACTTCTTTCCTAGTGAGAAATATCCGAAGAAACGTCAGGGCATTTAATCCATTACTTATTACTAACAAAGAGACCGCGCACCATTTTGACCCTGCCAGCATTATGTTACAATATTTTCTAACTTAAACACTTGACGTCTGTAATACTTATTCTCCTGGCGTAGGTAGAACCCTGTTGCTGGATGACTTATACACGTCATAGGGAGACGCAAGACACCCTCCAAACGCTGGAACGTTTGGACATAGACACTGACAAGAAAACTGAGGAAGAGCTGTACGAGCACTTCCACCTTGAGGACGCTTATCGCAGCGGAACCTTGACAAAGTGGCAGAAGTGGAAACCAAAGTTATGGGCTTTGATTAATGAACCCTATTCTTCGTTTTGGGCTAAGGCAAGTACAAATGCACATATAGTATTGATCTTATTAGCAAATACATTTAACCTCTTTTGTATTGAAAGGGTGAATGCTGCGGAATAAAAAAAGGTTCGCAGAACCCCACGATATCTGATTGCGAAATCATGTATTCAATAGGCTACCATTTAATATGCAACAGGGGTATCAAACAAAGACGTTGGATATTTTTTTGAAAAAGAAGATTTGCACATATGTTCATTAGAATCGAATACTTTGTATCCAAATTCATCAACTTGATAATGTTTTATAAGAAAAGCACAGCGGGCCTTTCCTCCTATATTTCTTTAAAATCAGAGCGATTGACTGTACAAGTATAGAAGCATGCAATAAAATAAGCATGCAGCCTTGCGTTCAGATCTTGTTCACAGTAATATACTACGCTTATTCTAGTCTATGTGTGAAACCTGCATGTTGGTATTTCTAGCGTACGGATTAATCTCTAGTGGACAAGTCAAATCGATTTCCTGCAATGACCTGTTTACAAACTACTAAATTAAACACAGAAAATTGTCACACAGATAAAGAAACTCGTTATCAGAGAGCGCACTCCCAGATTTCCATTGATTGTGTAGGAAGTTTCAAACAATTATCTAAGGTTCGCTAATTCCTTGGAATCAGAATGTATGGAAGTAATTCATATTTTCCGATTAACTGGTTTTTGGGGATTGCGGGCTACAATTTCGACTAAAAAGTCATATTTTAGCGTTTTCTGATGAATACATCGATGCGAACACAGGCAAATGAAGATAAATGGTGGACAATGAATTGAGCGTCAGTGAGACACTAAATAATTAGGTAACATAATTGTTTTTATGTCATTTAAAATTTAAAAAAACTTATTTTGCTCCTTTTAAATACCAAAATTAAACAAAAGCATAATCATCATACGTGTTTGTAAATGTAACTGTTTGGATTTAAGAAGACCAATATTTATATAATTGTTGAAAATTGTTTTAACGCATTGCGTTTGATTCATTCAGTCGGGAGAAATTTTAGATCTTTATGTCAGCGACGCAAGGAATTCAAATACGGGATAAAATTGCCATAAAATTCTACTTTTCGTTCACATGGGCTATTAAGAGTTTATAGCGCAGTGGCATGCTAAGATTTAAAAGAACTGTTCTAGACTTAAACTTATTAGCTTGATTGTGTTTTAAACTTGCTCAAAACAGTAAAGAATCCACCACCCAATCTCGACATGCCACTGTAAATACGGCTAAGCATGGAAAGTGGGAAACTATCGTGTATAATGTATGTTCTGTTTTACATAAATCACATTATTTTCAAATAACTGAGAGTGATCTAAGAATATTCTTCCTAATGCTCTCCTAAATACGGTTTCAAACGCAAAATTAGTTTATTTTATATGCCTGCACATGCTCACGCATTCGTCTTTTTGTTTCAGCTGGTGGCCTTTGTTTCAGTATTCTTCATCATTCTCTCAATCGTCTCCTTTTGCCTCAAGACTGCACCGGTTATGCGCATTCCCGAGATAATGAATACCACCATCCAGACCAATTCAGACAAACACCAACAGCCATACTACTGCCAATCACATAATGCGAACATGCCAGATGGTTCGAAGGTCTCCAAATCTGAGGAAGCTTTAACTTTACCGCGCGTGGTGCGATCCAGTGAATTGCGTTCAGTCCCACCAGGCCGTTTCCCACGTGCAAGTTACCGAAATGAATCACAGCAGACCTCTTGGACTCTCGAACGTACCGTCGTGAAAGTACATTATATGTTTGACTACATTGAGATTATCTGTAATATCTGGTTTACATTTGAGATCAGCCTCCGCTTCCTGGTCGCTCATTCGAAAATTGATTTCTTTCGATCTCCGGTGAATGTAATTGATCTGCTTGCCCTTCTCTCATTTTATCTGGACCAACTTCTGGCCAAAGCCCTTTTGGTCAGTGCAGACTATGAAGTCCTAGAATTTTTCTCCATTATCCGGATCATGCGATTGTTTAAACTGACACGGCACTATTCGGGTCTCAAGATCCTTATTCACACTTTTCGTGCAAGTTTGAAGGAATTGCTTCTGCTTGTATTTTTTCTTGGAGTATTCATCATCATCTTCGCAGCCCTAATGTATTACGCTGAACGCTTTCAAAATAACCCACGAAATGACTTCCACTCTATACCAGTTGGACTATGGTGGGCTATCGTAACTATGACAACCGTCGGCTATGGTGACATGGTACCAAAAACATACCTGGGTAAGTTCAACTTAAATTTAAATTTGAAATATTTTTCGAATAATGTGGAAAGCATTAAAAATTTATCCAAAAAAATTAGCTGCGGTAATTAAATTATAAAATATTATTTTTGACTATATTTCGGATGCGTCCTACGGACAATGGCAATTATTAAGGCTTTTTTCGTCTCCGGGATTTCGTGTTATTATGACAGCAGTCTTTTAGAAAATATTTATTGCCAATTAAAAAAAAGGCAAACGAATAATGATTGCATCCAGTGAGACCACAACACGCTAAAAACATACTGGGATCCCAATATATGTTATCCAATATATCAGATATTTCTAGAATCATTTTTGGATCTTGAACTATAAGCTTAGGACCGTATGTAAGCGTACTTCGATATCAGCAAACAGCAACAGAAAAGCTGAAAAAGAATATTTTTAATTTTAAAAAATATAAATGTCTGAGAAAGGGCGTTCACCGGCCGAGGTATATTTGTAGTCTGACGTTTCGAATAGTTATCTCGACTATCCATCTTCAGAAAATGAATCATCTGGCTCCTGGCTCTGGATCTATGCCGCTGCTTTCGTCCGCGGGCGTAGTCTGCCAATCCAGTTTGAGCCGCTATGCATAGTTTGCGTCTCTGGGTGGTAACGGCTCACCGTACCAGCAGCCTGGTAACCGCCCATCGCTCTGCGTTGTCACTGTCTGCCCCTAGGGAGTCAGTGTTTGTTTGGCTTCTCCCTTTCTCGCCATCGCCTGTCCTCTGGTATCCATCGGCCGTGCCCGCAGCCTGCTAACCGTCTCCCGCTGTCTGTTCTTCGTTGGGGCTGGCAGTAGCCAGAGTGTCAGTGTTTGTTTGGCTTCCTTCCGTCACACCGTAGTCTGCCGCCTGGGTAAGTCGGTAGAGGGGGTCACTAGTTGAGGGTCCCAATTTTTCTGTGTCGTGACCATCCCTTGATAACAATTTTCTTAACACAACGTAGGACACTAGCAAATTTATATGGCGGCTAACCGAACAGTCGGTCGACATTCAAGCTTCTTTTATCTGCCTTGACGTGTGATCCTCACTTCGGCCCACCATTTCGACGGCGTCAAAATTGAAGACGTTCCCGACCTTTGCAGCATGGTGGCTACCTCCGACTTTGGGTCTTGCCTGTCTACCACCCGCTGATGCTCGTGCATTCGCGTTTGAAGTTGCTGGCTCGTTTCTCCAACATAGTTACACATCCCGCAAATACAATGAAGCCGGTAGACAACGCCCGATTTTTCTTGTTTCGGTATAGGGTCTTTTGGCCGCATTACTTGTTGCCGGATTGTGGCGGTGGGCCTGTGGGCTACTCCTATTCCGAGAGCCACGAGGGATCTAGCCACGGTTTCCGATACCCATTTTGTGTACGGACTGCTTCTCCAGGACTTCGGTTGTCAACGCTCCTCGGTCCGTGGATTTGCTGGCATAGGACTCTGTTCAGTGAACGCTTGCGGATAGCCGTTAGCTCTGAAAATTTCCCGAGCACCTTGCTTCGTCTCGTTTGGCGGCCAGCGTGCTGCAGTGGGTTTAGATTCGGCGGTATATTGTGCGCATGCAACTTCGCTTGTTTTGCAATGGATGGTTTCTATTGTAACTCAATATCTGTGACGTGTTTGTCGGTTTACGTTAGACAGAAGTCGTCATTTTGCCATCCGGTTGGCGGCAGACGATAACGTCCAAGAAAGGAAGTCTGCCCTCCACTTCTTCCTCCACCGTAAAATGTAGATCGGGAAAGAAAGAGTTTGATCGATCTTTGCAGCTGCTGATACTATTCTCTTTGATGACAGCGAAGGTGTCGTCCACGTATCGTGCCCAAAATTTGGGCTCATCCTCTTCGAATAGCCGTCTCTCAAGGTTTTGTAGTACCACCTCGGCAATGGGCCAAGAGATAGGGGACCCCATTTGGGTGCCTTTTATTTGCTCATACGTGGTCTCCTCGAAGGTGAAGTAGGCCTGGAGGCAGTGCGCTGTGAGTTCTATGAGGTCTTCAGTTGTAGGCTGGCCTTCCCTCTCCTCGTAATTCTGCCGTAGAAGGTCCCGGATATTTTCGACAGCAAGGGCCTGTGGTATGGATGTGAAGAGTGAGATGAAATCAAATGACACCACGCTTTCTCCGAGTTCAATTGTGATGGTTTTGATTTTGTCTAGAAATTGTTCTGCCGAGTGAACTGTCGTTTGTGAGCCCGCCGTATGGAACTTCAGCTTCTGGAATAGCCAGTTTGCCAGCCCGCATGTAAGCGTGTCGCGGAGTACGTCGCAGGGGTACGTCTAGCTTGCGTACGTTTGGGAGACCGTAGAACCGTGTAATGACCGTTTCGCTGGGTTTTGCCATGTACCAGTCCTTGATAGGGTTGATCGTTTCTTTCTTTAGTTGACCCAGGGTTTTGCTCACTTTTTCCAGGAGTGATGTTGGGCCGGCGGTGTCACCGACTTTGTAAAACTGCCGATCGTTAAGGAGCGTTCGAATTTTGTTTTGGTAGTCAACCTTGTCGAGCACAACTGTTGATCGGCCTTTGTCGGCCGGCAGGATGACTATTTGGGCGTCTGCTTTTAACTCCCTGAGGGCCTTTTGTTCTTCTCTTAGGAGCGAATTGGTTTTTTGTCTGATATGACTAGAGAGATAACTTGGTGTCGCAGAAAATCCTTTGTCTCGTCTGTTACACCGGATTGGTGCAGTTGAGTAACCGGCCAGCAACATCAAACGCGAATGCACAAGCATCAACGGGTGGTAGACAGGCAAGACCCAAAGTCGGAGGTAGCCACCATGCTGCAAAGGTCGGGAACGTCTTCAATTTTGACGCCGTCGAAATGGTGGGCCGAAGTGAGGATCACACGTCAAGGCAGATAAAAGAAGCTTGAATGTCGACCGACTGTTCGGTGAGCCGCCATATAAATTTGCCGGTGTCCTACGTTGTGTTAAGAAAATTCTTATCAAGGGATGGTCACAACACAGAAAAATTGGGGCCCTCAACTAGTGACCCCCTCTACCGACTTACCCAGGCGGCAGACTACGGTGATACGGAAGGAAGCCAAACAAACACTGACGTTCTGACTACAGCCAGCCCCAACGCAGAACAGACGGCTGGAGACAGTTAGCAGGCTGCGGGCACGGCCGATGGATACCAGAGGACAGGTGATGGCGAGAAAGGGAGAAGCCAAACAAACACTGACTCCCTAGGGGCAGACAGTGACAACGCAGAGCGATGGGCGGTTACCAGGCTGCTGGTACGGTGAGCCGTTACCACCCAGAGACGCAAACTATGCATAGCGGCTCAAACTGGATTGGCAGACTACGCCCGCGGATGAAAGCAGCGGCATAGATCCAGAGCCAGGAGCCAGATGATTCATTCTCTGAAGATGGATAGTCGAGATAACTATTCGAAACGTCGGACTACAAATATACCTCTGCCGGTGAACGCCCTTTCTCCTTCTGACTTACCACTTGGGAATCGAATTTTCGCTAATATTTCGGTATATGTATGTTTCGGCCGTTTTTCGAGACTGGTGCAAACACCACCTTTCCTCAAATCCAGCAAATGATCATTTGGATTTGTGTCATTTGGTTTGCGGGGCTCAAATGTAGTATTATGTTCGCAGATTAATAGGTAAACTCGGCTTCACTCAGAGACATTCAATGACTACATATATATGAAATGGAAGTCCCTCCGGGTTGACATTCAGCTATCGTATTTGGTTTATGCATATTTACTATAAATAATTACTGCTACATATTTTATTTGCATTAGACAGATGTATTGTTTTCAATTGTTTTATTGAAAATTGCTTCGTTGTTTTAAGCAGCAGTCAGGACACGCGTTCAATATTTGTTTTCTGAATGATTTTAAAATAACTGTTTTTTATCAAAACGCAAACAAGCAATGCATAGTGGAAGCGTTTACTTAAAATATATTCGAATGTCTTTGTTATAAAGAAAATTTGTTTGTTAGTTATGCATTCATCACAAATTTCATCACAAATTAATTTGTGTTAAAACGGGAACAATGCGCGATTTCTGTGTATTATATGCAATGTGGCCTCACTAAATAAGGGAGTATTGAGCAAAATATGCAGTCTTTTTTGCCCTGAAGCGTATCTTCTGGGATTTTTCCAATTATTTTTATTAATGCGAAGAGATTTTCTATGACACTCTTGTACAAACTATGAGCAGGAGTGAAAACCTCACGCAGGCGAGGGGCTTGGCTGTAAGCTGCAGTGAACAGGACATTATCTTGCAATATAACGGCGTCAGTGAACTCAACTTGAACCGAAGTCATACTTTCTGCTGTGCCTAGACATCAGGATTTTTACATGCACTGTTATTTATCGCAAGATTATTCGTCCTCTGAAATTTAAAGCCATAAAAACTGTCAAGCGTCGACAGTACTTGCTAAAAACTGATGGCATTCTCAGGGGATGATGGATCCACATAGGACCTTCCACACCGACTACTTAAGGTTGTCTAAAAAGAATATCTAATTACCAAAATAAATTTATTTCGAGAATGAACACATGTGACGAATGTACACTTAAGCAAATGTAAATAGTGTTTATCATCGGTTTTGTCTTAAAATATTCTTTTGTGGCATTAAGTTCTATGCTTTTATCGTTTATCTACTGATGCGCGGAAATCCATTGACACGTATTTTATGTGAATAGCTCTTATTCACCTATGCGATCACATTCAGAAGGTAAGATGTATACAATTGTCACTTGTTCTGTTTTTTAGCTAATTTTGATCAACCTTATTTAAATCCAGTCACTTATATATCGTAAATAATTCCTCTAATTGTAGGATATAAAATATTTGGTTGTCCATCTGTGTGAGTTCGACCACCGTATTCGGTTAAGTCCACCATTTGCCCGAGAGCAGAGACAGTGACAGAAGCCAATTAGAGTGATAGTAGACGCGCCGCTGACTACTTCACTCTAAACCTTTTCCACTGCCTTCAAATGGAGACCAAAAGAGTCGAGTTCACCACGCAGGGAGAGAGCGTGGCCGCAGCCGTCAATACCGCCTAAACTTAGTATATAGTGACAGAAGACTTTGCGCCGGTACTAGTGCACTGTCTATCCTCATTCATCTATAATAGGCGTCTAGCCTGATTCTCAGGGGGCAGGGCTCGTTCAGCTAAACAGCCACTAGAAATAGCAGCTAGAATAGGGTGCAGCTGAGTGATATGTTCGTTGGTACTATTTCAGTCTGTGTTGTGGATCAGAAGTGGTGATGGTTAAAATTAACACAGGATTCAGATCCCCTCAATCTCGACAAAATGTGTATTACCACTGTGTGTTACTACTGTATTACTACTGCCATCATTTGTCAGCGTTGTCGCTGACTATGCCTTTGCTAGGGCTTACATACCCTTGATCTGAACAAGGAAGGTGAATCTGTGTTTAACAATTTCGGGTAAGTACAAGCTTGGGAGCCTGGGTAAGCTGTGCTTGAATTGTTTTCCACATTCTCAACTCGAGGACAGCAGTTTCGCTGATTGGAGTTAGGTCTGGGGCCGCGTTCCCTTGCTCTCCAGTATACTACTGTTGAAAGTGCTGTGTCTGTGCTAGGGGCGCTGATTCTAGTCATCATAACCACTAAGACTAGTAGGTGGTAGACTAAAATACAGTATCCTGAAGGTACAGTTGGGCAGTCTAAATCAATGCAACCGGAAAAGGGCAATTTCATTGATGCTGCCAAATTTATTGGTGGTGGCTATACTGCGGCATGTGGGCTTTCCTTGGGTGCCGCCCTCTCATCTTTTCCAATATGGCAGTCTCACTTTTATGGAAGCGAGGCAAAATTTATGAGTATCGCTGGTTTTGCCATATCACATGGTGTTACCTTAGCTTTTGAGCTGTTAATACTGCACAGTTTAGCCTCACTCACCCACCCACAGTAGATGCCCAGAAATATTCGAGGCGCCCGAGTCACGTATTTCTGCTGCAGCTGCTGTTTATGCTGCTGTTTCTCGCGGTGTATCCTAGTCAATTTATTTTTACCAAATCTCGTCAGAAATGGCGCTGATTGGCGTCAGGTCTGAGGCCGTGTTGCTTTGATCACCAGCATACTAGTTTTGAGAGTATTGTACCTACGCTAGGGGTGCCAACTCAAGTAATCATAATTGCAAAGACCAGTAGGTGGTAGGCTACAATGCGGCCTGTGCGTACATGTATGACATCTTAGCTTAGTGTGCAATCATACACCTATTAGGGGATATTAGTAATCTAAAGGTAAAAACGATGCATATGTAAAAAAGAACTGATAATCCATCACGCTTCTAGGTGGTAACACAGTGACATATTTCATTTTCAGTCCAGTATACTTCTGTTGAAAGTGCTGGGCCTATGCCAGGAGTGATAATTCTAGAAGCCACACTTGCTAAAACAAGTAGGATATATTCGTAAACTCAAGGATAGAGAAAGGTATATGTGACAAAAGCTGCTAATGTGTAATATATTTAGGTGGTATACAAAGTAAAGTGTGTCAGGATACTTCTGCTAGAAGTGCTGCACCTAGGCTAAAAGTGCTCGTTCTAGCAATCCTACTTGCTAAAGCCTCTGAGTAGCAAGTTGAAATTTCGGCCTGTGCGTTCACGTAGAAACTCGTATTCAGCCGTAAAGTATTTGAATGTTTAGTAAACAGTGGGGTTTAAAGAATGTTCATTTTATGATAGCTTGATATCTACCACCGCTTCGCGCTCAATTTTTAGACTTGATAAAGTACTCATGAAAGCTTTCTTATTTCTATAACAGTATTAAAGGTTCAGTAATGACACATGCATCCTACATGCGCTACAAGTATGGTAAAAGGGAACAACAGTGCCGCTGAGACTGTAATAGGCTTAAAGCTTAGACTGGGCCTGCTGAAATATAAAAGCTAAGCAAATCTGAGGGACTGGGCTGCGTACACTAAGAAGTACATTTAAGAGCTAAATGAAGTTGCAGCCAGCTAGATTTGAAAGTAAGCTAGATCAGAATTGTGTGCTGCGGCTTGGAGGACTCTGCTATAATCAAAGAATTAAAAATAATAAAGATACCGCTCGTCCTAGGACTAGACTAACCTACCGTAGTTAAGCAAATCTAATCTTAGAGATCCAACCACGAAATTAAAGGGTACAATTGTGTCTTAGCTGAGTAATAGGGTTTTAGCCAACACATCTGTCTGGTCGTTCCTCCGTACGAGGACATAGTCCAGGATATGCCGTTGTTGGGACTGATAGTGCATCCAGGACACCTATTTCTGATGCGGGAGGTCAAAGTAGGTGTTTGTCACAATGAGGCCGTGCTCTGCACAGGTGCGTAAGAGGCGTAGGCCATTTTCATTTGTACCGCCGACGCCGTGGGGACCTATAACTCCTCTCCAGACTCAGGTGCCGACGCGAGCGTTGACGTCGCCCAGGATAATCAACTTGTCTGACCGGGGAGAAGTCTCAAGGAGGGCGTGTAGCTCCTCGTAGAATTTGTTCTTTTCTACTTCCGGGTTAGTCATCGTGGGGGCGTAGACGCTGATTATGGTAGCGAAATCGTTTGCCTGCAGCCGCAAGCGGAGGCTCATCAAGCGGTCGTCTTGGCCTTGAGGCAATGTGTTCAGATGCCTCATGATCACGGTCTGGATGGCGAAGGCGACGCCTGCTTCGCGTCGCTCTGCCTGTGGCCGGCCACTCCAAAAGAAGGTGTAACCGGCGCCTACCTCCTCCAGTTGACCTTGGTCGGGAAGGCGGATTTCACTCAGTGCGGCTATGTCGTCTTTGAATTTTGCCAGTTCTCGTGCTAATAGTGCGGCCCTTCGTTCAGGCAACTCGCCTCTAGGGCTATTTGAGAGAGTGCACACATTCCAACATGCTAGAGTACCAAGTAAAATTTCACCATGAGAGTTGCATGATCTTCAGCAACTACTGCTCTTCACATTTAGCTTTTGTAAAATACTACGACATCAACAGAAGTTATACCTTAGTTCGAGTTTCATTTACATAAACCTTGCGATACTCAACTGTTCATTTTTAAATAAAATGCTGCTAAGAGAGTATGCGACAACTTTAGCTCTAAGGAAAACTGTGATAGCAGCTGTCGTAACTGGCATTTTCTTTTTCTCTGCGATCTTTTTCAGACGCACCAGGTTGAAGGTTTCTTTTCTTTCTATATTTCTGAATCTTAACCTATTAGACTATTCGATTTTGGTCTGATATGGTATAAATAACCCTAAATAAATCAAAAACCAAATGCCCTGTTTCCAAAAAATGGTTATTTATTAGTGCAAACATGAACAATTAAGTGGTATCTTCACCTAATGTGCAACAAGTTTGGTATTTTTTTGCCCTATCAATAAGATTCAACAACTAGTATGCAATATAAGAGACTGAATTCGGCCCAACAATTCGTCTTATTCGCTCTGTTTAAATGAAATTATTAGACACATATAAAGCGTCGACTTTCATTTTGTTGCCAACGATACGGCAGTCAGGGATTCCAGGTCAAAAAATATAATCAAATCCATTGTGGCATAGTAAATTTCCTCATTGGTTATAAATAGTCTTTCTGGGTACATAAACCTCTGTCATCTGTATATACAAAAGCCGGGAAGAGGAAAGCACTTAGATTTGCATGCCTCCTAAGTTATCGATTTGTGCCGCAAAAAACCAACAGTAGTTTCGTTAATTATTCAATTGCTATTCAAATCAAAACACTAGGTTTATCAATCTAAATACACATACCGTTGATCCCTGACTTAATCGGATCGGTCACTTTACCTGCACTTAATTATGACATTTAGAAGAAAATTCTATATGGCTTTCCCCATGAAAATGATATCCTCCTTTGCAATCATTACCACCCAAATTTCTTAACCATTATATTAGTAACATGAAAGGTAAAATTTAGCTTTCAAGTAAAGTTCTACTTGCCTGTTTTATGCTCCCTTTTGTTCACACTGCTCCTACTAATGTGGAACCTAGCTCTTCCACAGATCGCCATCTGGGTACACCACACCATCTAGTACGTGTTAAAATATATACTTCCGTCCGGCAAGAGGTTTATTGATGACACGTATGATGTTTTAGTAAATGATGTATTTCAGTTTAGTCTTTTATATTTATAGAGCTAGCTAGAAGCGTTCAACGCCGCAGAGTCCTCAAACGCTTAATCAGAAAAGAAAGTGCTTTCGGTGTTTATAAATTTCGGATATTAGCAAGGGTTCTGATTGATGCAATAAAAGTCCACGTTGATCCCACCATATGATAAAACCCATTTTCTGTTACAGAATTCAGTTATATATTTAAAAATGCATGCCTTAAGTTTCTACGCAAATAGATTTTTCATCTTGATAAAAATCCCAAGATTACTCATGTGCATTCACGAATTTGTTGTCGGCTTACGTATCGGTGACATTTTTTGCGTTTTTTGATCTCTTGCCCAGGAATTTATGGAAAACCATCATGCAGCTCTTTTAACTTTTTTTAGGTTAGAACACATCTACTGAAGGAATTATACATGCTATCTGGCACGTTTGCCGTTAGTGCTGTAGTGAGGGGTTACAGTAGATGTTTTGACAGATATTCTCCGGTAGTTACAGGGCCAGCACAGGATGTATAAGAACTTCCGCTGCAGTTGGCGTAAGCCAGTCGGCATTTCAGCGATAAATGTTCAAAATCTTTCAGCGTCTTTTTTTTGTCCAAAATAGCAGCTGGATGTATACCTTGGAACCGACAAACTGAAATTTTAGAAGTCAGGTTTGGCTGTTTTGCTCCCTCTTTGTACAGTGTGGTTAGGCCTTCAGACCCGTGTGTGAATAAGGCATTGCATAAGACGTACAACTTCAAATACAAAAACCACAGCAGCTTAGTTAACATTTCAAAGTGTTCAAACTCCTGCCATGAGAGAATACTTTTTCGGTATCGGAAGAAGACAAATAAATAATTTGAATTACCTTTAACCCCTAAGGTGACAAATGGAAACACTGAAGTAGCAAAAAATTTTGGAAGAAATGTCTGTTATTTATGAATAACCATTAAATTTTTTAGATAATTGAAGTCCAATCACCATTTATTTATTTATAAATAGAGTAAAAATTGGGTTCTACTAAGCTGTTAGAAAGAGAAATCGGGTTTATTCTACCATGAGCTAAATTTGAGCGATAAATCCCTTGTACGTGATCACATAACGCTGACAGATAAGCATTCAAAAAACGTGCAGCAAAGGTCAAGAATTAAACACGTCCGACGACCAGCCACCTGTGTCTTTATTCCAAAACAGTTTACCAAGAATTCTGTTTTGCGTATATTTTAAACTCTTCGTCTGTGTTGTTTTCAATAGCCAGGAGTTCAGTGAACAAGCCATAGTCCTCCCTCTTATTCTAAAGTTCTAATTTCGTGTTGTATGCTCAACTGACGTACATTTAAACCTCCTTTTATTTAAATGCTCTCTGCTACTACCACAAAAAAAATGATAAATACAGTTTTCGCTGTCCTTATAAGCAGCAACATGTACAACATGCTTGATGCCTTTGTGGCTGCTGTAAATTAGTGTTATATTTCATTGGTCGCAAGTTGCAAAGTTTTGTGCTCTATATGATGGTCCTTAAATGTGACGACAATATCGTACAGATAACTCCTAGTCATTTTTAAAAATTGCTGACTATAAGTTAAATCCAAACAATATTTGTATTTGAAATACTTTAGACACTACTAATGATACACTCCTTTTTTACGTATACTGCAAATACATTTGGTAAGCTCCGAGTTTACAGTTGCTAGGACTGCCAAAATTAGATCATATAGATTTTAGAAAAACGATTTCATTTTTTCCTAACAACAGTAATTACCTCAAATCATTACATTTGAAGCAAAATTGAGAGGTGTTGTTTACGGAGACCTTAACGATAATTTCCAGTAAATGGTTGGTTCAGGAACTCTGATTGTCTACAATAGCTACCCCACTCCTCAAGGCGTATAACAAGAAAACCATTGGTATAAAAAGCACGACAAACCGTGTGCACTAAAGTGTTACAGTAGAAAATTGAAGACTGTGCTCGCTTGATTAATATTACGTTGTTTAAAAATAAGAGTTATTTTTTAAAGCGTTAACCTCTGCGAAAGTGCAAAAGTGGATTGACTGAAAAAACCTAAGATTAACAAAAAGGCAAAGTGTTTTCGTGCACGAAAAATAAGTGAATAAAGCAGTAAAAAAAGAAGTACATTTGAAAAAAGAATGTTTTTGAAATTTTCGGAAATATATATTCTTTCATACTACATGCAATGTAAAGCGCGGCAGCTTCCGAACTGGCCAAAATTCAAATACGTCACCTAACGAGAATTATCGGGAATTGCCAATGATTATTTCGCTTTGTAAATTGTTTGAGATGCGTTGGGCCATAACAACCAGATTTCCGCATGATGGTGCCAACTGAGACGTCAAAGAACGAAAAGATTTCACAGGCACGCATGTGCACATGCAGTCCAGTGAATAAAAAACATTTATGGATTTATCAACTTCAATCGTAAGCGTACCGTTTTGTGTATATTAAGAGGAATTGCCTACCGACACATTGGTTGGCAGTTTAATTACGACAAGATTTATATCGCTTGTGAAATAATGGTGAATTCTTAACGCTTTTTATAGTTTTTACTTAACTGTCCGTAAATAAGGATGCCCTTCTACATGCTTTCCAAAACTTCAGAATAAGATATTTCTAAGAAGCGTTTGTCTACATACTGAGCTTTTGGCCATTATTTCTTAGACATTAGTATGTTTGGACATATTTTCAGAAAAACCCAAATGCTGCAACCCATTGACGAGGAAAATGAAAGTCCTTAATCGAAAGTCAAATTATATGCCGAAGCTTATTTTCAAAACTTTCTATAACAAGTTGCCTCTCGCGAAAGCGCTTTAATGATACATTTTGGTGTCGGAACTCTGCGTAAGGTAAAGTAAATAAGTAAAGTTAGCTAAGTTTGGTAAATTTTCATTCGTTTTTTTTGGCCTTTCTAAAAATAGGTAAAGATCTTTTGCAAAAGATGAGAGGACTCACTTTTCTATTGGACTGGTTTTACAAAACTTATAATCTTCTGCCCGTTCCATTTCAACCTTCCGTATTCATTTAGACTCCAATTTAGATTTTAAAAATTTGATTTTGTTTGCATATTAAAAGAGAAAAGTGAAGGCATTCTGCGGATGTTCATATATGCTTTCGTTGTAGTAAAAGAAACAACAGCTGCACAAATTATTTTCCATAATCCCATGGCACAAAGCGTACCATATTTACAAAAGAGATATTTTTAACCAAGCCGACACATGCTTTTTTGAGAACAGTGTCATATGTCATAAAATCATTTAGCTGCTTAAAAACCGTCGCTTCTTTGGGTATAGACATTAAAGATATTCCTGGCTTTTATAAGCCTTCTGCCATAGTACGACACGCGTGCACAAGAATAGGTTTGCGAGTAGCATACAATACCGTAGTACATTCCGTGGATCCAGATAAAGTTCGGATTTTTTCAAACTATGTGCCTATTGAACCTAAATATACTGATCTGAATTGAAGTCTTTGTTCATTTTAATGAACTGAATGAAAAACTTCAAATGCGTGTTAAATCAATTCTGCAAATTTTAACCTTCACAGTTCATGAGTAAGGCAATCTGCTGTATATAATTACATTCATCTTTAAGGACCGTTACATGATATGTGGTTATACAGCTTTAAATATACGTTATATATTAGCCTGATGATTATATTTATTCAAGACTCGGATGATGGGAATATGCTTGCTTCTGGGCGTCACGATAGTACGTGCATTTTTTTCTGAAAGACCCCATTACTTTTTATTAATAATATAAAGTAGTTTTTCTGTCGATATCCGTTGTTCTGCTTTCATCAGTGTTTATCAGATTTTTCAATTTGATATCTGTGATGCAGCATCTTCTTAGTGTATTTATTTTTTAATCCAGACATAAATATAGATAAGTTTTAGATTCTTCCAAATGAGCATACTTTTAAACTTTCATAGCGTACCTACAATTTTGTTACCATAAGGGTAAAAGTCCCAAACGCACTCAAAATCCATAAATGAGCGCGGCCGTACTTTGAGGAGCGTGGCTGCCAGTGAAGCGCAATTTATTGTAGCTAGTTTCTATACTAAGCTTTATACATCGGCAGACTTTTGAACTAAGAGTGTGCTATAATTTCGATAATATAACCAATAAAATAAGTACAAACGTTCGGCTGGATGCGCTAATTGACATATTATCCTCTTCTATCTGGTAACATGTTGTAGGTATGATCGTGGGAGCTATGTGTGCCGTCACTGGAGTACTCACAATCTCACTACCAGTTCCTGTGATCGTGTCGAACTTCTCTATGTTCTATTCGCATACCCAGGCTCGATCAAAGCTTCCCAAAAAACGGCGCCGCGTCCTGCCCGTTGAAGCCGTTCGACCAAAGACTCCTGGTGCATTAACTGGTCTGGCTGGCGGCCTTGCTACATCTTTTCCCAGACCCCTTAAAGGTGCGATGGCTGAACTACCTGATGGTCGACTGGGGGCATCAAAGCGCAACCCCAGCAGTAGTATATTTTTTCCGAACACAGAAGCTCAATCAATTACAGCGGGTTAGTGTTCATTAATGACCTAATTCCTAGCTTACTAACTATAAACTTGTTTATTTATCCATTCCAAACAGTTTCTAAGCAGTACATAAGTCAGGCTTTGCTAAAGTCTTTAATTTTTATGTAAACTGCAAGAAACGTCAAACATTAGGTAGACTATCAGTGGATAGCGTTTACACGTATTGCAGACCCATTTATGCTGAGGATATGCAGGGTTTACTAAACCAAGGTAAACATTTTTTAAACAATTTTAAATTTCGTTTTTATTATAGTTTTATTAATTTAAACATGTTAAACTATTAACAACTAGCATTTTATTGTTTTTTTACTGCGTATTCCCGCACTGACGTCCATTGTGGTCCAGACTTTGCTGATGATAAGCCGCACCATACGATTATTTCTGGTTGATTAAAATGAAGGTCGACAATAAAATGTGAATTGTCAGTTCCCCCAGTTGGTACAGTTGTGACGTTTAATAGTCAATGTCCAGTGAAAAAAATAAATGACACTTGTAAACATTTAATTTTTTCGAAATAATAAAATAAGAATACACAACGCGTTTGCAATTAATTAAAATGTAAGTAAATGTTTTAGGACACCCTGTATACTTATTTTTTGTATTTACTTTTAATGTAGGCCACATAATATTCAAAACAGTCGACTACAGGTTTTGTGCACAATATTAGGTGGCCGCAATTGTGTAACAGAACGTATACAAATGGCCGTTAGCGCGTACAGAGGAGAAGCCAAGCATTCGAAGTCACAGAAATTCACTGTTTAGATCCTTCCGACTGAATTCAAATGCCTGTTTTTTTAGTCTATATTGCCTATACTGTTATAAACGACAGATCCTGGAGACGGATAGACCCCACACGGAACAGAGGTGGCATTACTTTAAATCTCGAAATATTACATTGTGTCGTCTCTTAAAAGTAATAATTGAAACATTAACCGTAGCTCGGCATATAATGCAAGTCATTAGCGTTTTGTCGGGTTCCAGATCACGCCGTGGGGTTAGATGGGCATGCATTACCGGCTTTTCCTGATAATACATTGCTAATACTCGTTTAAATTTTCTTAACCTCCACGTACATTTGTACGAAAAAAACGCATTTATCAACAATTCCAAATCGATTAGTCAGTGGGGCAAGACGCAACACCTATAAGAATTTGTTATGTTTTTATAACGTTGAGAGCCTTGAATGTTATTTAAATAAACTAAAACAATTAATATTACTGTGTAAGTGGGGATGCCCACAGACGGATCGGTCAAAAATGAAATCAGAATATTGCTGATAGGATGCGTTTTGAAAATGATTTCAAACATCCTCTTATATGCACTTGGGTTCTGCAAGCTTGCTTCATTGTTTTTTTGACAAATCTGAAAAGACTAGGATTTTCAACTGATTAATAAGATGTACTTACTTCCGTTACGACGCAGCTATGATCTTAACCTAAACTTTACAGATTAAATGAAAGGCAATCTAAAAGTGGCTGTAAATTTAAACTTTACTAGGGTCCTCACTGAGGTTTGGATTGGTCGTTTAGATGGTACTTTCCTTAACGGTCACGTTAATTTTGTAAAAAGTTATTGCCATCGACTAACTTCTCTCTCAGAACGTTTCCAGCTTTAAACTTACGAAAATATATCCCAGAAGATAAATTGGCGAACTTTCGTTTGTTTTAGATTTATTATCTTCAGGCCTTTACATATATATGGTAATGGATTAAATAAAATATGCCGGTTAGTGGACAGTTGTCGTTGTCAAGTCGGTGAAGGGAAGGGGGCGGGAGGGTCTGGAAAGGTTCGGTCAAAATGTCAGTGTCTAGACGGGTCGGCGTCCAAGACAGGTAATAAAGTGTGAGTGGTTTGATTAAGGACTTGTTCGTATCTGTGGGGGCTCGTTTCCCAGACCAGTGATCCGCTACGCGCGAGTGTATTATCTAGTTTTGCCCATGCCAACTGCGGCGCCGCGACGAACAACGCGGCATCTATCCAACAATCAGCATAGTTTATTCATTATATCACCGTATAAATGTAATGGTCTGACACGAATTCATCAAAATCAAACATATTTTAGCCAATTTATCTTCTGAAATTTTCAATGGGAATTTTCGTAAACTTAAAAGTACATTCGTTTCAGTCAATGAAAAATATTAACGGTCATACCAACGCTTCCCAAATATCTTAACTAGAAAAATAACGAGCTTGTGGCTCAATGCTCAGAACGTTAGATTCGCAGGATCAAGCCTCAGGTTCACGACTGGCTGACGACGGCTTCTAAGCCAGAAATGACTATTCAAGTTTCTCTTGTCCTTGCCGACATTATTATCTGCCTAAGAACACTAGTCACTATGGCTGCTGTCAGAACCCGCGAAATGAGACCGACGGCAGAGTGGGACACATGAATTCCCTTAGCGGTTGGTGAACGTTCATCAACGAGCGTCAATATCATTCGACCTAAACCGACAAGACAACGAGCTCGTGGCTAATCAATTAGGGCGTTGGACTCTCAGCAAAAAGACTAAGAGTTAGAGCCTTGAGTACTCTAACCGTTAAAACTGGGTATGACCGGTGGAAAACGGCTTATAAGCCAAAAATGGCCATTCCAGTCTCCTTACTTGTCTTTTCCGACAATATTAAATACCGACGTTATTGGCAGGTTGTATTAGCATAATGTGCTAACATAAATCCTCAAAATTGGAGTTTTTGAGGAAATTCTAAATATTTTACTGCTGAAATCTGAAATAGATATGAGTAATTTTTGTAAAATTTGACATAAATTCACATAGATGGACTTTTTTGCATGCATGGTTGTGGTTTTGGGTTTTTTACTACCCTAGGCCCATAAAAATGGCTTTCATGTCTCCCCGCACTATCAGAGAAAGCTCACATTACGCGTAGGCCGACGAGTTTTTTGGTAATTCCATCTATTTCTCTCGCTTGCTAACGAAAAATAGGCAAAAATAGCTTATGTAGGCCCATTCATATACCCGTAGTCCCAGCATTTTGTCCTGTAAACTGGTGGTTATAGAGTTTTGGGGGATGGCGAAAAAGGATAGACAGAGAAGAAAATTTTTAGAAGTAAGTGTTAAGTGAAAAAAGCTAAGTTGAAGTTGCTTCCCGCGGCCGCTGTAGGTAAGTTGTTCCGCATGTAAATTGAAGGTTTGAGCGGCGCTTTGCGCCGCAAACTATACTAATCTAACTCCTACTTTGGTATTCCCAGCACGTCATTCACTGTGTTGATTTCCCTATCAGTTTGGTTACAGACTCGTGCAGCCAGCCTAGCAAAATAAGCTTATGTAGGCCCACTCATATGCCCCTAGTCCTAGCATATTGTCCTGCAAAAACGGTGGGTAAAGAGTTTTGAGGGATGGCAATATAGGATAGGCAGAGAAGGAAGTTTTTAGAAATAAGTGTAAAGTGCAAAAAATTTAGTCGAAGTTGCTTCCCGCGGACACTGGGAGTAAGTTGTTCCGCAGGTAAGTTGAAGTAGATGACCTCCTAACCACCAGTTAAATTATTCGGGAAATTCAGGAAACCCGCAATTCGAAAATATGGTTTTTTCGCAATCAGTTAAACGATAATACGGATTAGGAAAATCTACAGATATAAATGAATAACACTTAGAAATAAAGTTAAAAAGAAGTTATTAAAGTATATTCCACTGCATGTCCTAATTTCCACCCGTTAAACCCTATAAACACCCTTTTAGAAGGAAAACATGCTGGGAGTAGAGATAAATGAGTGGGCGTACATAAGCTTGTGTCACCAAATGATAATTTGTTAAGTAACAAACGCGACCCATATTTATTTCAAAAACTACCACGATCTGCATGCCTGTCATTTGTATGTGCATCAGTAGCTGACGTGCTTTTATGAAAATTGAACACTGATTGTCTGCCAGGTTTTTCAAGCAAACATTCTTTTCTTATTAAGGATGTGTATTATTTAAACTTGCGTCCTTCTAGTGTTTAAGCATGGTCGATATTGCTTCAGAACAATTTAAACACGCATTTTATGGTTGCTGTTTCTGCTATATTTGGAGGCAGGTGATTTTCAAATTTGCCCTCTTACCCCATCTATTCGTCTGTAATCTGCTCTGTACCAATTTTCTTTTATAATGTAATATACAGAAAACGCCATTTTTACCTGGATAGGTCTTTGTTCTCCAGCCAGCGTTGTTTTAAGGTGACCTAAATTAAGACCATTGCTAAGTAAGGTTTGTTTTTTAAAGGATGGTTTCCTTACTGCGCAATGGAGCTAAAAAGAATAAGTTTGCGTGCTCAGCGTTTTGCTTAATCGACTTTATTGTTTGTATACGAGAAGAAGGGTGTTGCAAGTGAATGTGAGTATTAATTTCTCGCAAAGAAATGGTTGCATGGTGTGTTTTTTCAAACTGGACATTAAATAATTGCTGTTTTTCATGAATTCAGATTATTCATTGGCCTATATTTTTAAAGGTCCACATAGGAAATTACATTCTCAGAGCATGGGAAAGAAACTAGTTTCAGTAAAATATTTTCTATTGCATGTTATTGGTTGGATATTTTTGCCCACTGTGGGGTGTTAATGTAACAAGCACACCTCATTAAAGTTGGGGTTAACAAATGCTAATGCGTGCCGATAAAACTAACAGCATCCGCTTATGGAAGAATTATAGATGATCACTATAAAATGCTTAAATGAAGGACAATTAGAGACGTTAATTTTACAAATGCTTTCGAGTGCAGAATCATTCGTTAGTTAAAAAATTATTCATTTCGCTTAATGGGTAACCTGTTATGCAACGAAAATGTAGTTAGTCTTACATTTCAACTGTCCAGCACATTAATTTAGAGGCATTTTCAAGCAGGTGGCCATCAAACATAAATCAGTTTCTAGTCTCAGAGTGGGGTTAACGTGCTTGATTATGGAGATTGGAGGACATGTCTCAGGGTATGAATGTTAAGCAAAGGCAATGCTTATATGTAGTTTATTGTGTGATTCCTCTAGAAATTTAGTACTTGCATCGTATTTGATGGCTGTTTCTGCTTTACTCTCTAAGGATGTATCCGCAGTTTCGAAACGTCAGACGAATAAATCTCTTGTCAGAGCGATTACGTATTTTTTTCGCCTGCTCAAATATCTCATTTCAGTCCTTCGGGTGTCGAAAATTTCAAGGGTGTTTTATTGAAGCCATCGTTAATATGTTGTCCATCGTCCTGCACAGGCTATTTTGCATATGGAATGCAACTGCACACTAAAACTCCTGCACCTGAATGAACGTGATTAAATGTTTCCGACATCTTGTTTGCAATTACGTTGACCACATGATCACTGATTCAGAGTTTCCAACTCATACAAGAAGATCATATCTGAGGCTGTGTGTACAGCAAGGGAGCACTGGTAGCCGGACAGTAGGGTACGGGAAGGAAGAGTTGGAAAGGTGCCAGGTCTGGGCGGAATTTATGCCGCCTAATTCATGGTAGTCTCATGGTAAGTGACGGTGTGCCTCCTTAAGTGGGCAGTAGGTCATACCACCTGACTGGGCGTAGCGCGTGACTTTGGTAGACGAAGTGGGCAGCTGCCGCCCACTCCTCCAGCAGTAGTCACCCCAGATTACTACAGACTCATATGTTCGCAAAGTCGAGCCTATGGGCTTCCTCCAGCTCCTGAGTAGTGACCTGCCAGCACTTCTGTAGGCAAAAAAGATATGTTGTGCAAGGGCCAAGTCGGGTATAGCAGGCGTCGACAGAATTCTGTCCTTCTGCCGGGCATTTTTATCCAACTCCATATCGCATAGTTGAAAACTCAAAAGGTGAAATCACGCCCGAAGGTTGGAAGGCAGAATGAAGATGACTGTACAAGTGCTGTCGCTATGACACTCGGCGCGTACTCTTAATTTTAAACACTTTTATGGCCTTAAATCTATAACGAAACACTAAAAACCGTGGTTTGGACGGTAACTCTAACGTGGCATCAGGCAACAACGGCACTCTGAACCAGTCTGAATCCAAGCTGCTCCCGTCTGGTTTGGTTTCGGAACGCCTTGGCAATCGTGCGCTAGTCAGTGGTGTGTGAGAATCTTCAACGAACTACATACCATTGATGCCCACTGTGTCAGATCCCGCTTTCAGTCTTCTTAATTATATCTTGACGCCAGATATAGGTGGATTATGAAGAAGTGTAGATTTTATACAAGTCTACTTTTGCTATAAACAGTTTCACACTAAAGTCACCCTCCCCACACCCATCAGGCTGTGAAGCATACAGTATGCATCACCGAAACCGGTAGCAGAACCGCTAAGGAAATATTTTGGGCTTTGTTTTATCTGTACAAACAGTGGGCTTTTGCATTAATATTCAAGAATTCTACCCAAAATCACTCTGTGCGAGAATTTTAATTTTTGTGCTCATTTCATATTTGATAATGGCCTTCTGTTGAAGCCCGACAACGCTTGGGCAATGAATAAATGTTTATTTACTTTAAATTGTTACATGAATTTCGTAAAAAAAATCAAGAATAACCAGATAAACAGAGAAGTCTTGTGAGATCTCAGCATAAGCTAACCATTGCTATCCCAAACAAAATGTTTTTCGTTACAAAGGAATTTATTTGTAGACCTTTATGTGCGAGGAGGATATCGGGGGGTCCAGAAAAGCAATTCTCATAAAATAAATGAATAGGCGTTAACATTGCCTTCGTAGGATCACGTTAGTTTTTGTCTTCCGCAATTAAAATGTAAATAAACTGGGATGCTTATCATTTTAAGAAAAAATATGAAGAGAATGGCAGCTGCAGTAGTCTCAGCTTTCAAAATTTTACACGTACACAGCTTCATTGGCTATCAAAAAACAGCACAAACCAAGCAGCTCTTTCTTAGTTGCTTCGTTTATTTTAACAAATAAGGAACTTTATAATATTTTTTCTCAGATTAAATCAGTCGCGTGCACTGATACTTTTTAAAAACATTTGCCTGACCTTAGTAAAACTGGCAAAAAATAATCATTTGCCAATAGAGGAGAATATACGAGTTCCAGGTAGCATTTCAGAAGAAGAAGATGCAATCACTAGAACAAGGACTTTATTTTCCTGACGTTTTGGATTCCCTCGGGTATCCTTAATCATAGGTGAGGATAATACAGTCATGGTCATGCGCAGATAGGGTGGAGACATGCACAGGCTGCACGATATTTATAGGTTATAGTGGTCATCCGCGTGTGTGTGATAATTGCTCACCTCTGTAGCCACCGCTTTGGTCTTAATTGGTGCGATACTGGCTTGACATTTCGCGATCGACTCACGAATTGCCACAATTTGTTCGCCAGCGTCGGATGCGTGCTTAATAATCGCAAGGCAATTATGCTCACTGTCGTCGGAGTTAATGCTGCTCCCAGTCCTTCCCACGTGACTGATTCTGTTGCTCAGGAAATGTCTCAGTACACCGTATGGGAAAGCTAATTTGTTGCGTTTGTTGATGGACCGGGGGCCTGAGAACCATGACTCGAGCAGCTCGCGGCTCACGCTGTTGTCCCCTCTTGCGAGGATTTCGGCCACGTCAAACTTGAAAATATGGCCGGTTCGCCTGAGCTTTCTGACTTTTCAGAATCCTATGGTCAGAGCTCATTACAGAAACAACATAGGGCTTGTTTCGCAATATGCGGACATATTTCCAGTTATGTGCACATGTGTGCTAACGTTGAATGGCACTGATATTATCTACATTGTCAGAGTTGGGTTATTATTATTGGTCATTTTGGCCTTCAAATGCAAGTGTTTACTCTGAGCTATACATACATTATGTTAGTTCTATCACAGGCAGTTTACACTTCATGAGCATGATCTAAATTGTATTCGCGATGGTACAGCATTACAGTTCAAAGACGCGCCCTGTTTTGCGATCAAAGGAAAACGATTAGGTTCCTCAATGGACTCAAAGCAGACAAAGGTTACCTCACGCTTCGTATTTAAATAACACCATTGCGTTCTGAAGGATGGCTTATATTACCCCACATACTATATATAAATATTTGATAGGCGATCTTTATGACTACTGATATAAATCTATATCCGATGATGATTTGCACTCTGGTACTAGGAATAATCTCTAGAATCGTCGGGAATAAAAAATGTGCACTGATTGCATCAGATATATATATCACGCTGACATGGTTAATTAAAGCCAATGTATTATCATTAAAAAATTGGAAATTTCTTCTTGAATATATCTTAAAAGTTTAAAGCACGTCAATTTCATTGTGATTTACTGGACTAAATTGGTCATCCATGCTTTCGTGGCAACTGCCTCAAAGTAAAATGCTGTTTATTTTTTAATTTTTATAATTTTGCCAGGCTTGGTTCTATGAATTTCTTTTATTCTGGGGATCTTGGCTAAATTTTTGAGGCAATAAGGGTAAGTTTAAAGATAAGGTTCGAGGTAAGAATTACGTTGTACTCAGAGCATAAGTCAGAGATAAATGTGAAGTCACTTATAGAAAAGTAAGCTAATGACTCAATAAAATTAACTTTTTTTCAAAAGCTTGTTGCATGGTTAGGTTTCATATTGTTATAAAGTACAAAAAGCTCTATAAAACATAGCCTAACCATTAGTAGTAATATCGATAATGTAATCAGACTACACCTGTTTTCTGAATTACGATTACTCACCGAGATACCAACCCATAGTGTATTTTTAAAGTATTAGTAATGTCTTTTACATGTACAATTAAACCTACCTTTTCCACATGGGTGTGAAGGTTTTAGTTTCACATAGACTTATGAATAAAACGGTGAATGCTTTTAAAGTTCTCTGTTTACATTAATAATGAAATATTTAATTATCATGATCTTTTTCTTTCTGTAAAACAACTTCAGTTTCAGTGACCACGATTTTCTGGTTCGGTCAATTAAATAAATATCTTGTTTAACGTTTTTTTATACCTTTTGAAACATTTTGCATATTTGTCCGTAGTGCTTAGCACCATGAACTGTCTGACCTATCACCTTTAAGTACTCTAATTGAGTGCTTAAACTTTAAGTATATTGAATAATGATGTTTCTTCGTACTTTTCCGAACGTAATATTCATCGTCAAGAAAATTCACTACTATTTTATGAAAGAAGGAGAGACTTTTTAAATAAGGAACCTGTTACAAACTTTCGTTTTCTTGCATAATATTTAGCAAGCGTACGCGCATGCTAACTTCTTGCTATATAAGAATCCTGTTTACCACACAGGTCTGGCAAACACAAGCGCAGACTTTGACTACGGCCCAATATCGTTTTCGCACTCATTAGGCCCAATCATTTTCTCATAGGTTTAAATGTTAATTAAGTTAAATGGATGTCTCTACACAAAAAAACGTTGCATGGGAGGTCTTTAAATAGACCATGTCATTGCCGGAGTCCTTTATAGCAGAGCTTTTTGAGGAAATACATCTTAATATGAGGCTTTAGCTTTTTTTCCGCTGGAATAAATTGGTGCAGTCTCCGGGAAACAAGCAAATATTTTAATCAACAAAAGTATTCGCACAAAAAGCCTTTGAAAAATCCTGCAGGTTGCAGCCTTCTTTGTCCGAAAATGGATATAATGAAGGCTCTTTTCCAAGCTGCTCATGAAGAAAAGTAATAATGGCCACGCAGCAGGCAATGGTTTGTTGACTTTCTGCACGCTTTTATTCATCTCTTGCGAAATGTAGACCCCCTACATTATATATTTGTGTTTTCGGTCGATAATTTTTACACATTTTTACCTGAATAATTGTTGATGAAAAACTTGAAATATCTCTTTTGTTCGAAATGTTTGCTTAATTTAGATTGTCGTGCAGCATTGCTTTATCATCTTTTATTAAAATCCGGCTGTAAGATTTTAACGAGCTTATTTTTGGCCGCCTACGGAAGTCCGTTCCGTTTAGATGAAAACTTACCTACTATGACATTCTTTCATTGATATCTGCATAACTTTAAATATATGTTTTATAGGAAAGTCACCCATGTGGTATACCAAGGCAAGTATGAACTTTCATTGGAGAGGTTTCTTGTGCATTTGATGTATAAGAAGACAATATCTTATCTTTGGAACGAAAGGAGCTTGTGTACAGAGAGGAGGAGTGATCGGTAAATTTCAAGGCACTGCAGATTGCACAATACTCGGAGACCAAACAAATGTTAGTGCACGACCTCCTGTTAAGACGACAATCCGAAGATCGAACTTGAACCCGGGTTTTACATAATCGATGCGGATCCACTAACCTTTATTGCTTTCTTCGAATCAGCCTTAAGCCAAAACGGTGTCACAAACGTGTCCGATAGTCTCCATGGACACCAAGTCACCTCTTTGCTCATGTTGCATCAAAAAATCATTTGTTAGAATAAGAGGAAAAAATATCATGCAAGCGTGAAAAACGGACGCCGAAATAGCTAATTTGCTCGCTAACCAAAGCCCATCAACGGTTATTCTTGATAAGGGTGAATTGCAACACAAAATCTAAATGCGCCTCAATGATCCAGAGTCTTGCAGAGTCGACAAAACCACTGGCTTAAAGCCACTTCTGGCAAAGGTTGGCAGAACTTTGGGTCGACTAAAAAGTAAAATATCATCACTATGTAAAAAAGTCCACAGAAGCATCGGTGGTACGATTCTACAGCCTCCCAAAAATAAAAAACCAGGCATTACGGCCAATCGTCTCCGTCCAAAGCCCGGCTCTCAGACTGCTTATTCCAGAAGCTGAAGTTCCTCATAGCATTCTCACAAACGAGAATTAACTCGGAAAGCAATTTCTCCACAAAATAGAGTCGGCCATAATCGAACTAGGTGAAATGGTGCTTTCAAGTGCCTTTAACTCAATCTTCACGTTCATAGTACAAGCCCTTGTTGTCAAAACAATTCATGACCTTTTATGTCAGAATTACGATGTTAAGGGTCGGCCCACAGCTCAGGAGCTCATAGAACTTATGGAGCATTGCCTCAATACCTTCTTTAGCTTCGAAGGGATAACACATGAGCAAATAAAGAGAACTCCAATGAGGGTGCCTAATGTCTGGACTCATTGCCGTGGTTGTACTGTAAAAAGGTGAGCGACGGTATTTCGAAAGTACGAACACAAATATTAGGCATGCCACGTTAACAAAACTTTCGTCGTCATTGACAAGGATAGAATTGGTCACTACAAAGAGCTGATGAACATGATTTTGCCCGATATGCAGCTTAGAATAGAAGTAATAGGAAAAGGTAGACTTCCGCTCTTGGGCGTTCTCGTTTTCCGCCAACCGGACGATAAACTGGCAACGCCTGTTAACCCTTAATTGATAAACACGTCGCAAATAATGAGCAATAACAGAGACCTACGACTGCATCACAAGCGAAGTTGTATAGGCGCGCTATAATCACCTGTAGAAACCCACTGCAGCACGCGCACCGCTGAACAGGACGAGCTGAAACCCCTCCGGAAACGTTTCAGAGTTAACTTAAATCACCAAACGTTCACTGAACAGAATCTAATGCTACAAAAAACGCGGACCAAAAAGCGTTACCCGCGAAAGTAGTGCAGCGCATTTCTTACATAAGAGAGGTCTCCGAAGTCGTGGCTAGATCCTAGCTTCTCTCGGAATAGAAGTCACCCACAAGCCTACCTGCACACACTAGCAGCAGGTAATCTGACCAAATAACCCTGTTTCTAAGCCGGAGAAGTCCGCCGTTTTCTACAGACTTCAATCCAGTAGCGAGATGTGCAACGTTTTTCGAGAAATTGGCCCGCAACTATAAACGCATAAGCATCAGCTGGCTGGAAGAAAGTTTGACCCAAAGTCAGACTTGGCAGCCCATACTTCAACTGTGACGTCGTTGAAATTGTGGGCCACGTTTACGATCAACTATCAAGGCGAATTAAAGCAGCCTGGACGTTGATTGACGGTTCAATAAATGCGACCTACATTTACCTACAGCTATCTGGTTTTAAGAGTCTTATTATCGGAGGAAAGTCACGGCATGGAGCAATCACAACCGCCAACGTGTACAGGCGTGAAACAAGCCAGAGTGATACGCGGGTCGGCCCTATACAACAGGCGGTCAAGACGCGTGAGGGCGAATCGAACACGGGCGACACGGCGGCAGACATAGCCATACCACGGGTGGTCAACAGGAGGACGGCTGCGGGGAGGCACGTGAATAGAAGGTGCGAGACACAGCAGTTCGGTCGATATTGGCAGACAATGCACACGAAAAAAACCGCATATAGCCAGAACTATGAGCCGAAATGTTCAGTCTCTGAGAATGAGTAGACTTAACAACTATATGAACGTCAGACGGCAATAAACCTCTCCCAGGGAACGCCCTTTATTTTTCTGACATTTAAAATTATACAGGCAGGGACATTTCACAGGGAAATTCTAAAAGACTTAAACAGCTTTACGAGGTGTGGTTACAACAGGCCGGCTCGATGGAAACACACTCAAATTCCAGCCTTCTTGCGTGGCAAAACCATTTTGAATTATGCTGCATAAAACAGAAGTATTTTGTCTTACTAAAGTGACTTTTTAGAATCGAAAAAAGGCCGTTCATTATTTTGGTTAACATTTTAATTAGATACCACAGCTAGGCCTTCCCTTCCATCGCTAGTGCTAGCTAAACATACTCAACAGTTTGTCCAAATATTATTTATTTATCGATTTGAAGTCAGTTTTCAAATGGAACCAGCTTTCTTTCTTTCACTCTTTGCTGAAGCAGCAGACGAAGACACACCTTATTCGTTGTGCCGTTAGGAAGCGTTAAATGAATGTAGGTTTTTTCGCACGCTTTGTTCTCCTCCACTGGATGGCACTGCGTAAAGTCAACGCCAGAAGGCACCCACTCAAAGCTTTCTCTCCTTCTCTGTCCATAAAACAGTACAGTCCGGACTGACCAGCAGAAGTCACGCAACCTGGACCTTGTCGAAGTGAGAGGAGCTTCAGGGCCGCCGGTGCAACAGCCTCCTTCCTTTTATCACCTGTTCGCAGATAATTTTAACACACACTCTCTCTCTCTCATTTTTTCTGCTCTTCTAAGCTCTTTAACCCACTATTTCACAAAAGCACTTATTTCGCCGACTTTAAGGTTTCGCGCGAACAGCTGCTAATAACCGGTCGAGTCTTTTTCCGCCACCACTGCTGCCGCAGCACCTCAGAGGCTCAGCCGGGAAGGCTGTAACATGTCTAGACAATCTGACTATGTTTTAACTCCTACAAACATAGCGGCTAATGCTCAAACACCGAGAAGGTAAACACCTTCTATCATACAATTTGCTGTTCTTACCTTAGCTTACGAATTTGGGATGGAGAACACAACCTCAGCCAAGTGGGGCTTGTCAAAGCGATTATCGTTTTACTATGGGCATATGTTCACTTATCTACTGGCCGGCTTTGAAGAGGATTACGAGTGCCCAATAGGCAAACTAATGCAGACCCGCTGGTAACTTTAGCTCTTGCAAATGCTTGAGGTCAACATTTCCGACGAAAGTAGATCACTGCTCGGCTCTTGGACACCTAGCCTTGTACACCTTTTGCCTTACTCTTATCAAACCCCGGCAAGTTAGCTGAGGAAAGATGGATTTAACTCGATAACAGCTGAATTCACGCAAAATAGAAAACGATGCCTTCACCATATCAATGCCTGTCAAACCTGTGGTAGTCCTTAGTCTTATCAAATCAAAATTCAGTGGGTGGTACCCGGATTTCACTGCAGCAACTGAACCATAAAGGTCCAAAAACGGTAAGCCGGTTAATACCAACACTACGTCCATGCTATAATTAAGTTATATTGCCTGCAGAAATGTACTCAAGTCTTAGTTTTGGACTCAGGGTTTGTATTAAAATAGGCTTCATTGTTTATAATAAAAGCAAAAGCAGTTCAAACGAAGAAACAGAAGAAGAAGGAGAAGAAGAAGAAAAAGAAGAAGAAGAAGAAGAAGAAGAAGAAAAAGAAGAAGAAGAAGAAGAAGAAGAAGAAGAAGAAGAAGAAGACGAAGAAGAAGCAATCACTGGAACAATAATTTTATTTTTCTGAATTTTCGGATTTTTTCGAGAATCCTAAATCATAGGTAACTGTAGCATAGTGTGAGGCATGCAAAGATTTGGATACTTTGTGAAGAGCCATTGCCTGAGTAGGAGAATAAGTCACGTTGGAAAAGCCAGGCTCAGCAACAAATAAAGCGACGGTGAACATAGTTGTCGTGCAATAAGCAGGCCCATATCTGACACGGACAACGAAGTAGCGGCAATTATTTACTCGAAAGCGAAATGCCAATCCATCAAAGTACCAATTACGACAATTAAGCAGTGAACATGTTGCTTGATAATTATAGTATGCATGTAGATGGCTGCTGCAAACTATAACTACTGCGCAATCTGTGCACGCCTTGCACCATTCTACGTTTATCTCTTATGGAGGATTCTCAACGGAATCCGGAAAGCCAGAAAAATGACATAATTATTTCAGTGATCACATTTCTTTCTCTTGAACGGCTTCCTGAAACTCCCTATTCGCTTCTATCGGCAAAAGGAAAATGCGTATTTTTTATGGTTGGATCGAATGCACCACCTTCAAACACTTATATCAACGTGAGGTTAAACTGGAGAAGAATGTCTATAAGCCTAACGAGTACTATCGGTTCGTTAGTAGAGACAATTGTAAGTTGAGCTTCTACGATGAGGCCTGCATTTCTATAGAGACCTAGCGCTACAAAGTAGTCTTGTACCTCTGCAAATGTGGGGTTAATTTGCTGTCTGTTTTTTAGATAGTTCCCAAAGCATAAAATGGACCATGTTTGGTTACCACTCTCGCCTAGAGGACCTTCACACTTCATCAATCCTTCAACAAGTGCAGTCTTGGCTTGATGGGCGATGCCCCTGCCGCAGTAAAATGCTACGCGCTTTACTGGCTGTGACAAATGTGTGAATTCAGGCAGGGTCTAGCATAGCTTTCAAGGCTTTTCACCTTCATTAAAAAGTTAAATGGGACAGCTAAAATTTTCCACGAAATGTGAAACAATTGAGTTTCAAGTTTCTTTATCGGCTGAATTGACTGACTAGTGTTGAGATGAGGCAAGCCATGAACAGCAGTTGGCAGGCATGGTACAGCCGAACATGGTCGTCTGCCTTGTGCAGCTTTTTTTGATATTGCCAAGTTATACTTTCTGGTAGGGAAGAGTACTATCTTTTGCGGAAAGTTTGTGTTATGTAAGACTCGGTTTTTTGATATTATTGTGAAGCAGTAGATGGCTAGAAATATTCGCTTCACTATACATTAGAATTGAAGGATTTTAGTTCATGCGCAATGTCACCACTTCGAACACATGCCCCGGTCCTCGCCTCTTTTTGGATCCCTGCAGTGAATTTATTATGGCCAAATATGCGGTTATACCTTTTAATTACCAAAGGGTTTTAGCTCTCTGGAACATTTTTCGTCAGTTAAATGATGCTGGATATTTATTCAGAGTTTCTTTTAGTTAGACAAAAGCCTACAATAGTTAGCCACTGAAACCTAGCAGGTGACTTCTACTTTTTGTAATTTTTTCGAATTTACCACAACTCTCGCGTTACTCAGATTAAGGTAGTCAATAACTGTTTAGTTAGTCTTGTGAAAAGGCTTTAATGAATGTCCTTGTTACAGCTCATGGAGGTTTCTTAAAGTGATATACAGAAGACAAAAGCTTATTGTGACTTTGTCATTTATAAATTGTTTCGAAGGACAATGCATTCACCGTAAATTGCATTTAGGAAATGTCAGGTAGCCACTAAAAATGACTTGGTGCGACTCTGTTTTTAAAAATACGTAAGGATTTCCATATACTTCCTAATTTGCCGCGCATTATTTGTATCACAATATGTTTTTTTAGCTTTCGCTAAACAATACATTTTGTAATAAGATTTTCTTCCGCAACTTATTAGAGCAAGAAAATCCATCACAAGTGAATATAATTCTCCTTTATCGTCTGAGGAGCGTTCATTGAGAAATCCACAACTCCATTAAATATAATTTTCAAACGCAATAAAAGTTAAAACTTCAATGTCTTATTGAGTCCTATGTGAGCTCAGAAAAGCAGAGGCGTACATATGGATAAGTAAAGCTTAGTGCGCTTACAAAACGTTGTTATCAAGATGACGAACTATGTGTACCCTTACATTGTTTTTCGTTTGGAAAAATAATCAGTGTTTTGGCTTGCATGATTTCGACTATATCATGACATGAATCATTCCCTTAAAAATATACTTTGTGTAGTAAAACTACATGAAAACACACTGCGTGTGTGTCACGTTAATAGTCAAGTCCTGAGGTATTTTTGAACATCATGGTATATGAAAGGTAATCTGGTACAATTTTGTCAAAACACCAATGCTGGACAAATTTCCATGAATTTCGTGTATTCGTGAAAAAAAAAGATAATTAAGTTTGCCAGTTGAGCACGCCCCTTTTGGTCTCGCGTGATTCAGAGCTATATTTAGCTGAGTACGTTTACTGTAAAGATGCAAAATTAGATTTTTAATTAATTTAAAAAAATAAAAATAAATAAATATAAGTAGCTGACATCCATATATTACCTCATTGTACTATCTGTGTTTTTTTAATTCGTGTCTTTTTAGCTGCGCCTTTTTACACCTCACTAAGCTGGAAATTAGGTGTCCAAAGAAAGGGTTTGCTTCAGTACAATAGCATTCACTTAATATTATGGATGGAAAAGTAAAAATTTCCTTCGTTCAGAATGCTTCAATTCAGTTATTCTAAAATCTTTTAAGGAAGCAATGGCGTAGTTACGTTTATTCATCTCAGTAAATTGTGGGCTTTTTAAGCTGCAACCAATTGCTAAATTACAGATTTTTGCGATGAAATCGACGTCATTCGCGTAACAACATACTTGCTGACGCAAATTTTTAACTGTATTAATCCAAACGTAGTCAGTTTAGATGAATACTACGCACACAAATAAGATATAAGGTACGTGATTGGAGCTCATTTTCCTTCTGCCAGGACAAAGGTTGCCTTAACTTTTTGAATCGCATGTAATGTTATTAGAACAAAATGTTATGAGGTTAAATCTCCTGAGGTACAACTTGGTCTTAGAAAAATGAGCTGTCGTTTTTCTTTACCCATACATTTTCAAACACGAAATGCAGAAGTAGTGAACCATCATTTCGTACAAACAACGGACTTACAAACTTTCTTATTTCCTGAAATTGATCCGGTCAAGTGTTTTTATATTTACCCTATTTTTAAGATTGTATTTTGGCTGAGTATTTTAGTTACAAGTTAAGCGTTAGCTAGAGCTCTTGATGCCTATAGTAACAACTGCAAATATCAACTGCTTTTGCAAGTTGTTTCTATTTTTTTGAGTTTTTCTCTCAATAAATTTCTCCTCATTGGAGTCGCTCCCTAGGGATGGCCGATAATTGCTCTTTCTAACTTTATCCCTTTCTAATCTTTTGTTTGCTTTCTTGGCGACATTGGCATGTTCGTCTACCCCTTATACAGGCGTTTTTAGACAAAAGCGTCCAATTCGTCATGCAAGCAACTATAAATTGTGTAACTCAAAAGTAAAACTCCCATTGAACCTGAAAGATTAAAGCTTTTCCAGGCACACTTCTGATAGAAAAGAAGTCAGAGAAAAACTTATTTGACAGATATAATTGATAAATTCGTGATTTTTTTAAATTGCTTAAGATTTTTAAAATAATGTAAATTAATGTGAAATAAACAATGCATGGTTGCTCTTCCTTTTAGTACCAGCGCCTGTACAGCTGAGATCCCGACTATCCCAAGTACCAACCCGCATAGAAACCAACGATTTGTGCACGAGTACGTTTCTGCAGACATTTAATTTATAAACAAAGATAATATGCAGCACGTCAGTGTATTCTTATGCATTTTGGTGAGCTAAAAACTGAGAGGAATCGGCTTAAACAATTCATAGTTAATGTTGGGCAGCTGCATAACTGAAACTCAAGAATTGGCTGTTAAAGTTCACTCAAAATGGTATATTACACTCCAGTAAATTAAAAGTAATCTGATAATTTGTCAGAAAAGCCAGCGCATTAAATGTTTAAGTCTGCGGTTCCGAGCACGTGCATTAGTGGTTACTAATGGGTATGAAATGAGACGCCATTTACTTTTAGTCATAAAATAACTTTACACGATTTTAATTACATTATCAAAAAAGCTTTCGAGGAAAATTCATGTATTAATCTAGGTATGACCATTGTAAGTTTATTACTTTAGCTAGTTACTTCAAAATTGCTTTGATTTCGTAATAACTGCTAACTCAAGTTAAAGTCAAAGAAAATGAAAACTTTTGTTTTTTTTCCAAGAAAACTGTTGGAATATAAATTAAAGCAACGACTAGTTGTTTAAGTGAAACATTTGCCTTAAGCGAAACATTTCAAAAATTCTTAAACGTTATTGCTATGGCTAACTTATCTGCATCTTTTAACGTTATTTGTTCTAATAATAAAGAAGTTCTACAAGTGATACTACATTGGCTTTCTGAAAGAGAGATAGGCATTCGTAAGTGCATACCGTTTAACGTCGAGCTATAGTCAGACTTAGCATTTGTTAAGTAGTGAATCTGCCAGTTGAATGGTTACAAGTGTTCTGGTTCCAATCGACAGTTACTAAACTGATCAGAGTTGGCCCTTATGTCAAACTATCCATTGACGGTGGATTATGTCCCAATCACTCTACTTTGCAGGGCTCAGACTCATTGCGTCATATTCGTCGCGGGAAAGGTAAGGACGTACCTTCGTTTTTACTATCAAGAACCTACAAGAGATATTTGCTCTTCCGGCAGTGTATGTACGCAAACCGATATATAACAGCTAGACCATCCTGAACGACTATATTCCTTGTTTGCCTCATTGGGTGAACGCAGCACCGAAACATCGCGTATGCAGACCTGGGCAGCATCTACCACATTCTCTTTTCATTCGCATCGGGTTCTAATAATGACCTGAAGTGGGCAGGAATGCAGTGGTAAATGAAGCAAACTGGCCGTCTAGGCGTGTCACACGCGATCCGGTCCCCCCGCGCATAGCGCACCAGGTTTAAACAGAAGGCGTCCTGTCAAATCTCATTCACGTGTAAATCTCATAGTGGTCATTTTAAGAACGGGCGTAGAAACCTGACACTAAGCCCTCCAGGCAACTTTGCATGATTTTTGTTTCTGTCGGGAACAATTACGTCCACTGTGTGATTCCTAACAGTTAAGCATAAAAGGATGGTGACTGACATGTGAATTACTCCACAGGGCTAGCAGACTTGCGCCTATCCGCTGCCTTCGGTTTAAAAAATAAAATACTAATTTTCAATTTTTCAGGAATGTGTGGTGTTCATTCATAATGCATCGTATCCATCAATTTATTAATGCTGTTCCCGATATATATTGCATGATTCATGTCAATTGTGAAATTTCATGAGAGCTATGCAACCGATTCCTCACACCATAGGCAAGAATGTACTTTTCCTTAAACAGGATGACCACGCTATTCAGATGGTAAAACTTGAATTCAGTTATAGCAGTCGGTAGGTTTCGAAATCATTCGGCAATTCAGAAACCTTGTTTGAAAACCATCAGAAACCCTTTCTTTAAGAATAAAAATTTAAAGATGTTGGTATTTTCTCGAGATCGCCTTATCTTCTCATATGGAATAGTGTATATTATTGTATAGTTTATACTATAGAGTATTCGATATAGTACCTTTAAATATCAATCGACATTAAAATTGCCGAAACTGCCGCTTATTTTTTTCAGCTTTTGAAGAGCCGCCATTACTCGACACCTCACGTCCCTCACCGAGAAATAAGGTCAAACCACCTCTGTCCCAGAAGCCGCCATCTCAGTCCCCCACGCATCTGGAAAGCCTGGCCCAGTCCAGTCTCCGAAGCGTTTATGAGAGCATGAGTGAAAACGAAGATGCCCCCATGCCCTCTGTCACTCCGGTCTCTCCGGCCTACCGTCTTAGCAGCCTGCTCTCTATGCAGCGGCTCTCGGTTAATGCAGACATCCAGAGTCCCCCCATGTCAGACAGCATGTGCATGATCATGTCTAATAACAATTCTGCTCGCGCCTCTATAGAGCACTCGCCCTGCTGGGTAGCCAAAAACAGTAACCATAGCAGAAGCCTCCTTCGGCCGCAGGCGGTGGCTGGCTTGGACAACTCGGACTTCGATCCCTGTTCCCTCAACTCTAACTCCGTAGCTACACGACCAACAGGGGTAAATCTGATCGCTAACTGGAGGGAGTCCGCTCTGAGTTTTCAGAATATGGAAGATGATGACGACCTGGAGGGCAGCGAAGCAAATTACTATGAGAAAGAAAAGGAAGCCCTGTTGCCACCCTCCTTAGAAGACCAAGTGTTTTCCTTGCCAAAAACCGCATCACCTCACATGGGAACAGCATAAGCCTTCGATTTACATGAACTTAATCAGAAAAACAAAACAGCGCGCTAGCATATGTATGTATATTTTTGATTACGTGTAATTCGTTTGTTGAACAGTATAAATATCTGAAGTTACACAAGGTTTTAGCTGTTCCGGGAACCTAAACAAAGAAGGGTGTACAGTAAATTGCCTATGTCATGAAATGTCCACCTAAATTTGGAATTTTTTCGATATGAATGAATTACCGAAGTAACGCTTCAGTATTGATTATCGCACAATTTACTTTCAATGTATTTTCGTCACAGTAGCTTGGCGGCTTTTAAAGGTGCATCTTTATGACTACCTGCAAAAATAATATTCTGCAACATGAAAACTTAAGTGGCATGCATTTATCTCAGTACTTTCATTTTCCTAAAAAATGTTAATATATTCTTAAGGAAATATGCACAAAAATACTCTCTTTTGAACTAGTGTGGCAGAAACCTACGCCCTGTTCAATGTTCATGCTTGAAGAATGAGCATTTTTGTTTGAATAAGTTGCTAAATTGCCTAATAATTTCAAACCCTACCAGCTCTTACACTTGAATCCAAGGTTTCAACACTCTAAGCTGTATAAATATCGTCCAAAGAAAAGTGAGAAGTCCCCGATGTAGGGAGGGATTCATATAATTCTAATCGAATTTTGAAATGAATTCAGTCCAAGTTTTACAATATGTACGCAGAGCTAATAGATGTACAGATATGTTGCCCTATGGATGAAAATATCTTAGTAAGAAAATAATCTTATAATTATAAACTCCCTTTGAAACTTAAAGATACCGTTTGGTCATGTGTAAACATTTGAAGAAGTCGTTATATTTGCCAACTGAGTGCAAAAAAATATTTTTATATGTTTTCTATCAAATATATTTAAACTTTTTAACAACAGTGTAAATCCGTCGGAAGATGCATACTACTTAATTTGTCATTTTTTCCCCAGCATTTACTCTTTGCAGGCGAGTAGAAAGAAGCTGGTTCAAAAACTGACACCCAGACGTGACTGAGTCATCCTTAAATTGGGCCATGCGGTAATCGACATTGCAATCCTACTTAAAGAAGTTGCTTGAAGTAACAAACACATTTCAGGATTCTGCTTGAAATTTAATGACATAGAATTAACTGTAGTTGGTACTTTTGGATTACTATTATGCTGCATCCGAGAAGCGGTTTCACACTGAGACATGCGTTAGATGAGGGGGGGGGATTTTGGAACGGGGTCTAGTGCCCTGATGTGTTATCTGCTGGAGTATATTTCGAGGAAGAATGCGATCAATTGTCTGTCGTTTTCTTTTCTTCGGGTAAGTACTAAGCCCTTTGTTTCGTGCATTGATATGGGCCTATCGGGACTGCTGATTAAGTTTGTGCAGAAAAGGCACAGTAGCTCTGCCTTTACATAGTACTATCCACCGCGTGGGGCATTCTGTCAGCCCTCTGACCAGCAAACGCTTTTTTCCTCTTACCGTAATTTTACCCATTTACTTATTTTACCTTAGCATGTTTGCCAGCCTAGGTATAAATTATTTTTCCTGATTTTCTTGTTCGGAAATATGCTTTCAATGTATCTTTCATTGAGAATTTGTACTTGATTGCCTGTGTTGATTTGTAAATGGAGATCCTGGTAGATAGGAAGCATCGTTCTTAAGTTTCCATGACTACTACGTTCATCAGGCAGTCTGATCAATGGGGCTCAATGGTCCGGTTGGATCACTTCATTCTAAAAGGTTTTTCACGTCGGATTTGACTTTCGTATCCTTAAACCTTTATTTTTTATAAGTCCTTTTCAACAAATTCGCATCTTTTAGGTATTTTCCAAACCAAAAGTGACTTTGTAAGCCGTTTGCAGTTTGCAGCCGCCGAGGGTAATAACCAATATATTGAGTTCGACTGGTTTTTTTACTCCTGTTACCTTCTATTTCGGCAGTCTTGTTTTGAATGGCAAAGCCTATAAACAGTAAATTCTTTTTTATATGTGTGGGGGAGAGTATATTGGTTAGCTCGCATGCACCACTGTGTGGTACTGATTTGACTGTTAAATAGGCTCTTTGGAACCGCAATTTTCAGCGTTGATGCTCGGTTTTGATGCAGTTGAATTTATTTATTGTCCACAAAACTTGCCAATTTATATGAGTACCTTCAGTGCATAATTAACCTAACAGGGTTTAAGAAATCAAGGTCAAAACCTAACAGTCACAGATTCCAACGTAGACCTATAAGTGCCCCTAAAGTACTTCGTTCTCACATATCAACGTGTTTCTTCTGTTATAGTTCATGTTTTGCTCAACAAAATAAATGTGTTGTTTCACTGACGTTTCGGACAGCTAGGCCGGCTGTTTGAAACGGCAGCAAACCAACATATTTAATCCGGTGAGCACAACATTAACTGTAATTCTTATACCGGAATTCTACATTTTTTAAATTACTTTTCCTTTTGGTTATGCAAAATGCTAAACCAGGATATCAGACTACTCCAGGCTACCATAAACTTGTCATTTACTTATTCGATTTACTTACCTGATAATATGGTGTACAATTACTCAATAACTATCCAAATCGTTTGAAAACTCCGTCAAACACAGCTGAATAAAACGTAGAATCCTTCACAAATTTACTGTGAAGCATATGTTAGGGACCATAGGCAAGGTAAATATCGAATAGCAGCGAGCTGTATTACTGGAATAAGAGTTAACTTTACCGATAAAATTCTCTTCGTTTCTTGACATGCTCCTCAGGAACTCCCTTTTAATAACTGTTGGTGGCACTTATATTTTAAACAAAACCGATCGCGCTTCCTTATCTTCTTCCCATCAGAAATGTGTTCAGGCCTGCAGTCCCCAATAGGAAAAACAGTGCTTCTTTGCGTCTATCTGAACTACTTGTAGTCTGTCTTAAAGAAAAATCAAAAGTAAGACATGTCTCGACGTGGATTTTTTTTTCAAAACAAGTTGCATGGAAGAACATTTATAATTACTTGTTCGCGTTTCAAAAAGAACATAATATTAACAGCATCATTTGAGCATCTCTTAACCTGTTCCTATAATTTGGCGTTTCAGCAAAATGTAGGCTTTTTATTTTGCTTTGAAAGTCGGAAGAGGAAGAGCTGGGTGGGCAAAAATGAAACATGCGAAAATTCTATAAAATAATAGCGTAAGGCACGAGTAAAAAGCAAGATAAGAAGATGAGTGCAAGAAATAATGTGAAATAGAACAGCCTCACATCCTCGCTTAGACAGAATTCCTGGCTTCGAAATTATCTTTGGATTTTCTACTATCTGCTATGTTCCCTTCTTATCACAACCTACTTCCTTCGTGTCTTTGATGTTTCGTGCTAAATCGTCCAGGCAAGTTCGTCTCTGTTTCCTGCATACACTTATTAACTAAGGATAAGACTAGTCATTTTTGAGAAAAGAAGTTTTTGTGGGGATAAAACTTCAAAGGTAGAATTCACAGACTGATAAATATAGTATGGCGAGTGTTGCAAGAAATATTCCACTATTTGAAAAACACCAGGAATCACTCGCGAAAGAACATTTAGTAGGTTTGCAATACTGCTTATCATGCAGTCCAATTTCAATTATTGCCAGTCACATTAGGATGCCGACTTTGTGGTAAACGTCTTTCTGACCGCTGCGAAAAAGATGGTTCTCTAAAAAACGGCTACTTTTATAGTAGGCATTTTATCATTGATTTTGACTGTCATAATAAATTCAAATATATGTTATGGAAAGTATGCACGCAAAAAATCCTCTCTTGTACTCATTTCATAGCCAATTACAACCTCTTTAAAGTTTGTTCTTAAGAAAAAGGTTTCTTTTGGTTTTAAATGGTTTCTAAATTTCCGAATGTTTTTTAAACCTACCGACTACTAGAACTGAATTCAAGTTTTAGAATGAATGCCATGTTCATCCTGTTTAATTATAGGCATGTTTTTGCATATGGTTTGAGAAATTGGTTGCATAGTTCTCATCGAATTTCGAAACAGACATTGATCATGCTGTATATATCAGTGGTGGCACTAATAAATCAACGGGTACGATATATTATGAATGAACACCACGCAGTCGTAAAAAACCTCGAAATAAGAAATATTTTAAAAACCCAAGGAAACCCTTCCTTTAAGAATAAAATTTAAAGACAAAATTTGCTATCAACTTTGTTAAAGAAAGGATTTTGCGCGCTCACTTTCCATAAAATATATTTGAATTCTCAAATGTAGTCAAAATAATGATGAAAATGCATACTATTCAGATGAAAAAATATTTCAAAATCGTCTTGATTGTAGCGGTCAGAAAGAAGATTGTCACAGAGTCAGCATACTAACATGACCAAAAATAATTGAAATAAGACTGCCTGATAAACAATATTGCAATCCCACTCAATTTTTTTGTGAGTAATTACTTATCTTTTTCAAATTGCGGAATGTTTCTTGTAGCACTCGCCACACTGTGCACACCATACCATATTATTACAAACTTAGGCAATCAATGTTTATACTAACTGAAAAGTTGCTGTACCGTTTTAAAATATCCGGCAGCCAAATTTACGTCGGTTTTTTTATTGATGCAAGCAGTCGCTGCTATGTGTCGCAAAGAAATTAAGCATAACGCCGAAATTAAAAAAAGGAAGCGACTGAACCTGAATGAGTCCTTTTGGCTTGCGAACGAAATATAATACAAACCCTTCATACGTGTCCTTACTTTTGAAATTGGGGCGAGTTCACGTATTTTTTATTCAGCAAAACCCGTGATCAATTAATTGGCATTTCAGCCAGAGTGATTGATCTTCTGCCCTGCATTTTTAAAATAAATTCCAACTATCCCAAGGATGATTTAATTTTTCAAAGGCAGGAAGTGAAGAGCATTTAAGCTTGATAAAAACCCCTTTGACAGGATGAGTTATTACGTCACCATATACGGCTAAGAAAGGGTAAACTAAATCGAAAAATAAAGGTTTAAACTATGACCAGAGTAATCACTGCGGCTAGTGACGTAAAAGGCTTTGAACTGCAAACAAAGACCTCAGTGAACTTTCGAATTCTCAATTTTACAGTTTTATCCTACTTTTGACTGATGATCTTCGAAGATGTAAAGACACAAAATGGCAGTACTATGACGCAAGAATATGCACTTGTTCTTCTGTATATATATATGCCATACATAGACAGTCTGTGGAGAGAACGATTATGGCCTTCTTTTTCTCCCAAGAAGTTAAATTGTGGCTGCTCAGCTCTTTTGACTTATTCAGTGTGACATTTCCTTGAATATTAGTAGATTATTTTTTAGTTTATAACCATTGGCTGAAAATTTGTTGGTTCGATCACCTTTGGAAATAACTCTTTCCTGAGACGAGCTATAATCAATTAAGCGCGTTTTTTATTCGCTGTTTGCCAGACAAACGGCTTCTAGAGACGAATGGAAGCATTACATTCTAACTGAAACTCCACTTGTCCACCCCACTTTCATTTCTGGGAACTGTGGGCGCAAAACTGGTATTCATACATGTGTTTACGCCACGGATATAGCGTGTCAAATATATGATGTCTATGAATAAAGGCAAACGCTCAAGTTCCAGGTATTTGAAAGGGTATAGAACAAAGTTGTTCGAGTAGTGAAACACCGGTCTTGAATTTCTGAAATTGTTCAGGAGTCTATCGTCAGCGTTAATAATAATAACAGTATAAAAAGGCTACACGTAAGGAGGAACAGGTCAATCAATGACGAATATCTGCCGGTGACTGCACGGGGCTTTGTATGCAGGCGCTTTTCTCTAGTTAAGAATTACATAAGAGATATAAAATACTGTTTTCATGTTATATGAGCTTGTAGCTCAGTGGTCCACATGGATTAAAGACATCTTAGCGCGACTGAAAACATTTTTTTCAGAGCTAGGCATTCGAATTGTTCACTGGTCCAAAGCTATTATACACAAGCAGATGATCAGCATCAAAGAATGACGAAAGTCCAAAGATTAATCACGGAAAGTGTGTCATATCCCGTGTCTAAATTGCGCTTTTGCCTAAATGGGTCAGAATGGAGGTAAGCTGTAACTTCAGAAGCAACGCAACTATTATTTCGATGCGTGACAGCCTTCCTCCTTTATCCATGTAAACGACTGGAACTTAAACCTTCTCATGCATTCGTACACAAAGCCCTACAAAAATGCGCGAAGAATAAATATTGCCATGCACTTTTCCTTAAAAAAGTATTTAAATTTAAATTGTCAGCAGAAATCAATGAGATGAAGTCATAGTAAATTCGAAGCCGGCATCTTGCAGTGTTTAAATATCGTCGGATTATTTTGCAGGATAGCTGCAACTACCAATTTACTTAGGTAACCTTCTTAAAACTAAGATGCATTTCAGAAGCTTGGTTGACATTTCTTGAAATGGCGAATCCACTGTTTGAACTCATTTTCCCTTGGCATCTTTATTAGTTTTTGTCTAGGATACAAGACATATCATAGTTTCCTTTATTTAATGAACATTACGCAAAACATCCTACAAGTGTCAAAATATATCTACATTAAACTATTGAAACACTGGACAGCGAATATTTCGAATGCTTAGAGTGTGTTCATACTCCATAGAAGGCTATAAATGGAGTCTAACTTTAGCCAGTCAACTGACGTTTGATGCTCACTTTTGTCCTTATGAGGGTAAAATAATGCAATCGCAAACCACTTTTCTATTTTTCCATTGATTAAGGTTAATTTCTAAGATTAAGGTATATTGGCAGCATTTAAGTAATGAATTTACATTCTTCACATGATGTTTCCATAATATTATAGGTTGTACAGCCTACTTCGCTGCACAATGACCTCCGAATATTTGGTATACGTCGTTTTATGCTAATCAGACTATTGTTGCTGGTATCAACTTCGTATGAAAGCACCAAATTGGAAGCGATCGAGCCTGCTGCTGAACTATGTGTATCCCATATCCAATCTTGTCATTGTTTTCCAATCGAATGCAACGTGTGTCTAGGGTTCACATAGCAATCCTTGAAGCAGGACAAGTTGTTAGGCATGCATGGTCAAGTAAGGGCATAAATATCGTCTGTTTATGTCAAGAAAACCTTCGTTCTTATGGCCCGATTTAATCTGTTTAGCGTAGCATTTGTTTTATTGAGTTGTTCACCCTTCGAATTCGCGTACTTACTTTCCGTTTCACAAAGAGGAAACTTTTCATACACATCTAGACATGCACTTTTTGAAGGCACAATAGACTCCAGTTAATTGAGTAGCATATTCATTAAGTAAGTCATCCATTTGAGTGAAATATTGCTAACTTCATGCGCTTAAAGTACTGCGGTATTTCTATTGTGTTTCTGCGTGATAAATCCAGTTTAATTTGTCCGTTGATTGTAACAGCTTATAAAAAATTGCGCTGTGGCCGGGAGAGCAATGTGCATTTAGAACGGAACAAAAGAATTTCCTCTGGTCGGGAGTCCAGTTTAATAGTCTATATAGGCTTTTACCAAACCTAATAGCGTATACTGTTTAACAAACAAGTCAATTGGCTGTGGAGGACTTGGGAACTTTTCGTAATGTGAAAATGCCTGGTGACTGAAAACGATCAAAGGAGGATACATCGTACGACAACGAGTATTAAACGTGATTGTTTGACTTCTACTTGTGTCTTGTCTATTCGGCCTTGAGGATCTCGTGAACCACATATTTTGCGCGTGGCAAGTTTCATAAACGGAACTGGAGAAATTGGCGTCTTTACGTGGAAATTTATGATGACTAAGATGTGTTCATTTAGTATTTTGCATCTAGGAAAAGCCAAGGTAACGTGCCTGATACAGCAAAGCGTGTCAAAACAAGCGTACACGCGCGTCCCAGGAAGTAACTAAGAAGAAGACGACTCGATTGCTGGGACAGTACTCCTGACAGCAAAGCCTTCAAAACTTAAAAGATACAAGTGTATATAGCTAACATGTGTGTGGGTGCTGTTGGATGTTAAAGAATGCAGAACTTCATCACCGACATCGCTCTCGGTGACATTTTTTGCTTACTCTGTACATTGCGTAGCACCTTTGATCTGGGGGTATTTTAATCTATTTTAACTGGCAGCCGTTCCTCTGGAGATGCGCCTTCTTATCAGAAATAAACTTGAAAGTGATATGCCCTTACCGTGGATAGATGTCGATGGATAAATTGACCAATAACGCACACCACCTCACGACAGCAATACCTTCTTGAGGTCATTATTGCTAACCACCGGCAAGACGGATACTTTCGCGTATAGTTGAGGTCATTCAACCAACATCCGGAGGCAAATTTGGCCTCCGAAACTGCACATATTGCCATTTCATAATGCGGTCAGTGACGGGGAAATGTGGGATGCAAAATGTTACCTTTCTCAACATCAAACTAAGTACTTAGCGGTTGTGAGAGGTTACTAACACTCTTAATCTGCATGCTGTTAAACCTCCTCTTCATTGCCGGTAATCACTATGAAAGGCATTGAAAGTTGCTACGAGATTAGATCAGCAGGCAGACTGTTTTGGTGGAGTTCACTAACATGGCGTGATTTTTACATTTGGTCAGTACATTGACATCCACCTCGAAACAAGCCATAACTGGATCTTGCTCTTTATTCGCGGCCACTTTTAGGTAACCTGAGTAAATTAACGATAAATTGCATTGCAACAATCCCCACAAGCCTCGTACGCAGCTTAAATACAGCTCATTCTTGCCAGTGAACAAATAAACTTTTCATCGGACGTAGTTTGAACGATGACATAACAAACAACTACTTTGTTAACGGTCCATCTTATCGAAGTACTCATGTCTGACGTGGTTCACAGCTGATCACATCCCCGATTTGGTCGAAAATAAAAACAATAAACAGGCTGAATGTATTTTCAATTGCAAACAAATGGCTTTTATAAAAAAATGAATTGAATTTGCGAAAATTCCCAGTGTAAATAGCAAAATATAAATTGGTGATCGTACATTTGCTTCTCTTCAGGTCTATGCATGCATATGATAATGAATAAAATAAACTATGCAACTGAAAAGATGTAGTGTTGCTTTTATCACGGCCAGTGTGGGTACGGGATAATTGAGGGCAAAATTTCAATGTCTAGGCGGATCGACCGCCAGGACAGGGGATAAGATGTGCGCGGTTGAATTGGGGAACATTTCTGTCCCTGGGGGGACCCATTCCCGAGACCAGTGGTAAGCCGTGTGCGGTCATGTTAGCGAATTTTGATCCATGATAACTGTGACATAGTTTATTGATTTAATATTCATATAAATAAACAGGCTTGGAGACAATTTATCTGAAGCAAACCTATGCTCGCCAATTTATATTTTGACAAGTGAATTGCTTCCATCAAATGCAGTCATTTACTCTACCTGCAATTTGTAGTCATTGCCTATTGCCAATAACTCTCCTACTGGCAGTCAGTTAGTTTTTCAATTGCATGTACGATGAGTATGCTCTTTAACGAACAGTACTAGTAAAGTAAATACTATGATTAATTTTTGGGGAAGTCTGTCAAATGTCTTTCACAGGTACATGATTATCTTTACTTCTCCGGATTATAAAGTAATTATAAAATTTTCCGATACTGTAGGGAACAAAGTACAGGGCTGTGGCTTATCCGCTCGTTCGTTTGAAAATCCGTGCTATCAAGGCTTCTTCTTAGTCTACGACCAAACAAAAGCTGCAACTTTTCATTAAAAATCTAGAACTCCCTACCGTACCTTAACTTATATTGTTTCAAGCGAACGTTTTAGGTTGTCTACTTTTTAATTTAGCTACCATCATAACCACCTAGAAGGTGTGTCGGTGTTTTGCTTCAAGGGTTTGCATATAATAAACAATAAACAGTTATAAATGATCGTTAAAAGAAGTGTTTTCTTTTGCGAAAAACAAAAAAACGGGAGTCAGTAAAGCTGCCACTTCATGTTGGCCTGCCACAGCTGGGGGATAATTACAGGGTGTGGTCTATTTTCAAGGGCAACAGAATGTCAGCCGTATCTTCCCATTTACTTTTGCCTCTGGCAGAAGCGGCAGAGAATAAGGTGAAAGCCTATGCTTTTTAGTTGAAGAATAAGCTCAGCAGATGAAAAATGAGCATCTTCAGCCTGTGCTAATTTCCAACTATAAACAGCTCAAAATCTTCGCTCCGAAGAACTTTTTCAGCTGCCTTATTCACATGTTCTCCGACAAAATATATTTGGTGTACGCAAAAACTGGTAATAAGCCTATGCTACCCTGCCAAGACCTCTGTTAACATCGAGCAAACAGATATGTGGAGCCGAAGTTAAAAACCATTGAGACTATAATGGTTTGCAGTGAAATCAGAAGGGTACAGGAACAAGCAAGCAGTCAGGTAACAGTGTTTAAAAATAATAAAAAACTAATTAACTCGTGATGTTCATATGAAGGTACGAGAGACATAGGACCGCTATACACATATTATCCTTCTTTATAGTGTTGAAGGCAAGCGAATCTCTTCAATAATTACAAGTGCTCTACTTGAGCTTAAATTCGCCACTCATTTTAATAATGCTAGTTTTGCATTAGCAAAAGACTTGGGGTTTCCATTCGTTTAGCCGAATATAACGACGTTAGGCTGCTTTTTTCGCTGTGTGTAATTGTACAGTATGGCAAGTCTTGCATGCAACTTTCATGACGAAATTTAACTGGGTAGTTCAGCATATGTGTATTTGGACAGTTTATTTTGAACAATTGAGTGGATTTAATAACAAGAAAGGCGTTAACTTTGAAAACTGCCTTCTAAGGTAAATTTATGGAGCAATATAGGCACTTATTTTGACTCACTCATGAGTAGGTTTAAATCGAAGGACTTTCATATGCTGTAAGGTACGACAGAACCAAAATTTTGATTAATATGCATTGTTCTATGGAAGAATCCTGAAACAGTAAAAAAATTGGAAAAATTATCACTTCCAGAACTGAACAATTTTGTCCGAAGTTGCTCAAATTAAAGTGAAGCCAAGTTTATGGAATTACATTTATTTTCAGAACCAAGCAACAATTGAAGATTTGAAAATTCTTTTTAGCTAACTTGTGAAGTTTTTTGTACAAAATTCAGTGACAATAAAACTTTATCGCACTTTGCTTAACAGCACGGCTCACTTTGGCGAATAAGCAAAGTGCCCGCATATGTTACCACGAAGGCAATGTAAATCTGGCCTTATTGAATCTAAATCATGCAGAAATACACTTTTTTGTTAACTGTACATTGTATTTATTCTTAATTTAGAAACAGAACCGACGGAAGAATAACATGCCTTTTTCAAAAAAATGGCCATATATGGCCAGTCTTTTTTGTATTCGCAAGATTATGACAGATCATGCAATTAATCCACTTATGCGGAAAGTAATCCATTATCAAGAAAAAAGTTAGTTCTTTCTTCTTCAGTCAGATTAGATCGTTTATCTTCAGGTGACTTAAAGGAATTGTAAAAAAGGCTCCAACTTTTTGTAGCACTACCTTTGAAAACATTTATATATGTAGAAATTTATCAGCTGAATATCCAACTAAAACTCTTTATTTATCTTAGGAATAACAATATCCGAGTTATCTAGTGGACGTTCTGGGTGCTCGACAATGTGGTTTGCTTTTTTGAGGCATTTCTTAATATGGCCTACATAGCCATTTTCATAACACCTAATATCCAAAACTCAGTTTTTCAGTAAAAGCTTTTTATTTTTATCTTATCTTAAAGGTTTTGATGCAAACTTCGACCAGGATCGCAACTTATCAATTTATAAATGAAAACACTGAAAACGATTTAAATGATGCCAGACCTTATTGGACGATATTCATTCAACATTTATCCACAAATGTTAATATGAACAAAATATTTTGACAAAAGAAAAGTTTTTTTATATGAAGAAATTGGTTACATTCTGTTTTCAAATTTTGAAAAGATTTAAATGTATTGTTTTAATTTATAGCTGTTTTTTACGTCTCCGGAAATTGGGCATTATCGGAAAAATTCTATTTTCTTAACAAACTGTTAGCATTTCTCATGATTATTTTAAGTACCTTATGTGCCTAATGGTGCTCATTAATATTTCTGAGTTTTTGAAAATGCGTTCACGCCGGTATGCGAGAAATGAGCAGACATTTACAATCTTAGACATGTTGCATGCAGCGCTCGCCATACTGTTGTTTGCTCTATAGACAAGCCCAGATAGAAACCAAACTAATGTTTTCAATTGATATCTTACTAAAGAAATAGGACCCGTAACGCGATTAATGAGCGCCTTTCTATCCCAACTAACGTTCTTCGGCTATACGCTTCAATGTCCATCTTAATGGTATACTCGTAAGGTCTTACATATGGAGAGTGCAGTGCCTTTGATCGCAATGAGAAAATAGGCAAGTTGAAGTCTAAGCTGTTTTCAATATTATTATGAGTCAGTAGTTGTATCAATGGGCTATCATCCATGTCCAATTGTGCGCAACGTTTTCACCCAGAACTGCACACCAAACAACGCAATATTTTAAATTTGAGTTGCACACATCTGGAAGCAACCAGCTACTGGCAGTTTGCGAGGCCGAAAAGCCCACTGTCATGTCTGCGATTTTCTAGTACAGTACCACGTGCGAAGTTATTTCATTGGAGGGACTGAAGAACCAATACTGACACAGTTCGCTGAACACGCGACACTGGAAGGATGAGTGAGAACAACTCTTCGACCAGACCAAAATTATCATCAGAAGTCACAATGCCGTGAGTGGCCAGTGGTTTGAGTCATGGATGAATTGAGGTAAAAGTTCGCATCCCCGATATGTGTGTAGATCGGGACGTAAAAGGCGTTTCGATCACCAAAATCATCGTTTTACTTGTTTGAGCTTTCGGGTTCTTTCTGGAGACTATCATCAGAGATAAAAGGCGTCAACGAATGGCAAGCAACAGTTATAGGAGGCAGGGGCAAATCAACCATGACTGAGGGGAGGGGGAGGGGGAGAAGAAGGTAGTCAACCACCAGTGCCATCAGTCCGGAGATGCCTGCGCAGGGCGATGTATGGCGGTCCCAGATTGATTAATCGATTGACTGATTTCTCATCCGAGGCCCAAGCTTCAATCAAGTCGTGGCCTATTTCGTTGCTGGCATGCGTGATTACTCTTGCACCTACAAAATAGATTTGTGACCGGTCTAGTAGGCATGAGCAGCCACTTGCGATAATGCGTCGCCTCGTCGTACCACGAGCTTATGGTGGTTTATGCGCGAATCTAGCATGCATCCTGTCTGTCCTGTGTAATTTCGGGGACAGTTTAGACATGGTCTGCGAATCACATGGCCCGACTGCTCACTGGGGTTTCAACTGTTCTTGATTTGCATGACCCGGCTGCGCACGGGAGCCCTGGGACGGTGTGTAATTCCAACGCCTAGTCCCGCGCTCGGTCGCTTCTGACACATCTATGATATATGGCAGTGAATGCCATATCGTACGGGTTGGTACTAGTTGGGTCCCCGGAGAGCGAGCACATAGACATCGGTTCATGAAGGCCTTCGGATAGCAATTCCGCAGAAACTGGTCGTTGAGATATCAGGCCTCACGTGTTTTTTCTTCCGCATTTACTGCAATGAGTCTGGATTCTTTTGAACAGTATTTTCACGCAGCTTTGTTTGCGAGCCACCGTATAGTTGCTGTGACAATAAGGAAGCAATGTTGTGTTCGTCGCCTTCCTGTAGACCGTTGTTTCGATTTCGCCTTTGGAAGTTTGCATGACGAATGCATCGAGGAAGGGTTGCTGCTGATCCTTTTCTTCTTCCCTCGTGAATTGTAGGCCTGGGAAGATCACGTTAAAAATATCATGGAAATTCTGCAGCATAATCCTTTTGATGATAACTTACGTGTCGTTAACGTAACGGTGCTAAAAATCCGGGGCTCTTGGCAGAAGAAAATATTTTTCAGCTCGTGTATGACCACTTCTGCCATTAAACCTGAGATTGGACAGCCCATCGCCTTGAATCTCTGATGATGGACTCCAGAAAGAACCTGAAAGCTCAGCAAAGTAAAACTATAGTTCCGGTGATTAAAACGCATTTTGCTTCTCTATCTGAGTAATGGATTTCCCGTCTGCACACGATTATTAATCGCAATTACCCCCCCCCTTCTTTCTCTATCTCTCTCTCGCTATTCAACGCTGGAACTTTGCCCGTTTGGTGTAAGTAACTATGCGGGGAACGCGTGGAGACACATTTCGCCTAGTGACCTTGTTAGATGGGCAGATGATAGGGTGATAATCATAACAGAAGCTATTATGTATGACCAAGTTGTAGAAATTACCGAATCGGCTGTCCACAAGCAAGCAATTATCATATCACATTCAACAATCTACGATTAATGTGGGAGCCGCCAATCTAGATATTTATGGCGCTAGTATAACAAGCCCATCACATAATTACCCCAACGGTTGTGCAAACATCACTCTTATCTGATGCTTTCTATTGTAAAGGATTCAAGCGTTAATCCGAAAGGCCAGGCGTGTATGAAGATACTAATCGGTAAGTAAATATAGAAGTCAAACACGGTTTTAGTGCAGTAAGTCGTTTGTAGGTGGATTTTTACCGTTTATTGATATCTTTGTGACCCAAAATAAACATTTGTTGTTTCAAGTATAATTATTTTATGAGAAAGTTCTTTGATTTTTCATAAAATATGTCATAGAAATAACGCGAGGATAGAGAGCGTTGTCTTTAAACTCGCTACAAAAAGCGTAAATTCCTCCACGGTGAAAGAAAATGGCTTATGTTTATCTTTTTTTTGCACCGTGAACTAAACCCAAAAGCAGTCTTGACCACCTCTCTGGATAAGGTAAAACATCACAGGATTATGCTTCACGGAGGGGCCAGCCCTGCTTCCGATAACGAGATTGTTGAGTAATGCAGGCGGTTCCCGAAGGTCCCTTCTTCTCTCTCACTGTTAATCATTTCTGTAGAATTCCCTTCCAGATTTGGAAGTTGTTGCTAGTGGTGGTTTGATCGATTGCGATAACAGCGTACTTGCATTTGGATTTGATTATAGACAGGAGGAAAAATTATGCATCTGGATTCCTCCTTCTTTCCTTCATCGTTAACTCATCATACTCCAGTATCTTGGCTAACTCAATATGACTGGCAATAGTTTAGGTCGTGGTCAGTAAACTGACATCAGTTCCCGATACGGTAGTTATTTGTTTAATTTTTTTATTGAGAATAACATCCTGAAAACATTAATACCTTTGAAAATGCTGTACAGTGGATAATATGCACTTTTCCCAAATGGGTTTTTCTTTGTTCGAGTACTGCGTTAATTCTCCTGGATACTGTTTAATGCCTCCAGTGCTTTTTTCGTAACCTCTTTTCCGTCCAGGAAGCGCTCTTCCTATGGACTTTTCTGCATTCTTCGGAGGCTATGTCGAAAGAGAGAGTACGTTTTGGCAAAACTATTTCATGCCTTTTTTTGCCCTAAACTGGTTGATGTTGAACGCTGTGTGGGCGATTTAGTTGTCATTTCTTCCCAACGTCTAAATCAAGCTTCGAATGTCATGTCAGAATCGCGATCGCAAATAAACTCGGGGACGCAGGCAATGACTGTGACCGCTACTGTGGACTGTCTCCCAGAAGATTCTGGGTCAGTATAATACAAAGGGAAACTCTGCATCGTGCACTTCATCATCTTCAAGTAAGGTGCCTCGAAAAGGACTTGCTTCTGCAGGATTGTCAGTGGTTTTTTCACGGAAATAGAGGCCGTGAGTTCTGCGTCGCAAATTTGTACTAACCTTGCCACAAACCACGACTTTCGCCGTCAAACGACGCCTTTTTCAAATCCCCGAATGAGGACTCAACAACAGTGGCGGAAGAATGGAAGTGTATTGTCATATGCTTACACCGTGCTTTATAAAGGTAAGCAAAGTATGCAGTGATAAAGAGAATGCTTCATTTTAAAGGTGATATTCCAAATATTTAGCAAAAAAGGCTAAAGGTAATAGAATATTGAAAGTTAATGGTTTACACGATATCCACATCTGTTATGGAGACAGGTCCACTTTCAACTTATCAATTTCCGTTTCTTTACACGTGAGGTAGCGTGCTAGGAATAGGAGTATAGAATGCTGATATGCCGATGTACGGCAAGGCATATGCCGAAAGTTACGGTGCATGGTGCGGGAAGACTGCGCTACCACAAGTTCAGAATGGAGAGGGTTAGCGATCTCACTTAGGATACGATCAGACAATTGCTTGAGCGTTTTAAAGTTTCACTCTATTATAATGTCAGCTAACTTTCATAAAAAATGCCGGCAGCTGAAAAGAGCATCCGGAAGAGACGTTTAAAAATGGCCAATCCTTTTTTGAGTAAAGCTGGAAAAATAAATTGGAGAGCAGTAGATATTAACGGGGATAATTTACATAGGCATCTTTAAATCGCCAGCTTAGGGTTTGCGGTGCATATAATAGAAAGATTTACGGATTTTACTAAAAAGGCCTTTAATGTGAAAAGTAAATGAGAAGCTAGACGCCAGAGTAACACCAAGGTACCGGAAAGAGGATACCTTGTTGAAGAGAATTTCAATGGTTTTGGGGCTAGGAGGAGGTTGCAGTCCAAAAACAAAATGGACTGACTTTTGGTCTTTAGGTAGATTATTTTCTGACGAGCATTCTGAGGCGTGGTTCAGACTATCCTTCAGTACCTGGAGTTGTATCTAACTTTTGGGAGGATGGACAACAACCATATCATCAGCATATTTAACAAACAAACATTCGTTTGGCAATCGCAGATCGGAAAAAGACGTTAGGAGATCATAGAGATTCTTAGAGAACTCCACAGTTGTTGGGAAGAACCCTTGAGTTTTGTTTGCTGCAGTGAACGAATTGAGTGCAGGTAATGAAATAGTCCTTAAGCCAAGAGATAGCCCAGCCGGGAGAGCCGCATGCAGAAGTTTTATTAAGAAGGAGATGGTGCGGCTTCGTAGTAAAGGCTGATGAGTTGTCGAGAAAAGCACATGCGTATGCACGGCAGCCCTTAACTGGGTCTCTTAGAGCAGTATGGACTACCAGAACAACAGCGCAAATTGCAGGGGATCGGAAAAATCGGTAACTCAGTTATACTATTCTGTTTATATCTGTACTGCAGCAGTTCTAACAAATAAGACATCCTTACGGGGTCCAGAAGTTATAACTTTGTTCGACAAAAGTATCGTGGAAATATTTTATAATCCCTTATACTGCTTTTGCCTCATTTTCTAACGGCTTTCGTTGGGCTGCCTGGTCAGGTCCACTAAATATAATGTACTTCTAAAAGTATCTCTTCAATAGCCAGATTTACAACTGATTTCATTTATTTGTCGCGCGATGTAAGCAGTAGCCCGATTTACACTTTTTCATTTTTTTGCCGCGCGCAAGTGGCCTCCAACTACAAAACCTTTCTAACGGCTGCTGCAGCCAATTTTTTTTACCAACTTTTCATTTACTTTCACGTGAAAAAAGGGAAAAAGAGGCAAATAATTGACTTTCTTCGAGTTTGCTGCTGCAGCAGCCGCCCGTAGGCTTTTTGCTTGAAGGTCGCCTGTGTGCGTGGCAAAAAAAACAAAAAAGAGTAAATGAGGCTATTGAAGTGTGCAAATCGAACTACTGCGTGGATCACGTGACAGGTTAATTTAAATATGTAAATCGGACTACTGAGTAGATGCAAGTACGCGTATATATTTTTATTTTTAATACAGCTGATAGTTTACAGGGGTATTTATTTATATAGACCCTTGTATGCATTTATATAGACCCCTGTATGCATTTATATAGACCCCTGTATGCATTCATATTGTTACCGAGGCGGAACCTCCCATGCAGTCAAGATCGATGGTGAACAGTACAGGCCACCTGGGCGATACACGTAGTCAAGCCATCCCCGCTGGTTCGCGCCCGTATTCAAGCCGCCCACGTCGTGTTTCGAGCAAACCTGAGGGCCGCCCACACAGCCGGTGTAATGGCCGCAAACCAGGAGCGTCCAGAAGGGCCACCCGAGCACCATACGCCAGGAACATTCTGGAAAGGTGGCAGCCCCATGAAAACGCCGGACTCGAGAAGATAAAAAAGCCTGCAAACCCCACTGTCCTTGTCACTTGCTGAATAAAGCCCTTTTACCCTTAGAAGTGCCACGAGCACAAAGAAATACGATAACGAAAAACCCGATTTCTCAGGTGAGGCGAAATATTGAGCGGCAAATCCCTCTGAAGAGGATAGGTGAAACACTCAATTTGTCTTATTCGACAGTCAAATAATTATAAAAACTTGAGCAAGAATGAAAATTACGAGCGAGATTTCGAAACCACTTATGAGAAGAGAAGGCCGAAACAAATATCGGAAACAACTAAGCAGCTTGTTGCTGAGATGGTCAATGCTCAAAACGAGATGACCCGAGAGAGAAATCGTTCATATTTGGGAATCCTGCAGGTGCCGACGTCACAGTCCACCGTTTCAAGAATCATGAGAAAAATCAATTACTCGAGAAAGCTATTTTCATTGGTGCCTGTAGAAAGAAATACACCCACACTCATAAACATCCGGAGAATTTATGTGAATGCAATTGCCTTGGCGCTCGACGAAAATATTACAATGCATACATAGTTCTATAACTGCATACAGGAGTCTATCTTAATTAATACAGGGGTCTATAAAAATGCATACAGGTGTCTATATAAATGCATGCAGGGTTCTATATAAATGCATACAGGGGTCTACATAAATGAATACAGGGGTCTATAAAAATGCATACAGGGGTCTATATAAATGCATACAGGGTTCTATATCAATGCATACAGGGGTCTATGTAAATGAATACAGGGGTAATAAATTAATACGTCTAGTGGGTAGTTCTTCTTCCGCTGCTTTTCGAAGTACTATTTCAGGTAAATACCCTCTTGTCGTGGAAACTGTTTGCTCCACCTCTACATCCTTTACACTACCTACATCCATGGTGTTATAAGTAAAAGTGGAGATGACCACGATTGTAGAGGCCAACAAATATGTATGAATCTTCTTTACATACCACTGACAACCTACTCCCACTTTTATATAACTGGGTTTTTACGACGAGGACTCTCGATTCTTGTGGAATTAAGAAATGACATAAAGGAGACATTGGTGTACGGACGCTCACCGGTTGGTTACGGAAATCACTCGTCCCGATCTGCCTTGTGGGCAGTCTAAGCTCCCTTTTCTCTAGAGGTAATAGTTTTCTGCCTACAGTAAAAACTAAAGATTCGTTGCAATTTGATCTTTCAAGATGAGGACTACATTAGCATGTCGGCTGTCAGCTGTTTAAAGCACAACTGATAGTGATTTTCGGTACTGCTACCAGATAGAACGACTCCATTTCCCTCTCTCCCAAGTCCAGAATACGCCGCATCTGCTCTCCTGAAATAGTGGAAATAGAATTGCAGAAGCTACAAAACACACTCCATTAAAACGGTTATTCAGAAAGGTTCATCCTTCGAAACATCAAAGAGCGTGTCACAAAGGCCTTAGTTGCAACGGCGGAAAGGTGGGATTTAGTTCTGAGAGTGCCTTTTTCGGGAGACGCAGCAAGTGAACATGTAAGACGACCTCTGAGGATAGCAAGCACGAGTGCCTTCTTGACAACAAACTAACTCGTTTTTTTCCCTACCTCTCCCATTCTACGAATGAAAGGTAAAGACAGAATACCATTACAGGCCACATCCCTGTGCATTTATCCTTTCACCTGCCCCCGTGGAGCGGGATACATTAGCCGAAAAAGGCGAGGTCAGGAGAAGAGAATACGCGAGCTCATACCAGCTTGCCTCAGCAAAGGCGAAAATCGATAGATTTCGAGCTCAATCCTCGTCCACCTAATTGGTAACGGCTATCGAGTGGACGCGAGGGAGGCTTTTCGGGTCATATACCACACGCCAACACGCTACTCCATGGGCCTCCGCATATAGGTGCTAGCCACAGCCGAGGCAGTGGCAATCCGTTTAGAAAAACCCACTGTCAAAAGGCGTTGGTAAAAGTAATGTGCCTCCCCTGGCCGAGTGCATGCAGAAATCCCACGCCCGCTGAAGCCACGCCATCTGAAAACACACCAAACGAAGCTACAGAGAATAGCTAAGCGCAGGCTGCGCGGCTGACATACAGACCTCAATCCGCCGACCGTGAGAACACCCCCCCTGTCTTCTCTTACACGTCTTACACGCGCTGGCGCCTACATTCAGAAGACGAGGGAAAACTCAGATGCTTAATAACGTCCACCTACCCATCTATTACCCCCCCCCCCCCCTTCCCCCCCCCCGACTTTACGATCATATAAACACCGCAATTGACTGACCATTTTTATTATGAATGAATGTAAACAGTTGTTTGTCACTATGACTTTTCACTTTACTTGTCTATGGCGGTCGACCTACGATCTCCTTTCAACACATATGACACAGTGCCTCAACTAAGTCATAAGTGAAAAATGTTATAAATACCATATTAACCAGCGGTTATTGGCGTTTAATCCTCGTTCTTAAGAAAGAATGTGTAAGCGGGCCGTCTGATAGCCCTGTAGACCTCATATCCTACAGCACTGTCGTGGTTTCAAACACAGCATTTCCATTGAACTGGGAGGGAGCACCTCATAAGCGGTCTCTCTCTCTCCTCCACACACATCAACAACTCTTCCGAATCTTTCAACTAACAGAGGACAAAAGTGGACGTATTTTCTTTGCGAGCCTTTGTCTGGGGCAGAGGACGGGCACTTTTTGCCTCAGAGAGCCAAGAAAGCCAAGGTTTTTGTAGCGGTCTGTGGCTCCCATGGCCGAAGACCCACTCAACATCCGCCAACATGCTTCTTGTCACGCCGAGACAGGCTGCAACAGCAAGCATCCCCAGGCCACCCACACAGTCACGATACGATGACACCTTGCGTCCCACACTTCCCAACAAAATGCGAAACAAGGACAACGGGATGAGATGGACTAATTGTCGGACCCCTCCTCCTCCAGCCTTCCCCTTTCTGGTCCCTAATTAAGACTAGGATCTGACCCCTTTGATCCCTTTCCACCTCTCCCCATTTTGCCCCCTAATTACTACTGATTGGTTGCTTAAACTTTCGCTTACTCTACCCTGCCTTATATTATTGTATTTGCCTGATGATTAATGAATCGAAAACGTTCGTTCGCCTTACTTGAGCTCCTAAAGAAAGCAGATCTTGAGAAATATATTTCGGTGAGAGCCATAAAATATATTTTAAGATTAAATTCAATTACATTTTATTAAATTCTGCTACGCGTCTCGGTCGAAGCACTAAAATCCCAAAACCTCAAGTTTATTATTCCAGTTCTATGTGAGAAAGCCAGATAAAATCATCAAAAGAGCTACACCTGGGTCGTGAACCATACGTTCCCGACCCTTGGTCTAGGGTAAGCCACATGCCTGCGCTCCAGCAGTTAATGCCCCACACTGACTCATCACAGCCCCAATCTGGCGATATCATCTCACATCGTGGATGAAACAACTGAGAAGGAAGCTTAATGCTTCTAATCACGTAAGTCTGCATTTCGTTTTATGCTTCGATGCATGCTCACAGGCTCAACCGTGTGGACCGGGTGATTTAAATGTTTCCGTACACAAAGTTTCTGTATGGCATATTTCCGAAGCTTTTTCGATTATAACGAGAACATTTTGCTGTGATCAGACCAGTCTATGATGTATTCTTACGTAAAAAGGTTCTGCATACTCATGAAATATTAGCAATCCAACCGTTACGGCTTCTGTAGCTTCTTGCTGTTTACCAGATATTCGAAAATAACAATTAAAACATGGTGGATATTTCTGTATGATACGTGGTCCTAACTGGCTTCCTCAACGACAAAATAAATAAAGCCTCATCCATATTTTTAAAGGAAGAACTCCTCAGAAGCTTGCCTAATTTATGTTCTGCAAAGTCGACAGGGGGTTTAACTGAAAACAACCAATAGATGACGTTTTATCTAAATTTAGTTGTTTCTTAGCTTCCCACAGCGTGTCAAAACGCTTTTTGACTCTCAGCTTGTCCTTCTGTCATAGGAAACATGCTTAACCGCAGTCATAAAAACAATGCTGCTGATATCTTTCATTTTTTCACCATTAGATAACTTATTCCAGACATACCGGCAGGTAAGGCCTCCTCTGCGCTTTTCTGCAATGGCCATAATTACTAAGACGGATATAATTTTGTGAAGGCCAGCGTAGGAACACGTAGGGTAAAATAAGGCCAGAGAAATCGAGGAATATGGATAATGACTAGTGAATTGTGCAGAAAAGTTGCAATTTGATACACTTCCTCAAGGAGGTAACTTATTAATCAGAAACGTCTGTGCTATTTTCTGGTAAATTGCTGTCTACATTTAACGCTCGATGAGGGCTATAACATTAGCAAGCGTACCCAACTCTCAGCTTTCTTTGGTTAAGGCTTAGTCTCCTTCGAGATTTCATTAGCCTGTGGCAGCACTCCAGCCCGTTGCCCCCTAGTTTCGAAGGGGCACAGTTGACATAAAAGTCGGCACCATTTGAAAGAGGCAGCAGTAATTCACAGCGTCCCTGAACTAAAATGTCTACTTTCTACTTTTAGTTGGCAGTTTATTATTTCTGCAATTGCTCTTATTTCCATTTGGTGTACAGTTGCACAAATCAACTGAACTGCTGAAACTTTCCTGTATTATCACCCATTTCATCTGCTCCACAGGGTATGAGGCAGGTGGGGGGAGCTGGCCTAAGCGGAGATCAGCTAATGACCATATCCAGTCCCGCGATAGCCATTAGACAACAATCAGACCTGGCTAACTATGCAGCAGTAAACAATTTCTTCTTCTATACTCACTGGTTAATGTTCACCCATTGCTAACGGAACTCAATCGTCCCGCTCTGCGTTGAGGCTCATTCTTCAATCGCGCCAGCAGTAACACGGTGGTTAATAGTCTAGGGAGATTGCAATACCGGTGAAGGCAAGGGAAACTGGAATGGCCGTTTTTTGGCTCATTAGCCCTCATCAGTCAGTCATACCCAACCCAAAGTGGTGCCCATTCGGGAATGGAATCCGCGCCCTTTTTAATGAGAAGTCTAGCACCCTAGCCATTGAGCTACAGGAACGTTGTTTTCGCTGTTTAGATCGGCAGCTATTTACACTCTTCTATTTTCGGAGACTTCAAACTGTTGGAAAAGTCAGTTGAACGGTGGTTTTAACCATGTTTATTTAAAGTCGATGAAGATTGAAAAATTGAGTTGATTTTCCATACCAGTTGAGGTAAATGGATGCATAGTGCTCCAGATGCTTTAAGTAACATTTGTCGTCGAAATCTGAAGTGCTTTTTATCATAGAACGACTGCTTCAGGAAGAATATCCAGTCGTTTTCTGAAAATGTAAATTTATTTGATATTTTGAGGATCCTTGCAGATTTTTGTGATCTCATTTACGTTTGGTAATTTCAACACGCTCAAATTCCGTAGGCAGAAAGTGCATCATTTTTTATAATATGGGCGAAATAATTGGAGTACAGCCCGGAAAAATCAAAATTTGCTGTACAACTTTTTCGTGCATTCGTTTTCAAATATCTAGCGACTATATATTAGCAAGTTGGGGAATTTGTTGTCCGTCAGTACTGAAAA
>JAYGXS010000002.1:88535641-88565668 GCA_036362985.1 Ligula intestinalis
TCGTTAAGAGCACTCAAAAGGCATTTCTGGACTGTCAACTAGACCTCATAAACTTTCGTCTTTTTAAGTGTTGTTGCAGCACTAAAACCTCTGACGTTTTAGCCGGCTCTATTTTTAGAATGATGTAAAATAACCCTTGTTGCTTTTTGACTAAAAAGTAAAATACACGTACACATCATCTCAAGGAGTGAGGATAGTATTTTAACATAGTATCTAGCATAACTTGCTTGAAGTAAATCTACTTTTTGCAAGATCCATTGGCTTTTTTTGTAAATATATGCAAGCACAAAAGTTATCTCCTTTTGAGTCAAACAGTCTGCCTTTATACTTACCGCTCTAGACCTTGACAGTATTTTTCAATTAGAACAGCTAGCTATTACCACTATTATACGCAAAATTGCAGAAATACCAACAACTAAGGATTTCACTTTCTAAATAACTTATAAATATTAATAAAGTTAGCTCCTATGGGGCAGAATATATTGGTCGCACGAGCCGGCGTTTTCTAAAAGAGTACGAGAACACATTCAAGCACGGTTAGGAAATGGCTAACTCAAGGGTATAAGCAGTTCTATTTTAGCGCACCTGGTAGACGCAGACCATCGCTTGGATGCCAAAGAGGCCTTCCGAGTGATCTGCAAGGTACTCTTTAGCTATTCAAAATTTCTTGGACAGCGTCTGTTGCCTACGGCAGAAGCGGCCGCCATCAGGCTACGCCGACCGGCCCTTCGTTGCGCGCCGTAGTTACCATGGGCAAAAGCCGCTAGTCTAACAGCCAGCAGCTTATCACCTGCGTCGACTACCAGTCCTTCCCCTAACGCTGATCAGATTTTGACCCCGGTCCACCCCCCCCCCTTCCCCCTGCCCTGACAACCGCTCTATTTTTTTACCAACCCGCATCGTTTATTTACTTAATTACCATATAAATGTAAAAGTCTGACGAGAATTATCGAAAACAAATGTATGTTCCCCCATTCATCTTCTGAACTTTTCAATGGCACTTTTTGCAAAATAAAGTTAGCATAAAAACTAGTGAAGTCCACTCGGACTATGACCGGGTTACGCGTGCTTTCACCACGGAAAATACAACGGTAATAAAGACTTCCATTAATTCATGTCTTCAACTTCACAGCTTAACATTTTAACTGTTAAATTTTTTTCGAAAATTCCCATTGAAAATTTCAGGAGATGAAATGACGAACATACGTTGGTTTTCGATAATTATCATCAGGCCTTTACGTTTATATGGCAATAAAGTAAATAAACTATGTGGGTTGGTAGAAAAAAAAACAGTTGTTAGGGCAGGGGGACGGGGGAGGAGAAAATAGGATCAAAATCTGATCAGCGTTAGTGGGAACTGGAAGTCGACCGAGGTGATAGGCTGCTGGCTTTGCCAATACAAGCGAACATCCGTGCCCCATGAATCAATTGAGAAGAAGAAGACTCGATCGCTGGGACAATATGTTTATTCGCCTGACGTTTCGATATCCGTCGCGGATTCGTCATCAGAGACATAAGTAGCAGAAACAGGTTAAGCATGCCAGAAGTTTGCAGTATTTATAGGACACATTCATTTCCGCAAGCATACAGCGACAATTAACGTTAATTGCCTTCTTGTGCGTGGATCGCGGTTGACCTTAAAATTCCCCAAGTTTGTTGTCTTACGCTGTCCGGTCTTATAAGTTAGTACGTCATGCCTAAAGTATTTGAAAGTGTTAAGTAGAACAAGTTAGCGATGTGCATACTCGTCAGGTAAACATTCTTGATTAAATTTTGGCAGATTTTTGTTTGATCTTTATTGCTGCCGCATCTAAACCCTTTAAAGGCTTAGATAATCACAACTTTTCATTTGCTTTTCTCTTAGTTTGAACATACATTTCCGCAGAACAAAGGTTTACAATGTTTTGAATCTAGTAGTTACTCTACGATTCCCTTATAAAAATTGAACTATGCTAAGTTCAAAATATTCCCACATTTAAAGGGAAAAGAAAAAAATGAATCACTGGAACACGAATTTTAAGTTTCCGGTGTTTCAGATTCTGTCGCGGATTCTTCCTCATAGGTAAACACGAAAGGGTTTGACACATGATTGTGATTAAGGATTCTCGAAAGAAGCCAAAACGCCAGGAAATTTAAACTTTTGTTCCAATGATCGCATGTTCTTCTTCTTTTTAACTCGCATATTCGCTTCTTTTGCACCGATTTTCTTATCGTTTGTACCCTCACAAGGCATTTACTGTGTGCTTTACTATTTTCTAGATGCCATATTCTTGCGTGAGTTATAATAGCTGTACTAACTCCTGGTCCCACCTCAGAAGATCAATCTGCTAGGCGGTAGCATGTTGCTGGCAGTGCGGGAGAGAGTGAGGCCAACCATCAGCGCATTTATTTCCTCATTTAAATCAACCTGTTGCACTTGAAGCTATCATGGTGCGCTAAAAGCCGTAGCTTGGAGGGTTGCCAACTGATGGGCCAAGTCGGATCGCGCGGAAAGTCCAATGTGCGCTTTTTCGTGTAGAGTGGCTTGCTGTGAGCTGAGAGTCAGGCTCACGGGCTCCTTCTTAATGTGGCTTTCATGGCGCTCTCAGGCGGAACCTACCTAGCGACGTGTATGATTGGTACGCGTGTTGAGTGTTGGTCGCGCCAGCCGCCTGCGCTCTGCCCCATCTCCGGTCTTCTCGACTTTTGTCTTGACATCGGGCTCGGGTGTGGGAGTGGTCAGAGAAGGGACTGGATTCTCCGCGAATCTATTTTCACTGTAAGCCAGCTGTAGCCACCGCATCTGCCTTCAGCTTGCTGAAGCTCGTGGCGGACATCGTCGAAATTGACGGTCATGTAGCGGGTTGTGCCTGGCTGACTAGCTCGTGTCGAAGTGCACTTTCCCAAACGCTCACCGATGTGCTTTCTCGACGTCTCGATCAGCCAATCATAGTTCTCGCATCTATGAGGCGACGAATTAGGAGCTTGAACGCGTGCCCGACGCAAGTTGCCTCTCTGCCCAAAATCTCCAGGCCGACCTACCCAATGAAAGCTAGCTCGCTCCTTGTCTTCTGGCCCGACTACTCAAAGAACTGACTTGGAAATCGGCTCTGAGCGAGACGGGTTGGAGGCCGCGCGCTCATGCGCCCTCCAGCCGTACAGCCATGCCGGATGCACTGGCAACTTTCCCATAACTTTTCTGTAAACAATACACTGTTCCATCTACTCTCGCCTTTCCACCGTCTTCTCTCCAATCTCCTAAGGAACCAGGGTCTGGAAGATTGTAGGTGTTAAGGCCATAACCGTCGTAGCCTTAGCTCCTATAGTCAAACTGTCGCCACAAACACGTGAGATATCGCGAGTTTCACAAAAAAATCCCTTTATCGAAAAATCTGCCCATGCTGCATTCCCCTAGGTCTTATGATTGTAAAGAAATAACCTTTCATTAAAATAAAGCATAGTTTGGTTTACGAAGTAATATTTAATAACAGTAAGAGTTTTTGCACCCAATGCTACTAATTCAAAAATGGTTAATCCATTTAAACAAGACAAACTTTAAGGCTGCATAAGAAAGAAGCGAATGAAGATGATAACGGGTTGATTTCCCGTTAACATAAATTAATAGTGTATAATCGGTCGGATATAGCGGCAGTCAGGTTTTTATATTGCTTAATTGTTATAGCCAAATATTACGTTTTCCTTCCGGTTAAAGTTTATTCTTTGCCTTGCGTAAGCTCGTTTTAATCATTAAAAAATATTTTGAATGGATTTACATCCAGACTGTTTCCAGGCTGTAAATGGGGGAGCCAGTTGTTGTCTAAAGAGTTAAATTATAATTAAAAACTTTACCGGCTGCATGTTTTTAATATAGATAACAGGATCATTGTCGTCTTAAATTACGGCACCCTTCATCATCAGTGAGTGTCCTTGCATCCAAAAACTTTCCTTATAATATCAATAAGCATTTTTTGTTGATGGTGTCCGCTGTCAATAATCAGAGTGGCTGTCCTCTGAAATTGCTTTTTACCCAAATTATCAACTGTTGAAAATTATTTACGTAGTAGTCGGCGCAGCATACTCTTTTGGAAACAGCTAAAAATACGATCTTTTCGCAGCAGTAAATACGATTTCAGAATAAGGACCTTCGCTTAATTTTTGTAGACACAAAATCTGGTTTTCGGTTTCAATGAGGAATTTATTTGTAACTTTTGCTTCTTTATATTACTTTTATTTTGCGGCATGATGCGCGCACACAAGAGGGTCGGAGCTGCGATATTTTGCAGCACAGGAATTTACTTAAATATCAAGGAATGTCCGATTTCACTTAAATCTGGCCTGTTTTCCTTTCATAATGCAACACAGAAATGTATTTTTCTTCAGTAAAAGATTTCCTGTGCCTTAAGGTCATTTAGTGAACACAAATACAAACGCCAACTGTATGCAGTATGGCCCACTCGAGTTTCGAATACGACATTTCATGGATACGGCCATATGCTGTAGGTTTGAATTGGGCTAGACTGTCAATCCTGAAACCTTGCCTTTGTGTTCGTAGGTTTGAATACCGCCGAGTTACTAGAGTTTTTTGCTACTAGATCACATAATTGGTTAAGTGGCATACTTGTATGTCTAGCTACTTATATATGTGTTGATGTTTAAATGTGGGCATCCCAAACAATATAAGTTGAGGTTGAATACGTTCTTCGGGAAATTGAATTTTTTTCGTGAATTTTCGAAACTGGAGCCCCAGCTCATCATCAGACGCAAAGTAAGTGTCAGCAGCAGCCTACGGGCACATTGAGTCACAAATGAGACCTCTGCCCTTACCTGCCCCCATTACCATCAGCCACAACTGCGTGCTGAAAACTCACCCTCCCTCCCTGCCCGCATGCCGGGCTGTTCATCTCCTTGTCTGTGCACGCGCGATACTAGCTGATTTGACACTTTTACTTTCCTCTACATCTGCTGATACGCTGGGGTTCCAGGCTCGAAAATTCACGAAATAAATTTCTATTTCCCGAAGAACATATTCAACTTCAACTTATATATTGATATATAAGTATTCCAGCATAGACAGGCAACGCAGTATAGCTGTTTTGGGCTGTTGGCCCTCCTCAGTTACGGCAGCCAATGCTAGTGAAGCCGCTGAAATTGCCGCCACACCCGAGTTTTGATCTCACGCCTCGTCGATCAGTGGCAAGCGTCCCAACCATTGAGCCATCAAGTTCGATGTCTTGCTGGTTGTTGATCTGGAGTATATAGCATTTGTCTGAACACCGATCTGTCTCTCAGGATGTGCCCATCCTGGATTGATGCTTATGTACCTACTATATCGCGTTCATCATCTCCCAAAAGTAGAGAAAAAGAAGAGAGGGCGGGTTCGTGGACCAAATTATATTTGAACTTTATGGACTTCATTAACCCGCTCCTCTTCTTCTTCCTTACTTTTAGGAGACGATGAAAGCGATAACATATCCGGACCCCGAATCTTTCGGCATATAAGTACCTACTATATGTAATTTAGTGGCCGTAGTTATGGTTATTACGGCACTTGAAAACTCAGAAATATTTAGCTTCCTTGTAATTTTGATTATCGCGCGCTACTTATTCTTTATTCAAACAATTATTTCCCGTTACTTTCTGCTTTTATACGCTAGAATTTTTAGTGAAATTTTCATTCCTGTGATATACCCATACCATGAAACCCCTAAAAATACCGTTACCGTAAGAGATGAGGATGAGGCTAGCGATATCTAAGCCCCCAGACACATGAGAATGTAATCAACGTTTTTAGTCATTATAATCCGGAATAGACTAGTCCCTATCTGTCAGAACTGGAGGTATTGCTACTTGTTGCTAGATGAGTAGCACAGCAGGTACGCTCTTAAAAATTGAGGAATGCAGTTAGAAACTGAGGAATATGAGTTCGCGTGACGGGCAGCTGTGCTGGGAATCTTCCGCCAGTTCATGTCTTCTGTCCAGCTGCTGCCAACACTCGTGTGCATTATTTATTCTATTTGGTACGCGATGGCATTAGCACATCCGCACAGTCGCACGGTCTGTCCCCGAGTACCAAGGCAACCCAGTATCAGGGGAAAGCACAACACACATAAACGCACATACAGATGATGGCAGACGCCTAGACTACGGAAAAATTAATGCACATGCGCTCGTATATAGCATATCCCTCCTTGTTACCCCTATATCCAGGAAATACATGCATCGCTTGTTTTGAGCACCAGAGTTTCAGAACTTTCTCTACTGCACGATGACGGCTGTGTTGTCAGTTGGGCTTGAATTGAGCTTACCTTGATTTTCTCCCCCCAAGTCTATGGGGCATCTCAAGGGCAGCATAGGTAAAAGATTTAAATTGGACGGGATACATTCACTAAAATACGGCTAAGAAGCCTAAACACTGTTGGCAAAGACAAGAAAGACCGGAAAGGTCATTTCCGATTTACTAGCCGTCATCAGCCAGCCACTAGCAAACCCCGGGTGGGGCTTTAAATTGAGATCTCTTGTTTAGATGTTCAACATTTTCACCTACTGCGTTAGGATTCGTTAACTAGCTGGTGTAGATCGGGAATACGGATGTTGGCGGATGGGTTACAGGATTCACCCATTGCGTTCTGCCTTGGAGTTTCTTCTTGAATCCTACCGACAGAGCGACAAGTATGTTAGGCAAATGAAAATTGTTGTCAGAGACATGGGAGACTGGAATGATCAGTTTTGGCTCATTATTTGTCATCAGCTAATCATATCTAACCCCAAGTAATGATAGTTCGACCATCAATTTCGACGAAGTCCACCATCTGCTCCGGAGCGGGGAGGATTACTGTAGTCAGAGACGAGAGCTTGTCGTGACTACCTCGCGTCGAAGTGAATTTTTCCGAAGGCCCACAGACGTTGGTCTCGATTTCTGGGCACAGCCAATCATAGTTGCCGCATAGATGCCTTCTGGTCCGGCGACAAATACCCAGCCTGCCCGCGTGAACGCTCTCTCCCTCTGGGCCGCTGGGGATTCTTGCTATTAAGCCACACTTCGGAACACGCCACTCCAGCGGATTGACATGTGCTCTGTAGTCAAGCTTCTTCCTCTTATTCTCCACTCCTCTGTATATATAATCAACTACTCCTTCTATTCTGGCCTCCATTTACTTCTTCTATATGAACGAACCATGGCCTGAAGATCGCAGTTGCTAGGGTTAAACTTACTTAACCCCCTGTGATAAGCTAAGTGAAATAGGCGCGCAGCCGTCTACCTCACTTTAAACCCTCAAACCACTTGAACCGGGGAAAAGACAGTCGAGATGAGCGAACGGTATCAGGCGTCGGGCATTTTCCCAATGTAGGCCGGAACACCACTTAACTCAGTCTTATATGACAATAGACTTTTGCGCTGGCACTACCGTACTATCTACGCTCATTCACTGTCAGCAAGTGTCAAGACAAACTAAAGGAGACCAAGGCTGGCACTGTTACTACTGCTATTTCTATTACTACTAACTAGCAGTGTAGCTGACTGATAATAGTACAAGTACTATTACTGACGCTAATATTATTCAGAAATGGTGCGGATTAAAGTCAGCGCTGAGCTCGATCGCCTCATTCCCAACAAGGAGTGTGAATCTCGGAGTTCGCTATTCCAAGTAAATACATGTTCGAAGCCCGGAGCACAGTAGGGCCTCCCTTGGTTGCCGCCCACTCAGCTGCATCCACTAGGCTGTGGCGGTTTCTACTTAGTTTGGACTACGAGGACTAGGATATTGCTGCCAGAATTAGTGCACCTACACTAAGACTGCTAATTCTAGTGATCATTTTTCCCAAGACCAGTAACTAGTATAATATAATACGGGTTGTAGGAAGTCGGCACCCACTATGCCGTATGGGGTAAATAATAATGAGCTTATAGGCTAGGGAAACGATATTAAATAATGAAGCAAACTTTTACCATGACCGTTTGTCGCAACGTAGTGCCCTTTGTTGTCTATAGGCTGACTGCAGGATTGCTACCCAACCCCAGATAGTGCAACAGTCAAGGCTCGTGACCTAAAGTCAGAATGCGCGAAAGAGTTTATCACGCGGTGTAGGACACATCGAGAAGTCACCAGTTATCGAGGAGTGTTAAGGCTACGAAGGTTTTACCCTAACAGCTGCGATCTCGCAGGCCCGATTCCTTAAATGATGGGAGAGGGGTCTTGGGAAGGCCAGATAGGTAGGAGTAAGGTATTCTGTACAGACGGAAAGGAGACTAGTTAGGACGAATTCTTGACTGCAGGAGCGCACGTCTAGCCGCGAGGCGGGCAAGATCCGAAGTGATGTCTGGGGACAGACATTCGAGCGGCCACCATTGGCTGCAGCCTTGATGTTCATTGGTTGGACGGTGCGAGGTTACGCACCGGCCTGGGCGCAGCCGAGACTGGGTGTGTTAGTAGGTCGCGCCATACAGGGTGCGGGCAGTCAGTGTGACTACAGCCTTGGCGTGATGGGTCAGCGATCACGGATTCTCGCAGTGGCGCTAACGCCCATCACAAGTTCTGTAACCCATCGGTGAACGTCCATCTGCCAATGCAAGCCCGTTTTACACGACCAGCATTGTAACTATCTTGAAAACCATTTCAAAAGAAGAAGGAATGCTTTTGATTCTACGAAAGCGAGAGGAGTTGGGAATACCACGCTAAACAATTTGGACAGGGTTCCTTATGTAACGAGGCCCTCCCATGGGTATCTTTTCAGTTGACTTGCCAGGCTGCACTTTACCAGTTTTTTGTGGCTATGGTATACCCATCAATTTTAACCCTACAGCAAAATGGGTTTGAAGGAAAGTTGTCGAAATATGCCTTTACTGCCTGCCGATAAAGTCTATAATACCAGCTATTTAACTGAAGGTCGACATATTGAGTAGATCAAGGGGGCATAGCACCAATTTACTGGACAAATACATAATTTGTGTAAATTATCATCGTCCTTAAAGCACCCAGTCACTCCTGTGTTTATTTGGGCTCAAACTGCAATGCACAGTTCCTCCTAAGTAAGGTTGGTAAGGTGTAGTTGGCGTAACAGTATCTCGACGCGGACTGCAGAAAGGAGTGTTCTTTTCGTGCTGATGAGTAGGCTTTTATATTTAGCTCGTCGGAAACAGGTGCTTTAAGCAAATTTGCAGGCAACCTAACTTACACAGATCTGTTTGATATGCCTAACGAATTGCCTCCTTCTTTGTACGTGTGTCGTATACTAAGAAACTGGCGGTTGCAGAAATCATTGAAAAGGCACCATCACCGTCCACCTTATTCCTTGTTTCTTACCGCAAAGCCTTGTTTCATCTGAGCCAGAATCCTATAGACAGGTCATATTCTGATAAGTAGTGCACATCGTGTACCCCTAATTCTAGCAGTTTGTCCTACGGAAGCGGTAGTTATAGGGGTTTTAAGGGAAGAGTCATAGGATAGGTAGTGAAGAACATTTGAAGAAGTAAGTTTACCGTTAAAAATGCAGTTGAATTTATGTCTCGCGGCCACTGGAAGTAAGTTGTTCCGCATGGAAATTGGAGGTGTGTGCGGCGTTTCATGCCGCGGACTATACTAATCTAAGTCCAGAATGGTAAGTTGGACCTCAGGTAATTTGAAGTAGACGACCTCCTTATCACCATTTTAATTTTCTCAGGAATTTCAAGAAACCTGCATTTTAATAATCGGGTTTTTCCGCAATACGTTAAAATATAATACAGATTAGGAAAATCTACACACTTAAATCAACATTATTTTTAAATACAATACAATAAACGCATATAGCAGTTAATAGAGTATATTCCACTGCTTTCCCTAATAGCCCACCCATAAAACCCCTATAATTACTGTTTACGTAGGATAAAATCCGGCGGCTAGGGCCATAGGAGGTGCACTAATTAAACTACTGTTGCTAGCACTATTAACGAAACAAATTAAATAAGCGGCCTGATTGGTCTCAAACTAAAATAAACGAGAATTTCATCGAGTTTCTAAATCTATTACTGGGCCTTTTGAGGAATTTTCTTGTCCGCCATGCGTGGACTAATATTATCGATTAACTGGAAAGAGCCCCTATTGGTTACTCCTCTCACGCCAGGAGTCTGCCTAGTTACCAGTCTGTAAGTCGCAAACGGACAGTAGTCGTCATAGCAACAGATGTTGTGTTAATGCCAACGGTAGTAATTATGCAATATTGACTGCCCACTCTGCCCCTATTGTCGTCCTTGACCCTGGCGCCACTATGAGCTATCAGAAAGTCAACGCTTCGCTTGTTGTGAGCTCACCCTGAGTTTGAAAACGACAACTGAACTGAAAGCAGCTGGCTTTTGAGGTTTGTCACTCAGCAAGTGCGAAAAACGCAAGTCATTTAATCCCCTTGACATATCAAACTGACCTAGCGCACACGGAGAAAAACAGGACAATGCATGCGTGTGTGTCAATGGATGACATGGCATACTTTAGAAACTGTTGCCTAACACGGGTGAAAGTCCCCGAAACCAAACAAGCCATCATCATCGGCAGCAGCAGGAGCAGGAGCATCGTCGATCTCCTGATGAAACAAAGGAAAAAAAGGGAGAAAGAGAGAAGGACGTTGGAATGAGAGCGAGCGCGCGCCGCTGACGGTGGTGGTGGCAGCGAGAGCAGCAGTGTGAACCGAGAAGGGCGGAAAGGGCACATGCAGTGGCAGGGAGCTGCCTTAAAAGACTACTTCTGTCTGACACTTAGGCGCACAGAGAGAGAAAGAGACAGGCGCAGGCATTTACACACGCGCACACACATGGAAACGCCGAGCGGGGGGTGAGAGCAGAGGGCCGTGAGAATGGTACAAAAAGGCGAACACACTTTCCTGGATCATGACTGTGAATGTTAACGAAGCGCACAGGGTCTGGCCGGGGTTCCATTATCTTTCCGTGTCTTCTCGGGACTGTGCTTGCGTGTCCCCTAATGCATCCGAGGTGCGTCGCAAACTACTTTACTTTGGAGGCAGCACAAGAGGAGCGCTTTTCGTCAGCCGTGGTGTTACTGCTCTGGCCTTTTACCTCCCGTGTCTTGTGAAAGGACAGGGGCCGGTGAACAAAACTATCAGATCGATTGTTGGTGCTGGTGGAGGTGGTGTGAGTCGATTGCGTGGCCTTGGGTTGGCGGACGCGGCGTTCTGGCGGGGAACAGGAGGTTGTTACGGATCGGCTGTCGCCAGCGATGCTGGTTCGGTGTCCCTGGTGTGTGGCTCGGTACTTGGATTGTTTAGTTCGTGTAGTAGTGGGCGCCTTTCCGCTGCCACCACCAGCAGATTTCGCCCGAACGCAACCTTGCACAGCTGAGCTGGAGGTGGACCAGCTGTCCTGCGATTTCCGACCCCGGTGGAGGGTGGTTCGTGGCGGTGCGGCGACCCCGGAGGCAGAGGGAGGTCTAGAAGAATTGCGAGACTTGATAACTGCTGCACCTTGAGCCACCATTTCGGATTCTAGCGAGGAGATCGCGGGTGCAGTGATTGGAGTTATGAAGTACTGCTTGTACTGACGCAGCAGCTCTTCGCGGGAAGTTTCTCGACTGGCCTTGATGTTCTTCAGGCGATGAGCAATCATCTGAGTGACAGGAAACAGTTTAAGGATTCTCAAAACCAACGTGAGAGCAGAAAAGGCAACAGAAGACGTTGACCAGAGGTCTACTACAGTTAGCAGGTTTTTTAATTCCATAAGGAGGCAATATCCGCCCCCAGTAAGGGAGCAGAGGAGAGGTCATCGGGTTATATGCAACCGCATTACATGCTAACCTGACTCTTAATCTACCCATTATGTTAGTTGGGGGAAGGGGGTGTTGGTATTCATTGCCGGGTTAAACGGGTCACATAATAGTTGCTGGCCGCAGGAGAACCGGTTTATCGGGTCAAATAGCAACTCTTCAAGTGTCTACTATTAGGACATCGCAGTAGTTTCGAAACGCATCAATTGTACTCTTGCAATGAAATATGGTGCAGAGCCGGCCTCATTCTGGTTCCTGTAGAGAGTCCGTAAAATAATGGGCCAATTCAGCTAGAAGTGACAAGATGTATAAAAGTGGACGTAGCATAAAGCTCCCGGCTCTCGCAAGCCACACACCTGTGAGGACAATAAACTATTGTGTGACCAATATGCACTCAGCCGGGTTCCTAGATGGCAGGTGTTTAATAAATGTTAATCAATGGAACTAGGAGAAGGTAACAATTGAAATATTGTTATTGACTCGCCAAGATTTCAAACTACCGAGCCAACTGCCTATTTTTGGAGAAACCATTGCGTCGGCGTATCGCGCCTCTTATGATACAGTTTATTTTCGCAATGGACTGAGCCATCGACCAAAGACCTGCATGATTAACTCAAAGACGCCGTCGCTTGGCGTTAACCATGCTTCGCCGACCGATTCGCTTTTACCTGTCGATGCATCACCTCTAAACCTCTTTCCATGTGCTTCAAACGGGTTAAAAAGGTGATAAAATCAGTTGAACGTTTCTTCTGCGAGCTAAGTTGGCAGTACCTTTCGTTAGTTTGTATTTATCTTGTCTTGGATGTCTGCGCCGTTTAAGAAATGCCTATTGTGACTAGCCCGCGTCGAAGTGAACTCCGCTAGAATCGCACGACTGCGGTTCTTGACGTCTGGGTACCGCCAATCACAGTTGCCGCATGGATGCCTGCACGCGTGTACGCTGTCTCTCTGGGCCGCAGGAATTCCTGCAACGAAGCCGCACTTCGGATCACGCTGCTCCCGCGGAAGGTCTTGCTTTCCATAGTCAAATCTCTTCCCATCTATTCTTCTTTCCTCTACTGTTCCTATCACTCTGGCCTCAACCGAATTCTTCTCTACTAAGTAACCAAGGTCTGAAGATCGCAGTTGCTATGGTTTAACTTAACTTAACTTCCTGCCCTTTCTTCCTCAGTGACCTCATTCAGGGAGCAGGGGGAAGACCAGCGTGTAATTTCCGACCATTTTAATGTTATTTGGAGATTTGGCGGATTTGCTTAATTTGGGTTGACCCAATTGTGAAAAAACTCGAGGTGTTCGGCGGGATTTGGACCCGAATAGGAGGAAAGGACTTTACCGGAAGCCAACGTTTTATAAAATGTGTTCGCTGAAATTAGTATGCGTTGCCGGATTAGTAGGATCACACACTAGTCTGCTGGCCGTAGGAGGGCCGAATTATCGGATCAACTGGCGTCTTTCGAAGCGGCTAGTATAAGGACGCCGCATTAGTTTCAAAACGCATAAGTTTTACTATAGTAATAAAAATGGCGTAGAGCCGACCTCACTTTTGCTTCCGTCGGGGGTCCCTAGAGACGTTGGTCAGGTCAGCTAGGAATGAAACCACGCAAACTGGTCAGCCTGATATAGGGCCACCGGCTCTCGCATGCTGCACAGGTATCGAGCCAACACGTTATTGTACGACCCTACTGTAGCGAATGCTAACCCTAATTGAGCTATTGTAATATGTTAAAGTTGGGTTAGCCTTCCAATTTTCTATATATATCCCTATCCATAAAACCTATATTACCATTGGTCTAGTATTACATGCTGAACTATCATTCGTTACCTGAGTGGGGTCGCATATGGCGCCTTGTCTAATATTATTGGCTGTTGTTTAAGCAAGTTATCCGCATGATCTAAATGCCAATTTTCGTCCAATTTAACGGTTCGGGTGTATATTCAGACTCGCAAAACACTAAACTGCAAGTCGCTTATTATAGGCAGTCAAAAACTGAGAAAAAGCTGTGATGATGGTTTTGAAGCAGAGACATACGTTAACTCGAAACTTTGTAAACGTTTCCATTAAAGTCCTTTGCATGCTTTAAAGATCGTTAATTCCACAATTTTGTTACCTGTGTTTCGCCGTTCAAGTCAAGCCCGCACCTTTCGTAAAAAAATGTTGTATACACAAAGGTGTAAGCTCGGACAAAAAGCATTTTTAAAATTTGAGAGTGTATCTATCAAGAGACTCTTCTTTGAAACTTCTGTAATGTCTTGTAACTTCAATTAACCACTACCCTCTTTCGCGTGTTTATTCCTAGGGGTGTCTCGTCCGAAATAGTTACATTATTCTCTTTTGAACAAAACAAACATTGCAATTAAACAAGCCTCGGTAGCTTTTCATTATGAGTAACAAGTAACAATTAAAATCTTGTGATAATAAATCATAAGTTCGGCTTATAGTAGGTGATCTATTAGATGCAATGTTTAGAAATGCATGAAAAGTTAATTTGTTGCAGTCCGAATTTTACGCAGACATTCTTCTGCGCCTTTCAGATGCGCCTAAAGTTCTAATGCAATTGGCTTTTTACTAAAAAGTCATTATTTCAGAAGGTCTTCAATTACTTTTGAAGCTAAATCATCGAAGTTCCTATTGTTTTTGTTTTTTTGGTCGTTTTGAGTGTCACTGACATGTAAAGCTAAAAACGATGCAAATCCCCATTCGTGGAGAAACGTCTAGCTGAAGTCTGATTCATATCGATTTTTGCTAAAAGCAGGAAGTGGGAGGGAAACGCGCGGTTATACACTGCACCAATCTAATCTTCCGTCACTTGTATCCCGTCTTGCAGCTGCTAAATAGAGTAGGTGTGCTTTCTCCTGAAATTTCAATCGAGATTCAAAAAGCTTATCCATACGTGTTTTTCAATATTGAAGAGCGTACAGTATAATCCTAGGATATTTCAGCTGCGTCAGGCTATCAGCTTTCGAATGAGTCTCTTTCCGGCCATTTGTAAAAATTATCTACTTAAGTAGAATGACTGCTTTCACTTATGTTCAATGCTTTGATAAATTCAAAAATATTTTATAAAAAAGATGCGTGAAAATATCCTTTTTGTACTCATTTCTATATTTGAAGGAAGGTATCAGTGGGTTTTTCACATGACTCTCATTGATGAATAATTTTGAATCTCATCTGTCATTACATTTGCATTCAGCGTTTCTAAACTACATACCCTCTATATTCCGCCTGAGAAAAACCGCACATTTATCTGTCATATAATGCTCATATAATTTGGCAATGGATGTAGATTATGTTGCATATTTTATAGGCAGCATTGATAAATGGACAAAGACCATGCTTTATGTACAGAAATTTCATGGTTTTAAATATTTTCATCATAGGAAACGTTTGTAAAACCGCGAGGTACCCCTTTCTTAAAGAATCTAACTCGAAGCCGTAATTTGCTACCAAATGACAAGAGGGAACATTCATATGCATTGTTGTCCACAAAATGGGCATCGGAAAGCGATAATAAAAAATCCTATCTACATAATTCCTAGCCATCTTTTTATCAATAGGGGGCTCAAAAGCGGTCACCTATCGTTCCCTAAATAAACTGACACTGATACTATTTAGCCATCTTAACATAATGCAGTTTTACTAGGCAGCCGAGAAAGGGCTCATTACAATTTATACTAAAAATCTACTCCTTCTCAAATTTTAGTAGACATTTTATAAGATAGAGGATATACTGTAAAATAAAAAGGCGTGTGTTCGATCCTGAGCGATCTTTTCTTACTATTCCGAATCCGACCTCTTTTAGTTATCATATAGTCTTGAAAATCTTAGCTTCGAATATTCTTTACTGACGGTATATCTTGGTTCTAGACATTGGAAGACAGAACGAAGTAGTTCATTTTCAATTTGGCCTTAAAATACTTTTAAATTAACTAATTTGTTATTCGTGTAGCAAGTTGAACATGCCTCTTTAGCAAGGGACGTGACGAATACCGGGTCCACCACTACGATGAAAACAAATTCATATCATCTTGGCTTAAGGATGCTACCACAATAGGATTTGATTTTGAAGCGGAAATGGTGTCAATGAGGCACCAATCTCCATCATTCTCGTCCGAACCGCACCGAAGTCAAAAAATTGTTATTCCAATCTTTTTCGTCGAGCCAACCATTGTTCATTCTGTTAGTAAATTGCACTATAAAAGACTGCGTGGACGCATCAGATGCTCAAAAAATTATGTTTGGGAAAATCACGATTAGCGATACTCCCACTAATTTAGTCGGGTTTTCTAAATGCTTTTAAAATAATCAGGCATCACATTTGCTGTTCTGTAATTTGGTGAAAATAAGCGTCACCAGTTTATGTGAAAATACTGTGTTGAGTCAAAGTAATAAAAAGTAATATCAACAGGCAATTTTTATCGGGCTATCCCCGGAAAACACAAAATGGTGATCCGCATAATGGTCCAGATATAAAACTGTGTTTAATAAAAATAATCATTCGGCTAGGAGCAATCCGACTATTTTTGCGAAACTAGGCTTCTAACCAAGATGGTCCTATCTCTACCTACCTTATAGATTACTGCAACAGAGGTGAAAAATGCCGCTGTTGAGCATAGTGTTATGCAGATTAATGGAAGAATTCACCGGACTTGAACAATACTGATTGATAAGATTACAAAGCCGTCGTCGTCGATACCAGGTGTAGCGTTCCCTGCCAGTGAAATCCCCAGATTGGACGGGGATGCACCCGGGAGAATCGTGAGGGATACGGGGATAATGGTTTTGATTAACCAACTATAGTTACAGAACACATCTTTCGAAATCTACTTTTGTATTAATTAATTTATAAAAACCTTGTCACCTGACAAATCAATCAGTTTGGGGACTTAAAAATGAGAAAAGGGGTGTCCCGCTGCGAAAACTTTTTATGTACCCATTCTGAGCCCCGTCCAACCCCGGGGCGTTGATGCCCAGATGGGACGGGTCTCAGGACAGGCACGGAAAAATGTTTTCGCACCGGGACACCCCCAGAAAAGCATTACTGTATACTAAAAATATACATGGTAGGCTACGAGAGATTATCGACTCAATTTTTCGCCTCATCTTGTTCTACTTCAATTTTAGTAATTTGTCGCTTTGCCTGGCCCATTCTTTTAAGGACTATTCACAACTAGAAAACTCTTTGCTATACTCTTACCACAGATGAGGAATAAAAGCCTCAGCTGAGCGCTTTACTTATTTTCTGCCTGTATATGGCAAAATTCTGCGATTGTTGTCTCTGGGGCGAATCTGGATTTGCTCTTTCTATTATAGGTCTGGCTGTGCAATTTCAACTAAGCATCAAAAACTAGCTTAAAACAAGTCGTTTGAAATGACATGTTTTGACACTGTGTACAGTTTCAGCTTAAAAGTTTACTTCAATTCTGTTAAAATCAACAATAACCGCACACGTTAACAACTTCTTAAATAATAATGGGGTCTTTTGCGACTACCTTTGTTTTCACTTTGATCAAAAATGAACCTGAAAAATGCTTAAGATTGTTTACTCACAAGAAACCTCTTGTGGTTATGACTAAAAGGCAAACCAATCAAAAGAGTCCTAGGAGCGACTCCTACAGCGAGCCTCTTAAACGCTTGGCAAAACTGTCTTGCAAGGCCTCTTACATATATAGTAGACTCCAAAAATCACTTAACATTCGGACAAATGCGAGAGATTGATACTCTTTCGGTAATCAGCCTTCACTCAAGTTGTGATGCTCGCTCAGTCTATTCTTAAGTCATTTCAGTCAGGATGGGATGCGGGCTTTTTAGCGAGCTTCTTTCTGACCACTACCGAAACGTATTTATTTTAAAAACTGACTACTTGAGTATTATGCCTTTTTATCATTTATTTTGACTGCCTTCATGAATTCATATATATTTTATGGAAACCAGGCGCAAAAAAATTATTTATTGTACTTGTTTGATGGAAAATCACGCCTTCTTTAAATTGTATACTCGAAGAAAGGGTAGCTTTCGGTTTTAAAAAAATTGCTCAATTGCCGAATAATTTTATAAGCTAGACTGCTACACTAGAATTCAAGGTTTAAAAACTGCGCACTATGTACATCCTGTTTAAGGAAACGTTCATTTTCGCCTATAGTTTGAGGAAGAATTCACCTAGTAGTCATAAAATATTGAAATAGATTTGGAAAATATTTTATGCAGTATAGGCAGCCATAAATTGACGGATACGATGTATTATGAATGATGACCTCACAATCGTAAAAAAGCTTATAATTAGCAACTTTTTAAAACCAAAAACTACCCTCTATTTGAGTATTAAATTTAAAGAAGGTATAATTGGCTATCAAGCAAGAACAAGAAATTGTTCGTGCATGGTTTCTATAAAATATATTTGAATTTATAAAGGCAGTCAAAATAAATTATTAAAAGGCGTATTACTTAAGTCTCCAGTTTTTACAATAGATACGTTTGCTTATGGTCAGAAAGAATCTCGTTTAAAAGCCCGCACCTTATCATGACTGAAGTGACTTCAGAATAGACTTCACAATAATCAGTATCACAACTTGAGTCAGTGCCGATTAGCGAAAGAGAATCAATCTTTCGCAGATGTGGAGATGTTGCGTGATCTTTGGCGAGTACTGTTTATTTACCCGCCTGAAGATATTTAAGCATTTAATCCTTGGCTAAAAAGTGTAAATGGGCTTGTAATTGTGCCGAATGTAACCAAAGAATATTAAATTAAAGTCCTTTGTAGTTCTTTTAGTGAGCTACATAGAATCAACTCCATCAACATAAACTCCTGCTGCTCAGGCAACTGATGCCTGTTGACGGAAATTTTTATCTTATATTGGCGGACTTTAACGAAAAAAGGGAAAGTCGGGCTACTGTTAAATGTAAAATTAGATTATTATTATAAGTCGAAGGTATTTAGGACTTCTAAAGGCAGTTCTACCAAATCCCAAATAAAAACTAAGGTGCGAAACTCACAAAATTTTCAAACTGTATTCGTTCCTGTTGTCGCCACCTGTTGAGGGTTGAGTGGTAAGGCCTATGAACAGCAACGTTGGCACCAGGCCAATCTGCTTTTCGGTAGCTCGACATCTGCTCGTTGTAGTCCCTCAACATGTTCTCCATCAGATGATCTTCGTCGCTAGGCAAAGGGCGTGAGTTGGGATCACGCCAGGGTGGACGCAGATGCCGCAGTTTTCCACTTTTACTCAGATCTTTGAGGGCCAAAGCTAGCTGCCGGACACTCATCTGCTCCGACTCCAAAGACTCCTGCTGCCCGTTGGGGCTGACCGAACCGTGCTGGAAGGAAGCATTAGATATCCGTCTTTCAGCGTCTGTCTGAGTTCCTTCCCCTACGGCTACCTCATCCCATGCGTGCTGACTGTCGTATCCGCGTGGAGGCGAATGGACCTGTTGCCCAGAAGACGCTGATGTCCCTCCGAGTTGAGGAGATGCTGTGCTAGAGGGGTCGATTGAAGCAGATCGTATGCATTCTAGGGGCTCTTCGAGGAAGCTGGCATTGTCGCCGCAGGGTGAAGTGTGTCCTTTCTCTTCGATGGTCGGAAAAGCCAATGTAGTTGGCTTATCGTGTTTGAGAGTTAGGACCTCGCCTTCGTTCCGCGCTCTCTCTTTGTCATCACCATATTGGTTGGTCGGCTCAGAGAGCGTGCGGGTGATTGAAATGAGGCCCTCTGGAGTGGGTACTCTAGCCTCCACCCCGTGTTTCAGTTGGTTGCCAGAGTGTAGAGGGCTAGGTGGTTGAGAAGAATCGGTCTCATTTTGTGTGTTGATTTGATTTGGTGCTCCATTGCCGTGGTGGTTTTCAGTCATTGATCCAAAGCTTTAGAAGAGAAAAAAGGGCATTAAAGTAGAAAATAACTAACTGGCCAACACATCGTGTTAGTTATTGAAATATTTTGGTAAATATTAGTTTAGTAGCGGCTACCTATCGATTATACGGAACCTTTTCTTTTCCACTTTTCTTAAGATCGTGCGCCATGTGTATGACCTCGTTCTTATTCACTGCCACTTTAAATAACAAGATCATCTATCTAAGCGCAATAAACAAGTAAGTGCGTGAACGGGCATCTAATATGACAACTGTCTGTCATAGCAAAATGTCCGTTCTTTGCTTGAGGTTGAATGCAGATAGGTCATTTGCTTCACTCGTGCAAGTACGAAAACACCGCTAACTGTTTATGAATATTCTAGAAAATTCGTCCGTTCTTCGATTATGCAATGCACCAAGTCAGAGTTTCCAACTTTGAGGGTTCGCCAACCGAAAGATAAGCTAGATATATACCTCTAACAAGTAACTTGTCAAAATTCCAAGTCTTGAGGAAAGGAAGGATGCAAGGCTAGAGCTTTGGGAAGACTTCAAGACGCGACATTTCGATAGGTATTTGCACGAAGATTAATTTAACATAGGATGCGGATATACTAAGTATTGTACATTGTGACGCCGTATAAAATCTGCGTACTTTCGTTTGTAGGAGACACCGTCAGATCCAACATTTATCGAAAAAAATTATGATGTTTTTTATCAAAGAATGAAGGCTTATCAATGATAATCAGAAGACTTTACTTTTCCTATTAATTTTCATGCAATAAATCCGCAATGACTGTCGTATCAAACGTAAGCAAGGAAAGCAAAGCAGATAAGTTGCAGGATAGTTATGAGTATATCGACAACATAGTGATCGAAAAGACCATTATTTGGACAATCAATTACATAGCTTTCAGAATCAGACGATTCACCGGAAGATCAGCACTCCCTTTTGATTATAAAGAGTACAATCCAGAGAATTTACGAGGTCGAGTATAGCCCGTAGTGCAGTCTCTAGGAGACTTTGATAAGCAAGATGTCTCAAGAAGCTCCAAGGTCTGTTTTCACTCAAGAACGGATCTACCATTTTGAATCAAATAAAAAATTTCTGTAGACACAGAAACACCATTAAAAGCAAATTAATGGACAATATTGACTTCATTGTGGCATAAGTGGCACAATGCAGAGGTATTTTATGAAAACGTTTGAGGACTTTGCTTGCAAAATGTTCATAGAACCCACGTAGCTGCAGCTCTCTGCTGACAAATGCTGATTAAGAATCTACCCAAATCTAAAAGCAATCGGAACTACTAGTAACTGCGTTTGCACGTGGTAGGTAGTTTGACATATGTTATCTTTAGTTAATAGCAACATTTTCTTGGCCAAGTTTCAACATAAGGACAGCGCTAGCATGTCTTATTTTGCCCACAATACCCAATATTTGAACAAGGCCAAGACCACGGGGCTAGCAGAATTTATGACTTCATGCAATTTTGTGACCTTTTATTCACCTGCATATGGTCATTGCCTAATTACAATGGAAAATTAACTATCCAAGTACTTATCGACCTAGAACTTTGTAAGCAGCTGGATGACGTTATCCACCTCGTATTACCGTGATAACGATCGAAAAGGGACGTAAGCTCATTTTCTCTCTTGAACTCTCATGCACTTTCCAATTCTCGCATGACAGAATCCTGCTTTGCACTTTGCCCCCACCCCTTTTTTATCAGGCTTGACGGACTTCCGCTGTAATATGAACTGTCTTGCTTCAATAATTGCCTCCTCTCTCCTTTTCCTCCTCACCATACATCTCTGCATCTAGAACCAGTAGCTCCCGTTTTATCTGCCTGTCACGTTTCAGTCGATTAGGTCGATAATTAATTGTGCAGTTTATGTTATCTTATTACTAAGTTACGACCTTATGCAGTTGAATAAGAGGTCATGAAATTGCATAACTTCATTAAATTCTACTAGTCTCGTAGTAATTGCCTTGTTCAAATTTCTTCTGGGAAAATAATGCCTCCATACGAATATTCTTATTTAAATCGAAATGCACCTGCAAATTATCAAACACATTGTTGTGCTTGTTATGTATGTCAGAAATAGCAGTGTTTTCACGAAATCCCACGTGACTAGAGAGGATTTGGTGGGGTTAGTGCTGGAAGGCCATGAAATACTGCTTGCAAAAAGCTTAAGATGCAATAAATTTGTCAAAACATCAAAAAATCTTATGAATCAAAACCACAACAGCACTTATTGCCTAGGCAAATGAACAGCAAATGTTATAAAGATCGAAATCTTGCCACTAAATATATTTCCCAAGGGAATAAGATGCATATAGATTGTATCAATATGCTGTACACTCAAATGTGGAGAATCAATAAAACTGAACTTTCTTGACTTCCTTCATTGCGTGGCATTTATTAAAACATGCCGGTTTATATGTTTTGGTTGCGCATTTGTCTGGCTTGTCAACCAGCTGTCGTTTTTTATATGTTTTTATAAGGCGAAATGCATCAATTTTCAAATTTATTATCATAGATCTTTCTTTAAGCTTGAGTAATTATAGTGTTGGGACTGTTAAAACCTCTAGGAAAATTTTATTAGCTCAATTTCACGTAAACGTGAAACGCAAATTTCAAAAATATGTATTTGACTGCTTATTCTCAACATAATGTAACCACCAAAATTTGAACATCCATGTTCAGAGGCATTTGCAGCAAATATTAAAAACTGGCCGACTTTCACGAAGGTTTTCCATGTAAACATCATCAAAAATATTTAACATGTGTTTTGTGTATTTTTTATTAGTATTTGTCTTTGAGTCGCCTACTCACGCTTGGTTTAGGCGATTCGATTTCCCCGTTTCATATTCGTCATCAAAAAATGTAAAGTCTACAATGCCCGTTTGATTTTCATCAAATTTGTTGCTAAAATGGGACATTGGGGCATTTGTCAAAGCCTGTAACGCTGCAAACCCTTTTACTAGCCAATCATTGTTCAGTCTGATTTAGGCTTCCGCGATTGCTCATGTGTCTCACATGAAAATCCGCAAGTATGCTCTACCCGATAAACATTGGACTAATAAGGAAGTCTTTTTGATTGTTTGTTATATCCCTGAATCTTGCTGGCGCATTGGTTAACTAGACAGAGATCCAAGCTTATGGGATTTATTTTTAGACGCTACCTCTTAGCCTTATATATTTTCGGGCTTTGAAGACAATTTAAATTGATCGAAATATGTTTTTCCCATTCATTTTGTTCACTATAAAAACGTTTTTACTCACGTATTACTCTATCCATTTCTCCGATACTGTCATCAAATCACTCTTGTGTTGTTGCTTTAAATGTTAACGCTATTTTGCGTTACTTTCAGCTGCTGTTTTTTATGCAAAGGTTATTGGTATTCCTGCTAGATTTTTTATCCCTACCCCTTCGCCTTCTAACTTTCCAGCTCTTCTTATCAGATAGGTAGAATTTGTCGGAAGGGTAATCCGGTAAACGGTCGTTTATGATCACGCATCTTCCTTTTCTGTTCACTTGCTTGGCTTGCATGGGCTTCCGGTACTGCCGTAAATCAGTGACGCATATTATGAGCATTTCGTTTCCCTGTTTTCCTTTTAAGGTAAATCCTTGTGGGCGTCTGAATCTAAGCATAAATATCGAATTTTATTGTGGTTTTTTTGTGTCAAACGCCCGTGGAATATTCACGAACGTGGTGTAATTACTATTTACCACTTCTGGACAGTTTTCTTGAAGGCATGAGGCAGAAAGTAAGCTTTTTGTCTTACGGTGCTCCCGGAATCGAAGATGTGTTTCTGGAGGAAATTCCTGCCCCCAGATACGGTTATAGCAAATTTAGCAACCTGTATTATCAATATCAATATATTTGAGGGCAATCTAGTTGGGTTGCCGTTGAGTTCCTTACAATGCATAACATTCTAGCAATCCTAAGTCACCAGACTCCTTTGTGATTAGCTGTGGGCTTTGCTCTTACTTTCAGTCACTTGCACAAACAATGATTGAATCCCCGAAAATGCGGACAGTATATATGTAGACCCATCTTCAACTGCCATTCGATGGTCTTCTATACGATGAGCAAGCAAATGTAATTGAACGTTGCGGCATCCAATGCTTTTCAACCGGACAGTTGCTGTACCTATTTGGTGTTTTACTACGCTGCAAACGACAGTTTGAAGTCTCCACCAGTGGAAGCATGCGGCTGTCACTTGAATGTTGCACTTCATTTTCTAGAAGGATTAGTGAGAACAGTTCTGAACTGGTAGATCTCGCGATCCCGTATTGGTGAATTTTTCTAATGTTAGGCAGCGCTTTTCTGACTGAGTAACAGCGCTGGCCTCTTGTAATAGGTGCTGTTAATTGGTTTGGTAGATCTGTAGAATATTTTGGCCTCACTGCCGGTGACATTTTAGTATATCATTTCCATTTTGCAAATTGGTAAAGCATCGGGCATTTCCCTCAGCCTCTGGAGCACTAGGCATCTCTACAGGAAAATTGCAGCGCCATCAGTGCCAGTTCTGTTGTTGGCATTCGTCATATTTATTCAATGTTATCATAAAGCAAACCACGATGATGCCCATTAATGATGTCAAACTAGATTTTGTGATAGCAACTTACGCTACCTATGAGTTCCGACTCGAAGTAGTAAGAGACATTCCGTAGTTTTTACCGTTTATTTTCAAAAATAATCATAAGTTTGTAGTTATTTCATTTTCTCTAGGTGAAAATTCATCTGATTGCTTAGTTCTTATCGCACTTGGTCGTATCCACCGTCAAGTTACTGCATCCTAGGATGTTTCTCTACCTTACTGATAGATTTGCCATTGCAACCTTCAAGGGGCAATGTGGTGATTGTCCAATATTCCGTTTCGTAAAGTACCTTTGTCATTAACAACACGCGCAGAGCACATGCGAATGAAGATTTCCAACTGTTGCCAGTAACTCAAGGGAGGATGTAAAATTTTGCATCCTCTAGATTTATAGATGGAAGATTCCGATGGAGAGTAAATTATATTTTGTGCATCCTATGCACTATCCCAGCTGCCAAATATATCGAACATTAGATTTTCACCCAGGAAGCTTAATCTGAGTCTACGTTGGAGGCAAACTCATCGGCACAATCATTATTTTTGCATTCAGCATATATCCGAAGAGTGCAGGCAGATTTTGTGTACTTAAATCTTCCTTTAGTCAGTGCTTCTCTCTCAAAAGCACTGGCCTTGCCAATGGTGGCACGTTTCTTCTCGTTAAGTGCCATTGGGCAAACTGAGAATTCTTCTAAAAGACCAAACGTGTTTCTGATGATAGGGTCCTCAATGGCGATCAAGATCTTACTATGATATCGTTCTTTAGACTTTACTCCGTTCTAAAATATAACCAGCAGTCAATTCTTTGATCTCCTATTTCTCGTGCATACATAGAGTAAAGGGTTGTGCTTGGCGTATTTACATGCATGCAACTCATAATCGATAGGGATAATCAGTTTCCACGCGCCTGGGGACTTTTTGGGAAGTAAACATTATTAAAAATTAAGGCGACTGGCTTAAATCTTTTAACTTATCCCTTGAAACTGGTTGATTGTTCTGTAGGCCAGGTGAATAAACGGAAGTATTACATAAAAGCCGTATCTAAGTTTTGTAAAACAGGCTCCGCACTTTTTAAGATGCAAACACCCGCGGCATAACTAGTCTTAGGCCTGAGATAACACTTCAATCATAGACAAGGCTATTGGCGCTCGATTAAATTTAACAGGAATTCATAATATTTTAAAAGCAGAATTAGTCGTTCGGAGTATTTATTACTTTCACATTTTCTGGACTGTAGTTCTTATAATAATTTTTCAATGAATTTACTTCCAAAAAATTATGGAGTCTGGATGGGCCATAAGAGCACATACGCTGAGACTAGCTGTGGGCACATAATACACATTGAAGGTGGAATACTATAGCCAATTTCATGTTCTCAAGTAAATAATTTTTGCTGTGATCGAATCTTTTGAACATTATGCGCATGATTTCCTTCACAGTTTGCATCTATTTGAGACAACCCGCTTACTGATTCCCAGCGGCACAAAGGTATTAAGAAGGCCTGATTAATGTAAGATTCTGCAAAGCGGTAATAATGGAGTCTATAAAAATCCTATCAACCAACCTCTTTATATGTATAGAAGCAGTTTTTTCTCCAACGTTTCTTTTTTATAAGTGGGGGGTCCGCTGAACTCTGCCCCCGCTTATATGGTAGGACTTTTTTTTCGTTGCTTCCTCCTCAGTTCACCACGCATTTCAGAGAGTGTTGACTATTAGTTTAAAATGACGATACGTTGGCAAATATGAATTTATTTGCTTACCATACTTAACAGTCCCGCTGTTTATGTGGTTGCTCACAAAGTGCAGCATTTATCAACTTTGTATTTATTGCTCCACAACACTAAGTTTGCAATGACATCGCCACCGTTCCCATCCACCAATGGTAATTTTAAACCTTGTTTCGAGAATTGCGAATCTTGTCAAAAAATGCAGGGTGTTTTAAGAGAATATATAACTAATTGTATGTTTAAGGCCCAGGGGCCCAGTCATTAGTAACTTAGTGCCGTGGTAAAAGTAGATTACAAATTAAGTAATCGCAGCTGTGTGTGAGCAACTGCACGATCGTCAGAAATGAATAGTATTTTATATATATTAAGGCACAACTAATTCAAAACGGGAAATCATTGAAAACAATAGTCAACAATGAGAGCGAATATTCGCATTCCAGGTATGTATTTTGGTAAAGAAGGCAAATGATTGAGCACTGGAACTGATGTATTTTTTAATTGCCCATCCCCCCCCCCTCCCCCCACGTATAACTATTCCTTTTTTGTTATTGATTCTATTTTTATAAATATTTCCAACCAAGATGACGATCTTGAGTACTGGCACAGGCTTGTGTAATGTGTGGGCGAAGACCAAGGGCAAATGGTTTCGAAAACGGGCCAACAAACGACCAATATGGCAGTTAGTCCAAAAAGGTAGTCACTGGCTTGCAAAGAGTCTCTTTAAGGTCCTAGATACAAAGGTAACCTAAGGGGGAGAACCTTATACAAAAATAAACTGCGAGGAATTACTGTCCTTGAACAGAATGGCAGCTCGATCCTTGGCTTGACGGGGACGGCCGTAACGACGGTGGTGGTGCGCCAGAAGGCGGGTTCGCAGTCCTCAGTTGGCCTCGTTATTTATCTCTGCCATGAAGGTCATCCAGTGAGCGGCAATTGTGGTGTAAAGTAAAGCAAAAGAAGTGTTTGATTATCTTTGTGTTGATTATTTATTTACTATTATTTAGTTAAAGATAAACATGATAATAGTTATTGACTTTCATTACCGGTCCTATAAATATGGGGAAGATTGGCGCGTTTCCAGAACATTCGACGCGTTACTCACGTGCTTCTATCCCACGTGCTTCTACATTGCTCCCCCCTTCGAAAGGCACGCTGTCCTTAGCGGCATTATCCAAATCAACAAGGGGTCCACCATCGAATTGGACTTTGACCTCTTTCTCCAACGGTTGCCTCTCGTCGTATACCTTGGGTATCGCCCTGCCGCCTTCAGAAGGTACCACAAGGTAGTCCTCGACGGGAGGGCTACCGGCGTCGTATGGTGGGCAGGGGATGCCATCCATTGCGGGGCCTGGCTTCAGCCGGTTGAAGTGAACCATGAAAGGTGTGGCATGCGGCCGGTCATGGGGACGGATGAGACATGTTGTATCAGGCAACACCCGAGTGACGTCATATGGGCCAACGCTAATGGGATTAAATTTGGCCGGCACCCCCTATGGGAGCCACTTAATTTCGTACCCATAAAAAATCTCCCTCCTGATAAGGTTTCACATGGGCTTGGTGGTCGTAAAACGCTTTCTGATGCCGCTGTCCTTCTTGCAGATGAAAACGTGCCTCTTCAGACGCAATTCGCAGGGTTTTCTAGACCCGCGATGCAAAGGTATCGACATGTTCGACTTTTGCGGACGACAGAAGGACTAAATCCTCCGGGAGCTGCATCTCCTGTCCGCAGGTGAGAAAAAAATGGCGTGTAGTGAGTGGTGGCGTTTACCGTGGATCGGTAGGCCAGTAAACAAGCTGGTAGGACTTCATCCAAGGTGGTTGGTGGGTGACGTTCGATAGAGGCTTTTAAAAGGTTGATAAGGGTGTGGTTGGTTCACTCAACTTGGTCATTCCCTTGTGGGTGATAGGCTGTGGTCCACGTTTTCTTAATGTTCAGGAGACGACAGAAGTCGTTTAAGACACTATTCTCGAACGAGGAACCACGGTCAGAATGTAACTGATCCGGTGCACCCTAGCTGCAAACTCAATGGTTGAAAATGGCACGGGCGATTGTCGGGTCTTTGGCATCAGGTAACGGGACAGCCTCAGCTATCTTGGTGAAGAAATCAACCATGACAAGGATGAACTGATTACCGTTATCAGGAGTGAGTGGCCCAAAATGATCAACAACCACCCACTCATTGGGATAGCCGGTCTTGATCGGCTGAAGAGGTGCCCGTAAGGAGCGACTAGGAGGCTTAGAGCTGAGACAGAACTCGCATGCACGAATCCTATCTTGAATGTCGCGCTTTTGATTGGGCCACTTATAACGTCGACGAAGGGCCCACTCGGTGTTGTGGATGCCGGAATGGCCTAAGTCGGTGTGCATGCGATCAATAACATCGTCGACCATGGATAGCGGACGAATGAGTCACTTGGGGTATTGATCCCCGTCGTGGTAGAAAAGGACGCAATTCTCAATGAACAGTTTGTCCCACAATCCGTGCATGCATTTAGTCTCGTAACTTAGGCCACTAAGCTCAACTCCACTAAGAGGTCAGGCATCCGCGACCTTCCGGTTATAGATAAGTGATATGTGGGGGTCATCCCTCTGCGCGGCAGCCCAAAGTAAACACTGGTCACTCTGGAGACGATAGTAGGGATAGCAATGTCCATACACGAAGGGTAGTTCCCATGTGGGTGGTATGGTTTACGGGAAAAAGCATCGGCGTTGCCATGTAGCTGATCTGGGCAAAAGATGCACGAATACTCGTATTTGGCTAGTTTCTCTTGCTACGAGCAATCTGCTCCTCTGAGTGCTTAAACCTTTGGACCCATGTTAGAGCACTGTGGTCAGTACGCTTAACGAATCGCCAAAATTGGATATAAGGGCGGCACGCTTCAACAAAGTACGCCAGGGCGAGCAGCTCTTTGCGCGTGATGCAATAGCGGTGCTCGGTCCTCGTGATTGAGCGACTGAGGTACTGAATAACACGCTCGGTGCCATCCGGTTGTTGTTGAGACAGGACGGCATTAATCGCGGTGTCGCTGACGTCGGTGTTGAGCACGAATTTCCCCGCATCGTTGGCAGTATTGGTAAAAACAAGAATGGGGCTAGAGCAAAGCTTGTCCTTAAGTGACTGGAAGCTATTGACACAGTCAGCAGTCCACTAAAACTTAACATCCTTTTGCGTCAATTTATGGAGAGGGCTGGCTATATGTGCATAATCTTTGATGAAACGTCTGTAGTTCGAGGCTAGCCCTAGAAAAATGCGAAGTTCCGTGACATTTTCCGGGGTGGGCCAGTCGCGGATATGCTTTCCGGACCTCAGGGTCTGACAGGCCGTTGACAAACTGCTCCATGACCATAAAGTTCAAGGAGTTCAGGTCCAACTATGGATAGGCCTGTTTTCCCAGGAGACGGAGAGCCTCTTGATATTGAAGGACGCTCTCCAAGGGTCCTTGAAGTCGTTAGCGGAACTCAGAGATGAGGATCCACGAAAAGGTGGCCTGGCGCAGAACACCGCTTAGGGTTTTGAAGAGGTCCTCAACAGATTGAGTCGACGAGGCACCAGCGGCACGGGCAAGGTCGTAGACATCGTCGTCCAGTTGGGCAAGAATAGTTCGGGTCTGGGACGCCTCATCCAGTCCTTCGAGGTAATCACGCATGCGGGCTTCCCATCGCGGATAATCACATGATAGCGTCAAACGCGAGGGCGGCCGGCAAGAGGACTGAAGGTTAACTTGGGACAGTTGGGCCAATAAGTTCTCGAGGAGGTTGTTGGCCATGATAGGCACAGCTGCTACCAAAATGTAATGCGTGGGCGACGACCAAGGGCAAATGGTTTCGGAAACGGGCCAACAAACGACCAATATGGCAGTTAGTTTTTGGAATTTGGAATTTATATTTTTCAGCGCCAGTACGGCACTTTCTATACAAAGTTAATTTCGAAAAAAATAAAAATTCAAAAAATAATTTGACAATATGTGCAAGTAGACGTAGAAAGTCGCAATAATGTCAGCAGAAATTGTCCTTTTGGGGCAACATTAGCAATGTTTTGCAGGTAATTTTGAACTAAAAACTAAAAATTATGGCAGTTAAAAAAACTCTTACAGTGAAAATGGAGACAGTGTTCAACGGGCCTCC
>JAYGXS010000002.1:88580480-88679231 GCA_036362985.1 Ligula intestinalis
TTCTTGATTGAAGTCAACCAGTTAATGCCGTTAGCTTGAGGACTTCGATGTAAAACACCTATGGTTGTAGTTGCACCAGTGACAGCCTTGACCGACACCCAGAGTTGTTCAACCCGGTTGTCTTCTGTGCGTGTGCATTCTAACAGTGTTACAACTAGTCCGTCAGTCGCATATACCAAGACACCTCTATGTATCCTATTGTTACGGTCGCAACGGAACACTCGGTAACCAGGCACATTGATTTCGCTATCCTTTACGGATTCAAATAGCCAGGTCTCTGTCACCATGACAATCGCAGGGCGCTTCTGTGTGATAATTTCATGTAATTCAGGCAGTTAGCTGAGCAGGTTTTGTGCATTCATCATTAGAAGGCCTACAACTCTATCAGAGCTTCCTGGGCCATTAATAGCAATGGTTTGAACAGGGGTCTCCTGTTCTGGACAACCCAAAAATCTTTTGTGCGTAGGTCTTTTTGCGCCACGGCACGACGTTCTTTGAGTTCACAAACAGCTTTATGTTGTTTTATCCTCTCATCAGGAGACAGATCTGCCCGCATTGAGATATTGGTGCCTTTAAGTCTCCAACCATGGGTCAGCAGTGTTTTTGGAATGTGGTCGGACTGAAAAACAGCCTTCAGTGGTCTAGGCAGTCCTCCTTCTGCAGGTTTTACACCTAGTCTAAAAAGGCTTACCAGCGATACCTGTTAATCACTTGGTCAAGCATTTTAAGGATGATTTTTGTTATTTCCTTAGAGTCGTGTTGAACACGTGTTTCTGCATCTAATCCTTCGGATTCGGGCACATTGAAGAAAATCAGTGATTTCTTCTTATCAGTTGGGTCGTTTGTTGCTTTTGATGCGTTAGTACCGATGCAGAACCCCTCGGAGGCGTGAAGTTTGAAATTGTTTGTGAATTTCAAGTCTCTCTAGCTTACGTGTTTTTAGTCTCTATCTCAGTATAGAAGACACGCTTCTTGGAAATTATTCAAGAATTGACTATACATTTCCAAAGTTCTGAATTTTCTACGTGGAAATCTCAATCCGGTCGCTCTGAAAAATTCCTCCGCTGTGAATTATATCCAAAGTTTGGAAATTGCTTCTTGAACGTGTCAATTTTGTGAAAAAAAACTTCTCTGTGCCACAAAAATCTGCACATCTCCGAATTTCATGCCGAGGCTGATTCTTTATATCACTGTGTTGTTATATACCCTTATCCATATATTGTCATAATATTTAGGATAAAAGTGACTCTCACGTTATTCCTAAGAAAATTTTATAACCAAACACATTTCATTGTATCTGTCAGGAACTCAATATTTTACTGTGACTTGCTGTAACCTGCTTGTCTCAGTAAACTTGCACTATCTGGCCAATCGATCTTCTCCCCGCCTCCCTCCTACGGGCTCTTGGGTTTGGCTTCCGACTTAATTGGCAGTATAAAACGCAGGTCGTAACACAAAAAATCTTACACAGCATGGAGAGCTTATAGGCTACAAGTTTGTTAGCACAAAACGTTTCGCCACCACCGGATCTCGAACCCAGGTCGCCAAATCTGGTTATTAGCGGTGTTAGCACCTCAGGTAGCCCGGTTACTTCGACACGGGCCCTTGACAACCTTATGAAGATACGACCAGAAAGTAACTGCCAATATGGCCACTTATATAATGTTATTTATACTCCACCTCCCGCCAAACGGCCAAGATGTCTACTACGTTTACCGAAGTTAGACTGTGAGGACTTCGTCCTCCACCAGGAGTTTTCGGAGATGAAGCAGGAAATTTACCACTAGGTAAATAAACTGAAACAAGGGATAGCCTATCTAAAAACGAATTTTTCTTATATAGCGATTAAACCAGCCCTTGTCGGTCAAAAACCGGGGGTAAATAAAAGTACATATGCTCAGATAGCCTCGGCCGGTAAACCTGAAACTCGCATATCATCTGCCGAACCAATTCAACCAGCGGGCGTCTCACTTGATTGCAAAGAAACTAAAATAAATCCGCAGTCTACGCCATCGTTACTCGGCTCAGGCAGCACTAGCAATGATCTGGATTTCCATCCTAGCGTCACATCGTTGCTCGATGCTGCACCTCATACAAACCTACCGTATTGTTAGAGGCCAAGACTGCGCCCTAGAATTTGATGATTTCTTCGAATTGGCTCGGACTGAACATCTGCGAGGTCATCCCTTTAAACTACAGAGGAAACCGGCCCCTTTCGACGTTCGACGAAACACCTTCTCTCAGAGGGTCATTGGAGAGTGGAACGGACTCCCGATAGATGTGGTCCTCTCAGATACTTTTGACATTTTTAAACACAAACTTGATTCTCATTTGCTGAGAAACTGTGGCAGATATAATGAACAAAGTGTCAGTAGCAGCACCGTGTAACTGGCTCACACTTATCGCTGATGTTAAGCCTACATTTGTACATTTGTATTATGTACTATTGTTACGGTGGACCTATTATGCGATTTTGGTTATGAATAGGGAGCTCAAGGGCGAAAGCCTTCTTCCCTTAATAAAGTGGCTTAAAGTGACTTAAAGCGATAATACAGAGGTCGATAAGATCATGAAGCTAAAAAAGCATAGGGCAAGAAAGGCTCGAAAGTCTAAACGGGCCAGGGGTGTGCAGTCAGCTTACCCAAAAACCGGCACATCAGGACCCATCGAACCTAAAGTACCGGATACAGATGCCCGCTTGGTCGTAACTCGTGAGCTCGCAACAGATGCCCCAGTGAGTCACAAGCAGAATATAGTTGTAAAAGGGGCTCCAGAGATAGCAGTAACAATTACACAAGAACGAGTTGACGCTGAGATGGACTTGGATTTGGACATATCTGAAGACACATCTATAACCTGCATATTGGATCATGTGTCAAGCTCACGGACTACACCATCGTCACTCGGCGTAAGCAACACTAGCAATTATCGGGATTTGTATCCTAGCACCACATAGTTGCTTGACTCTACACAAAAAAGCGATGACCAAGAGGTTGACAAGATCATAACTCAAAAGAGACATAAGCCTAAGAAAGCGAAACGGGTCATGGGTTTGCACTCAGCTTACCCAAAAGCCAGTACATCAGAACTGAGTGTACCGGATACAAGTGCTCCCTCGGCCGAAACACGTGAGCTCGCCACATATGCCCCATTGAGTCGCAAGCAGAAAATAGTTGTAAAGGGGGCCCCAGAGTCAGAGTCGTCAATTGCACAAGAACGAATTGACCATGACGTGGGTCTTATGTGAGTTTACGCCAAACCATTGCTAAAACCATGCGAGTTTTTCCGCATTCTTAAGGCATTTCGAATGGGGAAGGCTCCAACAGCTCCAGAATCAATTTCTCGGCCACGACCTCTAAAAGTTATTTTAGAAACTGAAGCACAGGCGAAACTCTTGCTAGAGCGCAAACCATCCTTATGGACTCTGCATTCGCAAGTTTTTTTCAGCCGGATTACGAGTTGAAAGAGCGGAGAAAGATGAGACAGCTAATATAAGAGCTTAAGAAACGGAGAACCAATGGCGAGACAAATCTCAAAATAAGAGAGTCAAACGAACATCTCTCTGGTTGAAGTCGGTAACAATGACAGCCTAGCTGTCCCGCCGCCGAAACCAAAGACGTGCCCCCTTAAATTGGTCGTTTTAAACGCCAGATCTCTGCTTAATAAGATGCTCCTGCTCCAGACTCTGGTTTTCGTCAACCGCCCAGACATTGTTATGGTAGCTGAGATATGAGCATCGACCTGTGTAGGTGACTCTGAACTCTCTGTTCTAGGCTATGCATGCGTTCGGAACGATCGAAACAATGGCCGTGGCGGAGGAAGCTGCATCTATATAATGCAGCCACTTGCATTTCTCCCGTTCGCCTATCCACAATTCACAGCAGTGGAGGAGAGCTGCTGGCTACGAGTTGTTCTAAAAAACAAAAACTTCTTATATGTTGGCTGTGTTTATCACCAACCTAATTACAATGCGGACCTCGATCTTTGTCTTTCGCAGGCATTTCATGCCGCAGCTGACTTGAATCTTAAGTATTGCTTGATTGCAGGCGATTTTAACCTTCCTGACGTGCAATGGTTTCCACCATCTGATCTTTCAAAGTTCGAGAACTTACTTGAGGCAGTAGATATCGGCATGTGGGTTCAGGTAGTCGATTCTCCTACTCGAGAAGCAAACATACTCGACCTAATTGTTTGTAGGGGATGCGAACCACTTTCAGTGTCATCCTTAGACGCACTTGGGAGCTCAGACCATCTTACAGTTGTAAGTGAACTAGAACTGGAGGCGGATGAGACACTTCCTCAAAAGTATAGTCTTTATCATGACTTCCGATCAGCAAACATGGCGGACCTACTGGCACATCTAAACGCTCTCGACTGGTCTGCATTTTTCCAATGTTTGGATATAAATGTTTGTACCGATGCACTGTACAAAGTGCTGGATCCACTCATCCTCCACTTTGTCCCCCGTAAGAAAGTAATACATGTTAAGAATGAAGTGTATCTTCCTCTGTCTTTCCGTCGTAGGCTGCGTAAACTCTCTCATCGTTTGCATCGGCAGAATGACACTTCCATTCTGCCCTTGATCACACTGATCTTTGAGCAGGCTAAGAAGCTCTCCGAAGAAAAGCAGATAGCCGATGAGGCCAACTTTGCTGAAAATCCTTCCCTAAATGTTGCGAACTTCTTTTCGCGTACAGTAAAAGCGCAGAGGAAAATGCAACACTCCATACTTCAAGACGCCTTAGGAAACCCCATAGCTGACGCTAAGTTGACCGCCGATAGCTTCAATGCGTTCCTATCCAAAACGTTCACTGCACCTCCGGCTATCCGGGCTTGGACGGGTCCCGTACTCGAAACCTTAAGTTTTACCCTCTGGAATGTGACTGTAGCCATTCGTCATTATCGTCAATCTTATAGTCCAGGACCAGATGGCGTCCCAGTTAGCCTTCTTAAAGTGGAAGCGAATGATATCTTTCCGTCTTTTCTTTGTAAGATATTTAATCTTGCTCTTGAGAGCGAAATCTTTCCTTCGTTGTGAAAGGAAATGCACATAATACCTATTGGCAAGCATGGCCAATCGACGTCATTCGACAACTTTAGGCCAATAAATACACTTCCCGCAGCCTCAAAGATCTTGGAGACCTTGATCAAAGAAAAGATGATGCGTCACTTGACAGAGAACAACCTGCTTAATACAGCTCAACATGGATTTCTTGAGAAACGATCTTGTGACACCTGCCAGCTCTCTTTCTTTGATTATGTGCTGCAATCTAGAGACAGCGGTTTTGCCATTTATAACGTCTATTTTGATTTTACAAAGGCCTTTGATCGGGTCGATCATAACATCCTCCTTCTGAAACTGGCCTCCTTCGGCATAGGTCGCAAGCCTCTGAACTTCACATCTTCCTATTTGGATGATCGCACACAACGAGTATAAATTTCCAAGTGTATCTCCAACCCCACGCATGTGAGGAGTGGAGTTATAGGGGATAGTGTACTGGGTCCGCTCCTATTTTGCCTGTTTGTCAACGACGTTTCAGATTGTTTTCAGTATGGCAGACCCTTCTTGTACGCTGATGATTTAAAAGTCGCTTATCGATATAAACCGGCAGATCGCAACATCATGTTCGAGCTGATAAAAAAGGATCTTCAGGCCTTCGCCCAGTGGTGTTGCATATGGCGCCTCACCCTTTCATGGCACAAATGTTCCGTTATGGTTTTTGGCAACAATCATCAACCGGAATTAAGCATTGACGGCCACGAACTAAATGCCCCACGATTTTTCAAGGATTTGGGCGTATCCTACTCTAATAGTCTCAATTTGTCAGAGCACTGTGCCCTGATAGTCTCGAAAGCACGCCGAACCACCGGATTTATCCTTAGAAATTTTAAGACTATCAAGGTTAGAACTAGCCTTTATAATATGTACGTGAGACCTAGTCTTGAGTACTGCTCGCCCTTATTCAGTCTTCTGCGCACTAGTGAACGGAAGAAAATAGAATCCGTGCAGCACTTCTTCATTAGAAGAGTTTTCACTACAGAACACCGTAACTTAACCTACCAACAAAGGTGCGAACTTATAAAGCTGGATCCCCTATGGCTTCGTCGATTGCAGAAGGGTCTATTTTTACTGTTTAAACTTTTGAATGGTCCAACCTTTAATCCTCTTAGTACAATAAGGCAGCTTGAGCACTCTCGACGCGCCAGTCATCGAGACGTATTTTTATTTCTTCCTATGGCACGTACAGTTAAGTACCGGCAATTCTTTTCAGTAAATGCCATATCAATCTGGAATAAGTTGCCCAACTTTCACGAATTTTGGGTGCTGACTCGGTGAAATCTCTCTTTCACTCTGATGGCGTTCGTGGACTTTGAACCCCGCCAGGCTTCATGCTGAAGATAATGCTGCTGAAGCAGCAGCCCGCAGTCTGCTAACCCTTCAGCCGATAGCGCGCAACTTTTGCCGACAACCATTGAAGGAGGACTGAGAACACTGTGTTCGTGTGCCAACCCTCTCCGTCTCGATCTAATGTCCTTAAACAATATGCCACATTTCTCCTGCTGATGAGTCAACTCAGCTAACAACTGTTCATTTATTCCGTTCGTATCATACCTTTGAAGGCAGGTTTTTTTGCACTTGAAACAAACTCCCTATCTCACCCAGTATTGACAAAACACAAAACCTGAAACAAAACCAATACTGGCACTCCATGTACCTCAGGCCTTTTATTTGCAGGTTTCCGCGTGTGCCACACCGCATTTTCATCGATTTTTGGTGCAGGAAGCACGAAAGGTGAGACTTCGTGTTCTAGATTTTATTTTGGCACCGTCGACGGTACCGTTATCGTATCTGGCATCGCCGCATCTGAATTTATCGCATCTTCTTCGAGGGCTTTGTTTTCGTCTGGTGTCAGTGGGGGTGTCCGCAGCGTATTCGCCAAGGATACTACTTTTGCACGCATTAAAAAAGGGCACGAGCCCTTCTGAGTCGTATTCTTTTAAAACCTCGTAGATTTCAGGGGCTATTTTTGCGCATTTTATGTGACCTATTTTTTGCATAAAGCGCAGAGCACGGCCTTACTCCTGCCAGTAGCATTATTGTTGCACGTGGGAAATTTGGAATTTGTCATGGTTCCAACTAAAACGATGTTAATAGAGATGATTTGCAGAGTAAATACAAAGACTAAAGTCATTTGTTTTCTCGAGTAAATTGATTTGCAGAAATCTCTCACTTTGTCTCAAAATTTGAACCAACCGCGGTCAAGGTGAATCAATGGTATGATACGGTAGCAGTGAATGCAATGCCAGTAAGTGAAATGACAAGGCACACCCGTATCTTCATCTACAGACGACCACACTACTGTCATCCGAATCCGTGCGAAAAGTGACCTTGGACCCCTGGACCTCATCTGTTTTCTGCCACTATATTGGTGTGTGAATTCCGCCTATGTAAAATCACTTCATAAGTTGCATATCTTCAATAGTGTCCACTTCGAAGCGCTTCCCCGTAGCTCGATCTAAATATCTGAACAATGGATGATAGTACGGAGAAAACCTTGCGCAAGATGGAGGAAGAAATGTCGAGGTATGCCTCATTTACTCTGCTTGATCCCTAGATTCGAAGCGGAAATAGCTTCGCAGCCTGGACCTCCGGGGGCTCCTCAGCTAACGGGTGGATTTGTCTATGGCCAGCCTCTTCCTTATGCAACTCCAGTCAATAATTTTGCTATGCCGCGTAAGTCTATCAGCTAAAGTCACAATTGTTCTGAAGATGACAGCGGCGAGTTGTGTGCTCTGTTTTATATGATGAAGGGCCTTTGTGGTATCGAGCTTATGCATTCCTCCAGTACTACTTATCTTCGACTAGTAAACTTACAGTGGGTGTGTTAGCTTATGTGGCATTTAGCATCTTTCTACGCTTACCGCGTGCGCTGCCCTCGGAACATACAAGCCTTTATCTGTTCGCTGTCGAATAGAACTGCCTCGAGGAGAAACTCTTCCAATCTTATTCTCTGTGCAGAAGGACTAGGTAGCTCGACCCTTAGAAAACTTTGAGCGCACAACTTTTAGGGCGTCGCAATCGTTTTGATTCAACAAAACACGATCGTCTGCTCCTTCCTCTTCCACCATTGTCCAGACTAGACCCAGTCAGACCGGCAGCAGATTCGGGCAGGCAGGCAAGTAGCCCTTGTTGGATCCGAAACCCCGCCGGGTGGGCCTCAATCCCGGCGGCGAGGAGGAGGAGAAGGAGGAGTCGGAGCAGCATAGTCAGGAGAGGCTGCTCTGCCATGACAAAACAGATGGAGAGGAAAAGAGATGGATCCATCATAGGGAGGTTTGGTGTAGCAGACCTTGGCCGCTCTGAAGGCGGGTGGGAACGCGGTCGAAGACGCGTCTGCTATGGTTCCCAGCGGATTCGGGCGGCTGCAATGGCTGACCTAGTATGAAGCCCCGTTTCCTTCGTGTTATACTTTTTGGCTCCGTCCATATCTGATGCGAAAGCATGGTCCGCTTCGGGTATCCCAACCACAGTGTCATATTAACCTGCATTCCGCTGGAAGATGTTGGTAAGGGTAGCTTAATACATTTGGAGAGTGAAGCCTTTAAGAGTGCTTGATCTCACCGTAGCTGTCTTAGTCTTTAGCACACGATGCCTGTTGTATAATATTAGCGTATGTTCTCCAGTTGTCTTTACGTAGCCCGTTACGTCGACGATGTTTGTCTAGCATTTGGGTTTATATAGGGCTTGAAACTTCTAAATACGATTTGTAAACTTTATTTGAAGGGATATGTTGTTTCTTTAAGTTATTCCTTTTCATATGTAGGCACTAAACTATCACCTTGCTTCTTCTCATTGATTTCTTGAGCAACTATAACAGCTGTGAAGGCGTTGCTAAAAATTGCTGGTGAGATTAAATCCTGTTGTTGATTATTGTTTTAGGTCCGAGTGTATTATTTTTTATAAATGATAGTGGCCTTATACAAAAGGAGCAAGATTTAAAGCCTACAAATTGCGGAATTTAAGCTGCAGTAGCTATGCCGTAAGGCTGGTGCAGTACTTCGTGAAACAAGTGACTGAGGTTATTGAGTACTGCCAGGGCACGACGAACTGGGGTTTGGTGCAGACTGCCCTATCAACTGCCAACAAAAGCCGATAGCTAGACTGCAAAATAAAGATTTTTAACTGCTTCTTTACAAGTCGTGTTACCATTACGTCGCTAGGAGTGTGAGTTAAAGGGTTAGAGAAGACATTTTGAAAAAAAAATGGCTGAACACTTATTGGGGACTCGTCTGTTCTGCAAATCCCCAAAAAATTGCCGAGGGTGTCGTATTCAATCATACCAATCCGTGCTACGGTGCCCGCCCTACTACCATAGTCTAGTGGTGCGGAGGAATAGTATGCGAGCTTGCCTACTAAATCAGGAACAGACTTAAGATGTTGGATACGCAGACATTCCTGGACCCTCATATTCAAAGCATGGTCGCGCTTACTCCTCACCAGTACAACGCTGATGCTTACTGTCCGTCTGGAGTCTGAATTGTTGACGCAGGCGTTTGGGAAGTTAAGATCCCATGAGTCATCTCTTAATTCACTCTATACCAGAACAGCCCACGCTACTCTTTTGGTAACGCTCTAGGGCGTGCATCCCCCTAACAAGCGAACCATAGACTACTTGCATGAGAACTGTTCATTTGCCAGTTGTTTTATTTACAATTGAAGAGTGTCTTTAGGAAAATATATGTTGCGTCTACCTTTGCGTCCACATAGGCTCTCAGTCAGCGCAATAAAGAGATATACTCAACTGCTAAGTTGGCTGAAACGTTTTCGCTGTAATTTACTGATCGTTGCCGAGGGTTTGGTGGCCCTTCGGGCAGTCACCTTAGTGGCCGTTTTCACTTCGGCCGTCAATGAGACAATGATGAAAGAACGCCTAGTTTCGTTTACCGAAAATGTCCGGATTTTGCCAACACGCCCTTGCAGCGCTGCCGCGAATATCCACTAATTTGGTATTCAGACTATGCCTATGGTTCCAAGCATATTCTCGTTCCAACTCCCGTAAGACTTATTTCTCATGCAACAAATTGCCCACGTGTGAACCCCTTGGTGTTGTTGGAGGCGCTGAGCATAGAAATTTGTTCTCGTTTTATGACTTTAATCGCAAGACAGGGTAGTATCAACTATTCATGATTGAGTTCATCAGACTGAGAAATCCGGAGATATTTTTCTACTGACTTAGCGATGCTACAGTGACTCAATCAGCAGAAGCACTTGTAGTGGTCTGCCCAGACGGCTCAACTCGACACCCGTCCATCAATTCCGGACCATGATAACAAAGTCAGCCGAGACTAACGCCGAAAGATATTGGACTGCAATAGCGATCTCCATGGAACGCTCCAAATTTTTATCGAATTTAAAGACGACCAGCTTATCCGCAAATTTGGTAAAAGTCCCTCAATATTCGTTACCTGAATGTCGGCTTTACTGCAGACAACTCAGCATGGGCGTAAATATAAGTGACCAGCGAATCGCCCTCTCACTCTCGTTTGCAGCAGAGTTTTATTCTTATCCAGCCTGTGCTGTGTTCTGTGAGACCACGTCCCATGAAAAAAATAATCGATGGAATACTGAGACAGCGCAACAGGGAATCTGAAACAGGCGGTATTCCCAACAAAATCGCCTATTCTTTTGTCGGCCGTCGGTGCCCTAGCTCATCGAGGTGATTGCATGAGCATGGGGAAGTGAGGTAGTTCCTAGCGCCTCGGGCTTGACCATCTTTGTGTCTGTCCTCTAACAAACAGACTAATCAGAATGTAGACGCCACCGTAGCACCAGTCTCATTTACACTGCTGTGAATACCTTTGCCACTTTAAACGTCATTAGTTTTTTCAACGTGTGCCTGACTCTAAAAGCAGGCCCAACCAAGCTGGTTTTCGAACTGCGCATGGTTGCACAAATCAGCTACTCACACTGCGATGCATTTTTGGATTCTGTTATACTTATCAGCCATCTGCCTTGTTGGTTTTACCGCTGTTTTCTGTTCCGTCCATCGGGTATCCCCGTTGCAGATAACGGAACTATGCTGACCAGAGCTGTAGTCCTACTATTGTTCCACGACTGCACAGGTTCTGATCTACAGTATTGGATCTGGTGTTATAAAAGTTTGTGTCTTATCAACCATTTCGTTCGACTACGTCACCGACTAACTTCTCGGAAGTAACCAAAATGGTTTCGATAGTGTTGCATTTGCGCGTGGGAGCCGGCTGGCTGAACTTGACTACGCTGATAAAAAAAACCCTGGTTTTGATGGCCCTCGATCTGTGGTGCAGCTGATGAATAAGGTCGCTAAATCAGTTGGCTTATCCATAAACTCTAGGAAATTTTTTCAAGTTACTTCCCTGGTTAGGAGATGACCTTCGTCGGAATTAATGACTTTTAACTTAACGAAGTAGACAGTTCCCGATACCTCGGGACAAGGCTGGCGTTTAAATTACAGTAACGAAGACATTCTCTCCTAATGCAATGCTGCTCGCGGGGTTTTCATGGTCCTTAAATTATCTTCCTACCCCATGGGACATTTCCACAGATAATATGCATGTATTAGACATTTTCTTCCGATAAGTCCTCCTGTACGGTTGTGAATGCTGGTTTGTGAACGTGGTTGACCATTCTTGAATGTACAACAAGTACCACATTTTTTGGGTAATTTTTCTTTAAGCCGATCAGTCATTATTGACTGCATTTAGGCTTTGGTATCTGATTGCTTAGCCCTCGGCTTTCACCTGTAGCTAAACCTTGTTTGCCGCAGTGGCCAGCCCCAGTATACGACCACCATACATGTGCAGCACATAGAATACTTGTACTTTATTGTCGTTCCTGCTTTGATTATTTAATACTGGACTTCCATCGTTTACTGTTTTGGTTTACCTGCCGGTGTGTCTATGCTCCGCTTCCTCCCCTTCTGTTCGTCTGTTTTGTTGTTGTTGTTGTTGTTGTTGCTCTAACAGTCATTCTGAAACCTTGCTTTTAGTGCTTTCGGCTCCCGGCGTCTACATGTCCTCGTTTGCAGCGATTCCGCCTACTCTGCCGCCCTCTTACACAATACAGTCTGCGGTTCCACGAAAGCCGGTGGAGAAAACCCCGGCACCCACTGTGGCAGCTCCCGCCAAAACCATTATCTCAGCGCCACCGCAAATGGCCGGTCCGGAGGAGCTGGCTGCACGCGCCAAGGAGACGGCTGCTGCCGCGGAGGCCGCCAAATTGAAGGCTCTTGAGGTTGATGATGATGATGACGTCACACGTGCTCTTCTCGCTGCCGAGGCTGGAGTAACCTATACCCGCACCACGGGACCCAATGGAAAGGGTAAATATTGAAAAAACATTCTTTTCGGGAGCATTGCTGTCCCGTGTTAATGCTAATTTCATCAATAACCCCACCAGCCGTGCTAGCATCATGGTCCATCAAAGCAAGCGTGAATTCCTATCCACCTTTATGGCACTACAGTAGTCGCCGAAGGACACGCAACATGTCGACATATGCGAAAGATTGATACTCTTCCGCTAATCGGCATTGACTCAAGTTGTGATAATGATTATCATGTAGTCTATTCTAAAGTCATTTCAGTCATGATATGATGCGGGCTTTTTAACGAGCTTCGTTCTGACCACTAGCAAAACGTATCTATTGTGCAAACTGTCTACTTAGGTATTATGCTTTTTTACCATTTATTTTGACTGCCTTTATAAATTTAAATATATTTTATGGAAAATATGCACGAAAAATTATTTATTGTACTTGTTTGATGGCAAATTACGCCTTCTTTAAATTTTGTACTCGAAGAAAGCGTAGCTTTCGGTTTTACAAAATTTGCTCAATTGCCGAATAATTTTGTAACCCGCTGACTGCTACACTCGAATTCAAGGTTTAAGGAAAAGTACTTTTTCGCCTACAGTTTGAGGAAAAAGTCACATAGTTGTCATAAAATATTGTAATAGATGTGGAACATGTTTTATGCAGTATAGGCAACCTTAATAAATTGAAGGATACGATGTATTATGAAGAACCTCTTCACTATTGTAAAAAAGCTCATAATTGACAACTTTTTAAAACCGAAATCTACCCTTTTTTCAGTATAAAATTTAAAGAAGGCGTAATTTGATATCAAACAACTGCAAGAAATAGTTTTTTGTGAATGTTTTCCATAAAATATATTTTAATTTATAAAGGCGGTCAAAATAAACGATAAAAAGGCATACTACTTAAGTAGCCAGTTTTTACAATGGATACGTTTTGCTAGTGGTTAGAACGAAGCTCGTTAAAAAGCCCGCATCCTATCATGACTGAAATGACTTTAGAATAGACTACATGATAATCAGTATCACAACTTGAGTCAATGCCGATTAGTGGAAGAGGATCAATCTTTCGCATATGTCGACATGTTGTGCGACTACTATGCATACTTTATGAAGTTACTGCTATGATGGGACGTTTTGCGTGGCAAAATTATTGCAGCGTTAGGTCATCAGACTACTGCACCTGCCTGATGTTACTTGACGTGCATATTTGTGACACAGGACGACTGCACACTTTTGAGCAATGTGGTTATAAGAGCGTTAATGGAGGTTGGCGCCTTCTCTTGATTAATTTTCTGTTCTAGGCTACTGTCAGGCCGCATAAGGGAGCCAGAGCACGCGTAGGGTGGTGGTGGTCTTCAGATTGCACTCAAAATGAATGTCATGCGCAACAATCTTCGCTGTCTGAGAGTGAAATGCAAACTGGCCGGTGATGGATACTAATGTAGAGTTCATTTACAGAGCGCTGGATACACTTTCCAGTGTGTTTTGACCACTGGAATTTTAAATTATCTTCTAAGAAACGCTAACTACCTTTCTGCATCTAACATTTTTGACTCCCGAAGTTTTTAAGAAAATTAAACTTGCGGTTTTTTCGACTATCCTTCTGTCATTTTTCTCCTGGTTAAAGTCACATGATCATCGCAGGCGAAATACGCTTTTTACTGAATTTGCTTTAATATTTCCTGCATTTTCAGTTGTAGCAATAATTGAGTAAAAAGTTTCCTTGATAAATTCTCGGATTGAACATGCTTATCTTCATACCATGTTACTCATGCGTAGTTGGACCCAGAAGCCTCTTAACTGTACTTCTACAAACTTTATTTTTTTTCAAATTTCTGTTCTAGAAAGCGTAAAAACAAAGGTTTTACAGCCTCCGCGTAGTCAACCAGCCCCGAAACCTGCTCCACCACCTCCTGCGCCGGTCGTTACTTCAGTGCCCGAAACGGTCGTCGCTCCTCCTCCTCCTCCTATTCCTCCACCACCCATGTATTCAATTCGGCTCGATACCTCTGTTCCGCCCCCGTCTACTCCTATGCCTGCCGTGCGACATACTCAGACTACAACTGAGGAACCCTACTCTTTTCAGAAGAAGGTTTATCGCCGTGTCGCTGCCGGTATGGTCTGGGAAGATCCAACCCTAGCTGAGTGGGACCCAAGTACGTTTTGTGCAAATGTTTACGGCTACTCACTATTATTCAGTAGGTCTTTTAGTGTGTCTTTTCTGTCTGCGAGTTGTAATAGGCACTCGAAATCATTTCACTGCCAAACGTAAAAACGTTACTTCTCCTACTGGCATGATATGCCACACTTCGGCATGCAGAGCAACCTGTGGTCTTTGATCCACTACCTATTCGCGTATATCGCTTTGGAAACCGTCGGTTACTGCTGTGTCAGTGCTTATAACCACTACTTTAAGAAATCCATCTTTGTCGAACAGTACTTTATGCATTAAGCCGGAACGTGAGTATTTTTTTACGAATCAGTAACAACTATTCAAACAAGCTGGCTTTTCTCGCGCCTATATTATTCAGTGTAACTTACTTTTCCAACCTCCTTGCCTGTTTAAAGCATAATGTTCTTAAAACCAACCTAGACGACTTCAGACTCTTCTGCGGAGATCTGGGCAATGAAGTCTCGGATGATACTTTGACTCGGGCGTTCTCAAGGTACCCTTCTTTCCAAAAAGCCAAAGTCATTGTTGACAAACGCTCAGGCAAGTCTCGTGGATATGGGTTCGTCAGCTTCTCGGATCCCAGCGACTTCACCCGTGCAATGCGGGAAATGAACGGTGTGTTTTATCCCTCCCATTTTGATGCACACATGTAAAAAACTAGTTTGGAAAAAAAGAACAGAGCCTGGAATGACCATTTCCGATTTACTAGCTATCACCGGTTATTCGTACCTAACCCTGTGTGCAGAAAACGAAAGTAGTTATCCCGTAGCATTGCAGGTGGTTTTGTGTTCAATCCCAGGGCTCTTAGTGTTAGGTTAAAGACACGCAGACAGATGACCCCCCGGAATTTTTTTAGGGCTCTGCCTAATCTCGTGACGTCTGTGGAACCATCATCATGTCATCGTGACCAATTGGCTTCACACCTCAAAACAATGTCATCAGTAACGTCAGCAAGGGAACCGTCTTCCGCACCACAACCACTAACGATAAGGACTCGGCCTCAGCTTTATTGCAAACACAACTGCGATCTGCGTATCCACCTTCTCAGTCACCTGCACTTCTGTTGTTCTGAAAATAGCAAACCGTTGCTCCAGCCTTACCGTCCTCAGGATAACCAGTCATGTGCACCTCCATGTCAATCTTTAGTAAACCAACACAGTCCAGATCGCGTCACACCATCTCTGCTCCATAACACGTGTACGCACTATATTCTCCTTTATAAATCAGGCAGTCTACAACATGCGACCCAATTTTCCAGCAAAGACATGGCAATTGGAAGTTTTTGTGTCGCGCTTAACCGAGCAGCATGCCCCCGATGTAGCCAGTTATATGTGTTAGGAGCCGTCCTAACGGACGCATGCAGCCCTGGCGAGACCCTTTCAGGCCACGCTATCGGCTCGCGTGCAAGTGTAGCATTCAAGGAGCGAAGGTCACGAGATAGGGGTCAGTCACCAGAGACGGACCAATCAGACTGCTACTCGCTCGAGGACACAATCTAATTAGTCCGATCTATAACCCGTACAAGTGACACCATCATGGACTTCCTTTTATTGCGACCTTCCTCTTTGTTGAGTAGAAACAAAGCTTCTGGGGCGGCACAAAATCTAGCTTTTGGCGACTTTACAACAATATTAACTGTAGACTGTGTGTGTTCGACCATCGATTTCGATTAAGTCCACCAAGTGTACCAACAGGTTGGTACAGAAGGTGACGGTCTCAGAGGGTAGCTTTAAAGTTATAGCGGACGTAGTTAACGCCAACCACGCCCTTCACCTTCGCTCTGAGTCTCGTATACTAAACGGGGCCTGGCATAGGTGCTTTCTCCAATGCAAACTGAAACATTGCCTAACTTAGTCTTAACTCACAGTAGCCTTTTGCGCTGGTACTACTGTACTTTTTACCCTCATTCACCCTTAGTAGGTGTGAAGACAGACTCAAGGAGGTCAAGACTGGTATGGTTACTACTGATTCTACTACTACTGACTGTCAGTGTGGCCGAGTCTTAGTAGTTCTCGTACTATTTCTGACGCTAACATTTGTCAGAAGTAACGCTGGTTTGAAGTTAGCGCTGGGGCTCATACCTCCGTTTTTTTCCCAACAAGGCGTGGGAAATCTGGCTTTATGCTATTTCGAGTAACTACTTGTTTGAGGCCTTAGGCATGGCTTGCCTTGTACTCCGCCATCTCCACTCTAGCCTCCCAGCCTGTGTCCGTTTCAACTAGGAGCTGGACTGCGAGCACTGCTATAAGTGCCTGCCTGTCCTAAAATGCTAATTCTAGTAACCATAGTTACTAAGCCTAGTAACTAGTATATTATGATATAGCTTGTGTGTGCCCGTGGACTAGGCTGTGTGTGGCACGCGTAAATGCCCTGTGTAGTGTTGTCAGTCACTGCGTCCACGCCCTGCACCGGTACTTTTGGCGTTGTCTGGCCATCGAAGAATAAGAATGTTTCGCAAGTCATTGCTGTGCCCACTCTGTGGGCCTCGCGACGGATGTCATCGCATTTTCAGTCAATCCTTCCGTCTAAGATCCACCGTGTCGTGCCTGCATTCGAACATGACTCATGCAATTTGGTGTTTTTTGTGTAGCCCCCTGTACGACGATTTCTACAAGTGTCCTTATAATAATCAGAGGAACGTCTGCCTGTAACTAATAACCATAGCGGTCGAAAACAGAACAGGAAATCGCAGTCGGCATCACATCTAATTAGCTCTTCTTCGTTTCGTCCGTTTAAAACTCGCCTTCAGTGGTTTTTTTTGACGCTCACTTAAAACAGGCTGTGTTGATTCTTTTTAGGGAAATATATTGGAAACAGACCGATCAAGCTGAAGAAGAGCGATTGGAAGAACCGGCAGCTGGAAACCTACAGAAAACGCGAGAAGGAGAAGAGAAAGCTTGGCTTGAGGATCTAACTCAGAACTTGTCCATACTTTTCATGTGTTAATATGCTTTATGACCTACGTCCGCTTTCCTTGTTTTGAGTTATATTATATTTCCATCTAAAACTGTCGGTAGAATCTTGGCTGGCTTCGCTAAGGCCGCGGCGGGAAACTGACATCGTAACAGCCCCCAAACCAAGAACAATGGTTGGGTAGGAAAACTGTGGCTTCGAAAATTTTCAACTGTGATGTAGCTGTTTTATATTAAACTTTAAGTAAGGCCACATTCATCGTATGACCAGGAAAGCATGATCCGGAGCAGTGGGGTGAGCTCATATCTCTCGGATTACATCATTGGGGCTGTGTTTTACCTTGACCTCTCAAATCTCACCATGTCTCTCGAAAATACTTTCTGAGAGAGGAATTGCCGATTGCGGCTTTTTCTTTTACTCACTGTCTGCCACAAGGAGCTCTATTGAGTCGATGGCGGTAGCCTCGATTGCCTTTTCTAGGATCTATGTCGACTTTTGACCTTCTAAGGTTTGCCCGTCGTATTCAGGCTGTCGTTCAGATCTGAGGATCCCGATCACTCCCGAGAATAGCTTGGTCAGATGCTGCTCGAAGCAGTGCACGCTCATTTGACATCAAAGCTATATATTTTTCAACTGAATGCTTTGCATATCAGTATTCGGTAGGAGTACCACGGGGGGCCGCCTGGTGAGCGCGCTCCGTCTTTCGGGCTCATAATTTTAGGGGAGAGGACAGGTGGGGCATGTCAGGAAGCAAATTAGATCGCAATTATTCTGTAAAATAAAAAAGTTGCGAAGGTATGTTGCGGCGCGTACTCAAACCTCGGGCGAGGACACTGAAGCATGCTTCAATATCATCGCTTACTCCCCACCGGACCAACGGCGAGCGCGTGTATGTCGAGGGAGTGTACCCCAACCTCGGGCGAGATCATCGAGGTACATTTTCTAGTGGTACCACCAACACTGATAGATAGATAGATAGAAAACTATATTTTGATGATAATATCAAAATTTTCAGCAAAAAAGTGGCTCCATTCACGGAGAGTAAAAATAAAATCAATTATGGGGTCCAAAAAGCTCAAGAGTAAACGGTCAAAGATAACAAAATGCTCAGAGTAAGAAGTCGACACGGTTACCACATCTGTTATGGAGACAGGTCTGCCTTCAGCTTCTCAATTTCCATTTCTTCACACGTGAGGAATCGTGCTAAGAATGGAAGTACCGAGTACTGGTAGGCCGATGTACGGCAGGTCATATGACGGAAGCTTCGGCGCATGGTACGAGAAGATTTCGCAGCCATTAATTCAGAGTGGAGAGGGTGAGCGACCTCACTTAGAATACGGTCCACGAAATTCTTGACTGATTTAAAATGTCGCTGTATGATGAGGTCAGCTAAAAAAACATAGGAATAACCAGCAGCTGAAGAGAGCATGCGGAGAATAAGTTTAATAATAAGCAAGTCTTTCTTGAGTAGTGCTGGAAAGTAACTGGAGAGCAATAAAGAATAAGAGGGAGGATACAGGCATCTATAAAACACCAGATGAGAGCTTGTGGGGTGCGATATGAACGCAAGCGGCGGACATAATACAAAAGTTTGCGGATTTTTATAAAAAGGTCTTCAATATGAAGAGTAAATGAGAGGTTAGAAGCAAGTGTTGCACCAAGGTATCGGAAGGAGGATACGTTGTTGGGCAGAAAGTCAATGGTTTCAGGGCTGGTAGGGGCTCGCAGCCGAAAAATGGACTGACTTGCGCTCATTAAGAAAAAGGCCATTTTCTGACGACCATGCTGTGACATGGTCCAGTCCATCCTTCAGTGTTTGGAGATGGGTCTGGCTTTTGAGAGGATGGCCGACAACCATATCGTCGGCGTATTTGGCAAACAAACATGCGTTTGGAGATCGTAGGTCATCAGTATGGAGGGAAAAAAGATGAGGGGATAATATAGACCCCTGCAGAACTCCACAATTGTTGGGAAGGACCGTGGATTTTCGCTTCCTGGTCTGAACGAATTGGGTGCGGGAAGAAAAATAGTCCCTTAGCCATGAGACAACCCAGCCAGGAGAGCCACATGCAGAGGTTTTACTAAGAAGAAGATGGCGCGGGATCGTGTTGAAGGCTGAGGAATAGTCAAGAAAAGCACACGCGTAAGCACGGCATCCCTTATCCAAGTCCCTAAGAGCAGAGTGGACTACTAAAGCAACTGCATCTAGTGTACTACGCCTCGCCTTATACGCAAACTGCAAGGGATCAGAAAAATTGGATGAAAACGGCTTAATGATGTCCAAAGCGACTCGTTCTGTAAGTTTGAGGAGTGCAGAAGAGCAGGCGATTGGGCGAAAGGATTTGGGACCCCTTGAAGTGGGTTTTTTCGGGATAGGAGTGATTTTGACCGAACGCCAACCGTCAGGAATCTTGGACTCTATGAAAGATAAATTAATAAGATGTGCCAAGACAGGAGCTAATTGAAAAGAGCAAGATTTAAGGAGAAATGGGGAGACGCCATCTGGTCCGGCAGCTGTTGTACCTTTAACCTTGTTTAGGTGTTTCATCACTGTTGCCACAGACACTGGAGAAAAATCACTTGGTGGTAACGAAATATCATTTGTCGGGAGATAGGACTCGGTGGGAGTAGGGATGAAGTTTGAGTTTAAGCTGTCTAGGTCAGCGTCAACATGTGCCAGCGTATTGCATTGACCAGTGAGACGTTTAAGACTTTTCCATATTTCGGATGAAGAGAGAGGAGACGAAGATGTAGAAGAAGTAAATAACTGACTAACAAAAAAGGTCATTTAGTCTTGTGATCTCGCGTTTTATAAGGGCATTAACGTCCTTCAATCTTTCTCGTAAACCTAGTTTGTAGAACAGTTCCTTGTCTCTTCTCAAACTTTTTAAGTGGGGAGAAGATATTCGGGCTGGTCTAACCATGACCGTGTCAAAAGGACAACAAATATTAAAAATTCCGTTGAGAAATGTTGTAAGATAACTCAAACACGACTCGACATTCCTGTTTTCGAGAAAGATGGGAATGCATTCAGATATACAAGTCTGAAGCAAGGAAATCTTATGTGGGGACGCGTCACGAATGTGTAATTTCCTCTCGGGCGTTACTAATAGCCCTTTCTTGGTCTTAGAATAGATTTTTGGTTGACAGAGCAGTACGGAATGGTCTGAGCCTGCCAATGGAGCTCTATTTTTTACAGCAAAAGCTTTGGATAGTTAGTCAGGATATGATCGAGTGGGGCGTCATCTCGTGTATTGAAATTAACTAAGTCACTAAATCCTAACAATATGAGGGGACGTAGATTTACTCGATTGAAGTCCCAACATAAAATAATTACATGCTCGCAAGACAGTGCGGCAAGCTTTTGGGAAAGAAAATCGAAAAAGTGGGTAAGGGCATCTTGACAGGTGGAACGGGGTATGTAAATACTAACATAAATGATGCCTTTTGAGTTGTGTAAAAATTTAGGCCTACAAACTACTGCAATAACGTCTATGTGGTCTTCGGAGTAAGAAAAAAGGGACTTACAGTTTGTGCACCATTGCTGGTTTACAAAAACTGCTACTCTGCCACCTCTGCTGATTGATCGGGATTTTCTGTCCGAACGAAAACAGCAATAAGCTGGAGGTGTGATGAGCTGCGACTCTATATCCCTATTGAGCCAGGTCTCTTGAAGACAGATTACACCGCACTTACTGTGTTCCTGTTTCAACATAAGTGCATCCAATTCGAGACTTTTATTGAAAATAGACCTGCATTTAGTGGACATTAGACCCGGAAGAGACATTGAGGCTAATGGTTGACGCTTCATAGCTTGTTTCCAACCGCATCGGTGCTTACGCGATCGTATTGCATTCCATTGGATAACATTTGGTGCTGATGTACTGCAGGCTCTGCAAATTAATTCAAAAGTACATGCTTGTCTCCTCGCTAACGTGGGATGGTAAAGACTACAAGGGCATATACACGTTATGGTCAGGTTTAAAATCCACCTAGTGTTAGGAGTGGATCCTTGGATTCCATATTTGTTCGCACGGTAGATAAGGCAGTCGCACTGTTCAGGGTCGCCGGATCTTTTCTGGGGCCCTAGGTTTTGTTGCTCACAAACGTTCAGAATGTGGTCTCACGCCTTATGCACTGGCATTCTAGCCCGATTGTTTAGGAAATCCTGTCTGGTCAGTCAGCGTCCTGCATCGTGATGGGTGAAATCCCTACTTTGCAATAGGCTGGGTGAGTAAATTACCTCTAGTGTGATTAAATCCATGGCTTCCTGAGGGGTCTCGTAGCTCGGTGGGCGAAAGCCGTGTTTGCGCGAAATTGTAAGTGGAAGAAACATACTCAGATGGCCTGATTGTCCAAAATATTTCCCAGGGTGTTTGGATCAAAATGCTAAACTTGGTTAAGCCTAGTCATGTAAGGAAGTTACTGACCTTCCGAAGACGAAAAAACAATCGACTTTATGGTTTTGTCTTAGATCTCAAAATAATTCAATCAAGATTTCAGTGGTTGCAGAGTTAGCTGGCAACTTTACTGATCAATGCCACTTTGCTTGCCGGATCCGTCTCGATAGCAGGGATGGCGTGTCCGTGTTTTCAATCACCACTTTGATGAAGGCAGTTCAACATGTGGGGTTTTATCGGCTTGTTCGTCAGGCGAGGACACTTGGTCCGGCTTTCCCAATTCGCTGACAATCTTCTAAGCCGGAGCTCTGGAACCATTTTTCCTCACAGAACCAAGAAAGCAAATAGTCAGAAATATATTTCAGCAAGGGCTATATGATATATTTAAAGGTAGAATTCAATCAAATTTGAGTATAAGAAGCCTCTGAATCTGAAGTTTCTAATTCCAATTTTATCTGCGAGAGCCAAGTGCAATCATCGAAAGAGCCACACTTGGCTCGCAAGCCATACGTTCCCGACCCCTGTTCTGAGCGATTAGATTAGCTGCTAGCTAACTGCCGCCTCCACGGATGGCGAATAGTGAAAGTTATCTGCGACATAAGTAGGCTCTCTGGTCTGACGACTAAGCATTCGCGACGTGATAGCGACAGTTTTAGCAGCGCGCGCAGGGCTGATGTCTGGCACGCTGACCGCCTTATAAAATTTTCCAAAGTCACGATGACAATCGTAGACCGCCATTAAATAATTTGGCCAAGGCTACCTTTTGGTTAGGTTATTAAGTCAAAAGGCCAGACCAGATTACCTCTAACAAACAATGTGGGCGGATGTTGGGCGCTTCCGCTGGAACTGACGCGTCCAGCGACCCGGCTGCGGGCGAATACTGTGCGAGTTGTACAACTCCATCAGGAACCGATCCCCGGTAGATAATTGTTGAATGTTTCTGGATTCTGGTAGTAGCAGTCAGAGGACGCCTGGTTTTCAATAGTACAATATTGGTAGCTTCGATCTATCTTAAGCCCGAATCCCCGGCTCAGGTGTTCGGTAACTCAAGATTCCGGGAGTATACTCCCACGTCACCTTTGGTAGACATGGTACAGCGCTCGACCTTTCACAACAACTGGACTGCGCACTAACATGGGAACCATTCTATGACCGGATGGCTTCTCGCGTAGAGTGGGACACTTCGGTAAATTACCAGTTATCGGCAAGGTGCTAAGGTTAAGGAGGTTTAACCCTAACGGCTGCGATCTTGCAGGCCCGGTTCCTAATGGGACGAGAGAGATCTCTTGGGAAGGCCAGATTGTTAGGAAGAGTATATTGTGTACATAAGAGTCAGGAGGAAGTTTCCACTTGGTCTGGCATGGCTTTAAACCGTGAGTGCCGTTTAAGAGCGCGGGGTCGTCACGTCTGCCCCGCTCGGGGTGGAATCCGGAGTGTGATCTAGCGGCAGTAATCCCGGGCGGCCGCCGAATGCTCTCTTTGTCTCGGCAGCCTTAATGGTGATTGGTTAGACCGCGCGAGGTGGGTGCATCGGCGTGGACGGTCCGTGTCTCGAGCGCCAGATTGCGTCTGGCTTGAGTCACGCCGAAAACTGCCTTCGCGCAAAGGTCCTATGCTCTGAGTGACCTTGTCTGTGGCGTCAAGAGTTAGGAGGACAGCGGGCAGCAGCGATCACTATAGGCTTGCGTGCGACTGCAGGGTTACCTATGTACGCACAAACACCAGCTGTCGCCCTACATCATTAAAAAATGTATTCGCAGCTGCAAGAATTAGTTGAACGACTATCTGGCCATGATCTGCTTATCATTTCTGGAGGCTGAAATGACCACATTGGACCTGATAAATCCCCAACTAGTCACCTTATTGACCGTTTTGGGATTGGCTTTCGACGCGAGACTGGTGGAATAATGTCGAGTTCCACTAATCGAAACCATCAGGTTGTTGTGAACATGCCATTGCTTCAAGCTTTGGCGATCTCTGGTTTTTGATCTTGCGGGGAAATTAGGTCGGTAAATCGGTTGGTTTATCCATAAACACTGGAGAGAGATGAAGGTGCTTTCGAACCACACCTCTGGTCAAGAAGAAGCCCTCGATTTCAAATATTTCGGGTTTTCCTCGGTGCCGATTAGACAGGGTGAGGACGAGATCATTTGGCAAACAGATGCTTTTGGTAAGTTTTCACAAAACTTGGAAAGTTTCTATCGACTTAATGCTATATTCATCGTAACAGAGATCCGCATGCAACGGCCATCCATCCCATAAATCCTCTCGACGATTCGGAATGCCGGGCTGTACGCATGGTGGATGGGCAGTAACTGACGATATTTAATCACTGCTGTCTGAGAATTATTTTTGGCAACGGTAGTTTAAGTAGTGCACCTCATATCCCCTAGTCCCAGCAATTTTTCCTACGGAAACGATGGTTATAAAGGTTTTGGGGGTGGGGAAATAGGATAGGGAGTGAAGGAAATTAGTATAAATGGAAAATGGAAAAATGTAATAAATTTGTTCCCCGCGATCGTCGTGAGTAAGTTGCTTCGCATGTAAATCGAAGGCGTGCGTGGCGTTTTGCGTCGCGGACTATGCTAATCTAACTCCAAAACGGTAAGTTGGAACTCATTTAAACTGAAATAGATGACCTCTTAGCCACCAATTCAATTTTTTCATGCAGTTCAAGAAACCTGCATTTCGATAATCAGGTTTTACCGCGATAGGTTAAACGATAACACAGAAAAGGAAAATCTACAAATATCAATCAACTAAAAATATATAGCAGTTATTAAATTATGTTCCACTGCCTATCCTAATTGTCCACACATAAAACCCCTATAACCACTGTTTCCTTAGGACAACATGCTGGGACTAGGGGAATATGCGGTGAAGTACTTAAACTAAATTCACCTTATTTTTCAGGTGTATCGACTTCGTCTCAAATGGCATGGTTCATGGTCGCTAGGATAGCTTAGAACACCCATGAAAGACGACAGAGGCGGTTTCTGTTAAGACCAGTGCCTGGTACTTGTAATTAGGACGAATGGTGACTTAGCCGACCGGTAGCCAAGGCCCATACGAGCGAAGCAAGAGGAAACGAGTGACCATGAGACAGCGTGTATTCGCACAAAGCACGTAAGAGCAACTAGTTCTCACGAAAAGGCTGAATGTATTTAAGGGAACGCGCGAGAGACATAGTCCGAGACCATAGGCCAATCAGAATTGAGTAGATAAGACTGGCAGCAGCGAGGCAGATCGCGACGCCTTTGTGTGTTTTGACTCATCATGGGAATAGCGGCATTCCCAACAGTTTCAGCACGTCCTCCGTCGTCCGCTCATGGGCCCAGTGTCGATTCAAAACTTGGCTCGATACAGTTCGCCAAGAAGAAGAACAAGATGCCATCACTAGAGCAAAAGTATTATTTTCTTGACGTTTCGGATTCCGTCGAGAATCCTTAATCATAGGTAATCGTAGGAAAGTCGGAGACAAGCACATCCTCTCCTTGATCTGCGCATTTCTCCGATTTTCCTACGATTACCTATGATTAAGGATTCTCGACGGAATCCGAAACGTCAAGAAAATAAAACTCTTTTTCCCGTGATCGCATCTTCTTCTGAACTGCTTCCTGGAACTCGCATATTCTCCTCTATTGACAGTTCGCCAAGCAACGTACCTAGTTCTTGACCTTCCATCCTCAGTGCGGTAGGCGCGTCAGTAAGCTCGTCCATTTATCTGAAGTCCTTAACCAGAAAGAGGCTAGAGATGATGAAGATTATGCCAGCATAAGTGGTAGGCGGAACTTTCACATTCTGGAGACAAATAACTCCAGGACAACCAGTTGTTCTCTGTTCTGCTAGCATGGCATTAAGGTCGACCATATGCAGGAACTGTAGTGTAGAGGGGGAAGGTCTGGGCGGCACATCAGTTACCCCATTTTCTCTGCCGTCAGCGTGGTGGATTTCAATGGTGAATTTTGGGATTTAATCCAGGCGAATTTTCTCCCTTTGGGTTGTGCCGATCCGAATTGGATCGAAGGACGAATGGCAAAGGCGTATAACCTGAAAATTCTAAAGTACAGATCTTGAATGAATTGATTGGAGTGCCTCACTATACAATTTTCGGATACATATGTTTCCATAGTATGCGCAATGTAACGTATGGCTGTTATCGAACAGCAAAAAGTTCGAGTATGTATTCCAACATGGCGTCACGAGAATTGCTAGTTACATCTTCTGTTTATAAATTGTTGGGGTTACGGTGGACGAAAGCAACCACTTTTTTGCTTGATTACGCCTATTAAGACGTCGCCGGAGTTAGATATTTCGTAAGCTCACGTGCGGAAATTCCAGTCAGGGACTAATAGATTTAACTGTAATTGTCAGGTGCAATTGTAAACGTACCATTTTGTGCACAGTAAAAGACATTTCCTTCCGTCACGTTTATTCGATATTATTTCACGATTTCGATTACGATGATATTCAGATTGTTCCTGAAATGGTTATTAACAGTTGACGATTTTCAGGGGTTTCAGTCGATAGTCCGTTAATAAGGATTATTTTCTACTTGCTTGCCAAAACCTTAAGATATTTCTTAAACGCATTTACCTAACTCAATAATTTTTGGGCATTCTTTCTAATGCACCTCTCTGTTAGGGTCATGGTTTTATAATCACCCAAACATGTCAACTCATTGCTGAGAAAAAGTGAAAGTTCACACCAAAAGCCAGATATTAATGTACCCAAGATCAATTAAAAGATTTTCTACAACAAGTTACCCCTTGAAATAGCGGAAATGGCGTCAACTATCTGCGTTATTTACCTTATTCAAAGTTTAAGTCATAATAAAATGGCAAAAAAGGCCCGGTTTTTTTGACTTCCCTAAGCATTTTGAATAAATTGTATGCTGAAAATTAAATAACTAGCTTTTCTGAGCATATTGGAGCAGTTTTCAGTTTACTTCTTTACTTTTAGGCTCCATTCTAAGATAGTAAAATCACAACGATTTTGCGAAATTAAGAATCTTCAGCCCGTTCCGTTTCAATTTTCCCCCTTCGTTCCTACCGAACGGTAGGTTCAACACTTTTGGGCATCTTTTGCATACGGCCTGACAGAGGAAAGTGTTCATCTATATGCTTGTTAATGGTCGTTATTTTTGCTGTGGTAGAACAAGTGACAGCCTTATATGTTTAGTACTCAATTGTATGGCAAAAAGTTACAGATTTGCAAAATAGAATTCGTTCAGGTTAATTTGCTCTTCTTTTCCCAAAAATAATGCGCTATCTCATACTTGCACCTACCTCAATTTTTTGAACAGATATAATGAAAACGTTTCTGGTCTTTATTAATGTTATTTTATGGTCCAACACGCAGAAACAAAAGGACATCTCGGGCATCTAGCAGCGATTAACAGTGCGCAGGAAGTTGTCAGGTCATGCGCGAGCACCAAAAGCTTGACAAGCGAATGCAGCATGAGTCAGCGCAGCAGTACTGAGTGCAGGCCACCGTACTCGTACGCGCGGAAATGCCTGTTGGTAATATAAGGATGTCGGTAAAGGAGCCTAGGCTAATTACGGCCTATATGCCCAGAATAGAGAAGATGCATGACGTTGTATAGGAACTTAAATCTCGAAAAGACAGACCACTCGTATGGTGGGCTAATCAAACACCTCGGCAGACCACAAGAAGGTCGAAGTCGGCTTGGGCGTCGGATCTGGAGACTGCATTAGGGGACATCAACAACGAAGAAGCTCCACAAAAATGAGATATTAGAGTTTATATTTATTCTGAGGACAAGACAGCCAAATGCACGACCTGTTGAAAATCTGGTGAGAAAGACCTGGGATGAAACAATAGCGTTCGATTGGAGTTTGGGGAACCATGACGGTCTGTGCTCTGGTGTCAGTGGTTCAGGTCAGTGGAAAGTGCGAACAGGGTCAGTGGTCATCTCTATTCTCCGACTCACACGATGCCTTGGATGAGCATAGAGAAACAAGGAAAACACAGGAGCTCTTTGGAATTAAATTTCGTGTGTTAAAAATAAGTTTTTTCTGTTAGAGGGCCTGTAGCTGCCCGCGATCGCGATGGCCAACGTCACCGTTAACTCATGCCGACCCATCCTTCAAGCACACCGTGATGGCAAGCAATGTACCCTTGTCACAAGTGGTAGTTTCGACAAGAAGAAAGTCCTCCCAAATCACAAGTCAGGTAAGACAGTGTTGGTAGCAAGAGCTTTACTGCACTAAAGCAGCCTTGCAATAGCTGTTGCCAAGTGATCGCAAGCGCTGCGTACAAATGTCTGTTGAATCCGTGAAAAAGTGTGAATGTGCGCATATGCGCGCAGGACCAGATTCACGCCTGTCCAGTCCAGTGTTTGTTTCAACCAGTCAGAAATGGGTGCACAGTTGTTGGCGTCAGGCTCGCGTGGCATCGACCCAATCGAGAGATAGGCAAAAAGAGCATAAAAGCAGCTCCCGCGGTGAGCGTCTGACGAACAGCCATGCGTGCTTATAGTTAGCTCAAATGCTAACTTTGCGAGCGAAGACACGGTGACTAAGCATAGCCAGTATTGAATGCAGGCTCCCACACCTCCGTTCATTTATCGGCTACAGCTGGATGAAGCTCGAGTGGACGCACATCAGTTGGTGAGAGCGTTTGTTACAACTGCTTACTGACCTGCCTGTACGTCTCAATGAAGCTTGTCCAACCTTATCTGTCTTCCCTGACCTGTTATTTGGCGATTTTCGCTGATCACACGTCGCCCGCACTCTCTAATGACAGTTGTTCACCCCGTAATCTGTCTATGATTATTGCTTACGGCCCGCCCTACTCTTCTCCCTCCCCTAGCCTCAGTTACATCAACATGCTGACCTCGTCATTTGGTCGGTGTGAGAAAGATGCGTATTCACCACTAGACATTTTTAAATCTTGTCCAATTCTCATATCTTAATTAACTATGCAATTGTATAGGCGAGATCATGAATTGCTGAAAGCATATGTTCGCTGAATTGATATTTCATGGTTTAACATGGAAATATTTGCACAACCATCGTCTGTCCATCATCTTACGATCGACAGACGATTCCAGGTACTGCTATGAAGACGGCTGGTTGATCGACAGGAGGTGGGACACGCAGGCAGTTCTTCCACCATGGCCTTTATCTGTATCACTGTTGACTTTGTGTCATTGAAAGCAACGAACAGGGAGGATGGGTGACAGTGAACGATGGGAAATGCTTCACTTCAACTCTACAGTCTGCCATCTCGGCCATCTATGAAACCGAGAGACCTTCAGAATCAGAGGTCAGGATCGTCTGGACATCTGTGAACAGGCATTCTAAAACATCTCTTTGAATAGCTTCTCACCAATTTTTAATTCGCCATGGAGTATCTGCATCCTGCGCAACGATTCTGTTGAATCGTGGCCGCCAATACACTCCTCACAAATTAGTTAATGGTCATCTGCAAAAACTGGGCAAGCCTGTATAATTCTATTGCTGCCTTTATACTGCTAAATGAGTAATGACTCCGCTAAATGCGAAGGCAGTACAAGTGGGATGCGTTCAGTCAGAAGTGCCGCCGCACTGCTAGCGTCGTCCGTGTGAAAGTTGACGCCTCGAAATGGCCAATATGGCGGCACGCAGGAATTTTCTTGTGGTAGAGCGAAATGCGGGCGCAGGAAAAAACTTTTGTACCCCAACTTTCGAAGTCACCACACTAGCGAGTAACGGCGATCGATATCCCGATTCCACCCTATCTATGCACCGCAATAAGTCAATATTGCCTGCCCTGCCAGTAGGCCCTTTGACGCTCGTATGTTAGAAGCCATACTAAGCGCCTGTGCATACAGCCCTGACATGTCGTTTCCACGCCATATGACCGGTCCGATCGCACACATTGCGCGTGATGTTGCGAAGCTGCGGTTAGACTGAATACTCTAACACACCAGCTGGATGAGTCACAAAACCAAGGCAGTTGCTCTTCACTTGAGGCCATAATCTGACTGGTCAAATTTTGTACGCTTTGCTTGCCATAAGTATGCTGTACTAGACATGCTAAATGACCTCTACTTTGCGATCTTCTTGTTGTGTTCTTCCTTGGGGACTCGCACAAGGCGTAACCAGACGGTGATGCCTCGGCTTTTGGCTGCATTTACAACACCGTAGGCCGAAACGGGCAAGATATGAGTAAGATCCCGCTATCGGCTCCTCGTTCATAATCGAAACCAAAACCTGAACCAGTCAGAAATGTACAGCGTAATGATCAGCAAACATCGAGATCAATAAAACTGGCAAGTTGTGAAAGGCCGCGCCCGGCAGATTAGACAAAGCTTTAGTGCTGACTTAAGCCAGCGTTGCACTCCAACGTCCGGAGACGGTAGATAGAGGGGCACTGACGCATTGAGGATCAGGCACAGCCTGTGGGATTTAATTAAGCCATCGCTTCAAGTGCACATGACGACACAGGTCACTTCAATTGTTACATTTGACTTAAGGCAGGCATGTAGACAATTATGTAAGCTGAATAGCTGAGTTTTTAAGGCTGCTCCCCGGCTCCTTTGGCATTGTGGCTCCTATGCTACATTTGTGATGTGAGCCCGAAACTATAACGATTTATCGTGGCGAATAAAGCAGCCAGCGGAAGTACTTATCAGACACACCATCAGTCCAGTGCGCGTTGTGTGTTTAATGACTGACAGGTGGATTGGGAGTCAGACGGCGACGGCTCCTTCTAACTGTTTTTTTCTGTGTGTCAAGGCGTCAGGAAATGCTGTGGCGCGTGCAGATGGGTTCGCCACATTTTCAGACTCCGTGCTCATCCCACACCAGACACCTTAACGCCTTGGACTGTTTCTTGATGCTGAAGACAGGGGAGAAGATGGGGTGAATGGCTCAGCTCACTTTCCTTACTATAAACAAGCTGAGCCGCACTTGAAGCTATCACGGTGCAATAGAAACCGTGGCTTGAAAGACTGCCAACTGACGGGATACTTGGCTACACATTCAGTCCGATGTGTGTTGTTTTGTGTGGAGTGCCTGACTGGCGGACTGAGAGTCAGGCTGCAATGAATTTTTCTTAATATGATATCTATAACCCTCCCACTCCGCTGGGAGCCGAGCCGCCCCCTGTGGTTTCTCACTTGGCGGTGTTGGTCTACGATGGGTCGGCCTGCGCTTTCTCCCATTTTCTTAACTTTGTCTTGACACCGGGCTCGGTGGGTGAGGGAAGAGAGCGAGTGTGATAGATGCTGCGTAAGTCAACCATCCCTTAAAAATAGTTCATGCGCAAGTCACCGTCCCTGTACTGTCCTGTTGTGCAACATACGGGGGACGTCATCAAAACTGATGATCCAAAGTCCAGGCTGCCACTTCGCAAGAAAACATTCGACTCCATCATAAGTGTCTCCTCCTTCGCCCGACTGCCCTGCGCTGACGATGTTATAACCGATTTTCATGAAGACCTACACGTTCTTCTAGCTGTCCATGCTGATGACGGACAGTCTAATTGTTCTCTCGGATTTCAGTGTCCTTCTTGGCATAGATTACACTAGCACTCCCCCACTTATAAGTCTGGTTTGTTTACGATATAAGACCACGCATGTGTGCATCACACGCACTTGTATGGAATACCGAAGGAGCCCATTTTGACAGCAGTCTCGTAGCGCAAGTACCTTCGAACTAATGATACATTGTGGCCGAAGCTCCGGTTCTGTGGGAGCCTGCTGCGCTGACTCATGCTGTCTTCGTTCGCTAAGCCTCACACGCTCGTTGTCTAACCGCGCACGATAAATGCCCCCGCTCTTTCTTAGCCAACCACTGCGAGAGGCCCACGATGCCCTGCCGTTCCCACGCTCTCGGTCGACCCGCTTACTGAGACGTACATTACTTCGAACCAATCGATACTTGCAGTGTCACCTAATTGGCTGAAGAGGCACTTTGCACTTAGGGCTTCGCAGCAGCGGACACAACCTCGCTGACAATTCTGGCGTGCATACGCAGCTGACTTATGACACGGCCTTTGTACCGTCTATTTTCGGGCAGCAAATTTATATCTACCAACACCGTCTTCCCTGACTCTTGATTTAACGGATCCTTTTCTTGTCGACGCAATCACTTGCAATAGTTCTATGTATAAATCCTTTGCGTGGTTCACCCAAAAATCCGGACAACAGTGCGCTAATTATTGGGAAGGTTGCCGACTCCCATGATCTGACTCAAGCCTTAGCCCTAGCCCAAACTCTGAGCCTAGCACCAAGCCTTAGCTTAGCCCTAATCCTAATTTCATTTGAATTGAGCGCAAAGCTGCCACTACTACGCATGGCGTCCCTTCTCCTTTGTCCCGCCAGGAGAGGGAGGAGATAGAGTGTGATGTTGTAGTAGCTAGCTCCGCACGAAGTACACTTATGAAGGCTTTTCGTGACTAGCTCAAGTCGAAGTTTTCTTTGGGAACGCTGGCTTCTTCCGGCCTTTGGAACATCCAATCACAGACCGACTCACATAGGACCTCGTGTGGCGACTACTGAGGAGACATCACTTCAGACACCGTCCGCTGGCTTGTGGTTGTGCGGTTGTTTGACAGTCAATTTCCTCTTGCCTATTCTTCCATTCCTTATGTATATAATAAACTCTTCCTACCACCCTGGCCTTTGCATGAATTCTCTCTTCTAAGTAACCGGGCCTGAATATCACAGTTGCTAGGGTTTAACTTTCTTTATCCCCTGCGATAATACTACAGGGTCTGGTAGGTCAATGACACCGCGAATATATTTGCGGTGTCCAACCAATCAGCCCCCAAGGCAAACGTGCGCATGATCTCACTTAAACCACTTGACCATCTGCCACAACCCCTGGCGAAAGTGCGCCCCTCAACCGACTGCCAACTCTTCCCAGTATCCTACCTATGCCTTCTGGCCAGAATACAACAATGCCTACTCGTTGGATGGTAACGGCATTACCTAACAGTCAGGACGACAGCCCTGAACACCCTCTAGTTCCCTATTAAGGATGCCCCGGCGATTTCAAAGCAAATACTGTGTACTATTATCGGCTAGGGCGGCTTTGAAGATACGACACGCACTGGAGTAAATAGTAAAGGCCCTTAAGCCGGTGCATCCGAATATAAGTCCATCACCGCATAGCGATTACCAATGGCGCTACCATAGGTACAATTAAGCAAACAGCCGGGTAGCAGGCCGGCGCTCGTGATGGATCTCTGTCGGCATCCCGAAAGAAGTGAGGCTGGGTTGTATACAGACCTCGAGGAACTACATTGTTGTCCCAGTTTCTGACGCCTGACGGTCTCTTCAACTGATGTTTCATGCAGCGCACCAGATCAACGAAACAGACGTCTCAGGGCATTAAGCTTGTGCATATCAACTTTCGGACCGAGCCTGAAAAGGGTTTGTTCCGAAGGATAAAATGCAAGTTCACGCATTAATTTCCCGAAAAACTAGACAAGGCAAAATGAACTTTAACTTTTTAACTTCCACTAGCGCACACTCACTACACAAGCTACAGAAGAAGAAGAAGAAGATGCGATCACTGGAACAAGGACTTTATTTTCCTGGCGTTTCGGATTCCCTCGGGAACCTCTAGGTAATCGAAGAACAGTCTGAAACATGCACAGATAACACGGTATTTACAGTTCGTAGCGGTCAACCGCATGCGTTATAAAATTTTCAGTTCTTTTAGCCACCGCTTGAGGCCTTAAACAGCAACATACGGCCACGACTACCACACTTCACTGCAGTCGCCATAGTTGCACGCACGCACGCACCCTGCACGTCCATTGGTTCCCTTTGTTCAGCTGCTTTGAGTCACAACAGCCTCTATTTATAGTGCGCCAAGCATCGTTGCCCTTAGTTGGCGATAGTTCACACTTTACCACTGCCATCAACTGATGACTGTTAGTCTTAAGTTTGAGCCGTCGGAAGGAAAGTGTCCCACGCCACGCTGTGGTTGTGATCCCCAGCTGAAGTGGTTCACGAATAGGGAGCTGGGAAGCATAGTCTTGAACAATATGGTCATCCGACAGAAGATGGATTTTGTGCAGTTTTTCATGACTTCGGCTACTGATGCTCGTTAACGCCACATCAGCCACCCGCTGTAGTGACTAGCTTAAGTCGAACGCACACTGGTGAGTGATTGCTGTTACCGGCCTCTGGAACAGTCAGTCACAGGCTGACTAACGCAGGAACTCAAGTGAAGACAGCCGAGCTGACTTCACTTTGAGCGCCGTCCACTGGATTGCGGTTGTGCGGTCGTCTGATAGTCAATTTCCTGCTGCATATTTTCCACTTCTTCTGTACAGAATAAGCTGTCCCTTCCACTCGAACCTTTCCGTGACTTCTCCTCTACTAAGCAACCGGGGCCTGAAGATTGCAGTTACTAGGGTTTAGTTAAATCCCCTGGGATACCGCCTCCAGTCATCTTGGTTGTCATGACACCGGGTACAGGTGTGGGAGGAGAATGCGGCAGATGCCACGTAAGTCTTTTATCATCACCACCGACTAATTCACGAGCAAGCCACCGTTCAAATGCCCATTCTGTTGCAGAGCACAAGATGGACATCTTTGGGTCAAGCCGATGGAGGCGTTTGTCGCAGAGCAGATAAAACCAAGTCGAAGCGGGGTGTGGGCATATAGTCAATCCCGTTTCATGCCCAGGAAGCTTGTGAGATGGACCCATTGCCTGTGACCCAGACTATTATGTCGCCGTGATGTCTGCCCTGCCGGTTTGTGCATTTAACTGTTCCCAAAGTCTGTAGTGGCTCTGCAGACCATCTCCACCTAACGCGAGACGCCACAGACGAGGTCATGTAACAGAAATCTTAATCGCCCAGTCGCGCTCAGTACAGCGCAATGGCCCATGTCCGCGTGGGACGCGAAAACTTTGCCCTCGCGCGACTGGGGCACACACGCGCACTGCAGACCGGTCGGGCCAATCATCACCCTGAGGCTGACTCACACAAAGCCCGCTCTGGGACCTTATGACAGGTCCCGCGCTGACGGATACACCGGAATCCACCCCGACAGGGAGTGGACGCAGGCAGCGTCGTTGTCTGCTGTGACGACATTGCGCTCTCACACGGTCGAACGCCATGCCAGACTGAGTGGCAACCTCCTCCTAACTATTTTCCAATCCTTCTGTACAGAATACACTGTTACTATCAATCTGATCTTCCCAGGAATGCTCCCTTCTCCTAAGGAACCTGGGCCTGGAAGATTGCCGCTGTTAGGTTTTAATCTTATTAACGGTAATAAGTCCAACAACTTCCATTCTGTCATTCACCCCTAAAACTTATAGTGGTATCAGATTCGTGTTCATTTTCTGACTCGAATACAGTGGCTACTTCTCGTGTAGTATAGCAGAAGGCAACTTTCTTCGGTAGGGATTCCTTGTGGGGCCGCCTGGGGAACGTGCGAAGCGCGTCCCTCAGGTTCACGAGCACCTGCTTTTAGGGGAGAGGCCGGATGGGGCATATCAGGGAAGAAATTAGATTCTCTAAAATAAAAAAAAGTTACGAAGGTAAGTTGGGGCGCGTACTCAAACCTCAGACGGGGACACTGAAGCATGCTGCAATGTCATCGCTAACGCCCTACCGGACCAACGGTGAGCGCGTGTATGTCAGAGGAGTGTGCCCCAACCTCGGGCGAGGTCATTTAGGTACATTTTCCAGTGGTAACACCAACATCAACTAGGAAAAAGGTTAACGCAGTACAAAAGTGGGAAGGTTGTGGAAATCACTCTACTTAAAATTTGCAAGTAAGCGATTATTCCCGTCGTTAATTGAAAAGGCCAATTTTGCTTAATACACTGACTAAAGCGTTTTTGGCATGTGGCGGCCTTCTGAGGACCACTCTGCAGTTCAATGCCATCATCAAATCCCTGCTGGATCGACGGATGGTGTGAAGAAAACTGGAAGATTGTGTAATTCAACCCAATTTAAAAAATAAGTAGGTGGCTTTAATACATAAGGACCTTTTGAAGACCCCACTTGGAATCCCTACCTTTCTTCATGCTGCTTCACCCTGAAGGCAAACGCAGAGTTTTATCCCCGCTAGACAAGTAAAGTGTCTGTATCATCGCGTATCGCACTCATCACACCTCTTAACGAAAACACAGTACAACAGCTTTCAGTAAAGTCAGCAAGGGTACATCCGGTCTGTCGTCTCATGATTTAGAAAAAAATAAACCACGATGGTCGAAGCGATCACATTTTATGCATAAGAACAACAGACAAAACCCGTTGGCATGACGACCAGCACGCCCTTCCGCATGGCATGACCTGTGTCGGTGCGAGGGTAAAATTTGCTGAGCACAATTAGTCTATTCACCCTTCGGCACAGACGCAGCGATGGCACGCAGATCTTCGCAAAATCCTCTTACGTCGCCATTAGGGCGTATTGACGATGGTAACATTCTCTCAGCCATGTCATGAGACGATTCAGGATTCATTTCAGAAGGAAAAACGCCATTTACGGTGATAAAAGTGACTCCACAATATCGCCACCTCGCCCTGGAAAGACCTTCTCAGGAAGAGAACCTTGCACCTTCTTTGTCCAAATGCTCTTTTCTGTGAAAAGTGGGCCTTGCTGGGATCCAGAATCCAATTTGCGGGCGAACTGTTTTTTCCTAGCGGGCTGGCCACTGGGTTATTCGGGGGGTGGACATTCCGCATTGTTAGGGTACCCAATCGCTGATTAAAGGGGCAGGACGGAGAGGCTGTGCCTACTTATTGCGTTTTCAACGCGTGTCACGTACAGCAGTTACGGTCAGTGTTACAGAGGGCACATAGGAGCATTGCAGGGATCGGTGGGTTCCGAGATACAACAGTTCGACCATCGGTTTCGATCATGTCCACCGTATGCTCCAAACACGTTAGTGTAAAAACGGTGAATTGATAGTAAACCTGCACAGCATCTACAGCACTCTCTATTCTCGAATCCATCTGCGCCTGGTGTCAATACAGAGTGAATGAGACTGAAGGCGGGGTCGGGAACAGGTGGCTGGTGTGGCCGAAGCCGACCTTACGCGTGTCACTTACACCCCCCCCCACTCCATGTTCGACGCTTGTTATCGGCCCGCAACCCAAATAACGTTTTTCGTGTTGCTTTAGTGCATATATCACTTGGCCCGTTTGCGGGGCATGCGCTCCAAAATAGAACTGTTTTGACATCCCAGGCGACTATAGGGGCAAATATTCTGAATTGGTCTGAACAGCCCATGAGGGTGTCCGCTACCCCTTTCCACAAAAAATGTAGAAGGGGAGGAGTCGGACAAATAAAACCCGAGGAGCATCTACCTAGTCCTTAAACACACATCAGATGTCCTAATTTGCTAAATCCACAGATTAAAAACCGTTAGCAGGATGTAGAAGCTGTACGAAACACAGCCTTTTGGAGCCACAGACAAATGGTCAATCGACAACTATCTGTCGACTCTGTAGATGCGTTTGATGGGACCGCAAATCAGCGGCGTAGCCGTCCAATCACAACCCGAATTTCCAATCCATGACACCACCAAACCCGACCCAAACTCTTTACTGAAGCGAACAACTTAGTGCATGCATTTAAAATTACAAAAAAACGACTCATTTATAGAACACTGCATTTACTGGCGAGAGAGAATGAAGTTTACAATGCCTTTTACCCTAACCAAGCGAAAACATATCACAAACACTCCTTATTCAAAATACCCTCACATAAAAAAATAAGAACAAGGGAAGGTAAAACCAAGGCAAAAATAATGGTATGAAAATCGCAACAAAAGAGAAGAGACCAGCAAATAAAATGCGGAACTGAAGACAAGGGGACTGTAGTGAAATGAGGCAGAGAGATGGTCCGGCATACACGCAAATACGGGGTGAAACAGAGAAGTGTGTTGTAAACACCTAGCATGGCACCTTGTGGGACAAGAAAATGAAAACGTCCGCGGCGAATTGGGGACGCTGTCAGCAGAGGCGCAGGGCAAATCCTGTGTCAAGACGCTGCGCTGGTATCCAAAATGTGTCACAGGCACTAACTACAAACGCGTTTCGTAATTGTCATTCCACCAACTTTTGTTACAGTTTCGGTACACCTCATCCCGCCTAAAAAGAGAGAGAAGGATGTGAAACTTTCAAGGAAAGACGTCCTTTGGAAAAATGAGTAATTTTATTCAGTAAATGTTCGACACTGGATCCCCAGTGAAGGTGATGTATCATGGGGGAGAAAAGACTACATGGTAGCGGCAGAAACAGACTACAACTTCCCAATAACTGCACTTCCTCCAGTATGCAGTGCAAAGACAATGACTTACATGTTATCCGATTGCGAAAAACTCGACGGTTTCGGGAGGGGGTGGGTGGGTTTCACAATTAGATCATATGCATTAGTCAAGTACGCCAACCCCCCCCCCCCCCGCCTCTACAATGACTTACGTTGGGGAGACTGTGTCGTTGGAATAATAATTTTGTTTATTTGACATTTCCGGATTCATCCTTGAGTTTAACATGGGAGGAAATTAAACACAAAGATTAGTTGACCCAATTTTGAAAAAAACGGCCCTAGTGGGAGTCGAAACCACATAACAGGGAAGGTTTTTGCGCGGCTAACGCTCTACCAGTGAGCTATGAGGCTCACGGTGGTGAGCCGTGACTTAAATCACTCTTGGATCTCATTTTCGCAATTGGGTCAACTGAATTGAGCAAATCTGTCACCCCCCCCCTCCCCTAACACAGACAGGAATATTGAACGCACAGGATGTAAAGGCGGTGGTTCTACGCTCCCAGTAAATTAGCAGCGCCTGACATCATCGCACACGAATGGCTTGATCACCCATGTGACAAGCCACTATTTAATCTCTGGTGTTTGCGACTTGTGAACGAACAATTTGGCTCATCAGTACTGCCATCGGAGGTAGTGTTCACCGGCGTGACAGATCACACTGTCCAGTAAGAACTGTGGGTCAAAGAACAATGAATAAAGCAGGCCTAGGCTCGCGACTCATTCGCAAACAAATAGTCAGCAGGCTAGAATACTTGTGGTAGCTCTGCAAACCAACCCCATCCCAACTCGAGGTCACTCCGCGCATAGGACCACGCTCGAAGGCAGTTTTCTGCGTGCCTCGGGCCAGGCGCAAACTGACGCGCAACCCCTCGCTGCTGGCGAAGGCGCGCACCTAGCCTTCCCATCCTGGCCTCACTCCACAGTGGCTTCACCTCAATCCGTCCAATGATATTACAGCGTTAGTAGACTAGCCTCATTTAGTAGGTTGGCCTCAGTCCGTCTGAACAAGGACCTCAATGTGGTGACTGCCGCTAGGCATCACTTCAGACCCGACCCAACTAGGGAACGGACTGCACACGTCCGAGAGTCAAATCTCCTCCTATCTATTTTTCCATTCCTTCTGTACAGATATATGTTCCTACTATCCTAGCCTTCCCATTACTTCTTTTTTTTCTCCTAAGGGACCAGGCCTGCAAGATCGCAGTCGTTAGGGTTAACCTTTTTAACTTTAACACTCCTCGATATGCTCACTAGGGGACGTGAGCAAATTTGGTATTTTATATTGCACCCTACAAACGTCAATTGAACCTGGCATCTGCAATCTTCAGTGTAGTATTTACAAACACAAGGAGGGCAGTCAGGCACTGTCACACGTGCTAACCTCAGACTATGGCCCCGTGGGCAGAAAGGTCCCTGGAGTGAACTGTCGTAATCCTGCAAAACCACACGGCTACCTTGATACACATGGTGTGATAATCGCCACGTAGGCATGAGGGAGAATTAGACCCGATTCACATAAACACGACCGCTGAGTAAGAGCATCAGAAATATTCACCAGAGTGCTAGAGCAACGTTGACAAGCATGAATAATTGCTCAGTTTTTATAGCACACGTCTAAAAGAGTGGACTGAACATGCATCAAGTTTGATGACAAAACAAAGAATTACTCACCGTCGCGTCTGTTAACCGTCTCTGAGGCAAAACTCCTCCCAAAGTGTGTATCCTCAGCAAAGCCAAAAGGATCGAAAGAGTCGTCGAAAGGTGAGGCAGAGGATTCAAACGGATGAAAGCTGTCAGTGAACTCAAATGGAGCCGAAAAGAAGGAGTGAGATCCGAAAGAAAAGGGGCTGGGGAAATTTCCCATCCATTCGGATTGCTCATGAGCTCCGGGGTGGGCTACGTATTGATCATGACCCATGGAATCATAAACCCTCCTGCGCTTTTCATCCGATAACACTTCATAGGCTGCAGTACAGGAGGAGAGAAAAACTACTCAAATCGTGTTCAATACACTAAATGAGAAGCGCAATATTTGGGTGGTAACTAAGAAGGCTTTGATTTAGTGACAGGAGGAAATCGAATGTGCATGAGGAATTAGGCTAGACGCCCGTGCTTAAAAGGCCGATTGAAAGTACTCCAGGTGTTCATAACATACGCCCCTTTATAGTCGAAAAAACAACAGAATTACAAATTTGGTAAAAATGTGCGCTAACAGGTACGAAAGTATGCCTAATCCCTTAAGGCTACCGAACAGACTTCGCAGTCGATGTACTCAAAAGACACGCCGAAAAGAAAAATGCAGCATGAGGGGGGCCAAGAAGTGAGACGATAGACGTTTCCGCCAGAAAATGACGCCTCGTAAATGGGTGGCTCGAAAGGACTCCCGCCATAGTGAAATCGCTTCTATCCGCGCTAGGCAATACCCACGATAACAGATATCAAAGAATTGTGCATAAATGTTAGGTCTGGATCCAATGGCAGCAATAAATTAGCTAGTACATCCGCAACCCAGTTTCGGAAGCTATGCTTATAATGTTGGGCCGTGTCGCAAGTTAGGAACACTTCCCACAGGGAAAGCGACAAATAATTATTTCGGTTGGGTCGTTATGCTTAGTTTTATGAATTTGTTCCCTTGAACCTTGAAATTAACAAAAAAAGTTAGATCACAAGTTGAAAGCTTAAGTAATTACGGTGTTCAGACAAATCCCCTTAAAAATCTCTGCTATACACGGCTCCTAACAGCCATTCTGACTGTTTGCCCAGAGCTGTGTCTTCTGGTGCTTTGGTCTATAACCCCACAAAACAACGGTCCAACTATTCGTGTCACGGTGCAGCCATTGAGCTTTACAGTATTTTAAAGGATATTAGGCGTACCAGCCCTTTGTGGTCAGATAATGCTGTTCTACTACATGCCACCTAACAGAAGCTAGGCTAAAAGGACAACCATTCTGACCCCCTTTCACTTAGCCATGCGTAATACATGCTCGGCAGCATAGTTATCAGGATAGTAAAGTGAGAAAAGCAAAGTTGGTGATTCGGTGGCACAGCATTAACGACCATTTTAGTCATACTGAGTTCGAAATGTTATCAGGACAGGATAAGTACAGAAAGAGAGAGAGAAGGGGATGTATATGTTTGGAAAAACAACCCCACTATCAACAAACTCACTACCTGCATACAACAGCGCTCTCAAAATAATGGTAGACTTCGTCTCCTGGAAGTTTGTACGGACAAAATGCTGGTTAGTTAAGTATGGGGTTTATACTATACATTTACCTTGATGGGGAGCACATTCCCCTAACGCTAAGAATAAGCTGATAACTAATAAAAAGAGTTAGTCCAAAATAGTCGATGTAAATGCAAGAAAGTACGAAAAGGATATATTTTAACGTGTTTAAGAGTAAAATTGTGACTTTAGCGTAAATACCCAGCCATCCAGGTATCTCTTCTGAATCAAGAAACCGCTTTAATGAATGGGCAGTGTTCCATCGCTTTACATATTTATGTTGGAAACAAGCACATGAATTGCGAGTCAACCAGCAGATACATGGTGAACTTTTGGATTAGTAAAGCTTAAAGACAATACGAGTTCTATTTATCAATGCTTACCTTCTGCAATCTGTCGAAATTTTTCACTGGCCTCCGGCGACTTATTTTTGTCCGGATGGTAGAGTTTAGCAAGATTTCTGTAGGCACTTTTGATTTCCTGCGTACTACAACCGCGCCTAAGACCCAACACCTCATAGTAATCAGCAGCTTTGCCAGCAAAGACGACGGACAGAAGAACAGCACATGTGAGACCAACAATAGGGGAGTACATATCCTTTATGAGCGACAAAGTGCGGCAAACGGGTGAAATGGGGAAAGAATCGAGGTCTGTTATAGAATCTGCGAGGTTCCTTTTTGTAGTTGGAATGAATTATGTCTACAAAATAAATATTTTATTTAGGAAGACTGCAATAGTAGAAAGTACCTAAGCGCTCGAGCAACTAGAATCGCCAAAGTAAACTACGAAGACAAAAAGTCTAGCGGTCGTTCTTTTTTCAGGTTGTCATTTTAAAACGTTCATTTGCGCTTGCTCGAAGCAAAAATCACAGTGAAAAAAATACGGTAGGACTCATTTTAGAGTCGGTTGGTAACTGTCTGAAAAGTTTTTACTGCTAAAGTTCACAATCTAAAATAACGTGAAAGTAGCATTTTGTCGTGTATTAAGGGTAAATGAAGATACGATTTAGTGTATGAACGAATTCGTTCTCAAAGTTCGTACACAGGCAGTATCGCATTAACCAATTGAGGCACGTACACTTATGACCGAGACTAATATTTCTGCAAATATTCATTTGATAGATGAAGGAACAGTAACATGGTTTTAGTGCCATGGCAACTTCTGTTTTCAGCCATCGTGCAAATGAAGAATGTTGATTTGCATAAATTGTCAAGATGCCCGTCGATCTGTAAGAGCCTCTTGGCATATAATATCTCCAGAGGACAAAGCAAGTCAACTTGGCCATGACTGAAACCAGAACCTTCGTTGACATCGGCAAATCTCACGCAGTCCCTCGGCCCTAGGGTAGAATTATCTGCACTACCATCACCCGAATTACCCCTCCGACTGGCGTGACTGTGATAGCTAATAAGGAGAATGGTCATTCGTAATAGTCAGGTCTGAAGAGAAAATTTTCTAATGTTAGACTACAGAGCGATGCATCCTGAGATACCAAATACCCCCAAAACTGAGCGTGAATTCCACTGACTCCAAAATTAAGGGATAGAGACAGACACAAATGCAACCTCGGCGTACGAAGATCGTTGACCGTTATGTCGTGATTGGGATATAGTCGAGTTATTCAGTACAAAATAGCCGAACAGTCGAGAAGAATGAGAAGTTGAGTACCCTAGAATTGGGCTTTACTCATCTTATAATTGTCGTACATGAACTGAAAAGGGATGAAGAGCGGTAAGGATTATGTAGGCAAAAATCAAGCGTTCGTAAAAAGGCAGGGGTGAATTTTAATCAACGAGTGTAAGAAGGTAGGGGTGAACGGTAATCGACGAGTGTGATAAGGGATGAATGTTAATCAACAAGGGTGAACGGAAAAGGGGTAAACGAGTGTCAGATTAGTCTTAACATCATATTCTCCCCGGCCAACAAAAAAGGGGCATAATGTTCACAAATCTACTCTAGAGTTTGAGTGGGATAAATCCTAAGCATCTCGTTGCGAAGGCAGTATGGATGGACGCGTTATTGTTGTTTTATTAACGTCTCCGGGTTATGCTCATGTGGGTCGTCTATTATGGTCATGATCAGGTGTTGTTACACCTTGGTTGTCAGTACAGCCGGTGCTGTTTTCCAGTTCGGCACTGGGTGATTGGTGAGGCGGAGGTAGAACGGAATTTTCGACTAAGGGAGTGACCGTCTCCTGATGATGATCACTGAGATCTTTTTGGCCTCTAGGAGCAAGTAGTCGAACAGATACTGTCTCTTCTCTGCCATCGTCAAATCTTATATGAGCGTACTGAGGGTTGCACTGGAGTAGATCAACTTCCTCACAGAGCGGGTCATATTTGGACTGTTGGTTACTCTTCGTCAATAGGACTCGACCAGGGGAAGAGAGCCACATAAGAAGAGTGGTTCCAGTGGTTGATCTCCGATTATAGGCATTCTTTCATGTGGTTTCGCGTTAGTGGCGGTACATAGAAGTGATCTGATGGAGTGTAGAGCGTCCAAGAGGACGGATTCCCAGTGTGTTACAGGCAAATTTCTAGATTTAAAAGCAAGCAAAATGGTTTTCCACAAAATTTGGTTCAGACGTTCAACTTGTCCATTTTCTTGGGGATTATACGGAGGTGTCCTCGTCGCCACCCCCCTATTATGGAGAAATTGTTGTACGTCGTTCGACATAAATGAGGATCCTCGATCGGTGTGTACGTATGAAGGAGTACCGAACATGGCAAAGAGTTGTCATAAACATTTAATAATGGTTTCTGCAGATTGATCGGAACAGGCGAATCCGAACGGGAAACGGGAGTATTCATCAATAATCGTCAGCAGATAACGATTGCGGGTCACAGACGGAAGTGGACCCTTAAAGTCGAGTGACAGCCGCTCGAAGGGTTGAGTGGCCTTCATTAGCTGACCTTGTGTTTTGAAGAAACGGGGTTTGACTTCACAACACGTTGGACATATTGTAACAACATTACGAAGCTCTTCCATCGAAAAGGGTAGATTTCTAGCTCGGACAAAGTGTGATAACTGAGAGATCCCAGGATGGCACAGCGATGCGTGCAAATCCTTCAGATTGACATCCGTTAGCATGACCCCACAACAACTACGGGAAAGGGTATCAGCTGCACGGTTTTCTTTGCCAGGTCTGTAAATAATGTCAAACTTGAATGGCGATAATTCCAATCTCCAGCGTCCAATCTTTTCATTTTTCACTTTCCCTTTTTGTTGATTACCATAGATAAAAGCAACAGAACGTTGATCTGTAATTAGTTTAAAATGATTGCAGAGAAGAAATTTTTTCCATTTACGTATGGATTCCACTACGGCATACGCTTCTTTCTTGACCGCAGAATGGTGTCGCTCGTTTGGTGATAAACTACGCGAAAAAAATGCTACTTGCTGAATATTCTGGTTCAGTGTGGCAGCAATGGCGACGTCTGAAGCGTCAGTCTCAACAACCAGTGGGATATTAGATTGGACGGTAGCGATCGTGGCTTTCGCAAGTTTTTCCTTAAGTGCTTCAAATGTTTTAAGTACTTCTGGTGGTAGAGGAAAAGTTTTGTTGTGGATAAGCAGATGGATCTTATCTGAAAAGTGGGATATTCATTGCGAATAGTAAGCGAAAAATCCAACAGCTCGTTGCTGTGACTTTATATCGTTTGGAGCAGCCATCTCACGCAAGGGTTTCAGACTATCTGGATCCGGTCTGATGCTACCGTTGAACACTTCGTAACCAAAAGGCTTTATTTGATGAGAAGCGATGACGCTTTTGGCTTCATTGAAAGTGAGTCCATATTTTGCGGCAACGTCGAGGAATTTTTGAAGGTTTGAATTGTGTTCTGTGATGCCGTTTCCACACATGGTGATATTGTCTACATAAACAAATACATCCTTCAGGTGTTCGCGTGTAATTATACCATCAACGGTTCGTTGGAAACAGGCAACTCCGTTGGTGACCCCAATGGGATTCGATAAAATTGATACAAACGTCCATAAGCTTCGAAGGCAGTGTATGGTCTTTCGTCTGCCCGGATAAGTATCTGGTGATACGCGCTCTTGAGGTCAAGAGTGCTATAGGTGTCGTAGTTGGCAATATGTTCAATCATTTCGTCTATCTTGGGAGATGGATAGGCATCGAGTAGAGTGTATTTGTTGATCGTCTGGCTATAATCAACAACCATTCGCCTTTTGTGATTTTCAGTGGCTACCACCAGGACTTGGGCTCGCCAGGGGGAGAAAGAAGGCTCAATTACTCCATCAGCCAAAAGATGACGAATTTCTTCCTGAATAAACCTTTCATCAACGCTAGTGTGTCGACGAGATTTTGTTGCGATTGGTTTACAGTCCGGGATTGGATTAGGAAATAAACAGGATGGTTTGACGCAGGCGGAAGCAACAGAACAGGGTGAGAATGTAGGTTTAGGTCCACCAAAAGGAATTTCGACGCTTCTATGTAAGCGAAGAAAGCCATGGCCAAGTAATATGTCGGCACATAAATTTGACAAGATCGATAGCCTGAACTTTTCGTAGACGGCACCTTTGTATTTAATGGAGACGAAAACGTGTCCCTGTGTGGCGCTCGATAGTGGTAGTGGCCATAGATATTTTGGTGCGAGAATGGTGGATTTTCCAATTATTTTTGAGTACTACCGAGGACGAGACGTAGCTCTCTGAGCTACCTGTGTCTATTAAGGCTTCGAAGTTAGCCCCATTGATCTGTAGTACAACTACTGCGCTTGAAAGGCAGTCTGGTGCAGTAGCCGATGCGATGGCGGAAATAGTGGGGTGGGTAGAGGAAAGGATCCTTCTGTTTTGCGATGTCCTACAAATCTTTTGGAAGTGTCCCTTTTTGCCGCATCCTTTGCACAACACGTTGCGTGCGGGACACTTCGAACGAGGGTGTTTGTCGCACCCATAAAAGAAACATTTTTGTACGACGAACTGGAAGCTGTGATGTCCGCAGATTTGTTAGGACTGCACGGAGTTTAGCACACATCAGTGGTGGTAGTGAATGAGGTTGTTGGAGGATTTTGATAGGATAAAGACTTTTTTTCGGCCAATTCCAGCGATCTTGCTCAATCGAACGCTGTTTAAAAATCCAGGGTTTTCTGTTCCAGCAGTCTTTGTCGAATTTGGTTAGATAAAAACCACTAATAAAGGCATCTCTTATGGCGTCATCGCGGTTTTGTTGTGCAATAACTGCTTTGAACTCACAGTCTTTGGCCAAAGACTTCAGTTTCTGAGCAAACTGATCGAAAGTTTGTCCACCCTCTTGTTTACGGGTCGCCAGAAGGTGGCGGGCGAAGATCTCGTTTTTAAGTGCTGAACATAACTTCTTCAGTGCCTTAATTGCATCTTCGTAAGCGGTGCATTCGTTGATGTACTCCCAAACGGTCGGAGAGACGTAGTTGGTCAGGACACTCAATCACGACAATTTAATCATCTTATAATTGTTGTACGTGAATTAAAAAGGGATGAAGAGCGGTTATGATCATATAGGCAAACATCAAGCGTTCGTAAGGAGGCAGGAGTGAATGTTAATCAACGAGTGTAAGAAGGTAGGGGTGAACGGTAATCAAGGAGTGTGATAAGGTAGGGATGAATGTTAATCAACAAGGGTGAGCGGAAAATGGGTGAACGAATGTCAGATAAGTATAAACACCACACGTTAATAAATTCAGCTTGAGACAACGGTAGAGATTTTAAAAAAGAATGCGGTTAAGCAGGCAAAGACAAGCTTCTCTAAGAATATGTATTCCAGAATTAGGGCAGGTTAGATATCTGGTTGCCACTTCAAAAACGCTGGTAAATTTCAAGGAAAAGAACTGAACGACAGTATAATGCTAATGCGGTTCTCAAAAATCTCCCTACCTAGCGACGCTAGCTAGCATCTCTGAGCGCAAGGGTACGCATTATTCAAGCATGAACAAAATAAAACGCACTGGCGATAAATAATAAAGCGATGGCAGTGGTTATTATATATGAGTACAGTTGCAATCGCAGCGATCCAAAACTTTTTGCAACTTGAGCTACGGTTAAAGGTGCCTTCACCACGTGGAGCGCTACTGCAATTGTGTGAAAACTGACAAATTGCGAAAACTTAAAACTTCTGTACAACGTAGCACAGGTGCATGCAGTTAAAAGCAATATATTACTATGGAGTTTGATGATGCGCGATTATGCATAAAACCGTAACTTAATTTATTCTGCCAACGCTACCGAGATCGTTAGACCGTCCTATATAGGGCGGAATAACAATAAAGTCATAGTAATTGTCAATTAGATAATTATAAACGTAATACGTAAAATTACCGTTGATGGTACAACAGGCTTTTATGATCGTCCGGGACAGCAAAAGCCAAAATAACGGCAGACCTAAGAAAGAGCACGAAAATGCTTTAAGAGCAGTGGCGGGCGGACTTCACAGCACTGCTTTTTAGTGTACGCTAAACGAAGAGAAAATTAAATTCGGTACCACAAAAAATATATTTCATGAACATCATCCGAAGCTAAGCCAGCCACATGGTTTGTGGAAACCTGGGTTTGTAAATGTATGTACTGTTGATGATAGCTGCTTTTCAGACTGTTTTTACATATTATTTCCTATAAAGCCCGTGTGCTTGGCCGGATTGCATGAAGATACTTTTGTTGGAATCTAGGATGGGAAAGTAAACTGCTTAGTTTCTAAAATAGTTGTTGTCACTTCGCCCACAATAATGACATCCTCTCCTGGCGATGCTCTCTGCATCTTTCTCCCAATTTTTTTTCATCATCACACTGCAGCTCTTTCACTTAGTGATCGACAGTGCAGAACACGCTGCTGGATACTTAACTGACGGACCTTTTTTCGTTGCTCTTATTAAGGCAGACTGTAGCATGCATTATACAAAAGTCATGCAAGCAAAATGCATCGAAGATTTAAAATTATTCAAAATGATTTGCTGATGATAAAGCTGGAGGACTAACTCGTAAACTACAGAGCATATATCTAGCTTGTTCACCATTGTGTGAGAATATTACATCTGTGGTGTGTAAAACTCTCCTTTTCGAGCATCAAACTTAAGCTTAATTAAGCCGTATACGTGGCTGCTCACAAGGAACACCCGTGGGCGCATTGTCATTATTTTATCTCAGTACAATGTTGATAATATAGAAACCTATTAGTTTTGAAAATAGACAAGAAAAATTATTATAAAGCAATATAAAAGGCTCAGATATGCAGCTCATATTTAGTATTGTAGAGACTTTATCACTACAAATATACAAAAAGTCTTAGCAAATACGCAGTGGAAAACTTTCGAGGGTAGAATAACTGCTAATAAGGGATTTACTAGACTATTCTAGTGGAAAAGTCGTAAAATCCAGTAAAGAGATTGACGGTGAAGATTAGAAATGATACAACTCACTTAGATCCTTCTCGATCCTAGCCGGCAGTAGTCAAGTAGTCGACTTGCCAAAGGATAACTCTGCGAGGACTGGATCCAAGTTCGTTGGGCTGTGAGTTGCAAAATGGGGAGAAAACTCGTTTGCAAATTGTCGCTGGATTCTCCTGGAGCCCGAGAGTGTTCACCAGAGAGGTGTCGTTGAAGGGCAAAATAAACAGTGGCAGGTGAGGAGAGAGTTGAGCGGTGGAGAGTGAGTAGCAAGATAGTTGCTGTCACGCGTCAAAACCGAAAGTGTGAAAGAGTGCTGTATTTTGTTTTAACAAACTTGGTTATGGATAAATTTAAACAACACGTAAGTAGGGCCAAGAGCCCACAGTATCTCCATCTGTGTCTCCTATGTTACAGAAAACAAAGAGATCCTCCTCTCTTTCTTTACCAGATAAACATGCTATATTGAAAGGTACCACGAGGGATACTCCTCGCCTTATCTTAGAAGACCCTCCACGGAACTACAAACAAAAATATTCAGCCAGAGTCGGCGTTCTGAATTTTTAATGCAACGAAAAGTGGACGAGTGGAATGACACCTCCCAATCCCTGGTATAGGCGACGTGCCTGTGGCTATTCAAAAAAAGACATTTGGATAGTTGGAGTAGTCCCTTCTTTCCCTCTGTATGCTTAAACCAAAATAAATACTACTTCAACACGAGACGGGAATTTGTTTGAAAAAAAAGGCTGCCATTATTTTTGAAACGTAATTTAATAGCGACCATTTACAGGACGCAATAGTGGATGTATGGCAACGCATCGCCGTGTAAACAAAAGGACTTGATATGGTAAGGCCTACTAACGTCATCTAATATACCACAATTGATTTTGTAAAAGAGGGTTCATATAGGGTAACCCATGTTTTATGCCTATTTCCTTCACTAAATTGCAATGATCAATTACTTTCCAGCTAACCTAAAATTCAAACCTCAGTTAAACTTGTTCATTTTGACAAATACAACCAAAATTAAAAATGCGGGCATGTATAGTCCTGGAAACCGATATATATTCAGAATAGGAGGAACCGTAATTAAAGCGTGTTTAAATTAGCTTAGCCATTGAAACCGAACCAGCACTCTTATGAATTGGCGAATATGTCAAAAACATGCGGTAATATTTTTTGAAAAATTTGAAGAGCTTCCTAAAAAAAAGCTAGTAAAACATTTCTTTCAGTTTGATAAAAAATATTAACTGTATCATTAAAATTGTTGCGATAGCTTTTTGCTATGCACATTAATTTGATTATTTTAATTTAATGAATGTATTAAAAAATTCACCGCTCGTAATTTTAAAGTCTATAATTCCTTATTTATTCATTGTTATCCTGTAAAATTCGTGAATGCAAATGAATGTGTAGCTTTAAAGCTAATGGTAGGTGCCTGGTTCTGAAAACGTTTTAAATTAATTATAATAGTACAGAGGTGATCCATATTAGGAATATGAAGAAATTGTGGTTAAAGGAGACTAACAAACCCGTACTGCTTAATTATTTGCAATTGTTGCACTATGATCACTCTAGTTATAGTTTAAAACCTGTAAGTATGTTCTAAATTTCTTCCTACCAGTATAATCCGCGTACTGGTCGGGGATGGCGACAGAGGAATCCGGAAGATCCGGGGTTAAAGAATTTTTTTATCAAATATGATTTACTTTGCACATTTATCACAATATATTTTTGATCAATAAGTTATCAATAACCATTATTTTACGCCCTGAACTTTGCTAAAGAAGGAAAAATATGGGCGTCGTGCTCCGTAAATTGTTTTGGAGCGGGGAATATGGGTTGAAATTTCCGTCGCTAGATTGGACGGTGGTTAAGGAGAGGAATTTTAATTTTGCCCCAGAAAAAAATTGCCGTCCCTTTTAGCGGTCAAGGATATGATATCTGCTATAACCACAACACTAATTATATTCGGTGTGATGTAAGAAGGCAGTCAGATATTAAGAGCAATTTATTGATTCACGAAGCAATTTTCCTTAAAAAGACTGCTTACTTGCGTGTGATAAATGCATCCACCTTGAGCATGTTAGCAGAGGTTTCTGGACAATGCAACCGTTTGATAGCATGTTAGCAGCGGTGCGTTTTGAACGGGTTTGTCATTCTTCATTTCAGCACGCGGGAGTGCGTGCTAGGTGTCTGGTCGGGCAGGAAAAAGGGGGGACATATGCCCAAGGGATTGTGTGTGATAAGACAGGCTGGCTGATGCGCTTAAGTTGCGCGTTGTCTGTACATGTGACTTTGAATAAGCTAAGGTCATGTCTGGAGCAGCCGTACTTTGTGAAGCATCTGTCAATTAACGAGCTTGTCCCGGTCGTTGGAACGCAGGATAAAAAGAAACACTGGAGCAGCTACTAGGTCAAGCCTGGTGAGCATTGTTACGCAAAAAAAGAAGGCCATTGTAACAGCCGCCACACCCCTAAACTCAACTTTCCAATTCATTGTTTTTAAGAGTCAAGAAGCAAAGTAATGTTTATTTATTATTGATTAATAAAAAACTTTTGTTAACAATGGCCATTTTCTCTTATTCCTCTGGACTCCCCTGAATTTTGGACAGAGATTTCGGGATAGTGCTGGCAGTGCTGTCAATGAGGGTGTATTTTAAACAATTATGAATAATATCGGTAGTTATCTTAAGCGAGAACGATCGATAACTCGTAACTAACTTCCTATATGAGTTTGGTTATCCATACTTGCGTTTCTTGATTGTTGTTATCCACCTGCATTCTACCTAATTCTGCCTATAATGGTAACCTTTTAAGCATCACATTAACAGGACCAATAAAAATTCCGATTAAAAATGGGCGTATATACGTATGCACTCAACTTCCTTGTGAATTATTGTCGGTATGTTAAAAACTGTTATAGAAAGGTGAAAATACATTCTGTAAAAATGTCAGAATACAAAGGTTGCTATAAAAAAATCTGCTTGGAAGCCTAATTTATATTAACTTGCAATTACCGCAGCACAAAGGATGGTTTCTGGTTTATCGGTCTTTATTTGTTACTTGGCCTTCAGCCCCATCGAGAGCAATTTACATTGCCACTGGTACACAGTCACCTCGCATGTTATATGCTGAACTTACCCCGACGAAGTACATACTGGTAGATAATTAAACATTTTAAATTCCAAATCCTTGAAAATTTACGCAGTAGAAAAAGAGCAATTTTGCTTTCTTCTTTGGAACTAAATTTATAAATTAATGACCTTCGTAGTTCAGGTCTGCTCGTTTTTCCAAAAGGTTTGCCGATGATGGTTTCAGTCGTATCCTAGAGGATGCTTTTAGCCGCAGTCAGCAACGTTTCACATCCTTTCAAACACGTCTGTCTTCCAGAGTCCATCTGAACTTGTCAAGTTTCATCATTGCTTCCAGTGAGGCAAATAATTGCTATGAAGTTCGAGATATGTCGAGAAGTATGAAGTAGAATACGAATGGAAAGATTAGGTGGAATATTCAATATCTATGATATTCTACTGCTGCCGCCGTTTGCATGGACACTAATCTGGAACATGTGATTATCCAAAGGTAATTAAGGGCATTCGGGATGAGAATCCTTCGCCAATCATAACCTATCAAACAACGTTTGAAACCATCTATGACTGACATAAATATTTCGCCAATTAACGTGTTATCATTACAAAATTATCCATAAATAAATGCATATGGGACGATACTGCCATTCCTTTTCAAATAAAGGAACCATCCACTGTGCTCAAAGTTAGAAGTTACCATACTGTTTCAGAAAAGTGATTATGTTGCAGACAACTGCGATGTAGTTAAGAAAACACTCTGGAACAGTGGGCTTGTAGTGGCAATATGCCAAGAGGAAGTTTATAGGTAAACAAGATGTTAAAACCATTTTTTGTTTATTGTATGTGTTTGGTATAGTTTTTTGTGTTTACTAACCGACGTTATATTTGTTTCGTTGCAAATTAATTATAAGCATTTTGCATTTCTTTTATGAAAGTCATTGTTTTGGCAAAAGTAGCTTTTCTAGGCTCACTCGTATACCCCTTGTCCCAGCATTTTGTCCTGCAAAAACGCTGGTTATAGAGTTTCGAGGGGTGGGAAAGAAGGTAATTTTTAGAAGTAAATGTAAAAAGATTAGTCGAATTTGCTACCCGCGGCCGTTAAGAGAAAGTTGTTCCGCGTGTAACTTGAAGATGTGTGCGGCGCTTTGCGCCGTCAACTCCATTATTCTTACTCCAAAACGGTAAGTTGGACCTCAGTTAAGTTGAAATAGACGACCTTTTAACCAATATTTCAATTTTTTCGAGAAATTCAAGAAATCTGTAATTTGATAATCGGGTTTTTCCGCAATAAGTTAACCGATGATACAGATTATAAAAATCTACAGATAAAAGTCAACAACACTTCTAAATTCAGTGAAAAAAAATTCATTTAGCATTTTTGAAGAATATTTAACGGCGTGTCTTTATTCCCCACCCACAAAAGCCTATAATCACACTTTTTTAGATAAACATGCAGGGATTATAGATTGAGGACTAGGCCTTCATAAGCATTGCTGACATTGTTTTACTTAAATGGTTTTTAGACATTTTTATATAAAGGATGCATATTTTAAGCCTATTAAGTCAAAAATTTCCCTGACATCTCATCATTTTCTCATGCATCTTTTAGTGCATTGCAAAATCCGACTTTTGAAAGAGCTTTTGTATTTTTATTAACCTTTGATAAATTAAGTTAAAACGAGCTCCAATTAGTACATAAGGTGTAGGGGAAAATTGAAATATCAGTCGCAGTTAGGGTGCTACATATCTGCTTCTCTAACCTTCGTACTGGAAATCGACGCTCTCAGCATAAAATGGTCACGGTCGGTGCTGTCTTATAGGCGTTACGATGTCAAGCATTCACTTATCCGTGAGTTTTTTAGAATTTGAAATATTTTCTTTCTATAGAATGCTCCTTGCTACAACTATTACCATGTCACCTACATAGCCCATTTATAAAGGCATATGAAATTCTGCTACTCCAAGTATCCGCTAACAGAGTAAGTAAAAATCTCATCTGAAAGATTATTAAGTGTTTTTTATCCGCCGATTATTCTTGCCTCTGCTTCATATTAAAATTGAATCAAGAAAATTCACAGGCGATGGGTTGCAGTGGTGCTTAAATGCCATATGTTTTCATGTTCGTGATTTTGCTGAATGAGATACCACGATTTCAATATGGTAGTAAAGTCTCCATAGTCTAGCTTAACAGCCCAAATAGACTACCTGTTCAGGTCTGTTGATAGTGTGCAGCTAGGTTAAGGTGGCTAACAGGTCAGGCACAGAATAAGCATACTCCGTCTGACAGGAAAACCGGTGGGAACAGCTTACAGGAAGATTTCTCGCCAACCATTATAAATTACTTTTTCATTTGTTGTACTGCAAAATGCAATTAATTTTGATTTGAAAACAAATAATTAGTGTCTCGCTTTCTCTATGCATTCTACATGCCGATGGCTGGACGGTCATTAGAAGAAATATTTAAATTGAGGACGATTGGAACCTGAGTAGGTTTGGCGGTTAGGAATAAATGCGACTGTTGAAATGACAAAGTACCATCACCTATGGAGAATAGCGTCGAATACCTCATTGATGGCATCTATTTGTGGGTTCTTTCTGTTCCTATGATCCTAAAAAATTTGAATTTGATCAATGAGGCAAAAAATGTATTCTGCTCTCGATTTTTGGCTCAGTTGTCATTACCTGATCGAATTTCGTGCTGGTTTATCTCTGACTGACCCTATAATTTTACCAAAAAATCCTAAGGATGAGTTTCGTTATGTACAGCGAAGGCTATTCCTTCCTGTATTATATGCATTAGATATCTTATCATATTAAATGTCAACCAAAATAGTGAAATGTGTTTTTGTTTCGACCAAATTACTTATGCAGAATTATAAGATAAATTATTGTGCAGCCTAGACTCAAGATAATTCAGTCATGTCACAGTGTCAACTTTCGAAAACCGATCTGGTTGACTGCTTTAAAAATTATTCTGCAAAAACGGCTACTTATTTACTGTGCATTTTTCTCGCTGATTTCCGATGTCTTTATCAATTCAAATACATTTACTAGGACAAATGCAGGAAAACATTCCTCCTTTTACTAGTTTGGCAGTAAATTACGTCTTCTTCAAATTCTCTGCTACAATAATTTTGGACCTTTCCAGCAGCTAAATTTGCATCGAAAACTTCTAAACTATGCGCTATGTACATTCTGTCGAAGAAGAATCCCATATTTCTCTACTCAATAAAAAAAAGATCACATAAAGTTGATGCACCATCTCATTAAATATAATGGCTTCACTACAAAATGTAATTTTGCGCGAAGTCAACGCACGCGAAGTGTCCACAAACTATTATAGCAGTAAAGTATGGGCCATAAGTAAAAAAGACACAAATGAGTGGACTAATTGCTATTTACTAGCATAGGAATATTTAAGTTACAAAAAACTCGAAATCAAAGAAATGGCGATATGGCAAATCACTGGTCCAGTGTTAAATATAAATATGTTTAAGGCATGGGAATGGAAAAGCATGGCGAGTTAATCCAGAATAAGTACAGATGCAAAATTTTTATAAATTAAATTGTTAACGTTAACATTTAAACTTGCATTAAATGTGTCGGAAATGGATGTGGTCATCTTAACTATAGTTCTCATTCAATTGAGCATATTGTATACTTTATAGAAAGTATCAATAAATCGAAAGATACGAAGGTTAATTAATGGAGATTTCACAATCTTCCAAAATCTCATAATCAAAAACATGTCAATACCGAAAGATGCTATGCAACAAATACAAGAAAGGGTATTTTTTTATATTTTCTAGCACGTTTATTTGGATGTTTAAGGCCGTCAAAATTCAATGAAAATTGCTATTACCTAAACAGGGATTTTCTACAGAATATTTTTGTAGCTGCTCAGAAAGAAGCCAGTTCAAAAGCTGGTTTTCTGACGTGAATAAAATATCTGGGGATCCTGTTGCACCATAATAAATATAACAACCTCACTTCAGTAATTTGTTCGAATCTAAGACGCATTCTAGGATCTCGACTGACATTTAACGATATAGGAAGTCTACTGTATGGATGTATAACCCAAAACTCCAGTGTAGTAGGTAGGTTTTCTGAAATAAGTAACCGATGCATGTTAGAATGATAATTTTTCGAGGATACATCCATCAAACTTTAGCTTAGTAACTCAAATTCGAGGAAGAACTATAAATGCTCATTTAATTTACATGCGCCGACTATGTAAAACACACACACATTCACTAATTTCAGGCAAGCTTGTAGGGGAACGTGTAAGGGTGACTTTGGTGGATACAAACAGATGAGATAACAGAACGCAATTGACATTTTTCTCTTATATTTTTTTCAGGTTGAGCGCACATTAAAAAACGACTAAAAGATAGTTGGTCGCTTGACTAGCGAGTTTGTATTATCGCCTGAAATCGTGGGTCTTTCTGTCGAAGGTTTACAATGCATAAAATGTTGTACCTTACTGAATTTTGCATGTGAAAAGACTGCCCCTAGTACTTTGGACCAAGCTTTATCTTCTGCTGCTTCTTTTCGTAATGTTGTATAACATCCATGAAACCAGTGTCACCCTTCCTTTTGTTGGCGAGCCAAACACTTTTCTATATCGACTTTTTCTTATAACTTTAGTTAACCTGCAAAACAAAGGACGGAAGTTTCCGCCAAATGACCCAAGATGCGAAACCGACATCGGATTGATCAAGGTCTTCACGCAGGATGAGTGGAAAAAGTTACATGAACGAATGCATGCCGAGGAGCTCAAGGCGAAGGAACAAGAAAAGATCCGTCAGGCTCGGGAAGAGATGAAGGAGAAGTCAAAGGAAATGTACAAGGATTGGACGAACACATATCTGGTGTGTGAGACCCTTTGTATGGCGTGATTTTAGCGGAATAATCTTAGTACATGCACACATCTTTGTAGCTTTACGTCCATTTTTAGTTTGGAATTCGCCACATTAATTTTATTCATTTTTTTACGGCTTCATGGACATGTAGTTGAACTTACTGAGTTTAAGCTCTTGTCTCGATATCTGTTTCCTGTATAGATAATGTGTGGGCCAGAAGAACGTGAAGTTGTCCGGATTTCCTCATGGGATTCCACTGAGAATAGTGGTACTGGATAGCAGTTCAGCAAACTCATCATAAGCACTATCATTATCACGAAAAGACTACACCCGCGTCTTAAGCGGAACCTAGTCCTTAAACACTGGGCCAATATTTGCGCCAGTATTTACAATCAGATAAAATATTAGTACATTGAGACTGACGTCATCGGCTGTTTCGAAAAACGGTCAATATATACCTCTTCCTTGATTCTAGTCCCTATGAAGAGAAGGCTATACCTAAGGCACAGAGTGCTGGATTGTTGTCAAAATGAATAGAACTTAGTAATGATATGTTTATTATGCCAGTTTACAGGCAATTGTAAAGAATTGGTAATGCACCTCTTGGGTGCCTTCCAACACCTCGAAGACCGGAAAAAAAACTAAAACAAACTCCCTATGTTGCAGCCAGTATTGGTTTTGTTTCAGGTTTTTTGTTTTGTCAATACTGGCCGAGATAGGGAGTTTGTTTCAAGTGAAAAACACCTTAGGGAAACGTGCAAACGAGAAGAAGACGACTCGATGGCTGAGACAATACTTTTACTAGCCTGACGTTTCGACATCCGTCATGGGTTCGTCATCAGAGACATAGTCAAAAAGAAGAAGCAGAAACGGGTAATACATGCACAGGGGTTTGCAGTATTTATAGGACACAGTTATTGCTGCAAACATACAGATACAATTGTCCAAACGATCGAATCGTCTTCTTATCAATTTTGTCCTAGGACTCGCATGTTTGCTTGTATTGGAAACGTGTAAACGTTAAGAATCTGATCACCCTCTCATAGAACACACTAGTCTGTATCTTTTGATAAGAAAATAGAAACATTTTTTATTAGGGTATTTGCTACGTGCATGCTATCGTACTTTTCGCATTTCACTCTCTCCTACTTCCAGTAGCCCTAAAGAGGACTACTTGCCTCTCGCAGTACGTTTAGCGTAACTAATCAAGAAAGTATATATGTTAAGCAGTTGCTAAAATATAAGGAAGAAGAACATGGGGTGGATTCATGGACCAAATTATGTTTGAACTGACGTTTCGGAAACCTTCTCGCTCTCATCGTCAGAGTATTGTGGTTGCCGCCTCTGGTGGCCTTGAGTTAACCAGCCTGGCCATTGGGCTCGTATTATATCCGTGCTTGACGTGCAAACTTTTACCACGCGACGAACATAAAACACTGTCTCCCCTTCACACCCACGACGCGAATAACAACTCAAGTTAACAGCAGCGAGTGATCAGTCCGTCGGTTGACGTGGGGGAGACCAGCAAGCATATTGACTCGCCTACAGCTACGCTGACCGCAGAGGGGACGAAGATCACGCAAGCCCACCAGCAACCAATCTTTGGAGGTTTAAATGCAGCCGGCAACGACCGGGCATGTCAAAGTTCGCACTTCAGCATGGATATAATACGAGGTAGACGGACAGGCTGGCTAACTCAAGACCACCAGAGGCAGCAACCACAATACTCTGATGATGATAGCTAGAAGGGTTCCGAAACGTCATTTTAAATATAAATTGGTGTTTGAACCCGCCCCTTCTTCTTCCTTATCTTTGGGAGATTATGAACGTCATAACATAGCTGGACCCCGAACCTTTCGGCATATAAATTTTAAGTAGAACACAAGATCCCTTCCACTTGTCCAAAGGCAGAATGTGTTACTGCAGCTTGTCCTTCAGCCTGCACATGTTCATTGCAAACTTCATATCGTTCCTTCAGCTTAGGGTGGCCTTAGTCCATTCAGTCGCCTCTGGTATAGTGAATTAAGATCAAGAGGTCAAGAGCTGAAAATTTCACCGATTGGACGGGGGAAGAGGCACCTCCCGCATTCAAGTTCGCCTTGTGCTAAATTCCAGGAAGGGGAAGGGGCTACCGAGTCTCATGTCCGACTTTTTCGCTCAGCCTCTATTTTCAGTGTGTGTGAAGTCTGGATGGCCAAACTGGAGCCAAGCATGTGTGGGCCCAGGACTCTTATGGTGCTATGGGTGACAATTTCCAAAATAACTCCTCGCGAACCTCGTCAAACGGGAGTTTGGACTGAGGGCTTAATATTCCCAATCTCCAAAGAGATGCTGGACGAGCTTTCCTTAACTGCTGACTGATTTGGACAAAAATTTTGGACTGCAGTCTGATGTGGGAGCATTGCTGCGTTAAAAAGACGTCAAAAATGGTCAGTCCAACGCGGACAGGATTTTAAGATACCATGTGAGGCAGAGGCGTCTACGACTAGTAATGTACAATCGGTATAATGATAAAAACTCCATTATGAATTTACGCAAAAACAACTGGCTGGAAGGAGTATACGGTGTACATGCAAGTTAAGTCTTCTGTGAAAACTTTCCCAGTGAAGGTAGAATAAAAATGTGGATTATTCACACCGGTCGGGGATCCTTATTTGGGTAAAACGATGTTCAGAAGATCTGTCGCGATGAGGGGATAGCGGCAAGTAGGACAACTCTGTACAGCCCCCAAGAAAAGAGTCAGCTTGAGCGTTTTAAGTAAACTTAATGAAGATTGATTTGCCTGATTTAAAATCTTAAAAGCTGCCTATCGCACAGAGAGAATCCGTTCTACTGGATGTGTTCTCCTTTCCATCATTTGGCCCCAACGATAAAATCCTATATTACGGCCAATCCCGTACTACATGCTGAACTGCCTTTTGTTATCTAATTGAGATCGAATTTTGCGTCCTGGTCCTGCTTTCTCCCAATATACTAACGATATCGGCAGAAGGACATTGCCAGCAAAGACATGGGACACTAGGAAGGTCTTTTCTGTCTCATTGGGCGTCATCGGCTAGTCATAACCAACCCCAGTGTGGCCGCTGAAATTTCTGCCACACCGAGATTTGAAATCACGATCTCTCCCGTCAGGGCTAACGTCCTAATAGTTGAGCTACGAGCTCATGGTCTTGTCGGTATTAGATCGGGCGCATTCCGCTAAACTAAAGATGCCACAGGGCTAGCTTTCTTCCGCTTGATTAACACTGCATTTGACTGTGCTTCAAGGGTGCAAGAGCGAAAAAGCTGGCGGATCGTGAGAAACGACTGGCCAAGGAGGAGGCAGAACGCGTTGAGAAGGACAAGGAGGAGGCCAGGTACCAAGCTGAGCAGAGACGAAAGAAGCTGTGCGAAGCCAGGACCATGCAGTACTATGAGAGTGAGCGAGTCCGACGGTTCCATGTAATGCCCTGTCGATTTCGCCAATACCGAGTTCATTTTAGGAAGCCTTACATCTGACTGAGGTGCTTAGAGAGCGTGATTTGCAAATGCAGTTAAAGGGCATGCAGGAAGAGTACGAGAAAAACAAGGGAGATAATGGGTACAAGGAGTTCCTACGGAAGCTGGATGAAGGTAGGACTCTTGCCTAAATTTTCTACTCTTCGCTGTTTAGCCACCAAACTGGAGCAGGAAGCGGCAGCCCGAGCAAGACAGGCGAACGTGGAAACTAAGAAGTTTGTCCTGACGCAGTAAGTGCACGTCGCATGTTGATTATTTCAAAAAGGCTTCCGTTATATGTGTACTAGAGTTTTCCAATAGAAATAGAAATTTTTGGCGAAATTTTTGTCAAAGTTTATAGCATTGTGAACTGGTACCTTTGCATGCGATTCAGAGTGATGGCCACCCACTACACACCTTCGTCTCTGTTAAGCACATAAAAGACCCAGAATTTTCATTTTAGTAATTTGCCTCTCTTATTGGCTTAAGCCTAGTGTTTGTCCCACGAATCGTTTATTATTTATAAATTTGGCCTTTAGAGGGAATTTATTGGGCAAAACTTAAAAGTTCAGTGGTTTCCTTTCAAGACTTTAGAATTCTACTACTAGCAGTGATTAGACTTAGTTTCATTTTAGAGATCCGTGTATTAATCAACTACTGAAGAAATTACAGGTCTTCCTGATTCCTTTAACAGATTTAGGAATATGCTTAAAAAGATGGCTGTCACTTCCTCAAAGACCCATTCCTGAAAAAATCACGTATCTGATCGAAAGCGCAAATGTCTGCTGGAAATCTTTTCCAAAATAATATCTGAGTTATAATTACAGTACGGCTCAGAATTCATGCAACATGCCGACATTTGCGAAATATTGATACTCACTCGCTAATCGGCATTGAGTAGGATTTAAATAATGATTATCGCGTAGCCTATTCTCAAGCCATTTCATTCACAAAAGGATGCCGGCTTTTAACGAGCTTCTTTCTGACCGCTAACAAAACGTATTTACTGTAAAAATGGCTACTTAAATAGGATGCATTTTTATCATCGATTTTGATTGCCTGTATAAAGTCAACTTTAGTTTATGGAAAACATGTACAATAACATACTTTCTCGTACTCGTTTGGTAGACACTTATGCCTTCTTTAAATTCAATACTTAAAGAAAGGGTATGGTTCGTCGTAAAAAAAATTCGCCAAAGGAAGCTTATGTAGGCCCACTCATATACACCTAGTCTCAGCAGTTTGTCCTGCAAAAACGGTGGTTACAAAACTTTCGGGGATGAGGAAATAGGATAGGCAGGGAATTAAATTTTTCGCAGTAAGTGTAAAGTGAAAAATATTTAGTCGAAGTTGCTTCCCGCGGCCGCTGGGAGTAAGTTGTTCCGCATGAAAATTGAAGGTGTGTGCGGCGATTCACGCCGCGGACTACACTAAGCTAATTCCAGAGTGGTAAGTTGAACCTCAGGTAAATTGAAGTAAACGATCTCCTAACCACCATTTCAATTTTTCGAGAAATTTAAGGAACCTGCAATTTGATGATCCGGTTTTCCGCAATAATTTAAACGATAATACAGATTAGGAAAATCTACAGCTATCAATCAACAACATTTATAAGTGCAATAAAATAAAATGCATTTAGCATTTATTAAAGTATATTTCACTGCGTGTCCTAATTTCCCTCCCATAAAACCCTTTAACCCCTGTTTTCGTAGGAAAACATGCAGGGAGTAGGGATTAATGGCTGGGCCTACATAAGCTACTTTTGTCAAAGTTTCTAAATTGCCGAATAATTTTTCAGCCTATCGACTGCTACACTTGAATTCAAGTTTTACTTACTGCGAGCTGTGTACATGCTGTTTAAGGAAAAGTAAGTTTTTGTCTATGTTTTGAGAAAGAAATCACACAGTTCTCATGAAATGTTCCGATGGATGTGGATCATGCTGTATAGATTAAAGGCAGCATTAGTAAACTTGCGGATACGATTTATTATGAATAAAGACTCCGAAATCGTAAAAAATCTCATAATTAGACATTTTTCCAAAACCGAAGGATACCCTTTAATTAAATTTCAACTATAAAGAAGGCCCAATTTTCTACCAAACGAGTACACGAAATAATTTTTTCGTACGTGCTTTCCGTAAAATATATTTGAATTTATAAAGACAGTCAAAACTATGGATTAAAATACATATTTTTTATGTAGCCATTTCTCACAGCTCATCCGTTTTGTTAACGGTCAGAAAAGGCTCCTTAGAAAGATGGCATCCTATCCTGACTGAAATTACTTGAGAATAGGCTACACAATTATTTTTTCAACCTTTCTCGATGCCGATTAGTGAGTGAGTATCATTCTTTCGCAAATGTCGGCATGTTGCAAACATTCTGAGCCATACTGTAGAGGTTCCGTTGCTTACTTTATCTATTCGAACAGTGACAGAGTAGGAAGGAGTACTTGTGTTCTATGCGTACCTCAACACATAAAGGTTATTTAATCTTCTAGCATAAACTGCGATACAGGACGATTGAGGGGTTATCTACACTTTATCTTAGGCGATGAATAACCCCATATGTCTACATCTAATTTATTATGGATCGGCCTGCAAATTTTTTTCCTTTAGTCACTGTTACATATAACCTCTATCGCCCTTAAGTTTTATTTACATTACAAACATTTTCGCTCAGTTTTAAGGTTACATTTTTTCAAGTGTTCGACTACTCGTTTGAGCATTGTCCATATCATTACGTTCAATCTCATGATATCATTAAGAACGTAGCTTGACCGGAAATGGTGGGTAGCTCGGTTTATTTCCAGAATTTCATCCTCCTTTTGATAGGACCAAGTTTCTATCCTCAGTATTAATAAGATGACTGCAGTTTCTTATTAAAACATAGGGGAATAATATTGATTTCAGTCAGTCTGCTATTACGTGAACAATTGAAATAAGGAAATTAGGAATTTTGCATTAAACTGTGTTTTCTATTAGTTGTCAAGGGATAAATATTTTCAATCGTGGTAAGTTGCTAACCAACCTGTGCGTGGCGTCTGGACGGAGTCAAAAAGACCGGAGGCGGCGTCGGGGTTGCACGTAGGTGACTCGGGCGCCTCGAATATTTATCGGCACCTACTCTGTGTGTGAGTTAGGGTAAATAATGAAGTAGTACCAGCGCAAAAGGCTACTGCATCACCCTGTGACATGACAGAACCTGCGATATTAATAAATAACGTCTCGTTAACAATAAGATGACATGGCCTGATGAATAGAGTTGAGAGGGCAGCAACCAAGGAAAGCTCTGATGTGCTAATATCACCACGTTAACTACTACTACTACTACCAACATAGCTAATATTGCCCTATTCCTGTTGCACTGACTTAGACTGTCCTACTGTACCCACCTGATACTGTTGTAGGCCTAAATGCAATCTATTGACAGCAAATTGCATAGTAGGACATACCCTATTACAATCCAAATGCAAATCATTATTACCTCACACAGATTGGGAGTGCATACTGGGTGCGACTTCTTAAAAAGCACATACAGGCAGTACTTGTAGTATACTATCTACCGGCCTTAGCAAAGATGAGTTATAGAAAAAAGCACTCGTAGTATAGGCACGTACCTATAGCAGCAGTAGTTTAGTCCGTGCAAGCTCGATGGATAGAGTTAAGAGTGCGGAAACCCAGGCAAACGCTCTTCTGCTCAGGGTCCAACGTATGTACTTACTCGCAATAGTTTAAACGCAGATTAACACTCCTTGTTGAGACAAGGATGTATGAGCCCCAGAGTTTACTTCAAACCAACGCCAATTCTGACAAATTTTAGCGTCAGAGATAGTACTGATACTAAGACCTGGCTACATCGATAGCCAGTAGTAGTAGAAACAGTAGTAGCCGTATCAGTCTCAGCCTCCTTGGGCCTGTCTTCACACCTCACACCTATGGGTGAGTGAGGATAGATAGTACAGTAGTACCCGCGCAAAGTCTACTGTCACTTAAGACTCAGTAAGGCGGCGTATTGGCTTTCATTTGTTACAGCAGCGCACTTTCGACCCCGTTTAGTCTTCGGGACTCCGGGAGAAGGTGAAGAGTGCGGAGCCGCTAACTACGTCCTCTATTACTTTAATCCTAACCCCTGAGACCATCATCTTCTGTATCAACTTGTTGGTGCACTTGGCGAACTTCATCGAAGTCGAAGGTTGAACACACAGGTGACACACACGCACAGTATTATAGTGTGCCGTGCCCTGATCAGCCGAGGATCACGTGAGCTAGTTGGCTGGCTGGCGAGGCGTGAGCCTGCAGCTAGATACTCCACCATGCCCTCCCCCTGTACGCCTGCCGTGCTCCGATCTGACCCTCTTGTTTGTCCAGCGCATTGACCACCCAGTCCGTTTAGGGGAAACAGGTTAAGCACAAGAAGAAATGAATGAAAATGTTTGTGTTCCCGGATATTTGCATGGATAAGGAAGAAGGATTGTCGAGCACAGGATCGATTCGTTTATTATCCTGAGCTTTCGAGCTCTTACAGGAGTCCATCGGCAGAGATAAGAAACAGCAACAAAAAGGGGGTTAACTAGAGTGGGTGTACACCAATCAACTGTCAGGAGTTGTCTGGTCGTAAGGAGGTAGAAAACAACCATGAAAAAAGGAGGGGGCAATTATAGATGTATACGTACTTGCCCACACAGGAAAGAAGACAAGCCGGGAATTGGCTGAAACCTGGTCCACCAATGGGAATTCAATCAACCAATGCATCGAGTTGGCACTGGCATACAGAGCCTTGCGCAGTCACGTACAGTCACACTTAGACATCCGTTACGGTTAATTGGTCCATATCTTCTTTAGTTACCCCCATTTTCGTTGCTGACGCCCTGAAGGACTTTGACATCATGGACAGCTAATTAACGTATACCTCTATAATTGCCCCCTCTCCCTCCTTTTTTAATGGTTGTTTCCTACCTCCTTATGACTCGACGACTCCTGACAGTTGATTGGTATAAACGCACTCTAATCAACTCGCTTTTTGCTACTTTTTCTTATCTCTGTCGATGGACTCCCGCAAGAGCTCGAAAGCCCAGGATAATAAACAAATCGATCCGGTGCTCAACAATCCTTCTTCCCTATCCACTAGAACATATGATTGATATTTCAACTTTTTCTTATTATCTGATTCGAGTTTCAGCTTACAGTAATCGCCGAAGATCAAGCAACATGTCGACATATGCGAAAGATTGATACTCTTTCGCTAATCGGCATTGACTCAGGTTGTAATACTGATTATCGTGTAGTCTATTCTGAAGTTTATTCCGTCATGATAGGATGCGGGCTCTTTAACGACATTCGTTCTGACCACTAGCAAAACGTATATGCAGAAGTCGCCGGCTATTAAGCTCACGGTTAATAAGCCCGCCGCTTATTAAGCCCAATTTGGTCTGTGCCCGATGTGGACTTAATAACCAGCGACTGCTGCATTAAGCCCATGGTTAATAAGCCCGCCGCTTATTAAGCCCGATTTGGTCTGGGCCCGAGGTTGGCTTAATAGCCGGTGACTACTGTGGCTACTTAAGTAGTATGCCTTTTTATCATTTATTTTAACTGTCTTTATAAATCCAAATATATCTTATGGCAAGCATGCACGACACAATTATTTATTGTACTTGTTTGATAGCAAATTACACCTTCTTAAATTCTATACTCAAAGAAAGGGTAGCTCTCGGTTTTAAAAAAGTTGCTCAATTGCCGAATAATTTTCTAACCTAGTGACTGCTACACTCGAATTCAAGGTTTAAAAACTGCGCACTGTGTATATCCTGTTTAGGGAAAAGTACGTTTTCGCCTAGAGTTTGAGGAAGAAGTCACATAGTTGTCATAAAATATTGAAATAGATCTGGAGCATATTTTCTGCAGTATAGGCAGCATTAATAAATTGGCAGATACGATGTATTATGAATAAACACCCCACACTTGTAAAAAAGCTCATAATTAGCAACTTTTTAAAAACCGAAACCGGTGGAATATTGAAGGTATGCGTTTAACAAGAGTGTTTCTCAGATAACTCAGGAGTCGGTGCATCAGACTGCTGAGTGCCATTTATGGATTTTTATTTACTAAAATAGGTTAGGTTGATCTGAGATCCCTGGTAAAATTCATAAATCTTCAGGAAACTAGTGTCAGTAATAACAGTAGCTTTTTACGCGCATTAATGTCTAAAATAGGGAAGCTTACCGATTGGCCGGATCTTGTCAACTTCGAATTTTATAATGTTTCAGAAAATGCAGGGTCTTTTCAATTACTCAAAAGAATTCATAGGAGGAATTGCAGAGACAGCAATTTAGTTTGCAGGAATTAGGTAACAAGATTTTTTACTGATTAAGCCTATGTATCCTACAGGAAAGGATGGATCTGCAGGGGTCCAACAGAGGTTTCTGGAATATAAATCAGTAAAGAGTGGCATAGACGCGTACACCGATCTGTCAGAGGACCCACTCGTCCCCCCATATTGCCTTTAGAGCCCTCTTTCTCGAGCCTTCACCGCGAGGCGCCTAGGATATAGGCAGAAGGACATTACCAGCAAAGACAGGGGACACTAGGAAGGCCTTTTCTGCCTTGTTAGGCGTCATCGGCTACTGATACCCAACAGCAGCTGAAATTGCTGCCACACCGAGATTTGAACTCGCAATCTCAGGGCGAACGTCCTAATGGTTGAGCTACGAGCTCACGGTCTAGCTGGTATTAGATTGTGAACATACAGTGGCATAGACGTGTACACTGGTGTGGCAGCAATTTCAGTGGCCATACTGGGGTTGGGTATCACTAGCCGATGACGCCTAACAAGGCAGAAAAGTCCTTCCTTGTGTCTCCTGTCTTTGCTGGTAATGTCCTTCTGCCTAAAGCGATAAAAAATATAGGTCGAAAATTGCTGACTATCTTGGTTTCTTTCCCGTTATGCCCCGTAATGCCCCACGCGCATAAGTATCGCAGGGGGTCAAGAAAGTTCAACCCTAGCAGCTGCGATCTTCAGCCTATGGTTACTCAGTAGAGAAGAAACCGGTAAAGGCCAGAGTAGTAGGAATAGTTTACTCTGTAAACAGAGGAACGGAGAATAGATGAAAGAAGATTGACTTTGGAGAGCATGACCTTCCGCTACAGGGGGCTTGGTCCTAATTTAAGTCTGGCGGCCGAGGGTGGGGAAAAAGGGACATGTTCGAGTGGTGCTTGGGCAACCGCAAGAACCTAGACGCATGTGTATGTGTCCGAGTCGAAGAAGGTGAATTCTCTGCAGGTCAGCGCGTCTGTTAGCGCTGACTGAGTTATTTTATGACCTTGAGGCAGATGGCCTTGAACAATGACGCCGGACAAAGCAATGGAGGGCGTCGGACGAAAGAGACCACTACATAACCTCAACTGCCACCGACCATATCCTACAGAAAGCTGTTTTCTATAGGAGACTGTTACCCTCCCCTATGAATATGTAATTTTGATGAAGTGGCACAAAAGTGCGGCTGTTCAGGTGACTTTCTCTCCTACAGGATAGACGACCATAAAAAGCAAAGGGCCGCTGAACGGGAAGCAGCATTTGCTGAGGGAAGAAAAATTCGCCAACTAGCCCTGGAGGCGGAGGAGCAAATTGGACGTGAGGGAGCTCAGAGAAAGCAAGAGATGCAGGAACTCAATAGACTCCTACTCCAGTCTATCAAGGATCATGAAACAATGAAAGCTGTGGAGAAAATCAAAGACGAGGTAGGACTTCTTGCACGCTCTTCCGTCCGTTATCTTTAGGCTCTATTGTCTCATGTCGGTTTGTGATGATCACGCTGTAGCCTACATGCATTGTTCTGCCGGTAGTTACCTTATTAAGCTTAATGATGGGCACTAAATCAGGCACCTACTTCAACAGGTAGTGATTGTGGACTTTGTAGGGTCTTCTATGAATAATTTAATCGTCCCACCTTTGCGTAATTCATCCTAAATATTGCAGTTCCATCTCTTGACCGACTTGTTGGGCCATAACATGAAATTCAGCGCCAGCAAATGCCAAGCTCTGGCGCTAGTAGAATAACGTTCATACGTTTGAAACAAAAAGTCTAGAAGATTCAGCAGGAAGAGGTCCTTAGCGTTCTCGGGTAATTTTCTAGCAAATTAAACATTATATTTTGATTTTATACGTCAAGAAAGGATACCTTTTGGTTTTAAACAGGTTTCTTTTTATGATCTTTTTTAAGACCATGAAGTGTCCATTCATCAAGCTTCGTATGTGGTCGTTTGCTAAAAGTACTTGTCAGCTATACAAGATGATTCATATCCATTACGAAATGATATGAGCAATATATGACGTCTTGCTAGTAGCCTGGAGAAAAAGTGTGCTTTTCTTTAGACGAACTGCATGGCGAATGCAGTAGGGAAAACCTAACTGCAAGTTTAATGGCAGTTTGAGAACGAAACCGTTTGGGAATCGAAAGGGACCTTTTAAGACTAAAGCAGACCCTTTCTTTAAGCATACCATTGAAAAAACATGAATATGTAAAAGAAAGAATATTCTTGAGTATGTTTTCTATAAAATATATTTGAATTCATAAAAGCATCAGAACTTAATTGAAAAAAATCATACTTTCTAAGAAGATATTTTTACAGGATTTAGTCTTTGTAAGCAATTGGAAACAAGTTAAGATAAATGCATCCATTAATTGTCATACAACATAAACTACATCCCGTAAAATTATATAAGTTGTATTGGATTTCCATATGGACTTTCGATGCCTGTATAAACTAAAATATGTTTAGATAGAACACGGACAAAAATATTCTTTTTCATGCAAATTTGGTAGCACCTTACGTATCATTCAAACTTAACGCTTAGATGAAGCTTGGATTACAAATTTAAAAAGTTTCCAATTATGCGATTGTTTAGGACCGTGAAAAGTCCATCTATAAAGCATCGTATGTGTTCTCCGATTAATAGTGGTTATGACTGTTCTAGGAATTTGACGAAGAAATCCGGATTTACGCAGCTGCCAAGAGAAAGATGACTATAATGCGAATGGACAAAGAGCGTGATCTTTTCCTGTAAGTTGTTTTGCCGCCTCTTCAATTCTTTAAAGCTCGCTGCCAAGTGGTTATATTTTAATATTCGCGCAAAGCCATCGGCCTCACGTTGCTAACTCAATGAAGGAAAAAATTTCATTATGGACACGGGCTGAAGGTTGTAGACTTTCTGCGAAACGTGTTCTATGCATTTTATTCACATTAGCTGAAATGTCAGTGGCATGACGTATTGTTATTCCTTTCTGCAGATGTTATAGTTGGTTTAGCTTAAAATGTAAAAAAAATTATTAATTGGCACACCTGTGTTGGAAGTACATAGTAGTGTCTGAAATCTGGACTTGACAACCTGTAATTTTTACTCGATTGATGATAAGGCTCCGAGCGCTCTGATACAAATGCAATCAGAAATGAGCTGTAGGACAAAACTTTAAAGCCGAGTACCTGGTTACTTCCTTCACATTGATTCAGTGCTTCGTTTTGACTGTCGCTTACGATATAGAGTCTTGGTATGAACAGTTGTCCCACTGCCTGGACAAATCTGTACATCACCTGGCTGAGGATTGGCGTGTAATGAATCCTTCTTCATGGTATCCGTCTTCACCCACAGTTTTGCTTGCGTAACTGTGGGAGACAACAGCAGGTGCAAGTTGAATTATCTAACGTTAACCACTGTGTACTGACCCATTCCCAGTGGCCCGGACACCACCTGTCCCTTAGAGCATGTCGGGTTCAGGAATAGAGAATTAGGTGAAATCTGTCGTCCCAAGCAGTGACGGTCCACACAGAGCATGACATTGTGGGATGCGATATGGTCCGGGCGGATAGTAGAAGATGAAAGTATCCCAACGAATATAAACTAGTGGCTAGGATAAGGCGTGAAAGGCAGGATTGTTATTGATAATGGAATGTAGTGTTGAATGAATAGAATATAAGCAATAAGTAAGTGACTCCCAGACAAGTGCAGTCTAGCCATGAATGGGCCGGAGTCCAGCGGTGCAGTCTGGCAAGTAGATCACCGGGTCCGGATAACTACAAACGAACAGTAGATCGTCGTTTCCGGGAGTGTTTGAGCGTAAACAACTCCCCTGCAGTAAGCTCCTAACCTTGAGAAGGCCAGACAAGGGGTGACCTTGAACGGAGCTTTTACTCTTGTGTTTTGCGCACGCGCGGTGGTCATGCCAGACATGACCTGTCCGCGCGGCGTCCGAGGAAAGCATGGCTAAGAATAAGAGGTCGCTACAACATAAAAACTGTTATTGCTGATAATCAACAATATTTTCAAAAAGAACGCTCGTAATGAAATTCCGCTTTTAATCCTTTATAAGTGGATGAAAACATCCCCAAAATAGGCATACTTTATTATTCAATACTATGGATAAAAGTGCTGAAATTTCCGTAATTTAAGTAAACTGTTACAATGTGCTATCCAAATTCTTGATCGCCATGAGTTCGTGGATATTTTCGGAAGCCTTGTCAGAAAAAAATGTATGCGCATTTCAATTAAACAACTCGGATAAAAATCGATCAATTAGAAGGCCAACAATATGTGCCCATAAACAAATATTGTTTGCCGTGAGAAGTTACAAAGATTTCTGCATAAAAGTGGGTTAATTACTTCAACTTTAAAAGTTAATTGTGAGTACGATTTATGAACGAATTTCTTCCACTACGATAGTCAACCCCAACAAATGTACATTTCCGCTCGTTTGTGAACTTTCCCAGCTGGGAGGCTGGTGACTTAAGAATTAGAAACATCATATTTAGGTCCTTTGCATTCTCTTATTTAACATTTTACAGAATTTTAAAGTTCTATGAACCAAAAAAGTACGGGCTCTGTGGTGTGGCTTAAGAGTATTCCCCTTCTCAAGGCAATCCACATAAAACTTAGGAAAGAAAAGGATTACACTCTCAGAAAGTCTTTGACATGTGAAAGGGAACGTAAATAGAAAACTCATTTACCATTCTATATTTATTCGCAGCTAAGGTGGCAAATTCCAACTTCCTAATTAGTAATACACCTTAGTCGCCAAAACTGGCTCGAACATTTAACTTTCTGAACGTGCAAACAGTCGAAATGTGTGTTTTAGGTTTCTCTTGACAAGATTCATGTTGGAGCAGTCCTATAGTCCTCTTACTTGGACGAAAACAAGCAGATTGTTCTCAGTAAATGGCTGACTTGCAATGTCGGTATTGAGAAGCTCGCCAATACCCACAGTTATTCATAGTCGAAGCTGCTGTGGCTTGTTCTTTCAAAAGGCAAAATCTGCATTTAATCTCGATTTTTAATGTGATTGATTCAAGTACCTTGGCCCTCCTTTTTATGAATATATTTACCTTATTTATTCTGTCAAAACTAAAAACTTAGGTAGGGCTGTCTTTAGAGGTCCTTTTTTGCCTTTGCTTTATAACAATAACATACTTTTACATTTTCAGTTAACCGACTTTCCCTTTTTTCTTTAAATTCCGCCATTCTAAGGTCCGATTTCCCTCAAATGGCACCAGAACCTGAGCAACAGGAGTTTATGATGATGGACTTGATTCAATTAAGTACATTGAAAAAAATCTGTGTTTCTTGAATTTAATGTTCTTTTATTACTTCCACCACAATTAAATATTCAGTTACACTCACTAACTAATAATTAAATGTTTAACCGCAAAACACGTTAGAAAATTGGGCGGGGAGGGGATAAACATTAAGGGGGCTCTAAAAGACAGCTTTTACCAAAACATTCATTTAAGTGACCTAATTTACCTACTTTTATTTCGTCTGCTATTCCTTTGTTTTTGTCTTGCTCCTTCAGTGCAAAGTCAGACATGCAGAGGAAAGCTGTGGAGTTGTTGGAGAAACAGCTCCAACTTCAGGCCGACGATGAGGACCAGCGTATCGCAAGGGCAATCAGGGAACGTGAGGAAGCGTTTTTGCGGGAGGAGGCCGCTAAGAAGGAGAAGCAGGAGAGGGGTATCCGGGAGATACTGGAGCACCTGAAAGTGGTGCTTAAGGAGAAGGCTATTGCGAAGACAGAGGAAGAGAAGCAGGCTGTGGAGGATCTGAAGAGGCGTTTTGCTGACGCCGAAGCCCTAGTCAAAGAGGAAGCTGAGAAACGGGCCAAACAGAGGGCAATCTGCAAGGAACTGGCTGACGACTGGCTCCAGAAGGCGGTAAGTGCACTTGTACGGTGCGATGCAGTCAAACTAGCCTGCGTTCTTCATTGGGATTACAGTAGATTCCCTATCTCATACAAGGTAGAGGATTCACTGCAAAAAATGTAATTTTGCGCGAAGTCAGCATATGCGGCGTGCCCCCAAACTACTATAGCAGTAAAGTAAGAACCATGAGTAAAACCCAGACATAGCTTGGTGGACAAATTAGTATTTACTAGCATAAGAATATTTGGCAAAAGTAGCTTATGTAGCCCCACTCATATACCCCTAGTCCCAACATTTTTTCCTGCAAAAACGGTGGTTATCGAGTTTTGTAGGGTGGGAAAATAGGATAGGCAGAGAAGGAAATTTTCAGCAGTCAGTTTTAAGTGAAAAAATGCAGTCAAACTTGCTTCCTGCGGCCGCTGGTAGCAAGCTGTTCCGCATGCAAATGGAAAGTGTGTACGGTGCTTCAAGCCACGGACTAAACTAATCTTACTCCAGAACGGTAAGTTGGACCTCAGGTAAGTTGAAGTAGATGACCTCCCTACCATCATTGATATTTTTTGGGAATTTTAAGAAACCTGCAATTTGATAATTGGGTTTTTCTGAAATAAGTTGAACGATAATACAGATTAGGAAAATCTACAGAGATATAAATCAACAACACTTCTAAATACAGTAAAATAAAAATGCATTTAGCATTTATTAAAGTATATTCCACTGCGTGTTTTAATTTCCCGCCCATAAAACCCGATAAACACCGTTTAAGTAGGAAAACATGCAGTTTGTAGGGATTAATGAGTGGGGCAACATAAGCTACTGTCGCCGAATATTCAAGTTACAAAAAAACTAGAAATTCAGGAAATTGTGATATGACAAGTCACTGGTCCAATGTTAAATATAAATATGTTTAAGGCATGGGAGTGGCAAGGAATGGCAAGTTAATACAGAATAAGTACAAATACAAAAAATGTATTAGTAAAATTGTTTCCATTAACATTTACACTTGAATTAAATATGTCAAAAGTACATGTCTCACCTTAACTAAGGTTTTTTCCCAATGTAGATGCTCAGTAAAAAAATTCCATTTTCAACGCATGAAAAGATCCTTGTGTGCTTGTTATTAATTTCTATTGACAATTGCAAAAACATTTTCTATGGTAATCATATTCTGGCTGTTGAGTGGAATAAAAATAGATTGAATGCCACACATGGATAGGCTGGCTGTTTACTAAAATTTAGATGGCAGTTGTATTTGTAGTCGAATTCATACCATCTTGTGTATAATGAAAGAAATTTCCTTTTGTTACATTCCTTTGTAATCATTTAGAGAGTTCGAATGCGACGAGCTGCAGATTGTTTTCGAAATTCTGCTGAACACTTTACAAACTTCACTGTTTTGCTTTGTTTGTCCATGAATAGCCATTTTGTTCAGCCTTGTTATCGAAAACTTAGAAATAAGAAAGGTCTTACAAGCAATAGGCACAAGTAAGAAGTTCTTTTCCGCAGCGTTTAATAGCGTAGGGAATTCCTTGGATATCAACGAACGCTGGATTTCACCCATTGGCACTTTTATTTTCGCCTAGTATATTGATCTGAACGGAATTTAATTCTAGTAAACAGCATTTTGCGCCTCAAGTTAACCCAATGACCTCAATAAAAAACCTCAAATATATGTTAAATCCCCCAATCTGGAACTTTTCATCAGATATGTAATCTACTGTACATTTAAAGAGATTAGCTACATGAATACTTTCCAAATTCTTTCCGGTTAAGCGTCCTTTGTTCCGACACTTGATGACTTGTAGGTGGTTGCGAGTGGTTTTACCACCTCGACCGTACATTTATAAGCAGTGCCACAGCTCTGGACATCCTGAGTGCTTTTCCTACCATTTTTAGGGTTTAACTGGAAACCTTCTACCAGACAAACATTTTTTTAATACAGTTCACCGGTCATGAACACCTGCATAACCATCGTAAGCCGTTGCTAGTTCCAAATTACAATCAAATAGATTTAGGTCGCTCGGTGAATTTTGCCTTTGTTATCCTAACAACGTTTTTAATACTTGTATAGGTTGCAGGTAGAACTTTTGTAACAAAAAGATATGGGACATGCAGTTAGCAATTTTCATTGTGAATTTGGACCGTCTTTAACCATTGAATGTTTGGGCGCGACTGGGTGACTAAGATTGCTACTACGAGGCCTAGTCTGTAGTATCTCACGTTGGGCGTTAGGAGGCGGGCTGTAGAACCACCACAGACCCGACCGAGATCTTCATTATGTCATCTCTGTGTGCGCTGCTTTTTTGTTGCATCTGAAATGCAGACCTATTGGATCCGTTTGTTTCTTCTTGTCCAAATGTGGCCTGTAGTGACAGCTTAAGTGATAAACCGATTCTAGTTACTACGATATTTAGACTCAGTCCCGAATTGAAAGGGGAGAAGTTGGACCCCAGTAGATAGATAATTGTATTTTATACAGAATTATTGAACAATATGGTGGAAGATGTTGGCAGCTGGACGAGGGTTCACACCCTGGGCTGCTAGAATTGTCATACCGAATGATGGTGGGAAATCTGTCAGAGCGCCCGGGCGAAGGTGCGTCTGAGTCGACATTGAAGTTGATTGGCTGAAGACCTGACTGTCACTGGGACATGCGTGCAAAACTACACGCGAGGAGCGCAGCCTTGCTTCAGGCAACTGGAGTACGGCCTCAACAGACCTTTATAGAAGGCTGCTTTAATCTCTGATTGATACGTACATGTTGACTCTACACCCTTCATTATACCACAATGGTTTATATTTTTATTACCGGCAAACTTTAGAGAGTGTTCAATAAGTGTATTTCTGGCTTATTGGCCTTCATCGGCAGCACCTACCCAACTCAAGTATAGCTACAGAAACTGCCGCTACACTCGAGTTTCGAACCCGCGACCAGTGAGCTAGAGACAACGGGTCGACATCTTTGCCGGTTGTCGATTGGGATATAGACTAGTACATTGGTGTACTCCGATCTAATCCAGGATTCATCAACCCTGGTTGTTTCGTCATGGAGAGTTGCTGAAACTTCAGCTTTTCCCGATCGACAACCGGCAAAGACTTCGACCCATTGACTCAGTGGATAAGACGTTCGTCTCTAGCTCACTGGTCATGGGTTCGAAACTCGAGTGTAGTGGCAGTTTTTGAAGCTATACTTGACTTGGGTAGGTGCTACCGATGAAGGCCAATAAGCCAAAAATACGCGTATTCAGCACTCCCTAACGTTTGCCGGTAATAAAAATGGTTGATATTTTATTCTTTAATTCCAGCACGTACTAGTCTCTTATTTCACTATTTCATAATTGTGAAATACCAAAAGGCAACGATTTTATTCGGACCAGTGTTAACCGTATGTTTTCTGCACGTCAAAAATGGAAAGTGGGTTTTGATAAAAAGTTAGATTTTTACGACTGTTTGTGTTTGCAGGCAGAACACAAGGCGAATCGCGCAGCCGAACGAGAGGCAGAGATCAAATGGGCTCGTGAAGGGGATGAAGACGCTCAACTGGAGGATGCAGCCTTCCTGGACTACGCTAATCGCGTGAGTTGGTTTGAGGTGTTTTTTTCGGTTAGTCATTAGGGTAATTTAGAGCAGTTTATATTGAGGTGGTGCTATCCAATTTCGAGGGTGTTGGGCTTACCTTATCCTCAAATTTTGCTAGAGTTGAGAAATCCATTATTCAAGGGCAATTATTTGCTTAAAACTCATTTTCGCTGGGCAATTCAAATGTCAGTATGAAGCCGGATCGAAAGAATATCTACCTTCGTTAATTAATAATGAGCAGAGGAGTGAACTTCCAGGTAATCATGAAAACCAGAATTAAGGTTTTGATTACTTGTCCAGGTGTAGTGTAGTGCCATAAATAAACGGTAACGTTGATGCTTCTGGCATCAGTTGTAAATTAACCCTATTGGAGACGTCTACTGTTCAAATTTCGGGTATATTTGAAAATTTTCACTTAAACCTACCAGATAAACCTTTGAAAGGGTATTGAATTCTGGAATCATAAGCTTATGCGACATAAACTGGAAGAAACTTCCGTGCAAAAGTCTGTAGGATACGAGGTAATCCTGTCGGATAATAAATGATAGGCGCATCCCAACGATTATAAACAAGTAGATAAGACGTGGAAAGCCAGTGTTATGAATAATTAAAAAATGATAGGCGCATCCCAACGATTATAAACAAGTAGATAAGATGTGGAAAGCCAAAGTGTTATGAATAATTTAATCAAGTTCCAAAGGAGTAGGGTATGAGTAGTGGGTAACTGACTCCCGAACAATTGCAGTCCATAGTCGCATTCCGGTAGTGAGGTTGCCGTGTCCGGATGCCTGCATGACCGGCAGTGAGATCACTGCCTCCGGAAGTGCTTGAGCGTAAGCCGTCAATACAATAAGGTCCTTTATGAACTGGCCTTGGAAAGTGGTTGGCCAGTTAGGCCAGACAGAGGGTGAACACACGTCAGTGACCTTAACCTACCTTTGACACACTCTGCTGTGCACGTGCTTATTGGACACGAGTAACAGACATGCCAGACATGCCCCAAAGGCGTGCGAAGAAAGCACGGATTACAATAGGAGGTCTTTACAAGACTGTAACAGTCCTTCCTCTGCCTTTGTATTATCTGAGGGGGAAGGGAATTTCGGTCCCTTGGATATTAACTGCTATTCGCTCATCCATATAGCCACTGTATCTGAACTGAATAAGTTGACGCAAAAAGCATGAACCATTAATAGAGGCAAATGTTCCATAAAATAACCACACTTCGAGAAGCATTTCAAAAATGAGGAACTTCGACAGCTCGATACCAAAATGTGGCAATCATCATACGCCTGATATTCCGTCATTTGAGCCAGTAAAGAGAGAAGGTCTGTGCTCAGACAAAGACCACTCCATAACGGTCATATTCCTATGTATTTCAAAGTGAAAAGCATAAGGGCACTAACGTGACAAGAATATACGAGAAGTGACATCAACGTGCATAAAGGTGTGGTGCCCTTGAAAAATGTATAAACTGGCCACTTTGGAAGTAGGGGGCAATCATTGCATGAAAGTACGATCGACCGTAATTCCCGCCAAATCCAAAAACTATTTTAAACAACCTCTGAGCAAATGCATCCTTTACTTGTTTAAATGCAGGACTTATGACATGTTGTCGAGAGCTGGCTAACTGACACAGAGACATCACGGATTCATAGACGGGACGAGAAAATGTGATGTGCTTTAAGTATTCTGATGAGGTTTGAAACAAGAGCATTGTATATAAGATTGGCAGTAGAATCTATCCAGACTAAATGTGGAGAAAATCTGATAATCAGGCTTCCACATTTATTTATCTTACCCATTTGTGAAAAAAGCGGCGCTACTGTGGGATTCGAACTCACGCCAGCAAGGAGAAGACCTTAACACAGCTAACTGCGGTAAGAGGTCCCTGTTATAACGACGAGTTCAGCGTCGCTAGTGTAATAACGATGACATCTTACGTGTGTCACCGTCGAATTACGCCCTGTTGAAATCTCAAAGGAGGAACACAATAAGAAGGGTATAATTCTGGAATCCACCTGGAGGAGGGTTTATTGTGTACGAAACCCGGAGGAGCTGTCTCGGGTGGCTGTTGCTGATGGTTGATCTCCAGTGCGCTCTTTGTCCCACCTCGGGGCAAGCCCCGATATTGGGAGCGGACTAGCGTGTCCTCGCTGTCCGCGTGTGTGATGCAACTCCCCGTGTGTCAGGGGTGACAGTGTCTTATAACAGAATGTCTAGTGCGCGTTCGCCTGCAGCCTGATTGGCGTATTGGGGCAAATGCTATCAGTGGCGGGCACGAGCAAGCGCGTGCAGCTGTCTTCTCTCCAGAGGTTCAGGTCATATCGCGTGGACAGACATCGCCTGTATGCGTTCAGCCCTAACGAAGACACTTGGCTAGGCTCGACGTCTCAGGAAAGCCTCCAAATGTTGCTAGCACTTGGTCAGGCTAACGTTCTAACAGTCCCCACCTTGGACGTGAGTTTAATCACACCTCGAGGCTGCTGAGTTTTTAACAAGTTAGTTAATTAAATTATTCAACTATGCCAAAACCGCTTACGCATTAATTACATGGAAGTCATCTGGTGGATTCTAGATTGATGGATTAGGAAATCCTGCTTGGAGTTAAGGCTACAAGGGTTAACCCTAACAGCTGCAATCTTCCAGGCCCAGTTCCTTAGGAGATAAGAGAGAAGACGGTGGGAAAGCCGGAGTAGAAGGGAGAATGTATTGTGTACACAACAGTTTGGAGGAAGTAGCCAATCGGTCCGGCATTACCGTGAGAACCGCGTGAGCGTGCGGCGTCATGCGCGTCCCGCTCCGAGCGGTTTCCCAAGTGGCGTCTCACGGCAGTCATTCCGGGCGGCCGCCGAATTTCCCTTTGTCTCGGCAGACTGGTAGTGATTGGTTGCACAGCGCGAAGTGGGCACAGGCGAGACTGGGTGTGTTAGTAACTCGCTCAGACCTTCAGCGATAGGCAGACCAAGGGCCGGCCGTAAGCGTAACCGCAACGTTGGCGTGATGAGTCAACAGTGTCGTTAAGGTCAACCAAAAGCTTATTGTATCAATATTGGTGGATCCCATAGGTTGCAGTAGGCTAGGTGAGTAAACTGATCCAGGTTTATATTAAACACAGGGCTCCGGGTGGGGGAGGGTAGGCGTCGGAGCTCAGTTGATTAGGCCATTGGCTGTACTAAAGCCTTCCCCTTGCCAATAAAAGCGAACATGCGAATCCCAGGAAGTAACGGAGAAGACAACTTATGGCGACGTGTTAAGGCTCCGAATGTTTCATCCTAACGGCTGCGATCTTCCAGGCCCGGTTCCTAAGGAGATGGGAGAATTCTTGGAAAACCAGAGTAGTGAGAACAATAAATTGTTTACAGAATGAGTTGGAGAATATTTTGTAGGAAGGTTGACTCGGTCTGGTGTGCCTTCGACCGTGAGAACCGTGTGAGAGAGCAGCGGCGTCGCGTCCGCCCCGCACGGGGGCAGAATGCCAAGTGATTTCTGGCATCAGTAATCGGAGGCGGCCGCCGAATCTTCTCTCTGTCTTGCGGCCTTGATGGTGATTAGTTGGACCGCACGAAGGCAGACACTGGTGTTTGTGGTCCATGTCTCGCGCGCCAGTTTGTGTCTGGTCGGAGGCAGGCCGAAAAGTACGTCTACGCAAGATTTAGGTGGGCGTTGGGCAGGAACGCCCATAAAAGACTCAGTGATCGAGTCGTCTTCTTTTCAGCCTTCCTCTTGTTGGCATGGGTTCGAGTCCTACTGAGGCCACCGTGTTTTTCACAGGTGGGTCAAATGAATTAGTAAAATCTACCCATCCCCCCCCTTTTTTTCGATGTGTATCTTTTTTTAATTTCCTCCAGTTGATCAACACATGTGAAAAGAATGGACGCAACACCTATCCCATGCGGAAACAGATCCTTTGGGGTAAGGGACTCGGCATGGGCATGAACCTTCCCGGTATGGGCCGGATGCGAACAAGCGCCGCAGACAACGACCCAAACTGCCAGACCCTACCAGACTTCACTCCTGGAAAGGAACACGTAGAAATATGATTTTCCTACATCATACCAGGAACCTGCTCGCTCAGAGAAAACGGTGGTCGGATGGCCGGTGGAAGTGCACAGACAAATTTGGCCACTACCCGGACATCCTCCCCCAGCACCTAACTGTTGTTAATGTCTCCGAATCAGCGTAGTGATACAGTGCTTGCCAACGTGTCCTTATTTTGTGGGTTGTCCTATCGACGAATGTTAAGGCTAAGAATGTTTAACCCTAACAGCTACGATCTTCCAGGCCCATGGTTTCTTTAGGTGATGGGAGAGAAGACGGTGGGAAAGCCAGTTAGGAATAGTGTATTCTGCAGAAGGATAGGTGAATAGACGGAAAGATTATTGACTCTCGGATGACCGCAGTCCGGCTGCCAGGGCGTCAATTACGGAGTGAGGAAAGCGTCAGGAACCGCCGACGCATGCTTTGTTATAGTAGCCATTCAGGCGGCTCATTTCTAGACTAGCGGCGTGGACCAACCTTGAGAGGGGTGGTTAGCGTGAGCGCGCGGTCACGCTGAGGCGTATGTGCGCGTTGGTCAAGGACAGTTAGCGTCTTACCCCAAAAGGCAGTGGGCACGCAGGTAGGCTAAAGTCGCCATGCGTCAGCGGCTGATTTTGGGTTCCAAGTGGTTGCAAAAGGCCACTACAGTTTCGGACGAAAGTTCCGTATGGTATTGTCTCATTAATCGGGCACACATTGCAACGTCTTGAATATTGAAACACCTTATATCGTTAGATTTACAGTAGGAATTATGGCTTTAAGGTACTTAGAGTATTCTTCGGGGCACAGTTTACGAATTCGCCCTATGGGTGGCTTATTACCTAATTATCCACGAAAACCGGCTTTCTCCGGCCACCCCTAGTATTCTGGCTACTTCTTGCCAGTAACAGCCGCCAACACTAACGTTGATAAGTTACTTATTCCTTTGGTTTAACTATTCTTCCTCCAGAGTTTTCATCCGAACTCCGGTTTGGGAAGGTAGCACTCCGGGCACCTAATACGGCAGTTTGCAGTCCACGCTCAAGGGTATAGATATTCAATTTATGTCGATATGCCACAAAGGACGAGCGTAACAGTGACGGAGTGAGAAATTTTAATTTGTAGAGGTCTAAGCCTTGAGTGTGTTCAGAGCACTACAATTATCACGCCCAGATTCGTACAGGAAGAAGATAAGTAATACCAGTAGATTTGTTTATTTTGTACAGGAAATCAGTGGTAGTCCTAAGCCCTTACGAGCGGCAGGCCCCGGGTCCGCGCGTCTGTCTATGAGTATGCTATGGCCGTGAATGAATAAAAGTCATGCGAGAGTGAGTCACTGGCCACTTGATCAACTGCTTAGTCAATAGCAGTCTACGGCACCTGTGGTTGGCTGTCCCAGAAGGAGGTAGAGGAGCGAAGTCACGTGACGATTCGCGGGCTTGGCGCCGGCGATAAACTGATATAATACATCCGAAGATTTAATGTTACTATTATTATCTACCATTAGGTTGAGAAAATTTCGATTCCATTTGTGAACACTATTATCCCTCTGTCCGTCTGAACTTACATTATTTGACAGAAGAGTCTCCGTTGGGCGCCAACGTTGAGATGAGATTTTCATATAACAAATGTGCAAAACTGCAATGGTTGCCTACTGTAAAGAAAATGCCTAGAAAGGAAGCTGTATTAGGGTATCAGTGAACAGCTCTAAGAGAGGACTATCATTTACAAGCGGACAGGAAGTGCACTGTCTATTACCAGGCAAGCATACCGACAAAAAAACTAAACGTCGGCATATTCAGGCCCTCCTCCGATGGTCTTTTAGTTTCAAGTTGGATAGGGTTTGGGTAAAAAATCTGACACGGTAAAAGATCTCCACGTAAGCCTAGAACTGTCTCCCAAAGAGACATTATTGAAGCTTGGACACCCCAACCACATCGCGCAAATCCACATATTATCGTGCATGTTCGCAGATAAGACGTAAACATCCTAGGCAGCATATTAGCACTGCTGGACTGTTACCGCTTTGGTAATTGAATCCTAGTGAGTCGAATACGTGAGGATAACATCTACCTAAGGAGTACAAATGTGCTTGCAATTTACAAATGTATGTCCAAATCCCCAGGAGAGTGTGATTGAACTTCGAACATGTGCATCAGAGGCTAGCCGCAACTTGAGGATGCAAAAAAACTTCCCGGCACTGGAAAGTTCAAGTCATTTTGCATCGGACATGTTTGACTGAGTGGTTGTCTAGCAGGGAAGGGATCAGCTCACGACATGCCAAAGGCACACCCAATTCTTGCACTTTTATATGACACAGCCATAGTAATGTCTGATCTAACCTGCCTCGATATCGCCAATCGTACCTCTCTATGCGTGACGGTCTGCGGCAGCAATTCTACGGACAGGTCGATACATTCGTTCCTATAGTGACTGAGGAAGAACCACTTGTATATCTTGAATAAATGTTTCGAGTCAGGTTTTGATTCGATCCCTTCTGCCTAGCCTGCAGGGGAGCAACGACATCGAGAGCGACACTCTCCCAGTCCTAAAGCCATTGAAATTCTGCCCATTGAGGTATCCTCTTTCCGATAGTTTGGTGTTACTCTGGCATCTAATCTTACATTTGCTTCTCATAGAGAAGACCATATTCAAATCCGTAAACTGTTATATTATATCCGCCACTTGCGTTAATATCGTACACCAAAAGCCCTAATCTGGTGATTTATAGATGCCTGCATTCTCCCCTCATTCTTTACTGCTCTTCGGTCATTTTTCCAGCTTAGCGTAAAAATGCCTTGTCATTCTTACATGTATCCTCCGGATGCTCACTTCAGCTGCCAGTGTTTCCTATGTTTTAGCTGTTTTTAGCTGACCGTTAAAACGGTCATGCAATTTGCTGATCACATCCTTCCCGTACAATGCGCCGAGGCTTTCGTCATGTCTTGCCATGCATTGGCATATCAGCACTCTGTACTCCCAATCCTAGCACGCTACCTTGCGTGTGAAGAAGCTGAAATTGAGAAGTTGAAAGCTGACTTGTCCCCATAACAGATGTGGATATGGTGTAATACTTTAATTTTGAGTATTCTATGACCTTTTGCCATGACCCATTACTTACCGTATCCCTTGCTCTCCGTGAATGGAGCCATTTTTGCTGAAAGTTTAGGATATTCCATTCTAAATAAAGCATCCATTTCTCAATAGGCAAAGAACACCGGCAAAAATTTGGACTCAAGTGACCATATGCGACAAATTAGCTGACTTCAGCCAGCTACACCGAACTAGACTGAACGCTGTAAAACTGAGCTAAGAGTTTGTTGCCCAGGTGTTTGCGATTAAAAATAATTATTCTGACGGGAGGGGAGAACTGGCCAATGTTGTTAGAGGATGGAACATGTTGGTCACATTTTACCATTCGTGGTCTCTTGGTGACGACGAACGCAAGCCGAAAGAAAAAGGACAGTGGTTGGGGCCCCATTGCTAACATATTTGGCATCGCCAGCCGACCACAGATGGATAACTCGAGTTTAAGGTATTAACTTTTTGTTAGTTCAGTGGTAAACCAAGGACTCTAATACGCGCTCGTTGACCTGTTGGATACGGTCGGCTGAACTTCATGGTCCGCAAACCGAACATGGCGACAATCATCCAAAAGTTTAATCGGTAGGTATATTAGTTACGGAGATTACAGACCGTATGGTCAGATGCGTGCTTGTGATTAGCTTTCACCTTATTGATTAGTATCATCATCGGCCTACGTCGACTCATCGTCAATTAAGGCAAAGGTCAATAGAGACAGTAACCCCAATTACTTCACTTGCGCATCACTTATTCAAGGCACTCTAGCTGTAAATATAACATGCAACTTTCAGCCAGCAGTTGGTGATGAGATCGGTGGACGGATCATAAACGCTTTCGGTACTACAAAGTTTGACTCCTTGTATTTTTGGGGGCAAGGATCGGTTCACGTCCCTGTGGCTATTTCAATATAAACCTTTATGTTATCGGCCTGGCCTTTTAACCAGGCTTACGACCAGTTCAGGGGTCTCGACACCGTCAAACGAAGGTTACGTTTGTTCCTGTTTGGCAGAAACTGCAGTCAACATAGTGGTGTTTCCAGAGGCTCGTCCTGCTCCGAAACTAGTTAAATATCGCCAACTTTCAAAACTGTTACAATCACCATGACGTACTTTATATTTTTGGCCCACTTTGAACACAGAAACAATCACCTAAGACAATAGCCTGCGTTATCCTACAGAGGTCCGCTAAATTCTCGGTAGTTTCGCACACTTGGAGCGGTATATTGAAGCCTAAAACCAACAGACTCCCCGTTAGGCACTCCCACGCACTCACCGGCCTCAGGTGCCGAAAATGCAAAACTGGACTTCCAAATAAAAAGTTACCGAAGATGAACTCTTTCCATGTGCATGTTTTCGAATATTTCCCTTTTCCCGACAGTTCGCGTTAACGGAAAAGACTGCACCATGCCCAGTGGCATCGCTAGTGTTTCAACCCAACCCACACATATGAATATACAGTTCGGAGTGGCTTGAATAGCCATCTTTGACTTAGTCTTAAATAATCAAACTACTTAGTATATTGAAAAGAAAGATCTTCGGAAAATCCGCATGAGGCCGTCAGGTAACCAACGCGTGCATTCTTTTTCGTCCTAAAACAGTTTGGACATTCTGTGCGGCAGACACAAAGTCCGCACCCACGGAAATACTTAGCTTCTCATCATGTACCATGCCCACCCCCCTAGACTCCTCCCATCCACTCAATACCCAGTTGGACCATAATAACCTATGGCCACTTTATACTCAAGTAAACTGCCGATTGCTCGGGAAATATATACTACTAATGAGAAGAGCCAGACATATGTACTACAGGCAGAATTTCCATGGTTATTATTACTACGGCAGCATGGTTTGTCCACCTGGTATAGGAGATGTCCGCAATGTTTCCAGCCGAAAAGGAAATACCACCCAACCACGCTCTGGGGCTGCATTCGTCTCGTTACAGTAACAAACCACATTTTCCTGGGCAACCGTGCCTCGGCCCCCGCTGACGGCCGCCACGGTGTAGGATATCTCCGCGTGGACATAAGTAATATAAAGCCGGATAAATTAGTCAGGGATTTTAGGTTAAATGACTTAGCGCAAGGCTATCAGGTCACGCCTGTCATGCAATTGTGGTACAGCCAAACGCTACCCACTTGGAACGCTACCACTTGGAACTAAGTGCTGGCTTGATCAACTTCAGTCCACAGTATTACGAAGTAATTTAATTATCTTAGGGTCTCGAACGTCCGAAAACTGACTTGTATCAACCTCGCGCGTTTCTCAGAACACAGGTCACCATAAGAAGGCTGGAATAAACCACCATATACGCGACCTTCCAGTTTATACAACGACCCTAAGTCCGAATCGGTGAATATTAGAATAAGCTACGTGCAAAATGTGCTTAATTGACTGCCTTTTCAACAAAATTCGCTAGGCTACGTCAAATCCGGCTAGGATACCAAGGCGCCACTGAAAACTAAGGTCGTAACCACTATAGGATAAACGAATGTACGATCAGCAGCATGAACGAAAGAATAACTGAGCAAAATCAAAAGAACCCAATCACCGCCCTGGACACAACTATTGAGTCATACGCCAAAGTAGCGCATAGGATGGTCGGCTAAATGACATAATCCAATGTTGCCCGTTCGATTAGTTTAGCTGTACTATTGAAGACAACTTCAAAAACGGTGAATGAGGAACTTGCTGTAGAAGTGAGTTATTGCTGCTCAGCTTGGTCTTTCACAGTTTGATTCCATTCATGTTCGTATTGGCTGTTTTGACACGGAGTGCAGACCTGTGGAGTAGATGAATGAACAGATACTCGGTTCCTTAATGGTATGAAATGTCTCACTCCTGTGCATTTTTCTTCCCGTCTATGACTTGGGGGGTCGCCAAACAATACCTGGCAACTATGAAAAGGGAAAATATACCTACGGATGGTCAATCTTTCAGGGAGATCTTGTCCCCGTCTGTACATAATAGGCGCGCCCTCCAAGCTCGACCTCCGACACGACAGTGCAATAAGGTACGGTGGAATCAATCTTAACAATTTACTTATTTTGTGGGAATTTGAAACCAGTTTATTACGGTACTAAGGCGAGACATGTCCCAAGTGGGCAAATGAATCACTTACTATAACTCTGACTATACTTCCTACATAGGCTGTCGATCAATTATCCAAAATACAAGAGATATGGCCATGTGGCGATATTGCTAGCAAGGTCTCCTAAAGAAGTCTCAAAGGGAGAATGTGCGTTCGAAAATAACCGAACACTACAACAGATGAATATTAGGAAGGATGAAACTGGCCTGGATTCGTCTATATGTAATACCTTCTATGCAATTGATAGAGCTTAAAGCAGAAATTTTGATATTGATTAGGTAACACGAGTTCGTGGTAACTTTCGTTCTTTTGAGGAGATACAAAGTTGAGACAACACAGGGTAGAAATAGCGCACTACCTTGCATTATAACCGGTCATAGCAGATACGTGGTTTTGTTAAATATGATTGAAAGTTAAATAAGACAAATATTTGTGCTTGACGAGAAACCTTCAGAATTTCCTTCCTATTATGCTATTGAATACAACGTATCCTAGCAAATAGCAAGGCTAGATTGTAATATAGGTTCTTAAAAGATGCGCAGTTTGTGGGTAGGTACGGCGGCGTAATACTGGTGCACTTCCTAATAGAGATAACGGCCGAATACGTGCACTACCCTAACAAAAGTAAGGCACCTACGTCGAGGCCATATACAGCAGATACGAATGGCGCTACTAGCAATAAACTGCAAACGAGAAGGGAGCCTAGAACTTACGAAATGTCTTTCTGGATGCAAGCGTACTTACAGAAAATTCCATCAGAGCCGTCGGCTAAACATATCAGTCGCTACATTGCAGTGGCGATACATACTTCTTAAGTAACCAGGGTTCGCAAGTACACGCGGTGAAATGGTGAGAAGGATTGCGGAATGTGTCCTACTTCATAAGGTACAGGGTCGCACAAGCTATAACCCTTTCAGAATGCGATTAATAAGATTTGAGAAAAGAGCCGAAACTCCCCAGGAAAAAAAACTCGTAGTTAATAAGAAATAGGTCCAAACGAGGGCAAATTGTATTACGCAAGGGCTTTCGACATGCTTCTGAGGTAATCCGCGTGCTTAATGTACGGATGAGGCTCGGTCGGTGCAACACTCCATAGGTCCGGCGTAAGGTATTCGTAGGTCTTTCTTATCGCAGCATACGTGGCTTTGGCTAAAAAGTCCGGTTAAAATATCATGAAATGACTTACCAAAGTTGCCCAGTGTTGCAGTTTGACCACGGGCACTGGTGTAAACATCCTCAATACCGGCCATCGACAAAAGTTTCTTAGGGACAGGGGCACTAACAATACCAGTTCCCCTTGGTGCTGGTATAAGACGTACAAGAACGGAACCACACTTTCCCGTGACTTTGCAAGGAACAGTGTGTGGCTTGCCAATCTTGTTTCCCCAGTAACCCTTCCGGACTGGAATAATTGAAAGTTTTGCCTGAATAATTGCACCTCGGATGGCTGTGGCCACTTCCTTGGCACATTTAACTCCAAGTCCGACGTGACCATTGAAGTCTCCCATCGCGACGATCGCCTTGAACCGAGTGCGCTGGCCGGCACAGGTCTGCTTCTGGACGGGCATGATTTTCAGCACCTCATCCTTTAGGACAGTGGCGCCTATAATGGTATCGACAATCTCAGCCTCTTTTATGGGTAAGCTGTACATATAAATCTCCTCAAGTGTGGTGATCTTTCGGTCCTTGACAAGACGGCCAAGATGAGTAACAGGTTTCCATTCAGTGTCCTTCTGAGGTCGACCACCTCTCCCACGGCGCCCTCCGCGACCACGGCCACGACCACCGAACCCGCCTCTAAATCCGCTCCTACCAGCTGCAGGTGGGGCGTTCATGCTCAGAGAAAAACAGCCTTCAGACGGAGAAGAACAATACCACACGCAATTAGAAACAAAAGTGCCGCTAGGCGAACATTAGTCGTTTCAAACACATCATGATCATGAAGCGAAAATCAGGAAGTCCTCAAAAGTTATGCCCCTTTCGTTAACGTTTGGTTGTTTTTTCTTGGCATTGCATGTGGATAAGAGAGACGTTAAAAAATAGAAAATAACATATGATGGTTATCCAGTATATCAGCCCACAAAGACTGTGGCTGCAGTTTCCTGGTGTATTTGGGGCCATTGAGATGAAGAACTCTGGTGGTTGAAACTCAACAAAACCGTCAACCATAACTCAGGGCCGATATGCCAAAACCTATAAGAGATTTTTTTATGTAATGGGATCTTTAGTTTTGTGGTTTGACTATATGATTTGGAAAAGACAACGATTTGTATGAGGTATGTGTATGGCTTTGAAACGGATGTATGATTTGAAATAATCTATCCGTTAGTAGGGTTTTCAAAGGCTCTGCCTATCTCCCTTATATATACTTAATTATATGACAAATATGCAGTTTACGTCATCGATGTGTGAGCCAAACGCAGACGGCCGCTATGGAGACAATCCCTATCATATATACAACAGCTTCCTCGCATTCGCGAATAAAGCTGGCATTTAAATGTTGCAACAGTTTCTGAAAGGACCACTTCATCAGTAATATCGTTCCATGTTTCAATGTCCCTCTCCGAGAAGGCGTTCGGTTGAGCGTCCATATAATTCAGTATATATGAAGGAGAAATGCACAGCATTTAAAAACCCTATTTACAGATAGATTCAGGCAAATAATACGTTGTTTACAGATCCCCATATATACATTATATCGATCGGTGGTGTCCACTAAATGTATGACCATCAAGTAATGTTTTATTATGTCTTCTCTTTAATACTTAAACTCTTTTAGCAAGAACAAATGAAGAAGATAGTTTGTTCTAGTCTTCAATGGCCATGCGTTAAAAGAAGATGGCCCGTACTTCTAGTTCGGCATGGTGTTTCCTCAGTTTGTATGGATGACCTCGGAGATGTGTCGTTTGTGTCAATTCAAAAAATATCAGTAATTTGAAGAGCGCAGGCTACTCCTCGGACGAGTTTGAAGACCATGACCATATTTCCTCTTTATTGCCTATAAGAAAGAAGAAAACTTTTGGACCCCCTATGGTAAGCCTTCGAAGCCATTGAATAATTTGGTCGTCCTTCGTCGAATTTAGCCCAGCGCTGCGTGATCTTACTTCGTACAGAGCACCAGGCCTGAACGCAATATTCTTACATCGGTCGGACAAATTATCTGAATACTTGCCCAAAAAGCTCCGCATAAAAACAGAGGAAGGATCTTTTGGTTGCTCCTAATATTCCCATAGCCTTCTTTTCAGTTTTAGCACAGTGAGTTTATGGTTTTAGAGCGGGCGTCATACATACACCTTTATAACTTATTTCTTTCACATGCTAAAGTTAGTGACCCCGGATGAAGTACTCATACTCAAATTGTATTGTCTTTCTGTAACCAGACCATGGGCAGATGACTCGTTATTTGCTGAAATTGAGCTGCAATAGCCACTTTTGCAAGTGATCCAAAATATTTTTTAAGCTCTGTCAATCCTCGCAGCTTTGGACCTAATTCTAAATCTTTAGATCATCTCTAAACACTACTATTTCGTCCCTTTACTGCTCCAACTGTATCCAGCAGTTACGCGTACGTCAAAACCAGTGATAACAACTATCAAGGTGGTACGGTACTATTAAGAGAAAATAGTACAAAATAAATATACAAACCTTAACAGTGGATATTCCACGTCAAGAGCAAAGGGAATCCGTCAAAGGGGTATGGGTCCAGTTTTATAGGATCCCAGGAGTCGGTTCTTGGGGGCTCCCATTGGTCTGAATGCACTAGTCCAAGGGTGGGGAGGGTGGACAGACGCGAACAGAGACAATGTTCTGTCGGCAAAAGGGGGGAACAGACGTGAACAGAGACAATGTTTTGTTGGCAAAAGGGTGGATGCAAGCGCTTGACAGGCAGTTGTGGTGGGGTGACTTGACGAGTGGGTCTCGGATCAGCCGCGGGCACTGGGTCAAAAGGGGGGAATAGACGGCTGGTCGTAATGTGAGAGTGTCCACAAAGGGCCGAGACCGGGGAGGGCAGTATTAAGTCATGGGTAGACAGCATTCCACGGGGAGTAGTAGCCTTCGGAAGCCGATAGACAATTATTTTTGGACGGGAGTCTCGTAGGAGAATAGGTGTGGAGAATTTCAAACTTGTTCAACCGGAAATAACACTGCCCGCCAATTCTCCACATGTCATCCACGTCGGCTCTGTTAATTCACCTACACTCAGCTCATGTAAAGGACATAACTAGTCGCTAGTGGAAGTAGTTTATATCTGCTCGTGACATTAGCACCACGTCCTCTACTTCCCTGTTTATTGTCTACCCTCTAGTAAACAAAACTTACGCACATTTCTCTTCACAGCGCCGCCCGCCGTTCTCAAGTTAATCTCCCTATCTTATTCTCCCACACTATCTCTCAATCTCTCTTTCACTTTCACTCTGTCTTTTCCCCGCTCTCTCTTTCTTGCCATATTAGCGTCTTCCAATAACTTTTATGGCCACATCGTGTACTTTCGGTTATCGAGACGCTCGAAACCCCTTAGTACAGCGTTGTAATGTGGGATGGTATCATTTTGGCCAGTGACGCCAAAGGACACCTGCCAAATAACGTGCTTGCTTCAGGCTCACATAATATTGCTTATTTAAATCGTCAGTGTTGGGCAGCCCCCAGTTCTCTCGCTTCCACACTAAACTCTTCGATGTCAGTGGTTTTATTCAAGCCCCTTCAACCTGGACTTGATTAAACAATTGTTGTGTACTGGCTCCCCGACACTAAGACCAGTCTCACTTCTGGGCAGACTGGAGGGCGTTCCCAAAATCTGGAGGTGAAATTAGGATGGTCTTGCTCACGTCCCAGTGGATACCAATATCGTGATCGCGTCTACCAAGTGACTTGATCGGTGCGACATTCTTGGCCTCCCTTTTATGCACAGAGGATGAACGCGCAATAGCCAGTGCACGTGCATTCTCTAACGAGTGACTCTCGGTCGTTGCTAAAGTGTCCAAGAACTCGGAGTCGTACACCGGTTTAATGTGCTCCATCCTATCACTCACCCTGTTGGCAACACGGTGATCGACAGCGTGCTGCAATATTCTGTCACTTGCATATTCAAGCAATGTTTATACGGCAAACGGTCTCTCTGCTTTATTTAGGCGCTGAGCCTTTATCCAAAGAGCCTCCCCGATAGCAGTTCCCATGGATGGTGAGTCCGTCCTCGCTTAGTCCGTTCAAGTGTGACCACGCAGATGTCAATTTCGTGGGGGATTCTTCCGCGCACAGTGATGAGTCTTCAACTGCTAAAGCTTTTTCAATTTCAAATGACTCAGGCTCAGCCAATACAACTGCAGGAACAGGGAATGGAACTTGAGGACACATAACATTCTGTGGAGGTAAGTGCACACGAAAGGCAGAATCAGAACCGTAATCGATGTCTTCCCGACCGGCGGGGTTAGCGTAATCCGACCGTAAATGAGTGTCAACAATGAACACGTGCGCAAAATGAACCGAGGGCAAATGAACATTATGTAGATCAATAGAAACGGGTGCAGGATAAGGCGAAGAAAACACGATAGCATGGACAAAAACCTCGGGAAAATCGCCAACAAACTCCAGCTACCCCGATTTTCCTATTATCTCATGATAAAGCGGGCCATTTTCCTTGAATCCACCAACTTCGCTAATGCCGCCAATCTTGGAACCGGCATTCCCTTCCAAATCCGGGTCTGCATTCGTGTCACTTTCCACAGACGGCAGTTCCCCGTAAACTGACCCGTATAAATCTTCACCCACCTGAGGTATCTCCACATTCGCATGCAGGCCCTTCAAACTGGATCTCGCGGGATCCATTTTACAATCGGCATCAAGGATCAAAAGTTCTAGGTCTGCTTCATGTTCATCTAACTGCGCTTCTCGTTTATCTAGCTCAGTTTCCTGTTTATCTATCGTCAATAAGCGCCTACTTAGCTCCACATCCCACTGCGGGCCCTTCGCATTTAATCTAGTGAATTCCGCTTTAAGCTCGGAATAAATAGTTAAAAGTTCGTTCGCTTCGCATCTACCTATCTTTATTTTGGGTCTAGCAGATTTCGTATGGGGCTGAGCAATTCTTAATGTTTTTAAAGCTTCCTTATTTTTACGACTAAAAAAGCTACAAGAGCTTGACTTATCAGAGCTGGCGTGGAGGTCCGAACATTTGGCTTCTCCTTGACCAGATTCGATCATTTCCTCTTCCTTGGGCATTCTTTGCAAATGTGTCTGTCCCCTGGTTTGCCAGTCTGGCGAACGTTGCAGATCTTGAGTACGGCCAATCTTGCCAACGTACTCTGTACCCTGTTCAGCACTATCGATCCGGCAGTTCCGCATCTGTGTTTAAGTACTGTCAAATACTTTAAATCCAGACAAATGCGAGACTCCTGTTGAGCACCAGTTTGTGGGGCCAAATGCTCGTATCGATGATGAGTACTGGTTTGTCAGACCAAATACCCAGGTAGCACGGCCAATCCGTGTTAAGTTCTGACGATCTGTCAGTTCCGCTCATGCGTTTAAGTACCGTCGAGTACTGCCAATCCAGCCAGGTGCGCGATTCCTTGTTCAGCACGATCAATCCGGCAGTTTTGCAGCTGTGTTTAAGTACTGTAAAGTACTTTAAATCCAGACAAATGCGAGACCCCGGTTGAACACTGGCGTGTCAGGCCAATTATTCGTATCGATGTTGAGTACTGGTTTGTCAGACCAAATACCCAGGTAGCACGGCCAATCCGTGTTAAGTACTGTTTCGTAGCTTTACTTCTCCAACTGTATCCAGCAGTTACGCGTACGCCAAAATCAGTGATAACAACTATTAAGGTGGTACGGTACTATTAAGAGAAAATAGTACAAAATAAATACACAAACGTTGTGAAAATCCCCATTCGATAATTCAGAAGGACAGTTGGCGAGCATACGTATACTTTCGATAAATTCTCTTCGGGCCATTACATTTATATGGAAGGGGAAGGTATAGGGTGACAGCAATCAATTAATTATCGTTCTAATCAACTTAGTCTTGGGAATGGGGGCTTGGGATTTGGGTTGATAAAAAGTGAGTTGTGAGTAGCGGGTAGTGGGTAGTAGATCGTCACTTCTACAAAGGGTGCACGAAAGGAAACCCCAATCAAGACTGCCTAAAGACCCAGATCGGTACGTATGCAAGCATTCCTCTTTGACGCTTGATAAGACAACAGTTGGGGCATTATCGTTTGGCACATAATTCTGCATACCTGCTCGAAGGGTTAATCAGTTAGAATTGAAAACCCAGTTTGAAAACCTGTTTAACCAAACTTACGAATTAAAGCTTATCTCAACTGAAAGTATCCAGCATTTAAAATCGACACTGGTGAATTGTATTGACCAGTACTTGAATCAGAGACCAACCAGTCGCGGAGTGCTGTCAAAAGCACACATGGAGAAGTTAAAGCAGTTGCGAGAAAATAAAGACATACTTGTTACTAGACCTGATAAAGGAGCAGGTGTTGTCATAATGAACAGGTCGGATTACCTTCGAAAAATGCATGCTATCTTGTCAGACCAGACGAAGTTTAAGAAAGTAGACAAAGAGAAGGATCGCACGGATGAAGTAGAGGCACACTTTACTAACTGCCTAAGAAGACTCCAAACGGCAGGTTTCATAAGTGACTGTGACCTCGAACGTCTCCGGCCAGTAGGTACGTATATCCCTCGCCTGTATGGCCTCCCAAAAATCCACAAGGATGGCCTGCCAGTTCGTCCGATCTTGGACATGCGTAGCTCACCCTACCATACGAAAGCCAAGTGGTTAGCGGATAAACTCAAACCGCTGCAGCAGCAACTAGCACCACGGAGCTATCAAGACACATTCACATTTATTGACGACATCAGGGACATAAACCTAAATGGCATGATGATGCTCTCCTTAGACGTCTCGTCGCTATTTACGAACGTCCTGGTCGTCGAAACAGTAGATAACATCTGCGACTTCCTATTGGCAAATCAGACAGAAGTAGGAATTCCAATAGAAGCCCCGAAAGAACTTCTACTAAAATGCACATTAAATGTGCAGTTCCTTTTTGATCACCAACTATATCGACAGATAGACGGCGTCGCCATGGGCTCCCCCCTTGGGCCTCTCCTAGCAAATATCTTCATGGACAAGCTGGAGAAGTTTCAACTTAGCGACCACATTCATGAATTTAAACACTACGAACGCTATGTCGATGATATCTTTGCTATCGCCCCAGCAGACACCAACATAAACTCGCTTCTAAATACTGTCAACCAAGCACACTTCTCCATAAAGTTCACATTGGAGATGGAAACGGCAGGTTCGCTTCCGTTCTTGGACGTTCTCCTAAGCAGACGACCTGATGGTAGCCTCCGAAGGAGCGTTTATAGAAAGAAAACCTGGTCCGGACAGTACACGAACTTTCACAGCTTCGTACCCATCCAGCAGAAGCATAATCTAGTCCGCTGCTTAACGCAAAGGGCTAGAAAAATCTGCTCGGACGATACTATCGAAAGAGAGCTCACGAAGATCCACGACCTGCTTCGAGAAAACGGGTACCCTGACAAGTTTATTCAGAAAAACATGATGGAGAGATAACGCAAACCATTAACACCCACCGTGGAAAAGAAGACCCTTTCCTCAAACTCCCCTTTCAAGGGGACGCAGCAAGTGAACTGTTAAGCCGACGCCTTAACCAAGCCGTATAACGAACCTTCCCAGCGGCGAAAGTTCGGGTGTTATTCTCAACAAATCCGGTCCTACACAGCGAAGGTAAGGATAAACTGCCAGCCCAGACCACTTCCATGTGCATTTACTCATTTACTTGTTCTTGCACGAGCCGGCGCTTATCCAAGAGGATGCGGGAGCATCTGCCAGCATGGTTTAACAAAGGTGAAGTCAGGAACATCAACAGTTCCATTCTTGCTCATATGGTGGAGTCTGGACACCGTGTTGACCCGAACGAAGCCTTTAAGGTGATCTACAAGGTCTCACCAGATTAACCGAAGTCCCTGGGTCAACGGCTGCTGGCAACAGCGGAGGCCACGGCCATTCGCCTGATGAAGCCGGTGTTGTGCGCGCAGAAGAACCTTCTTCAGGCCCCAAGCCTAGCATGGCCAACGGCCGCAGAACAGCCAGCATTTTCCACGCCTTCTTTTTCCCCTCCCTCTCCTTATTATTCTGTCACTACCCACTTTTTATCAACCCAAACCCTAAGCCCCCCATTCCCAAGAGTAAATTGATTAGAACGATAATTAATTGATTGCTTCACCCTGTACCTTCCCCTTCCATATGAATGTAATGGCCCGAAGAGAATTTATCGAAAGTATAAGCATGCTCGCCAACTGTCCTTCTGAAATACACAAACCTTAACAGTGGATATTCCACGTCAAGAGCAAAGGGAATCCGTCAAAGGGGTATGGGTCCGGTTTTATAGGATCCCAGGAGTCGGTTCTTGGGGGCTCCCATTCGTCTGAATGCACTAGTCCAAGGGTGGGGAGGGTGGACAGACGCGAACAGAGACAATGTTCTGTCGGCAAGGGGGGAGCAGACGTGAACAGAGACAATGTTTGGTTGGCAAAAGGGGGGATGCAAGCGCTTGACAGGCAGTTGTGGTGGGGTGACTTGACGAGTGGGTTTCAGATCAGCCGCGGGCACTGGGTCAAAAAGGGGGAATAGACGGCTGGGTCGACACCGCCATCAAGCTGGTCGTAATGTGAGAGTGTCAACAAAGGGCCGAGACTCGGGGAGGGCAGTATTAAGTCATGGGTAGACAGCATTCCACGGGGAGTGGTAGCCTTCGGAAGCCGATAAACAAGCATTTATGGACGGGAGTCTCGTAGAAGTATAGGTGTGGAGAATTTCAAACTTGTTCAGCCGGAAATAACAACTACTTTCCCGCAGGTAAAGCAATTAAGACAGTCGTTCACATTTATCAGAGACAAAATGGGGCCAAAAACGCTCCCCTATGGAACCCCACTGGACGAACTTTCTCTGCAGTTTAATGGGATGACTCCGCAGATGGGGCGTCTGAGCCAGTTTAAAGAAGTCTCCAAGTTCTAGGGAGCACTCACAGCCTCTGACAATTGTATATGCTTCAATAAGGTCGTCCCGTATTTGTTCAGCCAGTATGAATCCGTAAGGCAGATGAGCCAGATCAAGGAGCATCTCTGCAGCCCTCGCCTGCTTCTAAATAAATATTATATTTAAGGCCAAGACGGTCCCATCAGTACTTACTTAGTTCTATCGTAAAATAAATACAAAGTGGATAATTCTGCTTCATGTGAACAACCATATAAACAACAGAAAGAAGTAGCATGGTAGGCAGAGTATTTTACATTCGACGAGTAGACTAACATTTCGTCATTCTAAAAGAATAGTCAACAATCTCTGGAAAATATGAAGAGTGTAGAAAGAAGCAGTGGAAAAACTCCTAAATTAGGAACAGTATTGAAAGAGCCCTACTTCCAAAAATGTAGGAGAAATGCCCCTTTTCGTGGGAGAAATCATAAAACAAAAAGGGCTACTGTGTACCACCGTAACACCATGTGACTGGCTAGGGGATCAACCATCAGACAGGTGAGACAAGAAGAGCACCTCGGGGACAACAGTGTCGAAAAGAAGAGGGGATAGTAGAGATCACGAGCTCACCACTGGAATGTCAGAGATGTGACCTTGCGTTCTGTAAAGTCTACAGACAAGGTAGCGACAACAGAACTCGCCTAGATCATCAACGAAGACCACAAAGACCATAGTCACGATTGCAAATAAAGAGGAACGCCGAGATCGAGAAGAACAGTTAGATGCAGAGATAAGAGGTTATGATATGATAATGGAAGAATTACGAGTAGCATAAGTTCGATCTACCGGAGTGAGAGCGTCAATTCGTGGAAATTGGTACTAGTGTTAGCACAAAACCGGAAGCAGAGGCCACCTTTGCGTTTTCTTACGCACAGAAATGTTACGTCTCCTAACGGACATCTCCTTTTATAGGCGATACTGTATCCAGAAAGAGAAAAGACTCTTCGAGTAAAATCTCTCTGAAAATTTTCAATATCACTTGGTCAGAGGCATTCGTCAGACCAAAGAGGGGACAACAGTATTCTAGGATGGGAAGACGAAACATGCGATAGCGTTTTATCTTTATTTACAGAAGGAAGAAATTACGTGATATAAAACCACATATCTATACGACCTTTTTAGAAATTCGATCTGCATGGGGCGATTGTAGGGGTCTAAGTAGTGGTTGTACTCGGATCACTACAATCATCAGGTCGAATCCCAGGTTGGAAGTAAGAAGGCAAGTCACCAGAAGGAGTGGTTTATTGTTTACAGAACTCCCAGTTGCAGTCTCATGTGACAGGGGCCACTGGCGAAGCCAGGGCTGGTCCTGACTGCGTCCAGCCAGGCCTGAGTGTGGACTTTCTGTAGTGTGGGGGTGATGGCAGTTGCTTTAGTAGGACTGTGAAACAAGTTCAAGTGTCTGTGAGTGGTGCGTTGCAATTACCCGAGGGGGGTGTCGCCCGCAAAGGTCCCCTGCTGTGTGGCCGCGGCTTCCCGTGTTCGAGTGGCACTTAAGAATGCGCGACTAGCTGTGCGTGCGTATACGTGCGTGTGCATGCATGCAATTGTGGAACTGAATAAGTTGACGTCAACCGCCGGGTATTGCCGGAAGGACCGGGGACGCTGGTGTGACTGTTATCTGTTAGAAAGAAGCAGCTGCGAGGTCAAGCCTCGGGGGGCGGGGCGCCAGTGGAACAGTTGCTTTTGACGACACGACTATGGGGCAGCGAGCCCTGGAGAACGAAGGGGGGGGGGAGAATTATGGCATTCCGCTACACGATAATGCTAGCTTTTTCGTTTAATATAAAACCTAAGATTGATTTAAATTTTGTAGAACAAGTTATTTCTTGAAAAACAGCTTTAGTTATATATTTTGGCGTTAGATATCTGAGTTTTTTATTTTTTGAAGATAAACTCAAGTTGAGAATGGGGAATTTTGGCCACGTTTTTGGATTTCCCTAAAAATTAGACAAACGTGGTGGCTAGGCCTACAACATCAATTTTTCCCAATAATGCACAATTCGCCACAAATAGTCCAACACCACCATATTATCCACCAATCACACAATTTCCGCACATGAGCCCTCAACACAATCAACCAAGTAATAGGAATCCATTTTTTTCACAACAGATTCCAGCTTTTGTATCCGACACCATAAGTGTTGCTCTCATTAATGCTAGATCGATAGTAAACAAAGTTCCACGACTTAGGACTTTTATTGACACACACAATCCCGATCTAGTCTTTTTAACAGAAACATGGGTAAACGAATCAACCTCCAATGCTTCACTTTTTATAGCAAACTACACCTTCTATAGACAGGACCGTGCGAATAAACGAGGAGGAGGTTGTATGATCTACATTAGATCTACCATAGAACAGAGTGGCTTTGAGGTTCTTCAGGAGACGTTCAATGGCGAAGCGTGCTTCGCTATAATAACATCCAAGACCCTTAAAAGCATTCTAATTGGATGTTTGTACACCCCTCCGGAATATAGTAATGATGACACTGGTCTTACAAATCTACTAGATATTCTATCAAATATCCAAACCGAATATAAGATAATTGCAGGAGACTTAAACCGTCCAGAAATAAACTTGACAGAACTATCA